>BPTQ01000009.1:123860939-124312166 GCA_019973895.1 Chrysanthemum seticuspe
GGGGGGTCCAAAAAGCATAGGTGACAGGGGGTCCAGAATTGGGTAAGGGTCAAAATGGTTTAAGGCTTAGTTTAGTACATAGGGACCTTTTGTGTAATTCTCCAAACTTGAGGACCAAAACTGCCATATCTTCATAAAGTTGATCCAAGGGACTAATAGAGACAATCTCAAAAAGTACAAGGACTAGACTTGCCAATTTCAAAATTCCAAGGACCATTTTTGACATTTTTTAAAACTTGAGGGACCAAAGTTGTAATTTTCTCAAACTTTTCATATTTTTCACCAAAGGACTAAATTTGACAAGTTATGATTTAAAAAGGACCTTTGGTGACTTTTCTATTGAAATTTTGACTCAGGGACTATTTTTGACAATTTTAGAAACTTGGGGGACTGAAACTGCAATTTTTGCAAATTTGATATGTTTTTCATCTGATTTTGATATTTTTGCTTTTAAAACACATAAAACACTGATTTGTGATATTTTTATCATTTTGATGTGTTTCTGATTGTTTTCAGATGATTTTGCAGTTTATTTCATACAAAAATGATGAGTATTTAGACACTCATCAGGGATCCCAATTATCCAATTATCCATTCTTGTCTATGTTCAACTGCAGATCGTTCAAATCGTTCTGTGGTACCTGGACTCAGGCTGTTCCAAGCATATGACTGTAGACCGGTCGCGGCTCATGAACTTCGTGAGTAAATTCATCGGGACAGTTAGATTCGGGAATGATCATATTGGTGCAATTATGGGTTATGGAGATTATGTTGTCGGTGATAGTGTTATCTCCAGGGTATACTACGTAGAAGGTCTTGGTCATAACATATTTTCTGTCGGTCAATTCTGTGATTCTGATCTAGAAGTGGCATTCAGAAAACATACTTGTTTCGTTAGAGAACTTGATGGTAATGAACTTTTAAGAGGAACTCGTGGGTCAAATCTATACACCATCTCTATCGAAGATATGATGAAGTCTTCTCAAATTTGCTTGTTGTCAAAGGCTTCGAAAATAAAGTCATGGTTATGGCATCGTCGTCTCAATCACTTGAACTTCGGCACCATCAATGATCTCTCCAGAAAGGACTTAGTTGTAGGTCTACCTAGACTAAAGTATGAAAAGGATCATCTTTGTTCAGCTTGCCAATTGGGAAAAAGCAAGAAATATACCCACAAACCCAAGCCTACAAACTAAGTTACAAAAGTTCTTCATACAATTCACATGGACTTATGTGGACCCATGAGAGTGCAGAATCTCTTTGGGAAGAAATATGTATTAGTTGTGGTTGATGATTACTCTCGATTCACCTGGGTTAAGTTCTTAAGGACAAAGGATGAAACACCAGATATCATCATCAAACTTATCAAACAGCTGCAGGTTCGACTTAACAAAACTGTCAGAATCATCCGAACAGACAATGGAACTGAGTTTGTTAATAAACAACTTAGTGAGTTTTATGAAAGTGTTGGAATCAGTCATCAAAGAAGTGTTCCACGAACTCCTCAACAGAACGGTGTAGTTGAAAGACGAAATCGAACTCTTGTGGAAGCCGCAAGAACAATGCTGATTTACTCAAAGGTTCCAATGTTTCTCTGGGCTGAAGCCATTGCCACTGCATGCTACACTCAAAATCGATCCCTAATTCACACTGCTCATGGAAAAACTCCATATGAACTTGTCCACAATAGAAAACCTAATTTATCATTCCTTCGTGTGTTTGGTGCATTGTGTTATCCAACTAATGAGGGTCAAGACTTAGGCAAACTTAAAGCTAAAGCAGACATTAGAGTGTTTGTAGGATATGCACCAAACAAAAAGGGATACCGAATCTACAACAAAAGAACCCGAAATATCATGGAAACAATTCACGTTACGTTCGATGAGCTGACCGGTCCAATGGCTCTAGGACAACCCAGTTCTGGACCGACATCATCATGTAGTCCCATCAGTTCTACTCTTGTTTACGGCTCCTCGCCAGCAACTCCTTATGTACCTCCTTCAGAAGATGACTTGAAGAAACTATTTGATCCAATGTTTGATGAACACTATGAACCAACTGCTAATGATCTATCAATCCCATCATCAGAGGCTGCTTCTATCCCTGTCAATGAATTCAATCCTTCAGTTTCTATGTCATTAAGTCAGGAAGCGCCTGCTGCTGATCAATCAGTCTCATCAACAAACCTTCAATCACCGAGTGTACATCAAGGAATTGCTTCTGATTCACAAGATGAAGTTAATCCCTTTGCTACTCCCGAAGATGCTCTATTTGAAAATATATTTGCTCCTGATTCATCATCTGAACCATCTTCATCAGGAGACATCGAATCTGCTACTTCAGTTCCACAACAACAACCACATGAACACCTTAGAAAATGGACACATGATCACCCATTGGACAACATCATTGGAAACCCTTCTCGTCCTGTATCCACTCGTAAACAACTTGCTACTGATGCCTTATGGTGCTTCTTCAACTCCGTACTCTCTAAGATCGAACCTAAAGATGTTAAAACTGCTATGAATGAAGACAACTGGTTCAATGCCATGCAAGAAGAAATTCATAAGTTTGATCGATTAGATGTATGGGAATTAGTACCTGCTCTAGACTGTGCTATGATCATTGCTCTAAAGTGGATCTTCAAAGTGAAGCTTGATGAGCATGGTGATGTGTTGAAAAATAAGGCTAGGTTAGTGGCTAAAGGATATCGTCAAGAAGAAGGTATTGACTTTGAGGAATCTTTTGCTCCTGTTTCTCGTATCGAAGCTATCAGAATCTTCTTGGCTAATGCGGCTAGTAAGAACATGGCCGTATATCAGATGGATGTGAAAACCGCCTTTCTTAATGGTGATTTGAAAGAGGTGGTTTACGTCAGCCAGCCAGAGGGTTTTGTGAATCCAGAGCATCCTACTCATGTCTATCGCTTGAAAAAGGCCCTTTACGGTTTGAAGCAAGCTCCTAGAGCATGGTATGATACGCTGTCAAAGTTTCTTCTATCTACTGGATTCAGCAAGGGAGCAGTTGATCCGACATTGTTCACCAGAAAGTCAGGAAAACATTTAATTCACGTTCAGATTTATGTTGATGATATTATCTTTGCCTCGACTGACCCCAATGAATGTGATCGTTTTTTAAGTGAAATGGGTTCCAAATTTCAAATGTCAATGATGGGACAAATGTCATTTTTCTTGGGATTACAAATTTCACAAATTCCCGGAGGCATTTTTATAAATCAATCTAAATATGCAAATGAGATCTTAAAGAAATTTGGATTTGTTTCATGTGACATCGTTGACACTCCCATGATTGAGCATACCAAGCTGGATGAGGACCACTCAGGGATCATGGTAGATCAAATGAAATATCGTAGTATGATTGGATCTCTGATGTACCTCACAGCTAGTAGACCAGACATCTTGTTCGCTGTGTGCATGTGTGCCAGATATCAGGCTAAGCCTACTAAAAAGCACCTTGAAGCGGTTAAACGGGTCTTTCGGTATCTCCAAGGAACCATCAATATGGGACTATGGTACCCGAAGGACACCGGTATGTCACTAACAGCCTATGCAGATACTGATCATGCAGGATGTCAAGATACACGTCGAAGTACGTCAGGAAACTTGATAACGCTACACGCGTCGTTCGGGGTCAAGGAAACTTCCTTTTCTTCGAGCAAGTTTTATAACACCCTAGGCAGTGAACCTAATCGTTGTAGTGTAGTAATTAGGGTAAGCCACGGGTATTGATATCGTTCTCTAGGGGAATAGGAATGCTAGTAAGAAGTTACTACGCTAAGGTTAAGGTTGAGGAAGATTATTTTTGTATTTTTATATTTTATGAAATGGAAAGGTACGAATCTCGGGTATTGGATTTGGGGGGTTGGTATTTCTACCGATTACTCTACTATTATCTAATTATCTAAACTAAGGTTGTGGGAGTCTATGTCTAATTAATGTGTGCTCGTATGATAGTTTAAAGATGTGTTTACTTAGGTTGTACTACTCCTTAATTATCTCCTATTGATGGTTGAGTTGTCACGTCCTTATTCTTAGTTGCGCTGTGTGTCTAAAGTTGTAGGGTATGTGTTTCTCCCTAACTCTTTGAACTTACCAAAGGGTCTCGTCTACAAAACCCACTAGGGATGATAAACTCTTACTCTAAGGCACTCTTTAGATAATTTAGCCTACAACTACTCAGGTAATCATATTCTAAGGTTCACAAAGATGAATCAAGCATTAAGTACACAACGAATGACCTATCGCATTACTAGATCATTGATCAACTAAGATAAGAAACAACCAATCAATATTCAATAATTAAGTTTCATACTTCCTAAGCAAACACACAAATAAATTAGCCGGACATGGAGAACATGCAAGCATACACACAAATAATCAAAGACATAATTGAATTAATGAAGTAAATACTTATCTTGATGTAAGATAGGGTTTAAAACCCTAAAATACTGTACAAGACACCTTAGGTTCGGTTTTAGGTTTTTACTCCAAAAGACTCTCTCTAAAACTGAAAAATTCGGATTCTATATATAAGATTACATATGCGACGGCGTCACCTTATGTTTCGTGACGCCGTCGTGTCGCCAACATTAGGGTTTCGTCTTGGCCACGTTAACCTTGCGACGGCGTCACCTTATGTCTGTGACGCCGTCCTCTTCAGCTTCTGACGTCGTCTGGGTTGCATCTAGGCCGTCTGAGTAGCAACGGCCTACTCTTTTAAGGTACGACGTCGTCACTTGAAAATAGGGTATTTGGCTACTGTATCGTCACAAAAAATCCTCCGACGGCGTCGCAATTAACACCGGACGCCGTCGCCTTCTGTTTTCAGCAGCTTTTAGTGTCTCGATTCTGACTTTGGCCATTTTCTTCATATATTCGCGCCTTTTCGTCCAAATAAGTGCCATTCCAGCATTTTGCCTTCAAGAGACCTAAAAAGTGAAAAGGAACGATATTAAGCAATAACGGATACAAAAGTGATCAAATAAGGACTTAAACGACCCCTCAAAATGGTACCTTTTAAAACCTTATCAAATATCCCTACACTTGTTATTTGCTTGTCCTCAAGCAAATGTGCTTTTAGCCAATTAATTTATAAGTTAGGGGTCATGAAACATTAATTCAAAACGGTCCACAACACATATAAGCCCCGCAAAAGTCATAACAAGCACGGAAATTACATACTAGCACCTCACATGGGGTGTTTGGATACTCACATCTCTCTCGGGTGTATATATGAAATATAACAAATAGGAAATGGAAGATAAACACTCATTAACCGGTCCTAGTACATAGATTACCATAGGCTTGAGAATAGATCAAACCTCCATCGCTTTGGCGTAAGTACCTAGGAAAGACTATCAAAGAGGTCTTTTAAAGGGTTGTAATGTTAGGCTTACGGTAGGGAAACAAGGGTTTGGTGGGATAGGCTATTTAGTGGTGGCAAGTCAAAAATCTCTATGTTAAATGCATACGAAGAATGGCGTTGCTAAGCCAAGACTCGACACTCTAAAACTCTAGGTAACGGAAATAAACAAACATAAATTTAAAGGATAGATGTAGGATGGTAGCCCGTATTTTTTTTTTTTTTCATACACTTTTACTCTACCATCCTCTATGGTAACATCAAAATGATAGGGATTTATAGGCACATCCCTACACTTGAGTTTTTATTACTCTAACACTAATTTGACCCGAATTGAAAAGATCAAAACACTTGAGGTACATTATTACGCAAACAAATGGAATTTGAATTTAACGTTCCCTTCCCGTCATTTCATAAACTTTAACTTTTTCCATGAATCCCAATCGTCCCAAAACTGTATACAAAGGATATGACTCGACTTAGCAACTCATGCAAGCAACTAGATAATTGAACTAAGGGTTTAGGGTGATAACAAACATTTGCACTAAAAGTGAGTGCATAAGGGGTAGGCTAAGGCGATTTGGGTGTATATTTGGGGGTGGGGTGTAAACAATGCTCTTCATTGATATTCCGGAAAAACCGAAACATCACGAGAACCGCGAAAAGGATAGGCTCTGAGGGGTTAACTAGGGGTATCGTGTACTAAAGATGAGTACAACGCAAAGGGTGTGGGGGAATTACTCAACCGATATGGAAGAAGTAATTATATTACGGGTATCAAACAAGGGTTATCCTAATGCCTCTTATCATTTAGTTATTCCTAACTACACAAGTGTAGCCTCACTTGCGATCTCGGAATGCATCACAAAACAAGTTCTAGAATCTAATATACTACCAGTTCACACTCTAAGCATTGAAGATGAGTGCTTTAATTCCTACTAATCTAAGGGCGATCCTCACATTTTGGGTGGAATTTGGGTGGTAAAGGGTTTTTGTGCTAGTCATGCAACTTCCTATCCATGAGACGCTTTTGTTAAGACTAATGGCCCACTCCTATATGTCATGAAAAATTTTAAATTTGGTGCCAAAATTACCCTAACCGACATTTTCTCATGGTTAATTACGCAAATGCAATTGGACAAAGAAAATAATCAAGGATAAGCATAGTTTCAAAGTTCCCGTTTTATTTTCCCTCCCTACACTTAAACTGAACATTGTCCCCAATGTTCCCCGAAAGTATCAAAGTTATGATAATGGAAGGTAATTAAAAACGAAAGAAACTAATACTCCCCTGATTAGCTTGGTAGGATCCGTGTAAAGTGGTGGTTAAATCCTTTTCAAGAAGAATTATTGCGTGAACATCTCCTTTCAATCTTATGTAACTTCTTCTTGACAAACTAAACCTGCACACTTGAAGAAAACAAACGAAACCTTCGCGTAAAATCAGCGGTAATAATATATATAAGACTCGATTTAAACTAGGATATAATGCTTGTGGAATGGATGTTTACAGAATTTCTAAGAAAATTAAGACCTGGAAAATTCCAAAAATTTATAAGTAGCTCAGAAAACGAGAAAAAAGTAATCTGATGTTTTTACTCCTTCCTGACGCCGTCAGGTTGCAATCCTGACGCCGTCAGGTTATCCTGAAAAAAACTGGTCTGCGATTTTCTGGAAAAAATTCTGGAAAATTTACATCTTTCGAATCTGGAAAAATTTCTGCAAAAACATCCATTATGACTCGATACAAGCATTTGACTCGAACAAACAAACATAAATATCTTTTAGTTAATTGTTATTCTCATGTTTACGTTTCTTTTGAAAACGTGTGTAATCCTCCCTACACTTATCCCTTATGTAAAATACCTTTATATGCAATTAAGACGAGGTTAAAAACAAAATAAAGCATTTTTACAAATTTAAACATGAGGATAAACAATTAATAAAAGATATATGACACTAACAAGCAAACAATTAAGCATGGGTTGCCTCCCACGAAGCGCTTTTCTTTATTTAAGAGTCTTGTAGCTAGACTCATAGTCGTGCTCCTACGTTTCCTCACCACCGCCCTCTTGACGGTCTCTAATGGGGGATTCCATGTTGTAGAAGTGCCCTATAATGCACTTCTCTAAGAGTTCATCCTCTCCCCAATCAGTCCTATATTCCGGTCCTAGGCTCAAGCAATCCTTATAGAATCCGAAAATCTTAGCCATAACATAATCTACACCTTTCTCCCTATCCTCATCATTCCTATAATAGACCGACAGTTTAAGTTCCTTTTCATCATTAGAGAGTGATGAAAACTTCTCAATCTTAAACGGCATTTGGTAAGCTATGTCATCGGTCTCATTCTTGAATCGCACTACTCCTAACGAGGGATTATAGGTCATCCCGGTGCTTTCTATGAAAGGTTTTCCTAGAATAACATGGGACAAGCTAGGGTCTATGGCCGTGCTAATATCATCCACAATTATGAAGTCCGTAGGAAACGTGAAACTACCTACATAAACGGGCAATCCCTTAATTCTTCCGAGAAAATTGCAACTAACATTAGGATCATTGGGGTCTTGCCTAGTTGGAATAGGCTTCTTCAATATCCAATTGTAGTAGGTGCTAGTCATTATGTTGATTGGGGACTTGCGATCAATGTAGGCCTTTGCCACAAAAAGGTGTCCTATGAAACATGGTATGTTAAGATTCCAAGGGTTCCCAAACTTGATTCGAGGGCTTTTCCTAACATACATGTGACGGAGGTCACGCACTAAGTGAGGGTGGCGAGATAGTTCTTCTTCCGTAGGAAATTTGTTGAAATAGTCAATGTCTACTTCATCTACTTCCTCGGGTGTTTCATCATCCACAAGTGTATAGTCCTCTTCGTCATTTGTTCCATTAGGTTCAACTAAGGCGATGGTATTGACGAATTGGACATGCTTAGTTAGCTTGCTTGGATCCTTAATCTCTATGCCTGAAGGCTCGGGAGTTGAGATAGCACTAACCTTCTTATCACTATTAGTTATGGCTTTCAAAAGGTTGTCTATTTTCCTATCCATCTCGGCTTGTTGATGGTTAAAGTGGTCCGAGAGCTTAGCCATTTGGGTTTCTTGGGATACAACTAGGTTTTGCAACATCCCTTCGACGTTTTGTTGGTTAGGACCGTTAGGTGGGGGCCATGAGAAATCATTGGAGGTGAATTCTTTGGTTTGTCCCCAGTAGAAGTCGGGCTTGCCTTTCCATGCCTCTCGGGTTTCATTGAAATTCCTAGGTCCGGGTATTGTAGGGAATCTTCCTCCCGTTCCATTAATACGTGAGGATGCGTAGTCAACGGAAGCATGTTCGGGGGATCGAGTGCTAGTGCGCGTGTTATGAGGATCACAAAACGGCTCACACGAGGAAGAAACTTTGTTCACATGGTGTGAAGATTTAGGATTTTCGTAGGAGCTCATTAGGAATTTAACTTGATCTTCAAGTTCGATCATCCTACGGTTGGAAGGAGGCAAGGAGATTGCCTTAACGGTTTTGGGCAGCTCACGGGGGTCATCCCAACTTTCGTTGTCATAGAGGGCGAGGTCCTCTATTATACCCCATGATTCTTCCGCGGTGAGATCACTAAGTTTTCCACCGGCCGCTTGGTCAATGGATCGCTTGGTGGGGAAGTTGACATGATCATAGAAAATTTGGGCTTGGAGCCAAAGATCAATGCCGTGATGAGGGACTTTATGAAGTAAGTCCTTGAATCGAGTCCATGCTTCGTAGAGAGATTCACCTTGACGTTGTTGGAACATCAAGATGTCATTCCTAAGCTTAGTGGTTCTCCCCGGTGGGAAAAATTGAGCAAGGAAGCGAGAGGTAAGATCATCCCAACTTGAGATGGAGCCGGCGGGAAGTCGCTCAAGCCAATTACTAGCTTGGTCCCGTAGAGAGAATTGGAAGAGACGCAGGCGCGTGGTCTCCCGAGTAGTAGCATCAAGGTCGATGGAATCGACAATTTTGAGGAAATCCCTCAGATGCTGATTTGGATCTTCGGAACGAAGTCCATGGAATGCACATCCGTTTTGCACCAACCGGATGGTGTCGGATCGCAGGGCTGTAGTTTGGGCTTGGTCGGGAAGCTCAATGGTGTTCCTATAGCCTAGGTGGCTTGGTCTTGAGTATTCACCAAGAGTACGGGCTCTTGGCGGGTTATTTGGCGGTGGGTTGATGAGTGGTGGTTGGTTATCATCCTCCATGATGAAAAGTGATGGGTGTTATGAACAAAGGTCACGAAGAAGAGGGATAGACTAAGAGAAAGCTAAAAATGAGAAAAATTTACTTGATAGGAATCAAGCAAAGAACCTAAACGAGGTGGACTACTAACTAGCTATTCTATTCCCCGGCAGCGGCGCCAAAAACTTGATAACGCTACACGCGTCGTTCGGGGTCAAGGAAACTTCCTTTTCTTTGAGCAAGTTTTATAACACCCTAGGCAGTGAACCTAATCGTTTTAGTGTAGTAATTAGGGTAAGCCACGGGTATTGATATCGTTCTCTAGGGGAATAGGAATGCTAGTAAGAAGTTACTACGCTAAGGTTAAGGTTGAGGAAGATTATTTTTGTATTTTTATATTTTATGAAATGGAAAGGTACGAATCTCGGGTATTGGATTTGGGGGGTTGGTATTTCTACCGATTACTCTACTATTATCTAATTATCTAAACTAAGGTTGTGGGAGTCTATGTCTAATTAATGTGTGCTCGTATGATAGTTTAAAGATGTGTTTACTTAGGTTGTACTACTCCTTAATTATCTCCTATTGATGGTTGAGTTGTCACGTCCTTATTCTTAGTTGCGCTGTGTGTCTAAAGTTGTAGGGTATGCGTTTCTCCCTAACTCTTTGAACTTACCAAAGGGTCTCGTCTACAAAACCCACTAGGGATGATAAACTCTTACTCTAAGGCACTCTTTAGATAATTTAGCCTACAACTACTCAGGTAATCATATTCTAAGGTTCACAAAGATGAATCAAGCATTAAGTACACAACGAATGACCTATCGCATTACTAGATCATTGATCAACTAAGATAAGAAACAACCAATCAATATTCAATAATTAAGTTTCATACTTCCTAAGCAAACACACAAATAAATTAGCCGGACATGGAGAACATGCAAGCATACACACAAATAATCAAAGACATAATTGAATTAATGAAGTAAATACTTATCTTGATGTAAGATAGGGTTTAAAACCCTAAAATACTGTACAAGACACCTTAGGTTCGGTTTTAGGTTTTTACTCCAATAGACTCTCTCTAAAACTGAAAAATTCGGATTCTATATATAAGATTACATATGCGACGGCGTCACCTTATGTTTCGTGACGCCGTCGTGTCGCCGTCATTAGGGTTTCGTCTTGGCCACGTTAACCTTGCGACGGCGTCACCTTATGTCTGTGACGCCGTCCTCTTCAGCTTCTGACGTCGTCTGGGTTGCATCTAGGCCGTCTGAGTAGCAACGGCCTACTCTTTTAAAGCCCGACGTCGTCACTTGAAAATAGGGTATTTGGCTACTGTATCGTCACAAAAAATCCTCCGACGGCGTCGCAATTAACACCGGACGCCGTCGTCTTCTGTTTTCAGCAGCTTTTAGTGTCTCGATTCTGACTCTGCCATTTTCTTCATATATTCGCGCCTTTTCGTCCAAATAAGTGCCATTCCAGCATTTTGCCTTCAAGAGACCTAAAAAGTGAAAAGGAACGATATTAAGTAATAACGGATACAAAAGTGATCAAATAAGGACTTAAACGACCCCTCAAAATGGTACCTTTTAAAACCTTATCAGGTGCTCAGTTTTTGGGTGATAAGCTTGTGAGCTGGTCTTCAAAGAACAAATGAGTACTTCTATTTCCTCTACAGAGGCTGAATACATAGCCATGTCATCTTGTTGTGCTCAAATCCTATGGATGAGATCCCAATTATCTGACTATGGCTTTGAATTCAACAAAATCCCTCTGTATTGTGACAATAAAAGTGCTATTGCCCTCTCATGCAACAACGTACAACACTCAAGAGCAAAGCACATCGACATTCGACATCATTTCATAAGGGAGCAAGTTGAAAACGGTGTTGTGGTACTATACTTTGTGAGGACTGAATACCAGTTAGCAGACATCTTCACCAAAGCTCTTCCTAGAGAACGTTTTGAGTTTATCCTTCCACGACTTGGTCTTAAGAGCCTACAACCGGAAACACTCAAACGTCTTCAAGAGGAAGAAGAGGAGTAAAAGTTTCTCCTTCATCTATCTCTTGTATATATTTATTCAAAAACCAAAATACAAAATTTCAAAACCTTCAAAAAAGCAAATAGAAAAATATAAAACTTTTAAAAATCCATAAAAATTGAAAAATCTTGAAAATTTTCAACAAAAAAAAAATTATTGTCTTTTTGTCAATTCGATAATATCTACGGTCTTTGTGATGTCATTCAAAGAATGACACGGGACTTTAGTTGTTGTTCGAATGTTTAAAAAAAAAATAAATAATAATAATAATTTTGGGAGAAAGTGAAACAATGGTTTATTGTCATTTCAGGCAGTAACCCGCTTTTCAAAGAAAGAACAGAGCCATGCTTTATCTTGCTTTTCAAATCTCATGCTCTGATTCTAAAAACAAATGTTTGTCATTAACAAGACAAATGTTTCCTTTCAAATATTTTTCCTTCTAATGATTCTTCTGAAAAATATTCGTCATCTAATGAAAACGCAATTGTTTTGAAAACACTCTAGACTCTAATTTTGAAAATCATCAGAGCTTTCAGATGTCAAAATCTCATTCCTTCAATCAACAACTTTCATCATTGATTGAGGGGGAGAATGATTTTTCAATTAAATCAAAGTGTATTTTTCAATCAATTGGCACGTAAATGAGCAAGGTCTACTCTAAATGTTTTACAATAAGGTTATACAATTGGTACAAGACCTTGATTATTATAATGTTTTCTAAAAAGATACTCAAGCATGTTTAATCTTTGGAGTCTTATGTTTCAAACTTGATCCTTATCGGCTAAATGTTATCATAAGAAAGTCACAGTTCTCCTCAAAAGCTTTCAAAATCAATTTAAATCAACAAGAGATCTCAAATCTCAAATGTTTTGAAAATTGTGATCGGGGGAGAATTTGTGATTTAAATTGGATTTAAACTGATAATTCGATAAATGGGTTCATAAGTGTTTAGCAAGTTTTCCTCCCCGCATGTGACAAACGATTTCAAATTTTCCATGTACATGTTGAGGGGGAGCATCTACTTTAAACCTTAAATTATTGAAACGTGATTGAATTGTCTCTAAGTGCAGGTTCCCTCTAATATGTGCAAAACTCTTTCAAACTTCGAGGCACATATTGAGGGGGAGCAAACTTTTGAAAACCTCATCCTTCCTCAAAATGTTTTATCTACTCAAATTGATTGGGAAGTGATGATGATCATTTTAGAAAATGTTAATCAAAAGATTGGACCTTTCATTCTTAATCTAACGATTTCAAAGATCTCTTGCCTCCATGTGCTAAACAATTTCTGAATTTTATGCATATGTTGAGGGGGAGCATTTCTAAAATATCAAAACAATTAAGATACAAAATACTTTGATTTTATATCACAAGTATCTTGATTGATTTTCAAATGGTTTTCAATTGGTTTCAAGGCGGAAGAACTATATCAAAAGACCGAACAACTTTACTTTATGCATGGTGATATAAGGATGATAAGGTTAGGTTGAGGTCCAATGATCCGCCAGAACCGGAGGGATCTACCCAGGGACAAAAACACTTGATAGTGTAGAGTCCTTAGGTATATTGAAAAAAAAAGGAGAAAAATGAGATATGGGAAGAGTGCGGACTGAAACTGAGCTAGTACTGGAATAAACCCAACAAGGTTCTAGTTATGAAGTTTCGGTAAGCACTGAAGGGGTTGAAGAATGAAAAAGAAATTAAATGTGAAAAAGGGTGAAAAGAAATAGCCCTCCATTTATTCAACCTTAGGGCAGAAACCGGGTTCACTTCATATGCTACTGGTGGTTACCAAGGTAACATCGGTATTGAAGACAAGACGTCATGGACCCAGTGACGCACTGCACTACAACTTCCCAAGCCACTCAAGTTTCTCTTAAAAGGACTTGTTTCATTCCCACGGGGAACCGACATAATCTATCGACTTTCTCTTAGAGATTGTTGATATTGAAGAAGGAGACCCTCTCCCTAGTCTCCGACATAGGAACCAAATATGCACAATTGAGTCTAGAGCCATGAGATCATCTACAAATCTCTTAAGGACACTTTCAATGAAGACTCTCTGTTTCACACAATGTGGAAAGAGAGATTATATCTTATGAGTCCTACGCATTATCCTTGTGGTATTGCCAGAATATCTGAGTAGTATGCCAACATACTCACAATGAAGATGGAAAGCCTTCTAGAGCCAACATCAAACAAGCTCCTGGTGGGTGGCATGTGAGATCTATCCAATAGATCAACCATGTGACAACTGAATAGAAACAATGGGGCAATTCAATCTTTTGAATCAATCCTGGTTCAGGTTATGGATTGGCGGATACCTTTGAAAAACCGGCCGTTGTGCTTAAAAACTCTTTTCCTTAGCACATCGACTGTGTACTAATTTTTCAAAAATAAAAGGTGTTTATGATTGATAATTGATTTTCATTAAAACCTTCGTTGTATTGCAAAAACAATTTCTATTGAGCGGTACACGATTGTTTTCTCAAATCTCTTTTCATCAATCAGTGAATCTCAATTCGCTGGTTCACTCACTCCGTGTTTTCTTCTTTGAGACGTTCCGGTTTGAGAACAGCTAGAGCAGCTGCGAAACCCTATCAAGGAAATTCTTCAGAGTTTTACCTGATCACAGGCAATACTTGTACTGATCAACGGGGAACCGTGGGCCGTGTACCTCAATTCAACAAAAGTGATCAAAGACACTCTTGTGCGCTTTATTGCTAACTGTTTTATGCAGGAGCACCCGACGTTTGCAGCTGATCAGAATGGAGCGGTCAATCCATAGCCGCATGCTCACACAACACATTCATTTCCAAAAAAATCATGATTAGTGCATCAATGACTTTGATATTATCACTCCATGCTTCTGCTACGCTGCTGCCAATATCATGAATCAACGAAAGCTTCCGCTACTCTGATAAGAATATATCATGATCCAGAATGTGAGCATTTCGGTCCAAATGTCACAACATCACATAATACCAACACCACAATGGATGAGTCAGAGATTTACTGTGGCTGATGATCTCAAAGCTGGCTCAAAACTCAGTATCACGTGGATCAGTTAAAGACCTCCACTCAGATTATCCAAACATGCAAAAATGAAGAATCAAAGACTACGAGCTACAGAACAAACAACATGAACAAGAATTCAAGAACTATCTCAATGAAATATCTGTTTGTATTCTATGTAATTTTAATGTGTGTTTGAGGTGACCTCCCTTAGGGGGAGATTGTTAGGATTTGGAAAATCCAGTAGTTAAAGTGTCGGTCACCTCAAGTATATGTATTCGTTAGAAAGCTCGTAGTCGTAGTTATTTAATGTTAAGTAGTATTTAGTTAAGTAACACCGTGGAGGACGGACGGGTCTTTACCCACTGTATGCCTGATCCACAGCCCGTCAGGTGGCGTTTTATTGTAAGACTATAAATACTCTCTACCTCCCAAGGTAGAGAGTTGGAGCTCATAATAAGATTTTTCTTTCTCTCACTAAAGTTCCCAAACCTCTAACTTTCTCTCTCTAAAACTCATCTTGTACGCCCCTTGTGTTAGTGATTTGATGTGTATGTGAAATCCAATATGTTACATATGTGCTTTTAACCATGGTAGGGATGAAAACCATTATCATAGTTCACTTAAAACTTCAAAGGAGGCTAGATTTGAGCTTATAACCAGAAGATGTGACAACGGCGTTAATTCAGTATTATTTATTTGAGGTTGAAGTGAAATATCACGGGCGAGTGTACTTAGTATCTGAAGGTATCGGGGATGGTTGGATAAAGATTCTTCAAGATCCTTGTTCGAGCTTATTATCAAAAACGAAGACTTGGAAATCTAGTTATTGTTGGGTGACTTTTACCTTTTCTTTTACCACTTGGGGGAATTGGGCTCTTATCATCTCAAAATAACTATCACTTTAAGGAGTTACGTTGTAGTGCTCAGTGTCACATTCAATTGTGGATTTTCAAGAGGTGATGTACGTCTACTACTTGATGGTTGGTTGGATGAAGAGTATAGAGTACTTAGAGATTCAATGGAGGATGAAGTCTCGGCACCGCTCTTTGTTACATATGTGCAAGTTTAAGTCACGAGTTCGGGTTAGTTTACTTCAGGGTCAAATTCATCATATTGGGTTTTCTCTATCAGCTGTCACTACAAAGAGCCTACTGAATGATAATAGGGTTGATTACATGTTTTGCCAAGAGAGCTGAAAAGAGAGAGATTATGACGTTTGAACACAACAGTTCATGCCTCGTACTCCAAAGAAAAGAAATGTGTACGTTTCAGTGCGCATTATCTTCGAAAGAATAGAAATCTTCTTATGACGTTTGAACACATCAGTTCATGCCTCGTACTCTAAAGAAAAGAAAAGTGTACGTTTCAGTGCGCTTTATCTTCTGAAGAAGAGAAATCTTCTCAATTATGACCATTCTCATCAACATGCTTCATGCTTTTTCCATGCGCTTCAGTCATCAAGTGAACTGGACTACGGATAATTACTCGTATTCTACTTGCTCGATTATAATGAAGATGGCGACATCACGTGCTAATTTTGCGGGGGAGAAGTGTGAATAAAATACATTTGGATGATAATCACTTGTTTAATCAAGAATGGCATCTTCGTATGCAATTCTTGAGGGGGAGAAGAAGTGTGAATTTTTTGCATTGTTGATTGATATTTGAGAATATATGGTCAAACGGCTCCTAACTCATGTAAGAGCCGAGATTCTTCTTATCGGATCATCTTCACATGTAGTTTCTTCTAAGAGCCGTTGGTTGACATCTTCACACGGGCTGAAATGATTAAATGAAAAAGTGCTTCTAGTTGCTGGGCTAATTTCTTTGATGAACATCTTTCTGTTCTTGTTTGATTGGGAGGGATTTTAATTAAGGGGATTTGCTATTTACAAGTTGACGGGAACGCCTTTGGTGTGAAGAAGATGTTAACTATCTATTCCCCATTCGGAAAATCTTGAAGAAGGTCGAGTCTACAGTCTGTTCTACATTTTCTGCTACATGTTAGAAGACTAAAGACGAATTGCAATTAACGATCTAAAGACTTCTTCTTATTTAAGGCATTTATCAAACAGATTGTCGGTTTAGGGGAGAGCACTAATTGGGGGAGGGTGAAATGTTTGATTTAATCCCCAATTAGACATTAACTCACTTACTTCAGCAAGTTGATTCTCACAGATATATTTGTGCTTATAGTGTTATTCTCAAAAGATTTCATGTATAAGGGCTTACAAAGAGTTGCTGATTCTGAAGTATCAAAACCAGCAAGGGGGAAGGAGACACGTATCTAAACGCGAGTAAACTTGATGAACTTAATACTTGTAAGTAATTGAAGATATCCCGGGAAGACAAATGTTATTACCGTAGAGAAACTCAAGGTTTGACTCATGGCGAGTAAACTTGATGAACTGAATACTTCTAAGTGATTGAAGTTATCCCGGGAAGACAAATGTCATTACCGCAGAGAAACTCAAGGTTTGACTCATGGCGTTTAGTGTTTATTCCAACTATGTGGGGGAAGAGATGTAAAAGAAAGTTTCTGAAGATAAAAGAGGTACACAAGTGCGTGATGATCTCGATGTTATCACAATCATCAGGGGAGAGAGAATTGTGTACATTGGGGGCGCTCAGCTGTTTCACTTGAGGGCTTAATCAGTGATTCAGAGATATAATCACTTATTCCGGAGTTGACATCCGCAGAGATTGTCATCCGCAGAGATAATCAGTGACTTGGCCTGCTTCTTCAATGTTATCAGTTATTCCTTCCTTGGGTATTGGTATACTTCGGATACTTGAGCTTCATACACGATCATCAGGGAAGAAAAATGTGAACATGAGGAGGTGTTTTCATTCCCCTCATGATGTGTATTCGGGAGAGCTCTTGGGTATTGGTGTACTTCGGGTTCTTGAGCTTCATACACGATCATCCGAGAAGAAAAATGTGAACATGGGAAGGTGTTTTCATTCCCCTCATGATGTGTATTCGGGAGAGTTCTTGAGCATTATACAAAGAGACTGACTGCATCAATTCAACTACTTGGGGGAATTGTTCTCTTGACACCTTTTGGAATGGATTGCTTCAGACTTCAGTGGTTATGAAATGTGAGAAGATTATTTATGAGTGGGATGATACATTGCTATTCTTGTTGATGATATAACCTCGAACGAAGAATCAATGATCATTCTTAAAAGGAGCAGCAAGATCGATGATAATGGTGTGCTTCTTTGTGCACCTGGCTAAGGGAAGCTTGAAAGAAAGCTTTGATTCTGCTCAGCTAAAGGATTTTCGGTTTGGGGGGAAGCTGCAAAAGTCTCACTTTCAGATGGTTCAATTTCTTTCTTCAATTCAAGAGCCTCGGAAGCTTTGGTGGTGAAAGTTTTAGGGATGATGACTTCTATCTTCTACAACGGGGCTGCTCGATATCCTTATCTCGGTACTCGTATCATCATTTTCTTAAACTATATCATCTAATCTATCTTTGTATATATTTATCAGAAAAACCAAATACAAAAATATAAAACCAACAAAAAGGAAAATAGAAAAATATAAAACCAACAAAAACCCATAAAATCAGAAAATTTGAAAAATACCAAAAATATGTTTTCCAAGACATGTCTTCTGATATCGATAACATCTGCGGTCTTAGAAATGTCATTCAATAATGGCACGGGACCATAGATGAAGTTCGAGCAAGAGGTGTAAATATTCTTTTCCAAAACATGTCACAAACTACGGCTTACAGTTATTTCAGACTGTAACCCGGGCTTCAAATAATGGCTTGCAGTTACTTCAGACTGTAACCCGTGCTTAAACTATGGCTTGCTATTATTTCAGATAGCAACCCGTTCTTCAAGAAAGGAAAGTGCTGCGCTAAACCATTTTTCAAAATTCGTGCACTTATCCTAAAACAAAACAAGGAAAGCATGTCGTCAAAAAGACTGCTGTTTCTACACAAATGTTTTTCCGTCTAAAATTCTTCAGAAAAATATTTGTTGTTTTTCAAAAATGGTGGTAAATGAGTTGCTTGAAAATCAATCTAATTCGGAGTTTTTTGAAATAAATTGTATACTCAGTCAATGACTTCAGCGCTTTTAAACTTTTCAAAAAATGAGTCATTAATTGAGGGGGATAATGTTTACAAATCTATATCATCTAACGGGTTTTCTTAATTATCCTACGTGCTTAATTAAAAATGATATTTGCCTATGTCGAAGGACTAGGAATTTAGGATATGATTGTTAGGATTAGATGATTATAGTTTGATGAAACACATTATTCCCATGCCTTATATGAACTGATTGATATGTTGGATTGACTTTTATTAGTCGATTGCTGTTTAGGTGTTGTCGACCACCATATATCTGTTTGTATGTTTACTAGCTCATGCAGATATCATGGTTCATAGGAATGTTTCCGATCCGGATCCCACAAAATATGTTGATTGGATGCCGAAAGGAAAGGGTAACTATATCTTGGGTTGACAAATGAAGAAACGGAGCTTAATTTGACTTCTATGGAAAGTTGGCATGATAAAGTGCAACGTAAGAGCAGATGGTTTTCTTCATCATCAAATGAAGAAACGGAGCTTAATTGGACCTCTATGGAGAGTTGGCATAAAAAATGCAATGTCAGAAGTCTCACTGCATCAGCAGACGGTTTTCTTCCTGCCTTACAGCAACAACAACAAAAGCGGCTCAACCACCTAACGTATCCTTGTGCAGGGATAATAGTGATGATACCATTTTTCTAAAACTTTGAATAAAATTGTTTTGAAAATGGAAAAATATTGTTTTGAAAATAAATAGGTCTAAATTTTGAAAATCACCGGACTTCTTTTTATCAAAACCTATGTCACTCAATTATCGACTGCCGTCATCGATTGAGGGGGAGTGTGATTTAAAATATAATATTTTCAAACAATATATCATCAAAACCAGTCCGGTTTGTACAAAATAAGTGGTGATCTAAAGATTTAATGTTATGTCATGGTATGATTTTCTTTAAAACTCAAAGATCTTTCGAAATCAAATTTTTTTCTGTTCTTGTTTGATTGTGAAATTGTTTTATTTTACTTAAGGATCCCTTAAAAACTATCATACCAGACACTAACAATATTTAATGTCTTAAAATGGTCCTTATATCATTTTTCAAAATCAAATCTTGCCACGTCTTTCCCCAAAATTTTCTAAATGATTTAAATCTTTTGGGATCACAAATCTCAAATGGTTTGAAATTTTTTATCGCGGGAGAGATCGTGATTTAAATCTCAAATTTGTTTTAATGGAATTGGTTTTAGTCCTTCAAAGGCACTCCTGCCTCTATGTGCCAAACGATTTCAATATATGATGAACATGATTGAGGAGGAGCATTTATCCAAAAAAAAACTAGATGAGTTTTTAAATCAGGCACATTTTCTCCCATGTTTTCTAAACCGTATTAAATCACTTGGGATCCAAAATCTCAAAGGATTTGATATTTTTGATCGGGGGAGAATTTGTGATTTAATAATGAAATTTGATAAAAGGTGATCGTTTTTTTGTTGATTCAAATGTGCAGGCTGCTCTCTCATATGTGCTAAACGCTTTCGAATCTCGAAGCACATATTGAGGGGGAGCATTTCAAAAGAAAATAAACTATCAAGGTACATAAGCTTTTATGTTTTAACATAAAGTACCTTGATTGAGTTTTCAAATGGTTTCTTAATGGCTTTTGTAATCGTGAATGTACTTCAAAAGAACTCTTGCCTCTATGTGATAAAATGATTTCAAATATCCTACGCACATATTGAGGGGGAGAATTTACCAAGAAAATCAAATGGCTTTTTCTATGAAAATAGTGATCAAAGAAAATGTTTCAAAGTCCTCTTGCCTCCATGTGCTAAACAATTTCTAAATCATATGCACATGTTGAGGGGGAGGTTTTCTAAATGATCAAAACTATTAAGGTACAAAATGCTTTGATTTTATATTACAAGTACCTTGATTGATTTTTCAAATGATTTTTCAATTGGTTTTAAGGAAGAATGAACTGTACCAAAATACCGACCATTTTACTTTATGTATGGAGTTATAAGGATGGTGAGGTTAGGTATTCGTTCCCACGATCCTGCCAGAACCGGAGGGATCTACCCAGGGACAATCCACTAGATAGTGTAGAGTCCTTAGGTATGATGAAAAAAGGAGAAAAGTGAGATTTGGGAAGAGTGCGGACTGAGATAGAGCTAGAACTGGAATAAACCCAACAAGGTTCTAGTTATGAAGTCTCGGTAAGCACTGAAGAGATTGAAGAATGAAAAAGAAATGAATGTAAAAAGGGTGAAAAGAAATAGCCCTCCAATAATTCAACCTTAGGGCAGAAACCGGGTTCAATACATATGCTACTGGTGGTTACTAAGGTAACGCCGGTATTGAAGACAAGACATCATGGACCCAGTGATGCACTGCACTAAACTTCCCAAGCTACTCAAGTTCCTCTTAAAAGGGCTTGTTTCACTCTCACGGGGAACCGACATTATCTATCGACTTTCTCTTAGAGATTGCTGATATTGAAGAAGGAGACCCTCTCCCTAGTCTCCGACATAGGAACCAAATGTACACGATTGAGTCTAGAGCCAAGAGATCATCCACAATATCTCATTAGGACACAAAATTCATGAAGACTTGCTGTTTCACACAATGTGGAAAGTAAGTATATATTAAGAGTCCTACGCTTTATCCTTGTGGTATTGCCAGAACATCCGAGTGATATGAAAATATTCATGATGAAGATGGAAATCCTTCCAGAGCCAACATCAAACAAGCTCTTGGTGGGTGACATGTGAGATCTTTTCTAAAGATCAAGCCTATGACAACTGGATAGAAACGATGGGGCGATTCACTCGTGAATCAACCTTGGTCCAGGATTGGAATTGACGAATACTTTTGGAAAAACCGTTCAATGTGCAAACCTTCTTTTCTCTAGCACGTCGAATGTGTATTCATATTTCAAACTCAAAAAGTATCTCTGATTGAATAAATACTTTTGGAAAAACCGTTCGATGTGCGAATCTCTTCTTTTCTCTAGCACGTCGAATGTGTATTCTTTTTCAAATACAAAAAGTATTTTTGATTGAAAATTGACATTTCTCATAAAACCTTCGTCGTATTGCAAAACTCTTTCTTCAAGCAATACGCGATTGTTTTCAAATCAATTTTTCATCAATCAGTGAATCTCAATTCGCTGGTTCACTCACTCCGTGTTGTCTTCTTTGAGACGTTCCGGTTTGAGAACGGCTAGAACAGCTGTGAAACCCTGTCAAGGAGATTCTTAGGAATCCTACCTGATCACAGGCAGTACTTGTATTGATCAATGGGGAACCGTGGGCCGTGTATCTTAATTCAGCGAAAGTGATCAAAGACACTTTCGTGTGTTTTATTGCTAACTGTTGTTTGCAGGTACACTTGGACGGTTGCAGCTGATCAGAATTGAGGAGTCAATCCAAAGCCACATGCTCACAGCATCCTCACTTAATTTGAAGAAATCATGACTTGTGCATATCTACAGAACCTGGCTCAGATATTTTTATACTATGCTTCTGCTATGCTGCTGCAAATATCTTGAACCAGTAAAAGCTTCCGCTACTCTGATGAAAAGATGTCATGATCCAGAAAGTGTGAGCATGTTGGTCCGAAAGTCAGAACTTCACATGATGGCAACACAATAAAGGGTGATCCAGAGATTTACTGTGGCTGATGATCTCAAAGAAAGCTCGAAGATCATCAAGATGTGGATCCGTTCAAAGATCGCCACTGAAAGTACAAAATAATCGGACTATGAAGAGTCACTACAAATGCACAAAGAATGCGGACATTGAAGAATTGAAGTATACGAGCTCAGAACAGAAGACAAAATAGAATGCTAGGATTCGAAATGTAAAACATGGGGTGACCTCCCTTAGGGGGAGATTGTTAGGAATTAGAAAATTCCATGTTAAAGTGTCGGTCACCCCAATTATGGTCTAGCATATGTTAGCTCGTAGACGTGTCGTTATTTACGTTATTTAGTAGTTAATTAGTTAGTTTGTAGCGTAGTTTAGTTTAGTGCAACACCGTGAAGGAAGGACGGGTCTTTACCCACTGTATTCCTGATCCACAGGCCGTCAGGAGGTCGTTTAGTTTGTAACCTATAAATACCCTCTACCTTCCAAGGTAGAGGGTTGGAAGTTCTAATATAACGTTTTACACTTTTGTTTATCTCTCTAGAACTCCCTCTCTACTCTCTTTATCTCTCTAACCATGGCATTCATATACTATCATCATCCTAGACCACCCAAATCATCTAAACAGCATAATATTCACGATCCTACAATTACTTATTTATTACAAAACATTTCCATTTTTAGTCGTTAGTTTCCATTTAAAAATAGTAAATAACATGATAAATCTTGTTATTGATATCTTTGGTATAAAAGCCCTTTTTATTATTTATGTTTCATAATTATTAACATTTTCAAATTCCAATATTAATTTCATATCGTTATTCGTTTCGAGTCCACAAGCACGAGTCATGACTTCTCGGCTTTTAATCAAGTAATAGTCTAAAATATCGTAAAGTCCATGTTACGGCGTTGTCGGGGTCAACTATTGACTAAAAAGTCAAAGTAACACCGACGTTAATCTTAAGATTTGAAGGTGTTAATGAAGGTTTTAGTGAGAGTATTATATATGGATAGAAAGAGGATGAAAAGATCTACAAGATGGTGGTAGAGGTGAGTGGTGACGTGCGGCGGTATGCCGGAGGTGGCCGGAATAGTGGCCGGATTTTATTAGGTGGCGGCTAGGGTTTGTTTTAGGGTTTTTAGAGAGAGAAAGGAGAGAGAGAGAGAAGAGGTGTGTGTGTGTTTTAGTGAGAGAAACAAAGGGTGGTAATGAGGTGAGGTGAGGGTATATATATATGTGAGGGAGGGACTTAAAAATAAAGAAAAGGGGAGGAGGAGGGCGCCGACTAGGAGGGAAAAAGAGGGGCCGAAGGCGTCATTTTTTGTAAACTATCTCGTTTACCCATTCCCGAGCTCATATATTGTCCCCCGAGTGTCCCACGACGTTCATTCGACTTTCTGACATCGTTATTTATGTTTTTCCATGATTTTTGACTATTTATTTGTCAATTTTCGAGTTACGGTCTAAAAGTTACAATATTTCTCGTTTTAGGCTTTTCTAGTGCCGAATCGAATAGTGCCTACCAAAAAGAGTTAAAACTCATACGATAACTCATTCAATAGTGAAGTAATTCATAAAAACCAATAGACGATATAAAATCAAGTCATGGTTGATAAAATAGTGATAAAGGCAAAGCTCGGTTTAGTTTAACGTAATGCGGTTACCTAAAATAGACTCCCTAAATTCCAGTTGTCACACTATTTCTCACGTCTAAGACAAACCTCTTTTTCATTATTAATACAAAGTAAAAACCCGTTTTCATTGCATCTCATGTCTTTTGAATGCTAAAGGGAACACATAACTAATATGTGTTTTCGGGTACATTCATTTAAGCAACAATGAATTAAGAGCACTCGGGTTATCTCACATAATAGTATGCTTTTTCACTTCTAGTCTATTTTTATTTTTCTTTTAGGAGTCGATATAACCGAAACTCCAAATGGTTTGCATATAGGCACACACTAGGCACAAATATTTTCAAAAGGAAAATTTTAAGCTGCCTGAGTCACCAGTACCACGGATCCCAGCATTAACGCTGGACGGTTCCCACAAAGGAAGGATCCGTGGGATCCGTGAGACACAAGCTGAAATTCTCTTCTATTTTTCTCACATTGACTAAAAACCTCTATATTTTCATCCTTTTATCCTTTTTTCTAATGAGTATGTTACTTAATACTTGTGTTCTCATGATCACATGCCTTAAATTCATATCTAATCTTTAGATTTTAGTCCACATTTTGGGTCAAGCATTCATTACAATGCATTATTTTCTCTATAAATAAGGTTCCCAAAATGCTTGCATCTTCATCACTCTCAACTTCACAAACAACCATCATCATGTCATCCAAAAGATCTTCCAACATTGATGAATCACCTAGTTCAAACAATCCTCTTCAAGAAATCCAAAACTTTATCCTACCACCTTTCGTAGTGCCACCACCCAAATCTAGAAAAACCACACGGATTAGCATTCGGCCTTGTTGTTTACCCAAACCATTGTCAAATAGTTCATCACCAACTACTCATTCACCACCAAATGGTTTCATAGTAGCACCTCCCTCATCTCCAACAAGCACACCACTATCATCACCTATCAAGTCTCCACCTAAAGTCACTCTATTGGAACTCCTTAAGACTCCAAAAACATCCCAACAAATCCACCCAAAAGAACTAGTCTTTTTAACACCTCCCACATCTCCAAACACAATTTACAAAGACCTTGTAACCTCACCACCTTTAGCTCCCATTGTCTTACAAGAACATTTAGGTTATTTTCGACCACCACTTCCAAAAATTCTGGACTTTGATCCATATTTTTCAACTTTTCCACCACATCTTCCACATCCCACAAAAAAAACTAACCCATAAACCTTCCACACACATTACCCACAGCATTTACATTGTGAACATTGCCAATCCACTAGGGAGCTTTCAATAGAAATTAGGGAAGAGAGGCGATTCATACTTAACCACATCCTTGATCGCATCAACATCATAACTCACCAAAACCTCCATCAATAACCTTATGCAAGCATGGAAGGAATAATATTACTATTTTCTCTAGTTTTTCTTTTGAGTCATTTTAAAGAACAAACCTTGTTCTTAGTTTTACCTGTTTGTATGTGGCATATATACCACTACACTTTGTTATTTTATTACAAGGCTTTGTTTACATACCTTGGTTCTCCACCTTATTTCTCGTCAATCACAAGATTATATTTCATGTTACTACTAACTTTTTCTTTGTAGGTTTCATATTTTCTCACTTGACGCCCTATTCTAGGGGGAGCTGCCGTCAAGGGGGAGTTAGAGATACGTGGACTATTTTTCCACACTTTATTTCTTCATTAGGGTCACTTTTTGTTTCGACAAAAAGGGGGAGAAGAAGTAAAACTTATGCTTTCAAAACATACATCCAATCTTAAGTTTTACTCATCATAACATTATGTTTTGTCATCAACACAAAGGGGGAGATTGTTACTACAAATAAATCGTAAAAACGGTTATTAATATTTAGCGATCTCTTTGTGTTTTGTTGATAACAAATATAATGTTATCATAAGTAAAATTATAAGGATACATGTTATTTTTGTAAAGCATCTACATATATAATCATTTAATATAAATTGTTGTAATAATTCATTTATTGTAATAGTTTATTAGGATGGGTAAAAACCATAACCCATGATCCATACCCATGGAGCATATCCATAACCCATTGACTAGATGCATTGCATCTTTTAGATACATTGTATCTACTTAGATACCCATGGTCCAAAGTCTAGGACCCATGACCCATAACCCATAACCCATGGGCAAACAGTTGCGTCTCACGGATCCCTCTGATTACACTAGACGGATCCCTCAGGCAAGGAATCTGTGGGATCCATGCAACAGTAGCAAGAAATTGCCTATAAATAGAGAGCCATTTCTTCATTGTAACTTACCCCTCTTCTTACAAACTCTCTCATATATTCTTACATTCTTCTAACCTTAGATCTCTTGATCTAGATAGTAGTTCTTCTTTCTTTTGTTGTGATTCTCATATGGGTCCTTCTCTAAGGCGAGATCACGAGCATTCTATAAGTCATCCAAGCAAGGGGTCCTTGATTGATTTGTTCCTCCACAAGATTTCTGTAGCAGAAATCTTGTATTTCATATTTCACATATTTGTTGTGTTATAATAGTGTTGGTTTGGTCCTCCGTTTTAAGGACTCGGTATTTAGCTTTGTACTGGAAAAATTGTAAGCGACGTTGTAAAGGCTTTTCCGCCGAGTTGAAGGAGTTTGTTGACATTGTGCTTGAACTCTCGAGTAGGTGACCTCGGGGAGTGGAGTACGGAAAGGAAGGTGTCCTTGTAGCCGAACCACTAGAAATCGGTTGTGTCATTTCTATCCTTTACTTTACTTGTTTTCTTTACTTTCTCTCCATCCATACGATTTCACATAACATCGAATCTAATGTTTTTGAAACTAACTTAAAATCGGCAAAACTATTCAACACCCCTTCTAGTTTTCCACACAATTGACAGAGAATAACGTACAACCACGTCACATACTTTCGTCAATAAAGGAGCGTAATCCGGATAATGTGTCTAGCCTAAGAACTATATATAACGCAAAAACTTAGATCCGGGGAGCCATTATAGGTGATAGAATTCCAATCCAAGTCCTTTACTCACATTTGATGCATACAGGGTATACATATTACGAGAGGGTAAATGAGCATAATGAGCTTGAGGAACTGTTTTTTATTCATCCCACGTCATATGCTATATGGTGTACATTCCCTGAAATCATGCTAATGTTTAAATTGCCATTTTTGGAAATTATCGGAGTAACTTCAACAAATAAAACATTTTCGATGGCGTTTAGCTTTTTAAACCAAGAAAAAGGGCCTAATTTTCGATGGGTATTGCAATGTGTGAAGGAGGTGATAGATGAAAAATATTACCCTCGTGTTATCATCACTGACAGAGATTTAGCGTTGGTTTAGGCATGCAGGCAAGAATTCCCGAACGCAAACAAATTACTCTGTCGATGGCATATTAATATAAATGTGCTTAAGAATTGCAGAAATAAATGTAATTCAGTAAAGGAGTATGAGTCCATTTTTTGGACATGGGATTGGATGGTTAAAGCTCCGACCCGCGCCATATTCGAGCATTATTATGAACACCTACAACAGTTATTGGTCAACCATGCGGGTACTTAATTATTAATTCATTGTTTTATTATTTAATAAATAAGCACCCGAATGACTTTTTATTAATTCATTGTTTTTTTCAGATATATCGGAGTTCAAGATTATGCAGACATGTTTATCTCGTTTATTACCGATCAATATCGCAGCTACGGCCAGTCAACAACATGCAGAGTTGAGAGTCGACACGCGTTGTTGAAATCATACTTGGGTAGCACACTGTCCAACTTAGACACGTTGTTGAGTTCGATCGATAAGATTCTCATTTTGCAAGAAAATGCGATAAAAGAATCTTTTAATAGAAGCATAAACGAGAAAATGAATAAATGTAATATACCACTATTTGCAGAATTGTGGTATAAAGTTTCCAAGTATGCTTTGGAACTCATGTTCGATGAACTGCAACTGACGGTCGCCGCAGAAGACTGTAGTCATCAGTTGCGGTAAATTTATGGACTACAATGCTTTCACGAAATGCTTTACTATCGAATTCATGGTAAGTATATTAAATTTATGACTATCAAGTTATTTTCCCCATTAATATCAGTAATTTATATAAGTCACTTTTAATGAATGTAGTATGGGCCATTCCACTGGAAAGAATTGATATTTTTTGGAGAACCCTATCTGTTCCGTGGCCTATTATCAATAATCCTACGCCTGAAGATGGTCCTTCTTGTGAACCTGAAGATGATCCTTCTTGTGAAAATGACATGCGGAAATTCAAGAATGTTTTTAGCAAAGCGTCGTCGTCTGTCAAGAAAAATATGTTAAAGAAGGTGAGAGGGATATACCAACCTGAATCTGTTGACATACTTGAACCTGTTGTTCACAAAAGTACCCGTGGACGTCCAAGCGAAAAGGACAAAAAGTCCAAGGCTACAAAAGTCCCAGACTTGAATGAAGTACCAACCGTAGATCACCGAAGAAGCACAAATTCAAGATCTACAAAAGTCCGGGACTTTAAAAAAGAACCTGCGAGACATAGTTCTTACATGGGTCCTAGAGTTGAACAAAGTATAAGACACATGTTATACATTGGAGATGAAGGTAGCGATTATATGATGAAGCGGATTCAGAAGTTATTCCATCAATACATCATAAGTATTTATATTGTGCAAGGTGATGGAAATTGTGGGTTTCGGTGCGTTGCCCACGGTATTGGTCTCCACGAAGATATGTGGCGCGATATTCAAGTTTGGTTACAGAACGAATTAGACAACCGGAGTGGCTATTACATAAGTATGTGGTTGCAAAATGACTTTAACCAAATTCGGAGATCAACAGATTGGTTCGGTGATGGATTTGCACCGCAAGATAGGTGGATGATTATGCCAAACATGGGGTTGGTTATTGCTTCACTAATTAACCGGCCTGTTGTATTCATATCCCAACGACAAAGTCATACGTGTTTTCCACTCTTTTCCGGTCCAAACTTATCACAAGGAATTGACCCCCTTGTGATTGCCCGTGTGGGGGAAGATGCCTGTGCTAACTTCATTTATCTGACGCTAGACGAAAATTCACCACTTTCAGATACTCACCCACAATGGGGGGCGTACAGACTTGACAATGCAGCCGAATGGGCAACTTTATATTCTGATCAAGAACTGATGTATACTGAGATTAGACAAAGAAAAACATAGTAAATAAGTTACTGATTTATGCTGTAAATAATTACACCGACAAAACATAGTGAATGATTACTGATTTATGTTGTAAATAACTGTTTGTATTATGACACCGACAAAACATAGTAAATGACTGAAAGTTTATTTAAATTAATAATAACATTACTGATTTATGTTGTAAATTATTATGCAAATTCTTTGGCCAGGTGGAACGAAAAAATCTTTTCTTGTGTCGCTGTTGGAGAATTAATCATAGAAAGGACATCCTGTACAGAAGCTAATAATGGGCAACCGTACTATGCATGTTCTTATTCAATGGTAAATAATTATACGTTTGCTTAGTTATGTACATATGTAAATAATTTGTTTGTTACGAATACATTTCTAATAATTTTCTTAACATGTAACAGGTAGGAACATATGACTATGGGTGTGGATACTTTATGTGGAAGGCTGCTTTTCAAAACAAGTACTTTAGTCAAGCCTCTTCTTCAACGCAGTGCTCAAACTGAGTTGCTAAAGATAATAAGATTGACCATCTTGAAACAAGAAACAAGATGTTATTGTCTCAAAACAAGATGTTGATGACAAGAATAAAGACACTGGAGGCATCACTGGAATTGGCAAGGAATCCTGAGGATCACCCATGTCAGTCGGGTGCAATGCTCCATGATCTTTTAGATGATATAAATAATCTTCATATGTAGTAGGTGTTGTTGTTTTTAAATAATGTGTTAATGTTGTTATTTCATTGAATAATAATAACAGTTGTTGTTGTAGTTGTTTAATGTGTTAATGTTTAACGTGCTATTATTGTTGTTGTTTAATTAAAAAAAACAGACATTAGACGAATACATATAAACACAAAAAAAACATTACAAAAAAAAAAAAAAAAAAAAAAAAAAAAAAAAAAAAAAAAGACAACATAAGACGAAAAAAAGTACAAAAAAGTACTCCCTAAAACTAGGGAGGGTGGGGATAAAGGATATAGGGAGGGTGGGGATATCTTGTCCCTTAAAATTATTTTGGTTATAAAAGTGTAAACGGAGAGGGATGAATGTCTAGGCTACTTTGACAAAAGTCAGAACTTTTTTGTCAGAGGCTTAGCCAATATTCCTGTAGTCATTTTACTATATCTATGGGTCAGTGGTATTTGTATTTTATCGTCACGTCTTTAATTTCTGGTAAGTGTTCGTGGTGGTTTGAGATAGTGAGGTTGTTGAGATGGTTCATTTCGAGGAGATGATAAGTTCATGAGATGGTTCAGGTTTATTTGAAGGTGAGATGGCGAGCATATAAGGTTATGAGGTGAGCCAGGTCATGAATGTAGTGAGGTCATCAGATGGTTTGTGTCGTGGGTATGGTGAGGTCATGAGATGGTTTAGGTCGTTGGTATTAGGAGGTCGAGAAATACTTTCGAGTCATGGGCATGGTGAGGTAATGAGATGTTTTGGGTCACGGGTATAATGAGGTCGCAAGATGGTATGGGTCGTGGGTATGGTGAGGTCGCGAGATGGTTTTGATTGTGGGTACGGTGAGGTCGCCAGATGGTTTTAGGTCGTGGGTATTGTGAGGTCATGAGATGGTTTTGGTTGCGGGTATGGTGAGGTCGTGCAAGGGTCGTGGGTATAATGAATTCGTGAGAGGTCTAGGTCGTGGGTACGGTGAAGTCGCGGAAATGGTTCGATCGGAGGAGATGGTGAGATTGTGAGGTGAGTGGTCTGGTCGTGAGATGGTATTGCCCTCGATAATGAAGATGAAGATGGAGGTGGTCAGCTCAACGTTGTTATTCAGATCATGAGATGGTAAGAGTCAAGTGTTTTAAGCCCAGGGTCATGAACCAAAAGTTTGAGGAATCGGTCATTTTATGCGGTTTTCTCTACATCTTGGGGTATTATCTTCAATATATCGTCTTTGCTATTCATAGTGACACTACTTGGTCAAATTGTATGATTGTGTGTTGAACGGTTTGCTTTGAGGTTCTTACAGGTATGTTTCATATGTGAGGTCGTGTCTCGTGGTCGGTTTCAACCTATGTCATTCTTTCTATCAGGTGTTTTCCCTTGGTGTCATTATGTTTGGTAGGTTTGGGGTGTCGGAGTTGTATCTCGGTATGTCGTATATTCACTTTATGATATCCTTGTTTGATCTGAGTGTTGGTGTTGGTCATCGAGTTGGTTCATTGGTGTAGCTTGCTCGGTTTGTTATGTTTGTGTTCTTCTAATTTTAGCATCTTTCTAGTTTATCTATATAATTTATATTTCATTTCCTGAACCTTAATTCATCGTCAGATTGGACAACACGAATAGATAATGTGCGGTTATCAAGGAGAAGAAGACTCGTATCCAGGTGATCATGGAAGCTACTTTGGTGGATTATCTAGAAATTTTGAAATTCAGTCACATTCAATTCTCAAAAATTGAGAAAATGCGACTTGTTTGATAATATTAGACTTAATTGATTTTCTTGGTTACAAAGTAGAGGTTCTATATGTTTAACTTTGCATGAGTGGCTAAAAACACCATTGTAATTTTTTTAGCTTCTTGCTAGTAGTTTCTTTATATATATATATATATATATACTAGTTGTCGAAGCCCGCCCAATGGGCGGGCATGACTTGTGATTATTCTTTGAGTGTATTACTTTTCGAATAGTAAGATATATATGTATACGAAGCTATTAGTAGCGTAAGAAGGGTGAAAATAAATGAACATCAAGATTTATAGAACAATTAAAATATACAAAGTTTTTTTTAAACAACATAGTATATGATTTAAACTGAAATGAACGTTATAATTTATAGAACAATTAAAAAATACAAAGTAAATTTAATCATATTACATGCAATTTACTCTGAATAAATATCTACAACTTTATCTTGTGTCGAAACAGGTCTTCAATATTAGATCTTATAACTTCAATCATCTTTCTCACCAAATCGCTATCATTTCAACCATTGCTATCTACACAAACAGGCACCTTGTGAATCTATATTGTGGATGTAGATGAACCTTCAAGATTAAGGGAAGGTCATAGTAAATGATGATATATGGTTATTAAGAAATAAAAACCTAAGTGATAGCAGCATGTAAATATATGAATTTTGTTTAATTTTTGAGTTTTACGTAGGACCTGTAACCTAAAATATATAAAATAACTATAACAAAAACAAAAATCTATTAACCTTCCCTTTTGTCATTGATCTTGTCATACCGAATTCCTTCACTGTTTGACATTTTATGAAGCTCGATGAAAGAATAACTATCTTTCCCTCCTCTTGGCTTTTAGTTGCAGTTTTTTATGGTATCCAACAACAAATTTTTCAAAAGAAAATTACCTAAAACAAAAACTAAAAAGGTTTTCTTATAAGATAAGTTAGTTATGTTAATGTTTTGCATTTACTAAAAATTAAAATTTAGCATACCGATAAGGTTGGTTTGCAAATTGCAATTCGCAATTCAATGTTATCATCTGAAAGAGTTAAAGGTGAAGACATGATCCCTGCCTTGAGATTTATACACAAAAGAGATGACGATATTTGTCCATATGCAACTTTCAAAGTCTATTTTTAAATACCAACGCGCACAACATCCTAAATTGTTTTATTTATATATTTTTGGTTGTTATTGCAATAAAGTTAAATGCACAAAAAAAAATAGTTGGTCAACCAAACCCAACCCATTTTGACCAATTTTCGGACTCACCCTTTTTTCCACCTTTGAAATTATTACCGATTCAACATTTTCCTAAGAGAGGAGAACCATTTTATAGGTGTAGAACCATAAGAGAATTTTTTTCTTGAAGACGAGACATTCATTTTTAACAGTTGTATACAGATCTTGAAATAGATACAAAATATGTAAGAAAGAGAAGATTACCCCGCAACAGTCGCAACTAACTCCAAAATGAACCTTAAGGTCTGGGCGTAAGTAATCATTCATACGTGCATATTAGCATTGAGCACCTTCCTTAACTTTTGTTGATCCTCGTATACAAAATTAGTCAATGATAAAGACAACCGTATACAATCTAAAGTAATCACAACAAAGGTCTGGCATGAAAACATAAATATCTAATACCTTAATACGTGAATGCATAAAAGGGTTTAAGATCAGATTATGCTTATTTGAGATGATAGTCATATCTAATTACTCGAGGGTACTTATATTCGATAGATTCTAAAAGTGTTCATAATTAGTCTACTTTTCGAACCAATGTAGCATCAACCAGATGTCCAAAGTGATGATCTGAAATACAATGAGAAATTATTGTGATAACTTGCACTAACCTTCTTATAAATGAACTCCTCCAGAAACGGCTATCTTGGCTATCTCAAATCAGGAAGATCTACCAAATGTAGTTTTGCACAGTGGAACTCCTCACCTATAAATTCACTTGAACTGGATTCACTTTTATTTTTATCTTTTTGTTCTAGAATTATTGTGAATATGGCATGGGAATGACTAATACAAACATAAAAATTGTAGATGAACTAACACAAAAGGCCGAAAAAAGTAACATTCATATGTTATAAATTATAATGACTAATAAACCATAAAAATAAAATTTCACCTGAATTTGATTGTTCATGTCTCTATTGACGCAACTGGCCTATTCAAACATCCTTGCTCAAGGCAATATGTCACTTCCTTCTGTGTGCTAACACTAACTTTAGTTTATCCATTTAGGCTAATTGATGCACATGGTCTGCAACGACGACAGTTTGCAACACATTGCTTTTTGTTTCAATAGGCCTGTCACACAAATTCCCTTCACTGTTACCATTGTTATAAATTTCACATGCATTTTTTTGTTGACCAGTCGACGCCCATATACATGGAAAATCTCCATGTTGACCACCCTGCAATCCCGTAGCATACGCTAGAAAAACAGTTAACGCATTAAGTGTCAGAAAATTACAACAATGAAAAACATGTTGAAACTTATATTCTACTATCTTAAGAGTCAGACATGCAGTCAAAAACGTGTTGGTTAAGGGCGTCCATTTTAGTCTTCCCCTTCCCAATCGAAATAACTTCCATCGGAGGTTCATGGTTACGGTCTGTAGTAGCCACAGTATAATTATAAGTTACCACATGAGACAGACACAGTCTGGCAGCTAATCGCAAATCTCCAGTTTCAGCCTGAAAGACAAAATCAAGTCGCCAGGAAGCTAAACCAATAAATTCCTATGATAGAGGCATCATGTAAAAAAATAATCTATAATCTTTCATTTTCTTTCAACCCGCATGATGCATAAATATTTCCCGTTTTGACTCATTACCCAGGCTCTTCTACCTATCGCCTTGTGGCATGTACGTCTACTTTAACGTGTACGTATAAACTGAGTAGTTCCAATAGCCCCATGGAAGCATTCTTAAATTGTATAATACTAAATTAATAATTCATGTTGTAATTTTTTAGACTCGTACCAGGTCTTGTTAGTTATATGCATGTCTGTTTTTTAAATACTGTAATACTAAAGCTTCAAAGATTGGGATCGATTTGTACCTTCATAAAACATGTGCATTCCCCGGTATTTGCAGTGTGTTGTTATTACACTCAGCAAAACTCCATTGAGGAGAGCCTTCGAAAACTTCCTTTTCTCATTCATGAGGAGGATCTTTCCATTCACTAAACTGCATGAATCCACGTAGTCCACCACCTCTTCCGTTATCAGCCACTACTGAACCACCTACTCCACCATGAGCACGACGTACAGATTTAACCTCTTGAGCGTCCTCATCTATACCATCACCCATCAAGGTGTAGCTTAGTACCTCTTTCACTGACTGCCCCACACCTTCTAGCACCACCTCTGCAACAGATTCAGCATTATCCAACACTGCTGGTCCATATCGTGTACGCGATTGTTGATAATGACCTGTAAGTAAATAAAAACATAAAATGTTAGCTCTTTCAATACTTATAGAAATGCAATTTCTTATTTTAAGCTTAAAGCTGAAGATGAACCTTATACATTTTGCAATCGAAAAGATGTTCCAACCTCATTTGAATCACATCAGTCTCAAAACAATACGGGTGTCTGAAACTGGTATATACACTAAAAGTTGTACGCATCAATAACTAATCTTTCAATATGAACACCTGAGTTTTTTTTGCATATGAAATTGGGTCCCAATCGACTTAAACACTCCGGCTGCCTCTCTAGTCTTCACATGCCTTCTTAACGGGACCAAGTTAAATCAAAATATGTATCTACAAAGGTGTGGTACACTGGGCCGGGCAGCAAAATGGGCTGACTGTTCGGATCCAATTGATATAACAGTTTATTGGCGAGGCGGGAATAAAATATCATAGTTTTTGATACATCCCTGCTATTAGTGTATATATAAATAAAGTGTGAAAAATATATCACGTACCTGATAAGCAACTAAAAGATTAGAACCTTCTATAGTTCTATGTTTTCCGACCATCATTAAGGCAATTATATATAATTCATAAATTTATAGCAACCTGTATTGTAAAACATCCTTGATAAACTGGCTTTGGGGGAATGCCTTTAGATTGTGTATCGACTTCAACAAACACAACCAATCTTCAAGAACACCTTTCCAATCATTTCCTTTAGAAGCTTGCGAACTATATGAGCTAACACTGCAACATCATATATAAAAAAGGGGTTAGGGTATAATGTTAAATTTTCACTTTAGCATAGCGAATGTAGGAGAATTACCTCGAAATATTAGAGACCTCGTAGCCCAAAAACATCAGAAACTTAATTATAAGTTGCCGAGACTGTGATTCCCCAAGTGTTGCTACCACTTTTTGTAATGATTTTATCAGCAATGACAAAACAGTATGGGATGGAATATCATTACGTACCACAACAGAACAGGTATAAATCTATATAGTAGTTACAGAACAGTTATAATAAAGCAATCTTTACCGGCTTGGCATTAGAAGTTTCAGGTACGTCGGCAGTCTTGGTTAAATCTACTTGTGCAGCATATCGATTGCTTGATAGTCTTAAGAATAAGAAGATCCGACCTATTTGAAGAATCAGAAGTTTATAAAAACCTTTAACGGATTTTAACAAAAAAAAGGTAGCAAGTGTATCTAACAAAAAAGGTACTCACTTTTTGTGACTGTATAGAAACTGAAGAGTAAGCTAAATATAGTAAGCAAAAGTCTTTCCTCATCTTCCTACCACTATAGGAATCAGCCGTATCACTGGTGCTCCTCTTTACACTTCTTTTCTTTGACCGGTCTCTTTTTTTCTTATCCTTGGAATCTGAGTCATCCTCGTCAGAATCATCATCTCGCTTCTTTCTGGAAGACTACAGTTTACTGCTTAGCCATTACCATATTTCTTAGCAATAGCCCTTTTAATATCAGAATCATAATGGGAATCTGAACTCTTACTCTCTTTTTCATCCCTCTCATCTGAGCTCTCGTTTGCGCTTCTCTTCCTATGCCCTTTGATTTTCTCTAAACCAGACATGACAGCAGCCTGAATAGCTTATACTTAGAACTCATCTAGTCTAACTCTCTAATGATCTTCAAAATGACCATGTTACAGCATGGTCAAGACAGGACTTCTTAGTAGGCAGAGAGGATTCAATTCTTAGGGTACATCAATTTTTTTAGATGAGCATACACGTTCTTAACACATACCTGAGGTTTCTTCTCTAGCACATGGTAAAAACCGTCAGACGACCACCTACATTCACCTTGATTTCCTACAAATCAAAACAACATAAGATAACATATCATAAGTCTTGCAAACCACACACAGATGGACGGAAAAAAAACCACAAAATCATCAATGAACATACCTACAGTACCATAAATCAGATTGATAAATTAGTGGGGAATATGAAAAACATACCTACAGTACCATCAATGAACATACCTACAGTACAATATCATTTGAGTGTGTTTAACAAAATATATTAGTGGGAATATGAAAAACATACTGATCCATACCACAGTGCATGATGTACAGTCCCACATGAACCTGTGACAAAAGCCTCATTAGCATACACTATTAATATACCTCTAATCACCAAACATGCCACACATTCTAAGTTGCTTATTTGCTTCAAAATAAACTACTGTACTTATGAGGTTTAAATACATTAGGCCATTGAACACCTGAAAATAAGAGCACATTGTAAGAGCATAAAACTATCTCACTCGAAATTGAACCAACTAAAGATCACAAAGATTAAACCATAAGTAAAACTTTGTTTCGTGAACGATTTAGTTGTTCAAACAATAGTATGACAATGTACAACATGGAAATTATAATCATTAGATGAGATTGTGAGGGAAAAAGGATATTAGGGTTTTTGAGAAAAAAATATAATGAACCGTATAAAAAAAAAATATATGGTTTTTGAGTTTTTTTTTAGGGTTACCTAAGTTGTAGGGATTCTCCTACATAATTGGTTGCATAGATTTATAATTTTGGACTTGCAACATATATTCCAAAAAATCATGTTGCCTTAGTGGTAAACACACATGTTATTCAACAAACCAACCAAGGTTCAATCCTTGCAAAGCTCATTTTTTACAAAATTTTTTTGAAAATAATTAAATAAAATCCGAAATTTACAAAATAACAAATTAAATTAAAAAATTATTGCTTAGGTGGACAAAAAATCTTGCTTAGGTGGACAACAAATGCTTATGTGGCATTGAGGTGGCATTGACATGGCATTGAGGTGGCATTAATGCCAAATGCCTCATGTTATATATAATATATATATATATATATATATATATATATATATATATATATATATATATATATATATATATATATATATATATATATATATATATATATATATATATATATATATATATATATATTATATATAACAGGAGGCATTTGGCATTAATGCCACCTCAATGACACCTCAATGCCACCTCAATGCCAAATAATCAAATTTCATGCCACATAAGCATTTGTTGTCCAACTAAGCAATTTTTTTGTCCACCTAATCACTAATTTTTTTATTTAATTAGACTTTATATAAATTTCGGATTTTCAATATTTTTTTTGTAAATTCCGGATTTTTAATAAATATTATTTCTTTTTGTAAATTCCGGATTTTTAATAAATATTTTTGAAAATTATTTATAAAAAAGGGGCCTTGCAAGGATTGAACCTTGGTCATTTGGATAAATAACTTGTGTGTTTACCACTTAGGTAACAAGTTATTTTGATAATTATGTTGCATATTATAATCTATAAATGCCTATAATTGGAATCCTATAGTAAATACAATTTATCCACAAAAATTATATTAAGTAATTATCTTTTTAAAAACTTATTATACATATCTTTTCCTTAACTTACGTAACCTAAAAGAATATACCTAAAAAAAATCTGCACTTCATTCATAATATACTTTTTCTCAAAAACCCTAATATCCTTTTTTTTCCTCACAATCTCTTCTAATGTTCGTTTACTGATTTTTGTGTTTTCTTCATCACAGGTTTGCAACCATGAATTGGCACTCCAATATTCAAGTTTGCTTGCACAGGTAACGTGAGTTTGGATTTTCTTATTTTCTATTTGTGCATGTAAGATATGTGTCTGTAACGGCGCGTCATTGCAGGAATTCTTGGATAGGTATATGCCAATGCGAAAAGGAGGAGTCAGTTATGCATCGACGATAACACTGATATTCTTCTAATTTGGTATGCGTTGAAAGTAAACATCTTAAATCGTGTTCTTTTTAGTTTATGTTGGAAAGATCCCAACAGAATATGTGAGATCACATTATTCAGCATTACATGGTGAAGTTTTTTACGTTGTATCTGGTGTACACCATCAAGTTCCCTTATGAATGCGATGAGACTAACAATTGGAATATATGCATTTAGTATTCCTGTTTTCTATAACTTCTTTTTCGTTTTTATGAAATAATTTGCAGATTCTCTTTGCATCAGTGGAACTACTTTCAAATCAACAAAAAATCATATTGTAGGGTAAGTTTTTTGTTAATGTCCAGGTGTAGATCACGACATATAAGCAACTGGATTTCCGATCAGTTTGTGCACCCAAATTCAGCAGCCAATAATCATTGATTTCACTTCATGTTGGACAAAACGCTTTGCAGATATAAATAAAGTTGCCTCAACCTCTATCTGAATCATGTAGAATAAATATAACAACGCTCACCTTCTTAACAGGAGGCCTCCAACTGTCGACGACTCCAGCAACCCACTACTACCTCAACCTAGAGATACCAGAAGTGGAACACATAAGAGCACTGTAAGTAACACACCCAAAATCATCCACCAAAGTAATTCAACACACGCGTAAAAGTATAAACATACCATTTTTACGTAACCAGGTACGAAGAATGCTTGGGACCAATGCCACCGCTGTTACTTCCAGCCACCCAAACGGATACCGAGGAACCACAAATGCGTGAGCGGCACATGCCAATAAGAGCTCTCCTCGAGATTAAGCCTGAAACTAACACGGTATGTGCCCTTACACAACCCAAAATTACATACACCACACATACTGATAACATTACTGTCCCCAAAACAGATGCGGCAATTTGTGATTGACGCAGTCATCACAGCCATCGACGAAACTCAAGGATGGTATTTCAACCGCTGTCATACATGTTACATGAAGATAAGCAACAGACTTCCACACCGCCACTGCCAGCAGCTTGGCAACCAGCCAGCGCCCAATTATACGTAAGTACGCTCTACGAATAACCAATGGCATTTAGGATATTGTTATTTCTATTTTTAACAATTTGTATTTTTATATCAGTTGAAGAGTATGTTTGATTAATATTATTTATGGAACAATATTATTAATCATTATTTTACCAATTTTAGTTTTCATCAGATGCAATTCTTGGGTGCAATTGCAAAGTATGGTAAGCATGAAGCAATTGCCACTCAGCTAAGAAGGTAAGCACTTTAAAATAAGCAATCCAAATACCCCCTTACTAGACCATGTGATTAGGGGTGTTTGGGATTGATTATTAGAACTGTTTATCTCTATATTTTGAGTCTGATGAGCAGTTTCTTAAGATTTTGGTGTATATATATGCAGTATTATCAATTGCTTGATAATTTGTGTTTGATAATGATGTAACAAATGAATTAAAATCTCAATATTGCAACAGGTTCCAACATTTCCATTCAAGGTGTTCTTCTTTTGTGAAGAGGAACCGAAAATTGGGGGAGAACGCCTATAGTATTAAGCAATGTGATATATGATAAGACCATGTAACAGAAATACCCTGAGTTTGTTGATTGATTGGAAGAACACAGGTTGATCTATACAAGAGTACTTGGAGAAGGTGATGATCCTTCATCCCCAATCGGTCGCGAAGCCACATTCATGACCAAAGATAAATCTGTAGCAGAAGAAAGGTTTGAAATTGAGCACTTGCGCCTTTCCTATGATAGTACTGTATTTTGCCTATAGTTTTGTTAAAGTTTATGTGTGAATTGCAGGGCTGCAAAGCTTGGAATGACCCTAGAGTGGACAGATGATGGTGTAAAAACAGTTATAGGACCTATTCTAGCAATCAAATTTGATGAAATGAGGCAAAGAAAAATATGGTTTAATAGCATGGTGGTTGTTTAAGAAGATAGGTATGTTTGAATTCTAATCCACAAGGTCGATTGACAATGGCTGAGGTTTTGGTTATGTGCATTGATTGTATTAAAAACGTTCAGACCAGATGTTAAGGTATGAACAATGAATTCACATATTCTTTCAGTTGTTTTCCTGGATAGATGCACCTTTTCACCAATTTTAATATGCTTCAATATGATCCCATTTAATACGGCAAAACAAACTGAAGTTTCTTCCTCCATTCTTCATCTCCAGCCTATACAAGTTCTCAAGGCAAATTACTGCCCACATTTGTATAAGATTAATCAGTTATTCTATAAATGTAAGTGGTTGTTTAAGATCTCATTCATCAACAGCCTCGGAAACTCCTTTTACGTTCCAGACGAACTTTTGGTCTGGGTATGTTCTTCATCATTTTCTCTAATATCTACAAAAAATAACCATATTTTCTATTACAGTTATAGTATGCATTATGTTTGTGAATACAGCAATGTGATATTGTGAATCATCAGTTAAGTGTAATTGTTCCTGGAAGAAATATTCCCAAATAGTTCAATAACCATCGGGTGGGTGACAAGATCCCACTGAATTTACCCCAATCTCAGATCACCAAATAGTTCAGCAGCCCCAAAGGGGGTCTTCGTTTCGTTGTTCAGCAGCCCCAAAGGGAGTGTTTGTTTCGCTGTGCAACCCGTAGGTATTTAACCTGATTCAGATAGTTAGTATCATTTTTGATGCAACATAGGTTAGGTTATGAAGATATTCGTAACAATTATAAAATAGGAAAGGCAAAGTAGATATTCACCTCATGATCATGAATCTTTTGCATGCAAATTTCATAGATATAATCAATTACTACTCCTAAACCAATGGCTTTCCCAATTGCAGGTGTTCCGGCTTCAAATCTAACTCTAATGGCATTACGCACATGTAATATCTAATTTACAGCAGCAAGAGAAAAAGAGGTGGGTGGTTGCATCATCTAATAGTCTAGGTTAGTTTCGGGTACTCAAAGCTGAATGCTAAGGTTTTTCATAATGCAGGATGACAAATCCACAAAGAAGGTAGAAGAAATTAAATATCACAGTTTGATTAGGTAACCTATTGTCTTCTCAAACAATTTTCACTGTGAATGCATTAATTTATCTAAAAACATGTCAGCAAGTTGTGCATCTTACTTTGTTTCTACTAAATGCATCTGCACGCTGTCCAAATGATAGCCAATTTGTTGAAACTTATGAATACCTTAAAAAGGTTCAAAGTTCGTAGTTTCAATGAATTTTCCCCCACAATTTAAAAACATATGTTACATGCTGGCTTATTATCATGGATTAAACTGGGCACTTTTAAAGTTGTGTGGTGTGGGTCTGGTCAAAACTCGGTCCTAACCCATGAAGTTCTGAAAAGTTACTCGGTGGACCCATTTCTACTAGGATGGGATTAGGAGGTCTAAACACGATGTTTTGATCAAAAAGTTGTTAAAAAAATAAGTATCGATTTAAACTAAAATAAAGACCTTGTGTACACACAGAGTTATTTGAATCATTTATTTGTTAATGTCATGATGTGGGCTATTTAGATATATCTAATAGATACAATTAATGATATTAGAACAAGATTAGAGATACAACTACTTCGGGCCATATTTGGTATTTTGGTGAATAATTGAGTGCATGAGCAAAAAAGGTGTGTTGATTCACTTAATGCAAACTATATAAGAGTGTTTGGCTTTTTACTGCAATAAGATTACGATTCCACTTCATGTGGTTGATAGGTTGTTAATATCTTAAGGGGCACCAGACCCGACACACAGAGAAGTAAACAAGATCCCAAAAGGAAAATTACACCAAGATCAAGTAAACAAGGTTAATATAGTTGCATAATTTTTTCTTTTATATCGACTTATATTCATCATCATAACTTGAGTTATTAAACCAGGAAGAGACGTATTACTCTTTGTCCCATTGATTTCCGAAACACTCCCTTTGCAGCATATTTATTGAAATAAAAGGTTCAGGAAATGTCTGTAACAATTTCAGTATATTGCTTTAAACATTTATTAGAAAAACTTGCAATATATTTATTGGCTTCTAGGCTGACTATAAAAATATTTACATGTTGCCTAGATCGCAGTAACCATTACACCTTATGTAAAGCTGACATTGAACAATTTGTACCGATGATGCCAGCGAACTCAAACACAGGTTAAGGTCTTTTGTTTACTCAGTTTTCTAAACTTTCTACAAGCGTATAAGATACTGACAAATATCTATTACAGGGTAGTGACTTATATCTATTGCGGCTCACGTGAAGCACACTTTCAAGGTGAAGGCACTGAAAGTTAAGCAGGCCTGAAATAAAAATTTTCTATGTAAAGATGAACATTGTGAATGTTTTTGTAGATTTAATTCTTAATTCTGCTATATGGTGAGGAACTAAGAGAAACGTTTACTGTGGAACAGACACATGGTTTGGTGAAGCACGTGAATTCTCCGCTCATTAGCAAAATTACAAGGTATATTGTAGTTGTTTAATTTTTTTTAATTAACATTTTGTTTGATAAGCTATTAGTTTTCAAGGAAAATCTGTCAGTCAATCGGTGTGTGGCAGCTGATAACTGGTTTGGGACTAGGTGTTGTTCTTTTGAGGGTGCTGTTCTTTTGCAGTTGACCAAAGGATAGTGATTTGACTGCCAAAACAGATATTGTAAGAACTACTAAATGTCCCACTAATGCCAGAAATACAAAGGACCATGGAGCAAACACCTAATAGTCCTAACTCCTAAGGTATTAATATTAAGTGGTTATTTCTTGCATATGTTTTTCTTTTTCTTTTTGGCTTTTGAAGGGTGCTACCATTTTTTCACCTGGTGAAACTTTCACTCCTGCTTATGGTGGTCCAAAATGTTTTCTTAGTAACATAGTGTGTCCAATATATGACGTTATTCACAAGGTACTCCATCCCCAAAATAATCTTAATAATGGCAGGTACCTGATTATGCAATGAGCTTTGTGGATGGGCTCTCTTTAGAGTAACCTTATTATTTCGCCTCTTACACACATAATAGACCTTTTTTTATGCATTGTTTTTTTTTTATATATACTGTCGCAAGGATATGCAGGCCGTTTGGACGGTTGTGGTGGGATGAAATTGTACCTACAGTTGTCACACGAGCAGAGCCATACAACCAGGTAAAACCTAACTAAAAAGCCATCTTAGTATCGAACATGTATGCTCAGAGGCATGTATTTATATTTCTCATCTGATAATGGATGTTTTCTATGTAGGCGATTCTACAGCCTGCACAAGACAGACAGAGTGTTGACTATTAGGGAGAATGCCCGCCTCCAAGGTTTTCCGGATTATTATAAGCTTTTTGGCCCAATCAAAGAACGGTAAGGAACATGTTTATAAATTTGTTCCACACCCTATACCATATAATCACTGTAAATTTTGAGTTACACATCCGATACCATCACAACTACCATGTTTTTCCTCAACTTCATAGCATGAGATGTTAATTGAGGATGCCAAGAGCTTTTTCTCTAAATAACACATGCTATATGTGCATAGAGTATTGCACATTGGTTTTGAGCGCTATCTCATATGCCTTTAATGGGGGCATCAAATATTCACTAAAACAAGTATTTTCCAAATGTGTTTGACACTAATCAATTCCACATCTATATTTTTTTGGAACTGCAGGAGCATAATACATGAGTCTTCGCTGCACGTCTTTCGAAGCCTTTTAATATCAACCTGTACATGGTATGTTTTCCAAATTGAGAACCAAGCTGGTGATACTCAAGCTGTTAAAGGTAAGCAAGCGGCTGCAAATCCCCTTCAAATGATTAGGGTTCAATTATTTTAAGGTGATAGTGTCCCAAGGTTGTCCCAAGATGCTGCAATGGAGGTAACAATAGTGTAGTTTACTGTTAAAAGAATTCCATTTGGTTTTTTTTAGAGGTAGCAGTTTCGACCCATACCAACCTATATAAGAGAATATTTCTTGAATCAAGGCTTCAGTTTACCCATACCAACCTACATAAGAGAATAGTTCTATTACAGTTTCAAACTACACGAGATTTCAATTGACAAGTTTATTTCTTGAATCAAGGCTTCAATTGTCACCTAACTTTTTTCTCTTTTGGTGGTAATTATGGCCAATGTCTTCTCTAACACACTATGGCGGACACAACATAATTCAGTAAATGAGAACTTAATGTAGCGTTGGATGATAAGTTTACCTTTTGACATGTTACTATACCCAACTAACATTACGACAATATCTTGTGGGTCAAATGTATCGATTTATAAGCTCTAAGTCACATGAAATGAGTCTAAAGACATCTAATCAGGTAGTATTTATGATCGGGGTGATTTGGATTGATTTTGAGACTCATTGCAACCTTAAACAACTAAATGAAAAACTACATTTGAAATTCTCGGTTTTAATCTATCATATATTGAAAAAAGGCAATCTCAAAAATTCGTGTTTGTGAGTGTTCTTTTGTTTAGTTTCAGGATTAAGTTGATGTATTGAGTTCTACTGCTATTAAAGATAAGTATGAGAGATTGCAAGCGAAACTTGCTAGAATTAATGGAGGCTCGGATGAAGGTTTTATAAAGGAATCTTTCAAGAAATTTAGAAGGGCAGATTGTGATAAAAAGTACTTATGCTCACTACATTTACGTTTTTGTCGATTCTATGTAATCTAAGATTTAAGATATTAATGTGTAGAGTGACAAATGAAACATTAGTTATTGGTTAGTAGAGGATAATGTTGGTAATCTTATTTGAACTTAATTCTATAGTTTTCTTGAAAGTGTATGAAACTTGCTATTTGACATCTTAAATAATCAGATATCAAATCCATAGTTTAATCAAAATGTCACTAAATAATTTAGCGGCCAAAGGACAAAAGCTAAATGGGTAAAAACTTGACCCAATCATGTAACATGCATATGAAAGATGTTTCGAGTGAATTTTTAGTCGTGTAAATATAGTGTTCGTAAACCGTAATCATATGTAAATAACTAAATATTTTTAGAAACTATAAGAATATGGAGGCAAAAATGTTTGTCGAGAGCTTATCATCCGTCCCATTCACAGTTATACTATAATGACAAGCTAACCCATTTTCACAAATTATAAAAGTAATGTGTCATCCGGCCCAACCATCCCATCTTTTAAATATCATTGTTTGAGAATTCGTTAATGTATAGTTTTGAACAATTTTTTTCTTTATTAAATATTACTGCACTTAATCATCGTGGCATGTCGAAAATGATTTAATGGGTGATTGGGTCGATCTTCATTGGACATTGTTCAAACATGTCAACGGGCTAAATTAGATTGGTAACAAACAAGGGCCAAAACTTGCCAAAAATGTGTTCCTCAAAAATATAAATGCCCTGTACCATTTTATCTAAAATTTAGCTTATAGTTTTATATTCATATAATATAAACAAAGCTAATTATCTGTAAAAAGGAAAAAAGGGCCAAGTTTTTTTTAGTGGATTAGCCAAACTCGAGGCATTTTTTTACATGATTTGAATTTTACTAACATATGTGATCTTTGTTGCCTTCCTCTTTGATAATAATTTATACACTTTGTTTTTGTTTATTAACAGGCGTGTCATTAGAGGTATATGAAGAAGTTTGCTACATTGGATGAAATGATGATCATTTGATAGTTTTAGGCTTCTTATTTGATATTTAGTTACATTTTTTTGCTTTGATAACGAGGGAAACTACGGAATGAAAAACCATTATTATTTATAAAGAAGTGTTTCACATGCTTTGATCGTTTTTTAAGTTTTTAACTATGTGGTATGTTATGAATACTTGACTTCTTTGCGATGCAAATGATTTGATTTGGGTTCCTATATTCAACTGCACGTTTGCTCAATACATATCATTCCCCATTGCTATAAATTTACGAGTTCCTTTGCTACATAGTTTATTGTCTGCCTCATCCTCAACATCCTGTTATGTTTTTCCAAAAAAAAATTATTTAAAAAAAGTTTCGAAGAATTTAAGTTTATGATCAAAGTTGTACAATGATAAAGTAATTTAAGATGATAGTATCAATACCTCTTCATCTAGGAAACCGTTCTTGAAGTACATGATTGTATCAACATCATCAGTCACCTTCTGAGTTCGATAGATATGTTTGTTGTTGTTGTGGTTAAATTCAGAATACTTAATCTTAAACAAATATTGTTTTCCAATTATCTGGTTTAGATTATGGATAACCGTATCATTACAACAAACAATGGGGCCATCAGCTTACTAATTGGCCTACTTCGTTCAAGTGATGAAAAAGTCCAAAAAAATGTCGTCAGTGCCATTTGAACTTATCGATAAACGATAACAACAAAAGCATCATTGCAAACGCAGATGCAATTGAACCTCTGATTCATGTTCTTGAAACAGGAAGCTTCGAGGCCAAAGAAAACTCTACTACAACAATGTCTTAATAGCTTAGATAACTTGAAGAAAGTTGTGATCTTCAATGAAGACAAACTCATGTTAATCCTATGATATATTTGTGCAGGAATGCATGGAAAAGAGAAGGAAAATGCCATACCACATGCATATCAATCTCGAACTTCAAGAGGCGGTTCATCAAACTTGTATGGTGCTCACAGGCCGCCGTCCTGAAAACATCCAGGATCATTGCTTGGAGATCCCTTAGGAACCGTGAAAATGTCATGGAAATGCTAAAAGACAAGATCAAGGAAGAAGCTCTAAAGACCTTTCTTACCATTTATTCCTTGTGTTACGGAAGCCTATAACTTGACCAGATTTCGAAGATGTTACACCTCTAGGATTATCAAACCCATTGCATAGTCAATAAAATGATGATCAATAATCCATATTATAAACCTATGCATCCTACAATAATAATCCAATATAAAACTTATCATCCATTATTAAGAAAAAAAAAACAAACGTATATTTTACACGTACAAAGAAAAACCCTAATCATCATACCTATCTAACTCCTTCTGGATTTTAGGGTTTTAATGATTTTTATTGTGTTTTTGTGCAGGTTGTAATTATAAAATCTAATAGGGTTTTGCTGTTCTTGGAGCGTTGGTATGGGTTATTCAAAGGTACATTTTCTATATTTGTTGTTTTAGAGTTGGTGACTGAATTCAAGTTTTTATTATCATCAACTACTAACTCCAGTGCTAATCTTACATAATAATGTCTTGGCTCAAGCGCTAATCTTCAGTCTATATTGATAGGTAGTGTTTATGCAGCGAGCTAAATCAAGCAACTTGAAAGCCACATCTCCATCCAATTCTTCATCCATAAAAGAGACATCAGTAGATGATATTAGTAAACCATGGTCATAGCCACACTCACATTTTATTTACTATATATCTTTAATGTTATGAAATTAATTTGCAGGAAGGATGACTACCGGAGATTGTCACGAGGTGCTTATGTATTCGTATTTTTTATAATCGGTCTTCTTCTTCTCATTAGTGCAATATCAACAGTTAGCATATCATTATTTTCAAATTTTGATCACTAACTATAATTCAATTGCATGTTGAATTTTTATTTTACTGCACCAATCCGATTGGTAATATCGTATCCATGTATGATTAATCACCAATTTTCGTGTACGTTTTCGTTTTTAGTGAACTATTATGATTTTCCTGTCATTTGTTATTTATGGTTCATTTATTATATGTTTTGATCTATACTTTAGTGATCTAAGTTGTTTGACAATGTATGTGTTTTCATTGTTTGATTGTTATTCACAATAGGTTTCATGTCGAGGACATAATCAAACATGTATGACATTGTTGGGTCTGAGGTATTTCTGTGTTCTCTTGATATATCTTTACGTGTGCATCCCTTGTGAAAATTCAAATGCTTATAGGAGCATAGTTTCACGACTCAGTTGCATGTCAGTTTCACAATTGTTCTTCCTTTTTGCACTCATCAAAATAAAGGCCATCTAATATATCTTATTTTCCTATTGTCATTTTACTGCTATATATAACACTATTTAATACATGTTTTTATTGATTTTGCGATGTCCTAATTTTTTTGGGCAGGTTGAAAAGGAAGCATTTGTCATTGTTTTAGGAGATGATAACTTTAGCACAATAGTGGCTGTTGTTAGAGAAGGCATCTCTATATATAAACAAAAGCACATGTATAAATGGTTTAGCCTTTATGTTATCAAGCTCCTTGGGTTATTAGCAACCTTCATAACAAGTTTTTGTGCTCGAGGAACAGTTAAAACGTAAAAAGTTTACCCTGAGGCCTAAGATGATCTAATTTTTCTGCAAATGTTTTGCAACGTTGTTATATGGAGAAGTGGAGTTTGGTCACTGATTGTCAGAACAACGCTCTCAAATCATGGTTTGATCATGGGCACACACACATACAATCTTATTGTCTATGTTAATTCCTGACTTGGACCCATCTCGAAACTTGTCCACTTGACTCGAATTGAGCCTGTTTTAACCGGTTATTAACGATGCACTATTGTTTTTTGCTTGACATGTGTTCGAAGTAACACCCCGTTTAAGAAATGCATCGATAGTTTGTATAATACAACTAAATATATAACAAGGTATGATAGCCCAATGGCAACTACAATGATAGTGTGTGCAACTACAATTAAACAACAATTGCCAAATAATATTACTTCACAATCCTAAAAAATGTATTTAAGTTAACAAAAAACAAATAATTATAAGTCATGCCCGCCCATTGGGCGGGCTTCGAAAACTAGTATATATATATATATATATATATATATATATATATATACATTATATATAAGAGGAGGCATGCCACATAAAATGCCACTTGGCATATATATATATATATATATATATAGGATAAAGATCAAATAAAAAGATAAATATCCGTAAAAAGATAAAAAGATTTTTTTTCGAAAAAAGTTCTCGAAAAATTCCCAAAAAAGTACACAAGATCGGGTATGATGGTGCATGAAAAAGTTGTGAAAAACTTTTTTCTAAAAGTGGATATTTTTTCCGAAAAAAAATTATGAAAAAATACGTTTGCGCATTAAATCGTTTTTTTGTGCATCAAAAATTGGTTTCTGCACCCAACTTCTTTTGACTTTTTTCATCAAAATAACATTGCGCATCTTATTAAAACAAGTTGAAAATTTTGTGCATCAAAATTCATTTTTTGTGCATTAAAAAAAACGTATCAAAACTCAAAATTATAAAAAATGTTTTCACAAAAGTTTTATGCACCAACATACCCGATCTTGTGGAATCTTTTTGGAATTTTTGAAGAATTTAAAAAAAAAAACAAATCTTTTTGATATTTGTCTTTTTATTTTAACTTTACCCTATATATATATATATATATATATATATATATATATATATATATATATATATATATATATATATATATATATATATATATATATATATATATAGGTTTGGGTTATTATGAAAAGTTTCTTATAATGAAAAGAATGAGAAGGCATGTGGAGGTGACATGTGTCACCTTTGCCACATCATCATGCCACATCACCATACCCCCCCTCCCCCGCCCCCCCCCCCCCCGAAAAATTTTTTTTTTCCCGCCAAAAATTTCCCGCCAAATTTTTTTACTGCATCACAATTATGAATTTAGTGCATCAAGGTTATAAATTACTGCATCACAGTTATAAAGTTACTGCATCACAATCATAATTTTAGTGCATTAATGTTATAACCTTGATTTTAGTGCATCATAGTTGATGCACTACTAACTATGATGCAGTAACTTATAAAAAAGATGCACCAAAACTTATTAGTGCATTAAGGTTATAAGTTACTGCGTCACAATTATGATTTTAGTGCATTAAGGTTATAAATTACTGCATTACAGTTATAAAGTTACTGCATCACAATCATGATTTTAGTGCATTTAAGGTTATAACCTTGATTTTAGTGCATCATAGTTGATGCACTGAACTATTAACTATGATGCAGTAACTTACCAATGGAGCATTAGTCCAATGGTTGGAGCACTTGTGTTTGAGTCAATTGACCCAAGTTCAAGTCCCATCCTTGGCATTTGCTTCATATAGGTACCCACCTCCGCAAAACCTGTGGGCACACTGGAGAGACTTTGTGGAATAAGAACTTAGGGGTCCTAGTCTTGGCTCGTACTCACTCCAGTTGGTGCCCCACTAGGCCAGGAGAGTTTCCGGAGCTATTCCTTGTGGGGTGGACAATGGCTGGTGCCAAAAGGCACCCGGGGTCAGGGTGTTCCCGCCAATCTACACCTTTTGTAGAATGATGCAGTAACTTATAATAAAGATGCACCAAAACTTATTAGTGCATTAAGGTTATAAGTTACTGCATCACGGTTATAAATTTACTGCATCATAATCATGATTTGAGTGCATTAAGGTTATAAATTACTGCATCACAATTATGATTGTGATGCAGTATTTTTATAACTGTGATGCAGTAATAAATTTTGGCGGGAAAAAAAAAATTTTGCCCAAAAAAAAAATTTTTTTTTTGCGGGAAAAAAAATTTTTTTTGCGGGGGGGGGGGGGGGGGGGGCGGGGGTGGGTGGGTGGGGTGGGGGTGGGGGTGGGGGTGACACATGGCATGGTGATGTGGCAAAGGTGACACATGTCACCTCCACATGCCTTCTCATTCTTTTCATTATAAGAAACTTTTCATTTTAACCCTACCCTATATATATATATATATATATATATATTTAAATCACTGGGTTGAGCTAACACCATTTGACCCTATTGTTAAATCAGTGATGAAATAGCTCTTTTGAAGACAGATTAAAGCACTATAAATATTGATTAAGGCTAATACAACTAAAAACAAATAAACACTACCATATAGAGAATTGGAAAAGACAAATTTCAAATTTAAAAGAGCCCTAAAATAAGTTGGACTTAAGTTGTGAAAACAACTTCTCAGAATCAGTTTTAGATTTTTAGAAAATTTAAAAAATCTAGCAAAATGACTCCAAACCTTTGAATCTAATTGAAAACAATCATAACTACTTAATGACTACTATTTTGACAGAATGGACTCTAAATGACACTAAATTAGAGAACCAAAACAGACTTTGAACCAGACTTACCCATTGTTCCAAACACTCCCTTAAAACATCAAAACTAATTTTAAAACAAGTTTTACGTTAACCACTAATTATTTTAACTGAAACTGACTTATAATGACTTAATTACTTTTACTAAACTGATTTATAACACAAATTAAGCTGAAATTAAGCTGAGATCTAGATTTGACTTTCATTGACTTTTTTGAAAATGAATGAAAACAAAGAATAAGCTCAGAATAGGCTATGGATAAGCTTATGTGAGCTTATAAAGCATTAATAAAACCTTATGAATCAACACAATCTGTATTAAAAAAACATTAAAGTAAAATAAGACAATTCTCAACGTAAATGATTTCTATTAAAAACTTTAAAGAGTACAAAACTTGAAATTGAAATTACAACTAAATTAAACTAATAAAAGCAGTAAATTGACAATAAAATAAAATGTCAACAATTATCTAAATACATGAAAATTGGACGACTTTTTTCTTGTGAGGAGCGGGCTATTTATAGCTGAAGCTTGGGTGATCTTTAGCGTTTCAGAATGAAGGATCCAGAACTCTATTTTCAGCCGTTGATCATGTAGTGCATCATCTCATCTCTTCTCAACCTTAGGATCAATTTGGTGAGGTGTTTCATCCAATCACAGTGTTAAGAATTGCCAAGGTGGCAACCCCTCACCCATGTCAGCATTAAGATACTAGTATAAGTTGTGCAGGGGTACTGTTGGGATTTTAAGGAAAGAGATGAATGAACAAGGAAGTTTAGATTTTGCGAGGAAGGATTAAATGGGTATTTTAATATTAATTTTTTACCTGTTTTGTTGACTTGGGTCATGGGTATTGGGATAATCGGGTTAGGGGAAAGGTTAGTAACCGGGTAGAGGATTGTTTTGGTGTTGGGCTTTATGTTTTATTGGGCTAATGGGTAGGAAAGTAGAAATTAGCCATAAGGACCAATTATGCGACTTTGTGAAATACCAAGGACCAAAGTGTGTAAATTTGGTAATGGTTGGGTGCATTTGGTAATAAATGAGGGTATGATTGGTAAAATGGGTAAACATGAGGATGTAAAGTGTAAATATGCCAAACATGATTCAAAGTCCGTGAAATGAATCCTCGGCTCCGTCTTTCGCACTCTTCTCTTTCCCCGTGCTCGTTTTTCTTCTGTTTTGTCTTTTCTTTGTCCGTTTTGTGATATCCATACTTGCACATCCATAAACTCAAGAAACACACAGATATTAAGCATTAACGGCTCATTTCTAGTTTATTTGGGTCGTTTTGATAAAGAAAAAGGTATATGTTTTTCACCTATACCAGTTAACCCTCGTATAAACCCTTTTTGTTACTCTCATTTTTAGAGTAAGATACCTCTAGAAATACCCTCAGAGCCATTCCTGTCGTTTCTTACACCCAATATATTTTTCACCTTAAGTCTGTGGTTGGTTACTTTTTTAAAGTGTGTATTTCCTGTGTTTTTGTGTATGTTTCTTATCATTGTTAGATCAGGAATTGCACATCGCAATGGGTGTGTGTCTTATCTACGTCTTGGTCGGAAATTGCACATTGCAATGGGAATGTGATAGTAGCAGTATTAGATTTTCATGTGTTCGCTACTATCACTATGATTTCTATATCGGAAGTATGGAGTTATGATGGAAAATTATCCAGATGTGTTATGATGGTGAAGTGGTGAAATTTTACACCATTAGTTGACTTTAAAAAAAAAAAAAAAAAAAAAAAAAAAAAAAAAAAAAAAAGGAGAAGAAAGAGTGAGAATGTGAAATAATCGGTTTGTAAAATCCTAAACGAAGTTATATTATGCGCTAATCTAGTATTCATTGGTACGTGTTATAAACAACGATGTAAGTTATATATTAGTGGAGATATCGCCACTTTTGTTGTACTATGCTTATGGATTGCAAGGGAGTTGGTCGTTATGAGAACGCCAACTAAGGTTTATTCTTTGATTGAGTCATCATTGAGTCTAATTCATGTCTACCTATTAAAGCGTGAGTTTACACACTAAAGCGTGAGTTAGTCTATGATTTGTGTCTTTTTCAAGGGAAGGTCGAGAAGTAATTAACCACATGTTTCATTTATATATGGACTTAATCTATTTGTTTTGTAATTTGATTTTAACAACAATTATATGTTTCCCTTATCCTTATCCTCTTTTGTAGCTTAGTGAGAATGTCAAATGCATGAATAAGGTAGTGACCATCCGAGTTTTTGAGGAATTGAATGACGCGCCAGCAATATGGTGTGTGTTTTGGTGACCATCTGTTATGCAAATAACGCGCCAGCGATCCAAGATACACACTAGTGACCATCCGTTATTCAAGGAATCAAGGGTTCGCGCCAGCGATCTATTGAGTTTGTATTGGAGATGTTTGAACAAAAGCTATGCATAACCTTAACATAACTAACCCTATTTACCGCTTTAGACTTGTTACTCCTTAGCTTTAGTGGTGGAGATGTGTATCCTTGCCGAGCTTATGATAGAGTATTCGTCACGACTGAGAAATTGAGCGAATTACTTAAATGTTAACACATAGATTAGTTGAGTGATTTCATTTTCCTATTTCGTGATGTGTTTGGTTGTGCAATTGAGATTAAACAAATGAATGCTTAACTATAAAAAGATCCTAGATAATGTTTAGGATGCATTTCCATAAGTTTAATCTATGGTGTACTTGAGGACAAGTAAAGTTTAAGTGGGGGGATATTTGATGACATCAAATAACAACATATTATTAACATCATTTGTCCTATGTATATTACTCGATTGATACTATTTTATATGAGATTTGATACTTAATCATTTGCTTTTGTAAATCTCAGTAATATTGGAGCATTTGGAGAAAGTTAAGGAAAAAGACGTGTTTTGATATTGAAGAAAGCATACTGATCAGACACTCAATACGGCGTATCAATGCTAATTAGATACACTGTATTCATATACTTGGAAGATTTCAAGACCTTTCCTGACTATATGAATACGGCGCATCCATCTTTGAGAATACGTTGTATATGAAACTGCTCGATTTGAAGAACATACTCGAAGATGCTTTAGTATTTTGACCATAAAATCTTCATCCGGACTCTGTTTTACTCCGTTCAAGTGGCCACGGAAAGAGAAAAAGGATTCTGATCCTAAAGGAGATACGGCATATTCAATACTTAGATTGGCCGTATTGGACGATACTCCATATCAGAATTCTTGATATGCCATATCGGGTCAGTTTCAGACTTGGAGGCTACATTTACTTATGGATACGGCATATCGGACTCTCTAGATACGCCGTATCAACCCCGATTTCAGAAACTATAAATAGAAGACTCATTAACGAATTAGGGTATCATTGGGGACCCTAAGGGTCATTCATAGGTGATCAACCCCTCTCTAAATAATAGAAGATCCATATTGAAGACCCAATCATCTTTGAAGAACATATCTAATCATTTTTATATTACTTAATCATTCGGTTAGCGTATCGTATTTACTATGTTTCATACTTTATGCATTTTGATTATGTCTATGTACTTTGCTACTGAGATTATGGGATAACACCCTTATGTGTTAGCCAAGTTTATGATTATTTGATGTTTTGATTTATTACTAATTCGACCGGCAGCTTAGTCTTCGTTTTGATTACCTCTGGTTTATCGTGGCTTGCTTGCGCCACCATACGCCTCCCACAATTACTTCATTAACATCGTTTGCATAGTTAATGTAAGCCTGAAAGGGATAAATAATATAAACTAACTAATCATTAAGCAGCTTTATCCGGGTTCCGATTAATTGTGACAGGATTAGTCAGTCAAGAAGACTTTAAACAAAATCTAGACTCTAGGGGAACTAGAGGTAGGATAGACCGCGCCTAGTCGTGAGCACCATCGCTATAGGTCTTAGACTTATCAAAACTTATTATACAAATCTAATATGACTAAACTTTTTTAATACATTCTTTTTGTATTTGGTGTCTTCTTACTTTTATTGTTTGTTTTGTTTGTTTAATTAGTTTATTATAAACCAAAATTGTGTCAGTCTCTCATACTGAACCCCCTTTGCGTTAGTATTAAGTTAATTTAGTAGAGCAGAATACCTTTAAAATTAGTATATTAGAAATCCACTCTTAGTGATCGACACCCTACTTACCAACTAACCTACCATCGACCGGGTAACTGCCTGTTAGTGTTTGTTATAGGAAAAGTCGGCATAAAATAAATATTAAAACTTGATAAAAATAATTATTTATACTAAACGACACATCAGTAATGAAGCTCGTCTTCGCGCTAATCCACTCCCCGAGTACCCAACTCGAGAGTTCACTACACTATGTCAACAAGCTACCTTCAGGCATAGAAAACCATACAATATTGTTTATCTCTATTTCTGACACTAAGAAAAATATCGAGTTCTAATCTAGCTAGAAGCAATCTCAACACAAGTGTATTGACTAAAATACTAACTCGATCTACCCGATCTTCAAACAATCAACATAAACACACAAACCACAAGATCTACCCAATCGACACGATCTACCTAATCTTCATACAATCAACACAACCTATACAACACTTTGTATCTTCATGACATGGTGTGTTCTTCTCTTGATGTACAACACTATACAACAAGTATGTAACAAGTGTTACGAGTGCACTAAACTACAACTACAACACTTTGTATCTTCACGATATGGTGTGTTCTTCTCTTGCACTAATAGAGGAATGAAGGTGATCACTTGAATGGATGATTGGATCACTCTTAAAAAAACTAAAACAAGCTAAATGATCAAAAAAAAAAGAGCTATATGAGACTGATTTTGATCAGAGAAAACTGTGTAAAAAGTTTTATTTTAAAGTGAATAATAGTCAGCTATTTATAGGCTGCTGAAAAACTAGTTGTTGGCTAGAACAGTCCTCTGGTACCGTTAAATTTAACGGTATCGTCCCTATTTAAGGGTATCATCCAGATAGACGCTCTAAAATTTGTCTTTTTGTAGTAAAGTTGTTTTTTGTGTAGGTTTGTCTAGTTTGGGGAAAAATCTGATGATGTGTCATTTCTAGTCTATTTTTTATCAAGTTTTAAATTTATATTTTCCCGAATGAACCTGTAGACAAACACTAACGGGCAGTGTACCCGATCAATGTAGCTAGTGGGGTAAGTTTGAGTCGTTTGCTGGAGTAGTGTTGTCTAGACTAACCTAGTGAATTTTACAGCTTTTAAGGGGGGTTTTGATTTGAGATTAATTAAACTACTAAAAACAAGAAATAAAAGTAAACTAATTAAACAAAGGTTGTGATCAATAAAGAGAAGGAAGTGCAAAGTGGCTGGAACTCGGCCGTGGTGGTGTCGAATTGCGTGTAGAACCCGTATGCTAGGGTTTTTTTAAAGTGTTTTGTCCAGGGCTCTGATACGGCGTATCGGGTTGTGATACGGCGTATCAAAGAATTCTAGAGTGTGGAATAAGAAAGAATATTCTCAGCATATACATGCGTATCTTTAAATATGGCGTATTGTTGAAGAGTGATACACCATATTCAATACGCCATATGTCTTCTAATTCACCAGTACTTAGTAAATTCTTCCAGGTTCTGATACGGCGTATCTCCAGAAGTGGATACACCATATGATCTTCACAGGTTGCATACACATTGTTCATTTATGCTCCAAATCCCGTTGATTTTCGTGTCTTTACTGAAATTACTCCATAAATACTAAAAACGATCACAGTAATGAATTAAGTATCGATTCAGTCATAGCATATAACAAATGAGCAATAATTGTGAGATAAATGATAGGTAAATATAGCATACATTTGATGTTATCATCTAATTTGCATTAATTTTCCTAATAAAATATTTTTTGAATATACAAAAATAATTTGTTTAATTAATTTTTGTAAAAAATGTTTTGTTACATTTGTAAAAATATAATGTGTATGACAAAACTTTATTTCTTTGATCTTCCATCAAGTTTAAAGTTTATTTGTTCATACCTTGAGTGATTTACATCAAAATTGTAATCTACGATGAATAACTTGTTTACATTAACTTTGATGTAAAATGTTTTTACAATTTTTTATTATCAAAAAGTAGAGAATTCGAAAAATATAAATAACGTTTTTAGACATTATATGTATTAACAAGCATGTTGTTGAAAATGACGTTGGCCAGTGGCTTGGCTTTGATTCCTTTGGTGAAGTGATTCACTTCTTCCATCAGGTGTATGATATTGCATGGTGCTACTGGTAATAAGTATTCACAGAAATCACCTTTTTTTCTCGATGATGAGTGAGTTTCGATCCTGAGAGTTCATAACCTTGGTTTGTTCAAGAGAATGATTGTTTCCATTTTATTTGTTCGAGACTGGGAGTTGGCCCAGGCCCAAGCTACATTCTGTTAGCTTTCCAGAGATGTTGGTCATGTGTGATGTTTCCCAAGCAAAGATGTTTAAGCTTTCTGCTAAGAGATGTACAAGTTGGTTTTCTACCTGTGGTGGAAGATGTATTGTGATTATAGCAGGCTGATCTGGGGTGTTAGGTTTGGTAAAGAACCTTTCCTACCCAAAGTTATTTCTTTGAATAACCTCCTCTTTTAGCCCTTTTGTTTTAGCCTCTTCCACTGTAATAAACAAACCTGCATCTTTGCCAGGATAGTCCCTTCTGAATGTTGCCAACCCATCTTTCGTTGGAATATGAACAACTGACCTGATGGTTGAGATCTTAATGCTCAACTTTTGGATTACGGTTCTTTCTAGTAACACATTGTACTCGGATTTTGACTTGACAATATGGAACTCTAATATGATTGTCCTTGAGAGTGGGTGTGTCCCAACTGTAGGATCCAAATCTATTTTCCCTCATGGTAAGTTTGTTTCGCTGAAAATCCAATCTGTGGTATGATTGATGGCGTGAGACAACACCTGATGCGCTCTGGGAACTAAGTGAAGCAGTGTTTAAACATTATGTCAACTAAGCTACCTCCATCCACATATACCATGCTCACTTTGTATGAGGATATTTTTGTCATGATGACGATCGATTCTGGTGATGGAATGAAAGTGTCCCATAGGATAACTCGCGATGTGCTTATTGTTGACTTTCGATAACTTCGCCCCTTTTTTTGCCAGGCTGCCATGGCTGAATCATGTGAATGTGATATGCTACTTCCTCAGGAGAATTGTTGGTTGTCTTCCTTGCATCCTGAACTAGGTGTTCAAGCTTACCCTAATTGATGGCTTTTTCGATTTCCTTTTTTAGCTCTCTGCATGCATTGGTGTCATAACCATGATCATTGCGCAATTTTCAAAACTGTCTTTCATATTTTCTATTGTCGGCTAGAAGTGGGTGCGGCATGTTCCAAGTGTTAGAGTCTTTTTCTGAGATGAGAATGTCAGGTGGTGTTTCTGACAGGATTTTGATGAGGTTGTTGCGTGCTTCAGAATTCTTATTGTTTCACACGTCACTTTTGTATCTATCCCTTCAGGGTGACCGTATTTTGGCCTTGACATGTTCCTTTGATTGCTTGTGTCATTGGTCGGAGGTCGTTCCTTGGGTGTGTAGTCGCTACGCCATTTAGCATTCAGCTTTTTACCCTTGATTAAATTCTCTTCCTAGCTCAAGACATTCCTTCCATGCTTTTAGTGGCCTGTGGCTGAGTTCTTCTGAGAACTGACCCTTGACCATGCTTCATGTGAAGGCTTTGATGAGTTGTTGGTTGCTAAGACCAGGTATTTTCATTGTTTCGGTGTTGAACCGTTCAGTGAGTTCTTTGAATGATTCGTTGATGCCTTGTCTTAACAGCTGTAAATCGATGAAGTTCCCCATATAATTCCATATTGGCTAAAAGTTATAGAGTAACTCATATTTCAGGTCTTTCTAACCCGAGATGATATGCTTGGCCTGAATTTTGAACTATGAAACTTCCGAGTCGGCGAGAGAATGTATTTTTTTCAATGATGTTAAGTGCTAACTTATTGATGGCTTTACCTTAATATTTCAGCCAATACGGTACTGATGTCGCTAGATTGCCTAATGATTCTAATGGTCATCATGTTATTCAGTACCTCTTACATAGAAATTCCAAGCTACAAACAGGCTTGGAGCTATGCAAACATACCCTTATGTCTGCCTAATAAGTTATGGTATTACGAATGTGAAACTTTGGATAAAAAATTTGGAAACATGGTGAAGATAGAAACGGCGTGAGAAAAAAGCATTTAGGAGTTTGCACGTGGCATTGGAAATACGTTACCACAGTTAGAGAAATCAGAAGAAGTTGAATATAGTGAAGTTGAATGCCATAGTGAAGATGACGATGTCGAAGCGTTTCTCAGTTGATTATTTGCACTTGTCGTACACTCAAGAGTGCTCTATTAAATTATCTTTTTAGCGTGCTTGATTATTTTGTGAGTAGGACATTTAGGAAGCAACAATTTAGATTTTTTTATAAAGATATTCACTTTCATATATTACTCGACTATTTGATATTGATTAAACTTCCTTTACTAGTTATATATGCAACGTATATTAGTGTACGTTAATGTTTAATTCGGTGTTTACGTATGTTTTTATGTAATAGAAGGAACGACTATTACATGTTTAGGTGTGATTTGAACAATTTATTGGTGAACTGATAATGTTGCCAAGCCGCTGCTTAAACTAAGCCAGCTTTTTGTTATTTAAATAATAAAAAAATGGGATGAGAGAAGTTTATCTCTACCTCTGCCTTCCTTCCATCTTTCACCAGAAACTCCAATAACTTGACACGTGTTTACTTTGAAGTTTCTCTCCCTCTATATTTCACCTCCATCTTCCAATTGGACTCTAATAACTTGATAGGTGTTTACCCTCTATCTTCCACCTAGACTCTAATAACTTGATACGTGTCTACCTTAGAATGTCTGTCTATCTACATTTGGATTCCACATAGTCCCCAAATTTAAGAACCTTCCCATTATATATTTCTTAAATATCTCATTCATATTCTCTATCTTAAAAAAACCAATTCATTCAACTTTTGTATCAACCCCAAATTTGTAGTCAAATTTCAAAACGAAAAAAAAAATCAATTAAAGTTTGTTATTAGAGATCGCATTATCCCGAGTCAGCGTCACCTCAAGGACTCAAAATACTTTTCAGTCATAAAGAAAATAAGCCACCGGATACTCCAAAACTTATAGTCTCTTAAAATATCTTAGCAAAAATTCAAAGCACACATATTTCTTTATAGATAGGGTTTTCATTTACTTTATTATCCAGTTAAACTTGGATCACTATTGTGAGTATTGTTTAGACTCCTTTTTCACATCAAATTCATATTCTCTTTCTAAAAAAACCCATCTCTGTCATCTTCTTTATCGATTCTAACCTCCCATTTATTTTTAAAAGGAAACAGTTTTGCAGTCAAACTTTGTTATGCAGTATATAAAGAAACATGTGTGTTTTAAATTTTCAGCAAGACGTCTTTATAGACTATATTTTGTGTAGCATTTGGTGGCTTATTGTTTTGCCGACTAATATACGACACTAACATATACGAATGTTGTGCCGCAACACAAGATGAAATGTGCTCTTTTTGATATAATGTTTTGTGGATGCAACTGATAAAGATTTAAAACATACATTTTTAGGCGGTCATTTAAGCCCTAAATCGTTACATTTTATATCCGTTACCGCTTAAAATCGTTCCTTTTCATATTTTAGGTCTTTTGGAAGTAAAATGCTGGAATGAAGCATATTTGGACGAAAAGGAGCGAAAACATGAAGAAAACGACAAAGTCAAAAAAACAAGGCAATTTTAGAAGCCTGACGGCGTCCCAACATCAAGGGCGACGTCGTCGCTTACATGGTGTTCCGAATACTGTCAAGCGATGGCTTAGAACTTATTTTGGTCTTAACAAGTGACGGCGTCACGCCTTATTTCAGCAGGCCGTCACTCTTTCATTCTACACCAGACGACCAAGGTTTTCCCAAGACGACGTCCAGAGCAACTCAGACGACGTCACTACTTTCTACCCGACGCAGTCCCATTGATGACTTGGCAAAGACGAAACTCTAATGACGGCGATCAGACGGGTCACCACCAAAAGGCGACGTCGTCGCAGTTGTAAATTCTATATATAGACCTCGAATTTTCTGCATTATGTTTACATTATTTTTGAGAGCAAACCCTAGTTCGTTTGAGGTCTGACTTGGACAGTATTTTAGGGTTCCAAACCCTCTTTTACACTTCAAGATAAGTTTGTTTATCCAATCTATCACCATGTTTCATCTATGTTTGATTGTTTGTTTGTGCTCTTATTTATCTATCATGCGTAACTAAATTAATTAGTGTTTGCTTGGATCCAATGAAACCTAGTTATTGATTATTGTTAGGTTGTCTCTTGTTCTACTTGGTAGACGCTAGACTAAGGAAAAATGGCTTATTCTTTAATTATTGCGAGCTTGAATGACCTAAATAGTATAAAGCCTTAGAGTGCACTTTAGGCTCTCATTGTGTTTATTGCGTGACTTGTAGCTTAAGGATAATAGGATATTCGGGGGAGATACCTCGGTACTTGGCGATCCCGGGTGTTCTAGAGGAGAGTTACGATTTATAGAATTGGGGAATTAGGCACCACCCTATGACTAAAACATGGAATACAACGCATCAATTAGGACAAGGATGTGACAATTCAACCGACCAATAAAAGATAACTAGGGAGTAAGAAAATCTAAGTGAACACGCTTTTAATTATCATAAGAACACACTCCTACAATCCATAGTTTTTTTTTTTAGTATTAATTTAATTTATTAAGTAGTTTAATTAGTAAATTACCAAACCCCCAATCTTCAAACCCCGAGATTTTATTTGCTTTCATACAAAATTTTAAAAAGACAAAAAAGAATCACCATCACCTTACCTTTTCGTCATACATCTCTACTAGCATCTCTATTCCCCTAGAGAACGATCAACCCCCGGGCTTACCCATAATACACTGCAACGATTAGGTACACTGCATAGGAGGTTGTAAAGCTTGCTCGCGAAAAAGGAAGTTTTTCGACCCCGAACCACGCATCAGCAGCTTTATTAAATTTAGCCGCATAATGGAAATGTAATATATGTTTTTGGCAAACAAAAAAATAGAAAAAAAAGAAAAGAAATATAAACTTACCAAACCGTGCTCCTAATATCATTGTGTTATTAGTAACCGTGCTCCTAAATTTGTTATAGTTGTAATAGCTTGTCTTAACTTAGAAAATAATCTAATTTTTCAGCTCATAAAATACCATGGTATACAAACACTGCGCAGCGAAGCGCAAGTTGAAATCCTTGTTTTTAGCCAACTTGTCATGTTTATTTATAGTTTTTTAATTTCAACCTACAACAGAATGTATAATGATAAAGAGTTATTTACGACCAATTTTACAAAATCATATTACACATAATACAATTATCTTAAAAAGATAAAAAGTATTCTTAATATATATATCACCGTAATATATTTTACAAACACCAACAATAAAGCTACTCTCACGAAAAAAAACATATACACATGGGCGGTTTTGGGCCGACGCACCATCAGCAACCGAGCCGGGCCCAACCCACTAAGGGGCACTAAATTTTTTTTATACCCATTATATGCATTAGGCCCAACCCAAGATAGATTGAATGGATTAGCAATGATTTCTATAGAGAGTGATATGTTGGAGAACATGAATTATGAATCGTTGATCGAAGACTTTGCCTCAAAAAATGCGAGAAGAAACGCACGGTTTACTTAAATATATTTTATTTTGTAGAAGTAATACTTTTATTGCAAGAATGATTTTTGTTCGTATTTTTGGCTTTTCGTACTTGATTATGGTCTATGGATATTATAATATAGGGGCACTTTTTTTTTTCTTTTCGTGCCAGGCCTAATTTCTTTTTTACGTTCTCAGCACCGCCCCTGCATATACAGTAACATAAAAATAACTGCTCGTCTATAAATTTAATTAAAAAGGTATATGGCAAGCAACACACGAGTACCCTTTTAATTTGATTTAATATATCTTTAGAATTTTGAATGTACAAGTTTTAACTAAGGAAATACTTAATTTATATGTCTAACAAAAAGATTGAAATGAACATCATAATCAGAAGGTGTATGTAAAGAAAGAGAACATGATCAAAACAGATGTCAAAATTGAGATGGATTACAGATAAAATAAAGCATAATTTTTCGGGCACGTCAATCGTTTCTTGTGTAAAAAATTATGAACATACTTTGTTTGTGTTATATCTAGAGTTGCAACGTGTTTAGTTATCATTAAAAAAAAGTAGAAATCATGTCTTTGGATAACCACACAATTGTATTTCTTTGAGGGCATCTTTAGTTTTTCAAAATAACAAGTATAATGCTTGACTTGACCTTAACATGTAAGTTAAGACTAGATAACAAAATGTAAATGATCATTCTCACATTTTTAGGCCAATCACCGATAATTCGACCATTTGATTGTAATAATACGATATGTAATTCAACTTCTCTTTTTTTTTTCTTTTCTTTTCTTCTTTAAGGCATAACTCAGCATGGTTTGAAAGGTAAAATTTATACCTTTACTAGACTCTAATATACATGTTCCAATTAAGAACTTGACACGTGATTTTTTGGTTGATGAACTACATGGGATAGGGCGGAAATTGTTACTTATTTAATTTGTTTATAATGACATTAGGAAAATGTCTAATGTCTAATGTTCCATTCATTTCAAAATTATTGTTCTCAGATAAAAGACGAGTTTAATAAAAGTGAAACCACAATACTCTTCAACCAATCATATATCATTTTTACCAACTAATCTCTGTTTTGATTGGTTAAAGTGAGAAATGGATAATAATTTTGGGACGGAAAGAGTGTCTAACAAGAATTTCAACCTGCACGTTGCAACGAAATGTTTGTATATGATAGTATTGTATGGTGTTCGAAGACCAAATTTTTGACATGAAGAAGAGAGCTTAGGGTCTGTTTGGTTAAACTTAATTGATTGGTAAAGAAATGTAATCGACAATGTAATGGAATGAAAATAGTAATTGGATGAGTCATTACTGTTCCATTGACCGTTTTAAGGTTAATGTAATGCTTTTTACCGGGTGGAAGGCCCTTTACCAAAAATATTGTTCCATTGACCTATTTGGTGCAATGTTTGAATGGAATAAATCATTACGCATGTTGTTTGGTACGATGTAATTAATGTTGAAAATGAATGAAATAAATGAAATAGGACAAAATGTGATTTCATGTCATAATGGAATGAAGAAAAACTATGAGGTGTCAATATAATGAAATTGGTGGTTATAGACGTAATTGAATGAACCAATGAATAAACCATTCCATTACAAAACTCAAAATAAACAACATTTTTTCATTCCATCGTAATGATTTATTCCGTTCCAATGTCGATTCATACATACCAAACACTAAGTTAGTGGGGACTTCTAATAGAAGATCTAAACATGAATGAAACATGTAGCCGATGGAAAAGTAGAAGAGAAAACAACTATTATTCGGTTACTTAATCACTTATTTTTGTGGGTGAATTACATATAAAGTTACAGTAAGATACAAATAAAGTCACAAAAAATGGCTTTCATTTCTTCTTGGCTTCAACTCTTACTAGTTTGTTGTTGACATTATCAGGAATAGTTGCTTAGAGTCTTTAAGTGCAAGTAACCTGAATAGCTCGATCCCCCCAAATTCTATTGTTTTGTTTAGATGGCCTTCAAAATTTTCCGCTATCAGAAAGTACTCAACATTGTTACACCTACAAAAATATTTGGAAATGGCACCATGTATTATATTGTTGGTTTTTCACTATATGAATTTATCTAGCTGAAATTATAGAAATACACTAAAAGTTGAAATTTAAAAAACTATGTTTACCAGAAAGATCTTTAGGACTTTCCATTTCCCAATGCACACTTGGCTGCTAGATGTTCCAACAACTCGACGTCATATGGATCTTGTATGTAAACCTGAGGAAATTAGGTTGCTTGACCTAACAGACTTGTCATTCAAGACATTGTTCACGTTCTATTTAGAATATGCACTATATGTAAAATGTGCATTCTAAAATTGGGGTGAGGAGGATGGGAGAAATCGATATAAAAAATTTCTAGTAACGTGTAAGGAGGGTTTTTGTCAAGAAGAAGCTCAGATAATGGTTTCCTCATGACATACTTCTCCACTCAAGCATCATAGAGAACATTTATATCGATTTTTTCCACTCTCCTTACTCCAACATTAATATGTCCATTTGGCGTATCCTAGATAGCCTAAATAGAAAACTTAACAATGTCTCAGTGATCGAAGACATAATATTTATGTCTTGGCTCAAGAATTGTATGGATGCAAAACATGATTACATTTTATGCCTGCCAATTTTTGCCATGCCAAAATTTAGACACACAACTATTATTCAAGTTAGTTATACGAAAATAGACCATAAAATTTATGGAAAATTGTATTACCTTAGACTAATGGTAAATGCTTTAAAGTAATGGTGGTAGAATTAAAATGAAACAAAAGCAATAAATAGTATAGCTCAGCAAATCCGTTAACTTCATAACAAAAACCCTCCTTCAAACGTCATACAGAAACTTTATATTGACTTCTTCCATCCTCCTTACCCGAACATTATTATGTCCAGTTGACATTTCTTTTATGGGTTGAATACAAAAGAAAACAATGTATTAATAATTGTACCAAGAATATTTACGGTTCGGCTGAAATACCTTATTGGGTGCAAATCACGGTTGCATTTTATGGTTTACAGTTTTGCCACGCCAAAATTAAGACTAAAACATAGCCAAGGAACTACCGTCTAAATTAGATATACAAAAACAACGTATGAAATATGCGGAAAACTATATTACTTTAGAATAATGTAATTTATTACCGTTCAAAATTAAACTTGCACATTTGCCGCAGCCAAGACGTGTGTTGAAAACGTTTGGCTCATCTATCGAAGTAGCTGCAAAACACGGTTACAGTTTATGCCACCTAGTTTTTGTGACACCAAAATCTCAAATCACCAGAGCCATCCCCACTTGGAATCTTTAGAGAAGGTGATATGAACATACAATGCTAGAAATGGAAATGTATGATTCGTAGACATTAAGGTTTATAGGTCACTTGCACCTAGATCACCAAGCAGTTAATTCAGATTTACCAGAACAAAGAAGATCCTTGTTTTCTTCCATAATGGCATCATCTTAGGAACCAAAATTGCTTGGAATATCTATGTGCAAGTGACCTACAAAGCTTGATCCTCTTTGAGTCATACATTAACACTTCTTCCACTGCTTTGTTCAAATCGCCTTGATTACTGCGCCACATCGCTACTCTTACAAAATCATAAATTGTAAATCAGGAAAATTTTCAGTATGGATGTAGCATAACCTACAAAGCTTGATCCTCTTTGAGTCATACATTAACACTTCTTCCACTGATTTGTTCAAATCGCCTTGATTACTATGCTACATCGCTACTCTTACAAAATCATAAATCGTTAATCAGGAAATTTTTCAGTATGGATGTAGCATAATCGCTTATTCGCACCAAGTGTCGGGATAAACACGAATGTTTCCATTCCCCAATGCACACTTGGTTGCTAGACCAACTTGATAAGCAAAATCCACCTTCAAGCGTTATACAAACACTTTATATCGATTTATTCCATCCTCTTCACCCGAGCATTATAACGTTCAGCTGATAATTCTTGTATAGCCTTTATACAAAAGAGAACAATATATTAATAATTGTAAAGGAACCATATGTTCATCCAACTCGAAATATTGTAAGTAGGAGAAGAAGAAGAATCTGATGCCCAAAATTCCCATGTCTTTCTTGGTTGGACCAACCGGCGAAATTAGTCTTTCTGAATTGGAAGAGTAAGGACAAGTCTCTCCATTATTTTGGGAGCAGAGCAGTCAAAAAACGAAACAGATAAAATGATTGTTCTAGAATGGTAATTTCTCACAATTGCTCCTTGGGATGCAGCGGGACCATGGCAATTAGGATCTCAAGACGCAGCAACACCTATGATGCAAAGAATAATAGACTTACATCACGAGATCTTTTTCTTCATCATTCTTAATTTAGTTTTCGTATCACGGATCTTGGTCAGCGCTTTATGGCAATTCCAAAAAGAAAAAAAAATCCAGTCCCGCAAAGGATTGTTCACGGAACTACTATCAAGCTTCTTCGGACCCAACAAGAAAGATCTTGACACACCAAAATTAACACTAACCGAAGGATCAAATCAACATAGCAAAGGAACAACTGTCTGAATTAGAATTTACAAAAAAAAGCGTATGAAGTATGTAGAGAAAGCTAAATTAACCTAGACTAACATTTAATATAATTTATTGGAGTTCAGATTAACATATTAGATTCTAAATAGAAAAATTAGTTTCATTTGTTAATAAATAAAACTTATTAAATTATGATCACATATTATATACAAACGTATAAAATCGCATTCTTGACCACATATCAGACCTTAAAGGAATTCAGGAAGCACTTATTTTGCACACGTAAAAAATATCTTGTAGCACTTACAAAAACAGAAGTGTTAGAAGTAAAAGTGTCAGTCATTATTATTTCCCGAACCTTGTAATATGTAATAGAATAATCGGGTAAACGGGCTTGGACTTTAATCTAATATTGTATACGTTTTGGGCTTATAATCCAACCAAAGCCAAGCCCGAACCAAACTAAGATCCAAAATACCCTCTGTAGGGTTTTCCTCCTTATTTCTTCTATAAATAGAACACTCCTTGCATGTTACAAGGGTGTTAGACATGTTAGAATTTGAGAGACCATTTTATAATACACAAATTATTTCCACTCTTTTTCTTCTGATTTCTCTAGTGTTCCACCACCCTTATCTTTCTCTCTCTATCATTTCTTTATTTGCAAAGTACCCGATTTAGCGATAGAAGTCAAACGACTCAATATTTAGTCAAAACCCTTTATGTCTAAGAAAACACCCTAATTACATTTTGTCTGATACCCTAACATTAGTTCTATCCGACATACAACTCATTTTGCACTTCACCCTGGCGGTGGAAGTCATTTCAAGAGAGGTCTAATTTTCAAATTTAGTCAAACTAAGGTGACTTAACAATTATAGTTTACCAGTTAGGCACTTTTAATCCCTGGGCAATAGGAGTCCTTTCAAAAGAGGTCCAAAATTTTATTTAACAAATTTTCACTATTACCTACATCCATAATTCACCACTTTCATTAAGCACGACATTAAACAAAGGCCAAATTACGGATTTAGGTTTAAAGATTTTACAAGGCTCTAAGGTTTAACGAACTTATCATTTAAGGTTTAACGAAGTAAGGATTAACACAAACTTAACACTAGAGTTTAACCACGATAACAACAAGACAAACACGCAATCATTAAAACACAAATTACAATCACTATTTATCTTCTTTAAGATCCATACTCATTTCACACATCGGAAATAAATGGAATCAAATGATATGATATCTTTGTGCACGGATTCGGAAGCTAGAGATATGCATGCAATAAAAGAACTAGAGAAACAAACGAAAGACAGATGCATGGCATATTTTAGATTATTCACTCATTCCCAGAGAGGATTCAAATAGGCTTTTTCATCATACTTTGGAGAACACGTTGAGATTTTCACAAATATGATGTTCCTCAATGTAGATCAACTAGAAAAGCAACTTGACAAAGAAGAATTTCGCGAGAATGGATTCACGACCGCCTTTAGAGTGCTCAAGAAACAGTTTCAACAATTCATTGATTCCCGATTATCATCGAATTATGACAGTCAACTGGCAAACAAGTATTTTCTAGAATACACTCGAATCGATGCTCAAACATTCAAAGACATATAATCCAACATATGGATTTTACTAAGAAATCAATTGCTGAAAGAGCATTTCACAAAACAGAGTATGACAGAAGGGTGAATGAAAGGATGTTATAGACTCAAGAGGGGTAGGTTAATACGATTAAAGCATTGGATGATAGTTTGGGTATGGGTATCACGGAGAGCAGTAGGATAGAATCAAAACAACAGGATAAAAGCAACAGATCAGGGAATGATACGAATGCTGAAAGTATTAGTATCAAAATCATATTTGACACAGAGCCAATGGCTGAGGTACAATCTAGTGTTGATCATAATATGCCTGTTAATGAGAAACAGTAAGCTGAGCAACCTAAATTCAGTAATGAAGGAGAGGTTGACCAGAATGTTTTACGACATCAATGCAAACGTCCTTTGCTTTCTTCGATAATTTAAAACAAAACAACTAAACCGTCAAACCAAACTCTCAAGTCTGAAAATATTTGCCTCGAAAAGACAATTGCCCCGTTTCAAAAGGAATTTTCAAAACTAACAGCATATTGTATCTCTCTTGAACTTAAATTACAAAAAAAATCTTTAACTTTGGGAGACAATGCTCAATTATTGAATGAACAAAGTTGTAACACCCCGCCTTATCTGACCACAATATTGTCCGCTTTGCCCGTAGGCTCACGGATTTGTTTTTGTGGCCTCATTTGAAGACTTCCCGGAAGGTCACCCAAGCCAGTACTACTCTCACATGAGCACGCTTAACTGCCAGTTCCTAAGAACTCCACCCGCAGTAGACCACAAAACGCGTTGTGTCATTGTAAGGCGAATGTTATCTTATGGGCCCAGCATCTATCCAGGCCACAGCCGATGTGGGATTTGCCTAGGGTGTCACAATCACCCCCTTAGGGACTCATCGTCCTCGATGAGGTTTGCCCCACCATCCCGAACGGCTCAGGAGTGGCTCTGATACCACTTGTAACACCCCGCCTTATCTGACCACAATATTGTCCGCTTTGCCCGTAGGCTCACGGATTTGTTTTTGTGGCCTCATTTGAAGACTTCCCGGCAGGTCACCCAAGCCAGTACTACTCTCACATGAGCACGCTTAACTGCCAGTTCCTAAGAACTCCACCCACAGTAGACCACAAAACGCGTTGTGTCATTGTAAGGCGAATGTTATCTTATGAGCCCAGCATCCATCCAGGCCACAGCCGATGTGGGATTTGCCTAGGGTGTCACAATGTGGTATCGGAGCCAGGTTATTGATATATTTAATGGTTTGTGAATATTGTGACACCCTAGGCAAATCCCACATCGGCTGTGGCCTGGATAGATGCTGGGCTCATAAGATAACATTCGCCTTACAATGACACAACGCGTTTTGTGGTCTACTGCGGGTAGAGTTCTTAGGAACTGGCAGTTAAGCGTGCTCATGTGAGAGTAGTACTGGCTTGGGTGACCTGCTGGGAAGTCTTCAAATGAGGCCACAAAAACAAAGCCGTGAGCCTGCGGGCAAAGCGGACAATATTGTGGTCAAAAAAGGCGGGGTGTTACAGATGGTATCAGAGCCACTCCTGAGCCGTTCGGGATGGTGGGGCAAACCTCATCGAGGACGATGAGTCCCTAAGGGGGGGTGATTGTGACACCCTAGGCAAATCCCACATCGGCTGTGGCCTGGATAGATGCTGGGCTCATAAGATAACATTCGCCTTACAATGACACAACGCGTTTTGTGGTCTACTGCGGGTGGAGTTCTTAGGAACTGGCAGTTAAGCGTGCTCATGTGAGAGTAGTACTGGCTTGGGTGACCTGCCGGGAAGTCTTCAAATGAGGCCACAAAAACAAAGCCGTGAGCCTGCGGGCAAAGTGGACAATATTGTGGTCAAAAAAAGGCGGGGTGTTACAAAAGTAATGAAGCCAAGGTTAAATACGGCCTCAATGAAATTGAAACAATAAACTTAAACTGGAACATAGTGTTGCTATATTAGTTAAGAAAAATGAGCATTTAAAAGCTCAGATTCAAGCAAAGGTGTTTACAAATGTAGCATTGCAAAATAAAATAAGAAGGCTAACAGGAAAGAGTGTAGATACAAAGTTTGTAACATCTTCAATCTTGGGGAAACCGCATTTGCAACCAATCGGTTGTTAAACAACCGACTGCATTAAATCTAAACGACCTCAATTTTCAAAAGCACGGTTTGCCTCCCAAGTTGTTGTGAAAAATGATTTGACAAAACCAGCCATTCCACATTCTTGGCCTAAGGGAAAAGAATCTGATTTTACTAAATCTCGCCACGTAATTGTATCTGGCTCATCTTGGAGTAGTTCAAAGAGAGTGTCAACTCCGACTCTAAAGGAACCGTTGAAATACAAACCTAGTGTGTTGCCCTCTGGTAGATCACAAAACACTGCTAGTGGTAGCAAACCAAAACGTAAGAGCAATATTCAAACGTCTACGTATTGGCCTACATCTAAGAGTAGTTGCGTAACGAAAAATGTTGTGCACATAGTAGAACACTTTAGGAACATTATACCTTTATCGGACTCCAAACACTTTATTTGTTCAACATGTAAGAAATGTGTCTTTAATGAAAATCATGATGCTTGTATAACACAATTCCTGAAAGAAAAGAATTTACATGCTAAGGCACAATCCCATAAGACAACAAGCAAAAACAAACCTGTAGAACAGAAAAGCATTGATAAGAAACCTGAAAGGCGGATCTATATAGGACATAGGTTTTCTCCCAATAAGACTTCCATTGTGCATGAGAAAACAACGACTCCTAGATCTTGTCTTAGGTGGAAACCCACGAGTAGAATTTTCAAACTTGTTGGTCTTAGATGGATTCCTGCAAGGAAGATTGTTTGCAACTCGCATTAATACAAATGATAGTGCAAAACCTCAAAGACAGGAAACATGTACTACTAACACTATTATTTGTGAAAACACTTTGTGTTTGACTGCAGGTACCTCAACGATCTCAGAATCCATTGTTTCATAAGGTTCAAAATCTGCAAATATTTTATCACCATCTTCACTTGTTTCATAAGGTTTAAAATCTGCAAATATTTTATCACCATCTTCACTTCTTCAAACTTCAATATTTGATTATTTTAGAAAATCCTCAAAAAAAAAAGAAAAAAATATAAAACCTATAAAAGCAAACACAAATTTATAAAATCAGAAAATACGAAAAGAATATTCTTTTCATGATATGTCTCTCGTCAAAAAATTTCAATTTCATTTACATTTCTAGAAATTTCATTAAATAATGATACGAAAGTGTAAATATACATTGAGCGAGAGTTCATCAACAAAATGATTTTCAAAACATGTCTTCTTCTAAAATTTTCTTATGACTTATGCACACATATCAGTGTATAACCCGTTTTTCAAAGAAAGGATTCTGTTGTACGTTTCAGTGCGACAATCCTAAAGGATAAGAAAATAAGTTTTCTTACATCATGATCACAAAATTCTTCAAGTTTTTTCAAAAAGATTTTTAATATCTATTAAAATATGTGCTCAACAAAATGACACATGTAAAATTTCAATACATAACTCAGTTTTTATTAGTGTACGCTTTAGCGCGCTTATCCTCAACAAAAGAAATTTCCCTTCCAAATTGCCAAAATCTTCTTAAACTTGAGCCATTTCATTAAGACACTAAAAGTTTTTGCGCTTAAGTACACATGGTTTTCAAAAATGTTGAATACAATTTTTCAAGAATTTCTTAATAAGATTTTTCTAAATCTTTCAAAATTTTGTGTTCAGTACTCCCTTCCTCACTAACTTGTTTGACTTAAATTTATTTTTGAGGGGGAGTTTCTCAAAACCAAACGTTAAATTATTGAACAATAAATTTCAAGACTTTTACAAAAAGATGTGTTCGATACATGTGGTGTCTGAGTACAATTTTTCAATAATATTTCAAAGATAATTCAAAATCTTTCAAAATTGTATGCTCAAAACTCACTCTATGCCTCATATACAAATGTGGTGTCAACATGTGCTCTTTAATTACATGTGATTTCACATAAATTAAATGTTGTTTCACAATAATTTCCTATGGTGTCACAGAAATGTATTTTTGAGGGGGAGTATAAATGAAAAAAAGGAACGATGGAAGATACTTCCATAATATCATGCTAAAAAAATAAACACTTTTATCCCTGTATTCTTTTCAAAACATACGGATTTTAATCAATTGGTATCAACAATATCAAGAGATTTTCTATTTTTTATAAGGGGAGAAAATGTGATTAAAATTTGATCATAGTTTGACTCAAGTGTGATCTCTTACTCGCGAAACACTTTCAAATATCGATGTACATATGTAGGGGGAGTATTTCATAAAAGGAAACTCTCAAAGTTTCAAAAGAATGTGATTAATTTCACAAACACTTTGATTGATTTTCAAAAAGTTTTTATGGTTACGTCCAATACCCTATAACCAACTAATTCACGACAATTAATAAAGTCATAAGGTGGTTAAGGTTAGATATTGTCTAATGAACCAGCCAGAACCGGAGGGATCTACCTAGGGACACTCCAATAGATAGAATAGATATCCATAGGTACTAGAGATGAATAAGAAAGGAAATAATGTTTTCATTTTTAGGGCTGTCATTGGAACAATTACAACAAGGTGATAGTCAACACGACATGATGTGCATTGAAAGGGTTGAAGAATGAAAAAGAATAAGTTATGAAAGGGTTAAAAGAAATGAAACCCCTCCATACACTTGGGGCAGATAATGGGTCAATACATATGGTATCATTAATAATAAAGATGATTACGATATTGAAGACATGACATCATGAACCCAGTGACGCATGCACAAACCCCTCCCGGCCATTCAAGTTCCTCTAAAAAGGTCTTTTTCTCATTTCTCATGGAGATTAAACACGTTATCTATCGACCTCTCACTCCGAGAAACATTGATATTGAAAAGGTGGCAATCCGCTCCAGCCTCCGATCACTAAAACCAAAACGCGGTAATTGAGTCTAGAGCCAAGAAAACAAATATAAATTCTTCTTATGACACAAGTAATTACATACACTTGATTTTCAACAATTAGAAAACAAGTTGTACAAGAGTCCTTCGCATATCTTAGCAATCTTTCCAGAACATTCATATTATTAATCACAGAGTGACCCACGATGATTGAATGGAAACCTCGCCAGTGTCAACATCAAACAACACTGATAGTAGGTCTCCTAGTTAATCCTTTACGGATTAAGCATGGTTGTTCTTTATGGTGGATATTATGTCTCAAACGGTCTAAATTCATGGAGTAATACTTAAGTGTACTCCAACGGCTCACCTGAATTGTTTTGTTAGCCTACTTGGGCATCCGGATTCAGGAACGACAAGTGGTATATTCAGAAAATGTTGTTAGCATCTTTTGATGCATCAGTTTGAGATAATTTTACACTTAGATTTGGATAACATGTTGATTTGTCATTAATGGTAATGAAGATATTGGTAAGTATTTATACATAAAACCGTCCTCACGGAACTGGATATTAATGTTACCGAACTTCGAGGAATGACAAGACATTCTTCAGTATCTATTATTATTTTCTAACCCTTATATGTGCAGGTAACTTAAGAAGTAACAACCTCAGATCCAACACCGTCAGACTCATTACCACATACTCATACACAAGTTTTAAAGACACACTATTGGCATTAAAATTCAAGAAATCCTGAAAGCTCAGAACGTACAAAGACAAAGACCTTCCTCAATGTTTGAATTAAGACTATTAGTTTAGGAGAGATTGTTAGTCATCAAGATATACAAACTAACCACCCCACAAGAGGAGGAGTATCTGCTTTCAAGATGACGTCAAGTATAAGTATGTTGGTTGATGACATACCCTCCGAATTGGCTCGGAGGCTACCCCTCTGAGTTCGCTGGGATCTCCTCCCACTAAACTTACATAGGCCTTCAAAAAGGTCCTCTTGGCGTAAAACTATCTTTACGATGGTTACCAGTATGGTAATCTGCCAACCGAAGCACAACGCCCTACGGGGTGTACCATTCATAAAGACTAGTCCAAATAACAACTCTGACTAAGTCAAACCTACGTTTAAATATGTCAAAGCGTTCCATCCAAGACATGGATCATGGTACACAACCCCCTGCAATCCCCCTAAAAGCGTGGGACTCGCCCACGTTCAGTGGTTATCATGAGAGACGAGTAACTGCCCATTTTTATCACCTATAAATAGATGGGCAGGACACTCAAGTATGAACAGAACTTTTACACATACATACTTCATACTTACTATCATATTCACATACTTACTCTCACGCTGGAGGTGATTTGCAGGGTCCAACACATGCACTTCACTTAACGTAGTGTTTCTATTTGTGTTGACCATGTTACTTACAACTCGGCAACTCAACCATCATCAGCAAACTCTTCGATCGCCATCGCAGCCTGGTCGTGCTGATTATTGCTCAATCAGTGACGCCATCTGTGGGACCGCTACAATTGGTCTCGTTATAACCAAATCTTGTAACCACTAAAACAAACACCATACTATTCCAGCATGACTAAAGGAAGAGAAGAAAAACCTCCATCATGTTTCTCGACCATAATACAGCCACAAACTTCTGACACGGTCAACTTAGCACCTATAACCACCTCCATGTTATCTTCCACTCCATCAGAGGACATAATCCCGGTTAACCAAACATCGGTTTGTGCTAACCTTAACCCTACAATCAACCAAGCTTTCGTGGAGGACAAGTACGAAGTATTGGAAGCTTGACTAAGAGACAGAAGGAGACAGATCCGTAACAGGAAAGTCTACAATGAGTCAGAATACTCTAATGAAGGGTATGATGAAGAAACAAAGGTGGAGCGCAAGCCTACATGCCCCGTTAAAATCAACCCTACGCTGCGAACTAATTCCCCGGGCATAGGGGGATTTCATAATAGAAGAGAAGGGCTCGAAGGAACGCTCAAAGGAAATGAAGTCAAAAGGGACGGGGGTTCGTATATGGAAGGCCTCAAGGAAGCATGATGAAACGTATGAAGGACCGAAGGATTAACCTTCCCCCTCTACTCACAGCACATCTGGGGAGAAGTGAAGGTGAACAACCTTTACAATCGATATTGATCCTAAGATACAAAGGCTATCAGCCTTCGACACGACAAGGAAATAGTCCTCGTTCCTATGGTACGTAACATTTGCACAATGCTCAATCGTTTATGTCCTATCACTCTTACCCACTTTCCCATGTCCAGACGATTGGCTGTGCTAATATTTATACCCAACCTTACACACGCATGGCCTACTACCAACCTATCGATTTCCCTAGTACAAGACAATGGGGAAGTTACCTTCTTGAAGGAACTAACTATGGTTATCCTTTTGGGGGGTATATAGAGCCTATTAATCTTGTACTAGCATACTGCCCCTCTTATGCACCCGCAACTTGTAAACCAAACATCGAACATGCCCTTCAGCCCTGCGGCCCCATCCCTTAAATCCACCAGATACGCAACAACCTTCGTCCAATATATCGAAGGATACCCTTCACCCAACTGTCTTGAACAAGGAAAGCATCAACACCATGATAAGGACCATAATAAGGAAAGCGGGGATAATCAGAATATACTCAGCGATGGTCCAAATGTCAAACCTGCGGATCTTTTATCATATACCCCAAGGGTAATTCTAGCAACCGAGAAGGCTGCGACAACCTTTGAATCATCCCCGCAGATGGTGGGCAACATGCGATCCCGAGACATGTCCAAATATTGCCATTTTCATAAATCTCAGGGGTATGAAACAAACCAATATAGGAAATTGCGGCATCAAATAAAGGTTGCCATAGAATTGGGACAACTCACTCGCCTGACAAAAGGCGCAAGTGATAGGAAGTCCAAAACATCGAACACATCATTAAATGAACAGCAGGAAAGAAGCAAGGATGCGGCAGCTACCAAAGCCCCTGGCCTCATGATCCAAAGAGAAAACTAGAAAAGGAAGGATGTCAGAGGAGAAGTTTAAGAAATAACATTCCCTCCAGTAATCGACTAGAGCCACATTCGGATCTTGTCATCATCAATGTAAAGGTTTTCGAAAGACAAGTCAATCGTGTATACTTGGACGGGGGAAGTGCATGTGAAGTTATCTACGAGAACTGTTTCCTCAAATTAAATCCTCTTATCCAATCTCGAAGGATGGATTCTAAATCATCCCTCGTAGGTTTTTCGGGGGAACATTCATGGCCCATGGGAGAAATACCTTTCGAAGTTACCAATGGCGAAAAGCCTTACACCAGAACAGAGGTTCTTGATTTTGTCATTGTAAGGTCCGAATCACCTTACAATTTACTACTCGGAAGAACAAAATGCAAAAAATAGGGATGGTCGTTTCGACAATCCATGCCGCAGTCAAATTTCATACACCATATGGCGTAGGAATCGTGTTGTCAAGTAAGAAATCAACTTGGGCAGAAGGATGCTATAAAAAGGTAAGAGAAGATCCTCTGGAGCATCCGGAATACATATTGAGTTGTGCCAGCGCAGAGGAAAGAGTCATCATCAACGCCAGCTACCCGGACCAAACATTAGTAATAGGGAAGCACCTGCCAGAAACTTTATGAAGAAATTGCAAGAGCGTCTTCGAGCAAACGCAGATGTGTTTGCATGGACATATGCAGACATGACGGGGATCCCAAGAACTATTACAATCAATGGCAAGTATTTCAACACAAAGCACAAGCTCAACGAATACAAACATATCAAACCTGTCAAACAGAAGAAACGGAGTATAGCCTTGAAAAGAAGCGAAGCAGCCTATAAAGAAGTCGATGAGCTAACAAAAGCAAGAATCCTCAGAGAAGTTAAGTATCAGACGTGGGTGGCAAACCCAGTCATGGTAAAGAAAAGTGATGGAGGATGGAGAATGTGCGTAGACTTCATAGACATCAACAAAGCATGCCGTAAAGACTGTTACCCCTACCCAAAATCGATTGGAAGGTGGAATCACTTTCTGGATTCCACATTAAGTGCTTTTTAGACGCCTATAAAGGCTATCACCAAATGCATATGGCGAAAACCGATGAGGAAAAGACAACATTTGTTTAGACTCTTTGACAAAATATTTGATGATCAAATTGGAAGGAATTTGGAGGCATACGTAGATGATATGGTGATTAAAAGTACTTCTGAAGAGGCAATGTTGCTAGACTTCCAGGAGACCTTCGACAAGCTTTGATCAATAAACATGAAACTAAACCCAAAGACGTGTTCGTTCAGGGTCGAAGAAGGGAAATTCCTTGGATACCTAATTACAAAGCAGGGAATAAAGGCGAACCCTTCAAAGGTAAAGGCCATCACTGACTTGAACTCTCTGAAAACACTAAAAGAGATTCAAAGCCTGAACGGGAAGCCGGCAGCCCTAAGTCGCTTTCTCTCAAAGGGTGCTAAAAAATCCTTACCGTTCTTCAAAGCTCTCAAGAATGAAAAGGGAAAGAAAACTGTTCAATGGAGTACAAAGTCAGAGGAAGCTTTCAAAAAAATGAAGAGCTTTATGGAAACATTACCAATGCTTACATCCTCAATCAAAGGCAAAGTATCTCGTAGCCTCCGAAGCAAGCATAAGTGTGGTATTACTTGCAGAAAGAAGAAAAAGACAAGTACCTATCTAATTCGTCAGCAGAGTTTTGCAGGGGGCAAAACTCAATAACCCTGGGTTAGAAAAATTAGTTTTAGCTCTTGTATATGCCTCAAAAAGGCTTCAAAGGTATTTTCAAGCACATCTGATTCAAGTCCTAACAGAAAAGCCTATAAACCAAGTACTAGCAAAGCCGAGAAATCCGGAAGGGTCGCTAAATGGGAAATTGAATTAGGAGAGCATGATATAGAGTTCCGAGGTCGCAACTCTGTAAAAAGACAAATTTTGGCTGACTTCTTTGTCGAAACTCCCTCTGGAGATAATAAGGAAGAGGAAAATAGAGAATCATGGAGCAAACACAACGCTACTAAGATTGAAGACATTTGGAAGCGGTACACCGATGGAGCCTCAAGATCTGGCGGCTCCGGAGCAGGACTAATGCTTATAAGTGCCGAAGGAAATGAGTTCACATATGCTCTGCATTTTAAATTTGAAGCTACAAACAACAAAGCAGAATATGAAGCACTGTTGGTCGGTCTGAGAATAGCTACCTAAATGGAAATAAGGAAGCTGGCGATATTCGTAGATTCACAACTCGCTGTTAACCAAATCAAATGCCTCTTCGAAGCACGACAACCACTGATCAAGCAGTACCTAGACAAGGCAACGAATGCACTGAGAAAATTCAATACCTATACTATAGAGCACATTCGAACGAACCAAAATATGAAAGCGGACGCTTTGAGCAAATTGGCTTCGATGACATTTGAAAATCTGGAAACATACATCTTAGTCAGAAAGCTAACAAAAAGGTCGATTGAAAGGAAGGAGATTTCAAAGATAGAGGTTGACGAAGGACAAAATTGGATGACTCCAGTTATGGAATATTTGGTAAGTGGATTATTACCAGAAGACAGCAAGGAGGCCCAGAAGATAAATATAAAGACCCCATTATATCAGATAAACAAAGTCATCCTGTACAGGAAATCCTTATTGACTCCATGGTTATGATGTGCGGGCCCCAAGAAGGTAAGAGAACTCATACAAGAAGTTAATGAAGGGTCATGCGGCTTCAACACATGGCCCTACACAATGATTGCAAGAGTCAAAAAATTGGGATACTATTGTTCTCGGTGCACAGGGAAGTCCTCGAAGCCATGAAAGAATGCATAAATTGCCAAGCACACTCATTGGCAACGAAGGAACCAAACACAGGCAAGACCTCCATATCTAACGCCTGACCTTTCTGCCACTGGAGTATACACATAGTCGGCCTCTGGCTACAACTCCTTGAGGGCTAAAATATGTAATCATCCATGTCGAGGTATTCACAAAATAGGTAGAAGCAAAGCCGTTAACCTCCACAATTGCGAGACAACTTGAGAAATTTTTATAGGAGCACATCATTTTCAGATTTGGCGTCCCACACACAATAACAACAAAGGAAGACAAAATGTTCATGGATGGAGACTTTCAAGACTCTGCAGCAGTTTGAAGATACATCAATCCTTCTCACCACTTAAGGAACATATGGAAATTACGAAATACATCGAAAGCCGTTTGGCTCAAAGCCAAGAAGATTGGGTTGAGGACCTTCTAGAAGTGGTATGGACACATCAAATTACACCACGCAACAACCAACACGAAACACCCTTCAACCTCACTTATGGTTCGGAGGAAGTCATACCGAAGACCATAAGTCATATTCAGCAATCTACAACGAATAAGAGCGATCTAGATACTCAAAGGGAAGTAGCTCTAGTCAATAAAGATTACTACTAGAACAAGCTACAGCGGGTCCATAAGGAAATGATCATACCTCAACCTTTGAGTCGAGGGAATATGTCCTCCTAATGTTACAGCAGGAACGATCTGACAGTTATCCCAAAGAAGGTCCTTATATAGTAACCAGTCGCAACAATGATGGGAGTTACGAAATAACAACAACTATAGGCTGCCAAGTGAGCCATACAACGAGCGAATCAAATCTTCATAAGTTTTATATGTAAATATTTCTTTATAAATTATTTCAAAACTGATGACGTACCCTCCGATCAAGTCGAAGGACCACCCTTCGGCCTCAGTCGAAATTGTCGTTACGAAGACCCAAGTCTTTCTTCATAAGTCATTGGTGGCATAAAACCATTCATCATTGACATGGTTACCAGTTGGGAATTCGCCAACCGAATGCCTATGTCCTTCGGTGTCTTCTCTTGAAGATGCCAAGACAAAGAAGAACCTTGACTTGGTCTTCCCCCACGTTCCCACTATTTCCTTAGCTTCCCCGCCAAGTCCGAGATAGTGGGGATGAAGCCCTAGCGGTTACCACAAATCAGGGGACGCCCCCCATGATCTCCTAAACGTGTGCTAACACTCTCCAAGTTATTTTCATCACCTATAAATAGGTTGGACGAGTCATTTCAATGGTATGTTCATTCAACACAGTATTTCACATACTCCATATTATTTACAACATATATCACATACTTACTCTCACGCCGGAGGTGGTTCGCAGGGCCCAACCCCTGCGCAATCACTTAACGAAGTGTCTACTATTTCTTATTGCAGATTGGCTATAAGTTTGGCGCAAGCATATCACCCCTCATACCCTTCGATCACCATCGAAGGCCTGGTCGTACGAATTATTGTACAATCAGTGGCGCCATCCGTGGGACCTGCTACTATTGGTCTCGTTATTCCAAACTTACACCCAGTCAATCACTCTCACTAATTTCACGGCATGAATCAAGGAAGAGAGGATACACCCCCTCCGGGTTTCTCGACCTTGACACCAATCCCAGTCAATGATCCTAACAACCTTCCCAATATAACCGCATCCACCTTTACCACACGATCTCACCCTGAAATAACTCCCAACAACCATGCTTGAACCTCGGCTAACCCTGAACCAGTAATCAGTCCAGCGTTTATCGAAGCTAACATCGAGGCATTAGAATCTTTACTGAGGGCTTGAAGGAGGCAAGCTCGAAATGTGGAGATGCGTAGGGAGTTAGAATACTCAAACGATGAGTATGACGAAGAATTGGAAATGGAGGCTAGGCCCTTGGCTCCTGGGGCTACACGCTCAGTGCTAAGGATAGGGTCTCCGAGCAGTCGAAGGCCGAGTGGAAGGTCGGTTGGTTTTGAATATGTTCCGGAGAGGGCTCCGACTAGAAGGGAAGGCACGATAGAAGGCTCCAATGGGAGGAGTCACCGAAGGGATACTACGGAGGTTAATTTGCCACCACTTTTGGCGGCTCACCTGGGAAGAACTGAGGCAGGGGTTCCGTTGCAGCCTTCTCACGCATCCGGCGTAGAAGGCAATCCATCTCAAATGAATGGAGGAGGAAATCTTCCTCCTCATGGTATGTACCCTCCTTTTCAGGTTCAATCTTATCCTCAAGGGGTCTATCCCCCACCTAATGGGCAGGTTAGCAACCCCAGTTTTACTCAACCATACGGAAGCATGCCCTACGGGCAGCCTATGGTACATCCTTCATACTCTGTCAGAAGTCACCCACCTTATATACCTACTACTTACCCTCAATATGTTAACCAAAACCCTGTTGGAATACCTCCGAACCATAACCCATACAATGCTGCCCCTACCTACATGCCGCCTTATAACTGCCTTTATTCGGAGCCCATGGGCTCCACAACACCCTTCGTAAGATGGATAGAAGACTACCCTTTGCCTGATGGGTTGAAAATGCCCGCACATATTGGTACTTATGATGGAAAGGGGGACCCGGATAACTTCTTACACTTGTTCGAAGGGGCTATCAGAATGCAGCAGTGGGTTATGCCCGTTGCTTGCCACATGTTTACATATACCCTACGAGACTCTGCTCGTATATGGTGGAACAGGCAAAAACCAGGTAGCATTGTGAATTTGGATGATCTCAAGGCCAAGTTCAGATCACAATTCAGCCAACAGAAAAAGTTTATAGGAACGCACCTAACAGTACACAACATCAAGCAGAAGGAAAACGAGAGCACCGGGGCTTTCATTACCAGATACACCGATGACACCTTACAGATAATGGGCTTGCACGAAAACCAACGCATCTCAGGTTTCGTGCATGGCCTACGGAACAGAAGTTTGGTTGAATTCCTCTCCACTGATCTTCCTGCAACCTATAAGGGTTTGGTGGAGAAGGCTTACACCTGGATCGAAGCAAAAGAAGTGTCTACCAACGAGGCTTCGGTCGAAAATAAAGAAAGTCACAGGAAAGCCCCGAAGCATCCTTCGTGGGAAGGGTCAAAGAACAGACACAAAAATAGGGACAGGTTTACACCGTACCATAAAAACATCAACCATGGGCTCTTGGCTAATCTGTCAAAGTCTCCAAGGGAGATACTTGCTACGGAAAAGGCTGTGAATACCTTTGATCCTCCTCCTCGTTTGGAAAACAGGGGAAGGCCCATAGATACTTCCAAATTCTGCTACTTCCATGACGATTACGGACATGACACCAACAATTTCAGAGAGCTCAAGAAACAGATAGAAGAGGCCGTGAAGTCCGGTCAATTGGGACATTTGGTGAAGGGTATAAAGAAAGGAACAGAAAAGTTCTCCGACACACAGTTGGGGAAAGATACCACACCTGTCGAAACACCCATCCTCATGGTGTACAAGGATGACTCTGGTTTAAAGAGGAAAGAAGCGGAGGAAGCATTATGCGGAGTAGGAGATGTCACTTTTCCTTCAATCACAGGGAAAGTTCTTTCAAATGACCCCGTGGTCATCAAGGTCTTGATCTCCAACAGAGAAGTAAACAGGGCCTACCTAGACTGCGGCAGCTCCTGTGAAGTAATCTATGAATGTTGTTTTCTAAAGCTCAAGCCTTCGATAAGGTCAAAGAGAGTAGATTTGAAGGTACCCTTAGTAGGGTTCTCAGGGGAACACTCATGGCCCTTGGGAGAAGTCCCTCTAGAGGTTACGATTGGAGAAGGAAGGCTAAAAAAAACAAAAACTCTGGTTTTCACGATCGTAAGGTCTGAATCTCCCTATAACCTATTGATAGGGAGAACGGCAATGCAGAAGATGGGCATCGTTGTCTCCACCATACATGCCGCGGTCAAATTCCAAACACCCTTCGGCATTGGAACGGTTTTCTCCAGCTATAATGTGAAGAAGCCTAAGGAAGTAGGCAAAAGGATCAAACAGGTGTCTGAAGAGCCTCTAAAGGATGTTCTCAGTTGTCCTGACGCTGAAGAACGCATTGTAGTAAATGATCTCTATCCTGATCAGACGGTGGTAATCGTAAAGCAGCTCCCAACCCCCTTTAAAGCAGAATTGGAAAAGGTACTACGTGCTAATGTAGATGTCTTCGCATGGACCTACTCTGACATGACGGGGGTTCCCAGAACTCTCACCATAGACGGAAAGCCCTTCGGCACTGAACACAAGCTCAATGAGTTCAAACATATTGAACCCATCAAACAAAAGCGTCGAAGCCTGGCTCCCGAAATAAGTGCCGCCGCATGCAAAGAAGTGGACGAGCTTGTAGCAGCAGGCATACTCAGAGAGGTGAAGTATCAAACTTGGGTGGCCAATTCGGTGATGGTCAAGAAGCACGATGGAGGATGGCGAATGTGCGTGGACTTCACAGATATTAACAAAGCTTGCCCGAAGGACTGCTATCCTCTGCCAGAAATTGATTGGAAAGTGGAATCCTTGTCAGGGTTTCAGCTGAAGTGTTTCCTAGACGCTTATAAGGGTTACCATCAGATACAAATGGCGGAAGAGGACGAAGAGAAGACAACCTTTTTTACAGGAAAAGGCGTTTATTACTACAAAAAGATGCCTTTTGGTTTGAAAAATGCAGGGGCCACCTACCAAAGTTTAGTGGACAAAGCCTTCCACAAGCAGATAGGTAGGAATCTGGAGGCGTACGTAGACGATATGGTCATCAAGAGTAGAACGGAGGAGGACATGCTCTCCGACATCAAGGAAACTTTCGACCAGCTTCGCAGCATCAACATGAAGCTAAATCCCAAGAAATGTTCCTTCGGTGTGGAAGAAGGACAATTTTTGGGACATCTGATCACCAAGCAAGGTATTAAGGCCAATCCTTCGAAGGTTAAGGCCATCACGGATTTGCAGCCTCCTAAGTCCCTAAAGGAAGTACAAAGTCTGAACGGAAAGCTAGCATCCCTCAGCAGGTTCTTATCGAAGGGTGCAGACAGATCTTTGCTGTTCTTCAAAACACTCAAAGGATGCACGGACAAAAAGACGTTCCAGTGGAGTATAGATGCACTCCAAAAGCTCAAGGATTTCATGGCTATTCTACCTACACTTACTGCCCCAATCAAAGGCGAAGTGTTGTTTATGTACATCGCAGCCTCCTTCGAAAGCATCAGCGTTGTGTTATTGGCAGAAAGGGAGAAGAAGCAAATCCCTATCTACTTCGTTAGCACGGTTCTACAGGGAGCTGAGCTAAACTATCCAGCATTGGAGAAGCTAATTTTGGCCTTGGTCCATGCTGCGAGACGCCTTCGAAGGTACTTCCAAGCTCACCCCATAACCGTACTTACTGACAAACCAATTAAGCAGATACTTTCGAAGCCGGAGAAATCTGGAAGGATAGCTAAATGGGCTATCGAGCTAGGAGAGCACGAAATTGAATACAAGGGTAGAAACTCGGTCAAAGGGCAAATATTGGCAGACTTCTTAGCAGAAACACCCTCCGAACCAAAACATGACACAAAGGTTGCTGAAAAGAAACTTGATAAAGCGGTCGAAGGGTGGAAGCTTTATACTGACGGAGCCTCCAGCTCCGACGGTTCTGGCGCAGGTCTCATGCTTGTTGATCCCAAAGGGAAGGAGTACACTTATGCACTCCGTTTTGAATTCGACGCTACGAACAATGAAGCGGAGTACGAAGCCTTGCTAGCAGGCCTCCGATTGGCCAAAGACATGGAGGTAGAAGACTTGGCTATTTTCGTTGACTCACAACTGGTGGCCAACCAGATAAAAGGCTCCTACGAGGCAAGACAACCTGTGATCAAACAATACCTGGATAAGGCTAAGGAAATGCTCGAAGGGTTCGCATCCTACAACATAGAGCATGTTCGGAGAAACCAAAACAAAAAGGCAGACGCCCTTAGCAAATTGGCATCAATGGCATTTGCTCATTTAACTAAAGAAGTTCTGGTTGAGGTGTTGGCAGATAGGTCCATCGTCCAAAAGGAGGTGTCTGACGTAATACAGGAGGAAGACTCGAATTGGATGACTCCGATTAGAGAATATCTAATAAGTGGTATATTGTCGGAAGATCAGAAGTTAGCTCAAAAGGTCCGCATCAAAGCACCACATTACAGAATCATGGGAAATTATCTATACAGAAGATCCTTTCTGTCCCCATGGCTTCGTTGTGTAGAACCTAGGCAAGCTGCCAACATCATTCAAGAAGTGCATGAAGGATCCTGCGGACTTCACGCAGGACCCCGCTCCGTTGTTTCCAAAATCATGAGGGTCGGATATTACTGGCCTTCGATGCACAGGGACGCTGTTGAAATCATTCAGAAGTGTGAAGCCTGTCAAGTTCACTCAAGGGTCCCAAGGCTACCAAAACAAGATATGACTTCCGTGACGTCTGCATGGCCCTTCAGCCAATGGGGGATAGACATCGTAGGTCCCCTGCCAATTGCTCCTGGAGGAGTAAAATTCTTGATTGTAGCCATCGATTACTTTACTAAATGGGTGGAAGCGAAGCCTTTGGCATCCATCACAGGCAGGCACATGGAAAAGTTTGTATGGGAGCATATTATTTGTCGGTTCGGAGTACCTCATATCATCATTTCAGATAATGGGAAGCAGTTCGCCGAAAGGGTATTCCCAGTGTTTTGCAGAGGTCTGAATATCAAACAATCCTTCACTTCCTTCTACCATCCTCAAGGTAACGGACAAGTGGAAGTTACTAACAGGGATATCATACAAGGAATAGAACGAAGGCTGGGATACAGTCACCGAGGTTGGGTAGATGAACTACCTCAAGTACTTTGGGCTCACAGAACGCATACAAAGTTAAGTCACGGAGAGACACCTTTTAGCTTGACATATGGCACGGAAGCTGTCATCCCTTCGGAAGTAAGCGTCGAAACTGAAAGGGTCATGAACTTTGAAGAAAAAGATAACGAAGAAATACTCCGTAGTAACCTGGACCTACTCGAAGAACGAAGGGAAATAACCTCAATCAGAGAAGCTATCCATAAGCAAAAGATTGAAAGGTACTACAACAGTCGGGTTCGGCCTTCGACCTTCAAACCAGGGGAATACGTCCTCCGACTCAACATCGCAAGTAAAGCTGAGTACCAGGGCAAACTAGGACCTACATAGGAAGGGCCCTACGTTATTAAGGAAGCATATGGCAACGGAGCCTACAAGCTGGAAACCTTGGATGGAGACGCTATTGCTAGAACTTGGAATGGCACAACCCTTCGTAAGTTCTACTTATGAAACTTACAATGTTCGAGGACATTTTTTATTTTTGCTTTCAATCAATGTATTTGCATTCTTCTCACTTGGGGAAAGAAGCATTAATGGTAGGCGTCTAGTATTCATTTCTTAAAATGATGTAATCCTCCCTACCCACTTAATGATATAACGCATTTCCATCAAATCTCTTGTTTCGTTCAATACAACAAAGATTTGCCCACCAAGTCGCTTTATAAGTTTCAATATCGAAGGGATGTAAAAAGACTAACAACATGTCTTGCTCCTATGCATAACATCCATCTCAACTTCACATTAACTTTCCTATATGGCCTTAAGGTATGTTAAGCCTTTCGCTGCCCAAAGGATCAAGATAGAGTGGGTCGCGACCCTCTGTCAGCAGTCAAACTATACGATTGCTAATATTCTTGGTGAAGTAACTACACACAATGAGGCTATGCATCTACCATACGCCTTAGGTTGTAAAAAAAATTTACGCAAGTAAAATAAAAAGAGAAGAATCACACATGGAAAAATTCAAGCCCTAGTGGCTTTAATGTAGATTACTGACTAGTTTAACTAGTCTAAACAGGCCGTAGCCTTAATGATCCAACCAAACAAAATATTGTCTTAGGCCGTAGCCTACATCACACATACCACATGTTAATTGTTTCATCAGGCACGAAGCCTGGAAAGGAACACAGACAAATTGTTTTAAACAGGTTACATACCACCCTGGGGATCAAATTACAACCACATGGTTGCCTTCATCAAACTTTGGAATGAGTGGGATCAGCTGAACCTGGGGAGGGAGCTTTAGGTGACGGAGTCTTCTTCGAGGGAGACGGAGGCTGGACTTTCCTTGGCTTCTTGGCCAGCAGGTCCTCAATAGAGGCCGCTGGGTCCTTCGTCACATCTGTAAGGAAAGGGAACTCTAAAGCAGTTAAATGATTACCTGCATCATCATACTCTTTCTCATGAGTTGCCCTATAGTAAGGAACTCCCTCCAGCTTCACCGGTTCCTCAGTCGCAGCTATCTCCTCTAAAGTGGTACACTTGCCATGGAAAATGGCCGCATTCACCAGATTCCCAATTGCAATCCCCACATCATCGCTATGGTAAAGTTCCATAGCAACATAGGGGATCACCTTGGTTACCAAATCCACCCTGTCCTTCTTCAGCATTTTTAGACGAAGGTTTAACCCATCTACCTTTTCTCTGAGCTTGATCTCTTGGTCCAGCAACTTCGCCCTCTCTTGTTCGAGGCCTCCACACTTGGATGACAGAATAGATATCTGCTCCTTATAGCCTACGACCATTGAGCCTTCGACAGTCAGCCTGCTGCATTCAGCCTCGCTCGTTGCCAGTTGACCTTTGAGCTTTTCATTCTCAGCTCTGAGATCTTGCACCAAGGGGTTCTTGTCAAAATCCTCCAAGGCATCCTCACACTTCTTCTACAAGTCTGCATACTTTTGATCCCTAGCCTTCTCCCTTCTCAACATAATATCCATTTCTTCTCGAGCTTTGGTGACAGCACGGAGCAGTTCCCTTGTCCTAGCATTGAGTTGGTTGTCTAGCATACACTGTCGGACATAAATTTTTTCATGAAGGTCGCAGAGCCTTTCTATGGACATGTTATCCATCGCCCCCTTCCACTTGGGTGGGATTACATGGCTCACGAGTTGGTGACAAGCTAGAGGAGAGGGAAGTTCTTTCGTGTCAGGAAGTCCTGCAACATATGTAAATTTGTTAATATATTATTACTGGTACCTAATTTTTGTTACAGGCAAGAAACATTACCATGGATATCATCACCACTGGGCCCTTCGATGGCTGGAAACACCACAGCCTTACCCTGGACATTCTTTTGCCGAGTAGTTTGAGAGGGTGGAGTAGGTAGGATAAGCTTCCTCTTCGAAGCGGACTTCACAGCTTTTGTACCGGTACCTTTCCTGCTTCGGACCCTCTCACCAATGTCGGAGGGTCCTACGATGACCAACTATCCTTCGGAGACTGGTTCATCAGAGTCAACAACATTATCCACAAGTTGATCTTCCACATCTATGGGTTCCTTTGATGGAGGAGCAGACGATACATGCTCGATGGGCTGAGCTTCCACATCATTGTTATTTATGGACACTGATGGGGAGCCCACGCCATAACTTGTCTCTTGGGGATTCTTTGGAAGGAAGCTTACGTCCTTCGCACCACCAGCTACCACAAAGTTCCTGAATGACATCTCTGCACGAAGGAGCAAATAAGATAAATATCAGAAAGATAAGTTTTTATTTCTTATTTTAATTAAAAAATTACATACTTTCTCCATCACAAATAATCTCAGGTACCAAAGGAGACCCCTCCCATCTTTCAGCAATGCCGGCCATGAAAAGGATTGGCTCAGGGAATGTTTGGCAATCAGCTGGATGACGAGCCAAACGCTGATACAAAGGGTTTCTTCTCACAGTATAGGGCAAGGGATCGTTGAACCTTTTTTCGTCATATTGAAAATTTGGGTTTAACAATGCAGAGTATGCTGGAGGAATAATGGTGTTCTGGATATAAAAGAATTTGCCTTTCCAGTTCCTTATGTTCGTAAAAGGCTTATCTATCAGAATGGGCACATCCCTTTCACCCCTCTTGGCCAAGGTTAACCAATCTCCTCCCGGGTATAGATTCAGAAAACCCCTAAGCACAGTCAATGATGGTTCGAACCCATAAGCTTTGCACATCACGATGAATGTCGTAAGCTTGGCTAGGCCAAAAGGGTTGAACCTAGAAATGTGTACCTCATAATACCGGAGGAATTCTAAGATCATAGGGTGCAAGGGTATCCTAAGGTTGGAGGTGGTGAATGCATGGGTATACAGTCCTACATAGTTTTCAGGGGCATCAAATATCCCTTGGTTTCTACTAGGTAGCATGATTTTATGTTCCTTTGGAATCGGGTAATCAGTGAGGAACGCTTTGAGTTCCTCCCTTGTTAATGTGCAACCTTGTTCCTTTATTACAAATTTTTTATTGGTCGACATTGAGCCTTCTAAAATCCACAATAACGTATTTGAAATACATATATGAAGGAGCACTTTACCTTGTTTGATCGAAAGCTTGATCGGAAGAGGTTTTAGTAGGTGAAAAAGCTTGGGCGAGAGATAAAACTTTGTTAGGGTTTTACTGTTTTTACATTTTATATACCCTACAAATGTTAAATCTCAGCCCTACACGTGTCCGGACTTATCCCTTTACTACCGGATTTCAAACCATTTTTAAATTTTGAAATGATGTTTACTTTTACCGAGGAAAAGGGAGTGGTTAGGATTGGTTTTGCATTAATTACGGTCAATAACTACAAGACTTTTCATCTTCGTTCATTTTTTGTGACGAAGAGGAGGTTTCATTTTTATTTCTGAGTCGTAAGCAATATTTCTTGTTCGTACATATCACTTTCGACTGGGGGGCTTGATGACGTACCCTCCGATCAGGTCGAAGGACCACCCTTCGGCCTCAGTCGAAATTGCATTACGAAAACCCAAGTCTTTCTTCAAAAGTCATTGGTGGCGTAAAACCATTCATCATTGACATGGTTACCAGTTGGGAATTCGCCAGCCGAAGGCCTATGTCCTTCGGTGTCTTCTCTTGAAGATGCCAAGACAAAGAAGAACCTTGACTTGGTCTTCCCCCACATTCCCACTATTTCCTTAGCTTCCCCGCCAAGTCCAAGATAGTGGGGATGAAGCCCTAGCGGTTACCACAAATCAGGGGACGCCCCCATGATCTCCTAAACGTGTGCTAACACTCTCGAAGTTATTTTCATCACCTGTAAATAGGTTGGACGAGTCATTTCAATGGTATGTTCATTCAACACAGTATTTCACATACTCCATATTATTTATAACACATATCACATACTTACTCTCACGCCGGAGGTGGTTCGCAGGGCCCAACCCCTGCGCAATCACTTAACGAAGTGTCTACTATTTCTTATTGCAGATTGGCTACAAGTTTGGCGCAAGCATATCACCCCTCATACCCTTCGATCACCATCGAAGGTCTGGTCGTACGAATTATTGTACAATCAAAAACCATTGTCAAGACTATCGTTTGCTACGAGAAAATTACTAAGTGTAGCAAACTAAGTATTCATATTGAATGTGATGTAAATCTTCCTACACTTACTATCAATATATGTAATGAATTCCCGTCAAATCTCTTGTGTCATTATTTTACAACAAATATTTGATTCACCAAGTACGTAAAAGTTTCAACGTTTGAAGGGGTAGCAAAAGACCACACTTGAGTCCTATCCGTACCCATTAACTTTACGTTAACTTCCCAAATATGTTCAGATGAAATCTTATGAGCTAAAATGGAGCGGGTCGCAACTAGGGGTGAAAACGAGCTGAGCCGAGCCCGAGCCTGCCAGAGCTCGAGATCGGCTCATTTATATGTAAAAAGCTCGAGCTCGAGCTCATTTCGAGCCTCACATTTTGAGCTCGAGCTCGGCTCGGGCTCGATTAATTATATGATGTGTAGAAAAAAGCAAGGTTCAAATGGAGCACGGCTCGTTAACACAAGGTTCGAGCTCGGCTCGTTAACATAAAGCCCGGCTCGTTAACACAAGGCTCGAGCTCGTTAACACGGTTATACGTATTGAAAATATATATACGTATATATTTCTAGGGCTCGTTTAGGCTCGCGAGCCTAAACGAGCTTTTTGTTAAGAGTTGGGGGCTCGAGCTCGATTATTAAATGAGCCCAAACTTAGGCTCGAGCTCGGGATCGAGCTCGTTTAGGCTCGGCTCGTTCAAGATTTTTACCGTTCCAATCCTGAGCTTTTCACGAGCGACTCGACTCATTTCCACCCCTAGTCGCAACCCTATGTTACAAGCGAAGGACTGCTTGGAAAGTCTTGGTGACTAATTTACAATCAAAAGGGAGACACTTGAGCCTTAGTTTGTAAGAATCAAAAGGTACGAAATATGATCAAACTTAAGGCTATATATCCCATCATTATTAAGCCCCTAGGGGAGGCACAACGTAACAACAACAACAAAACTGTCTAAGGGACATATTGTTTTCGGCTTATGCAAGCCATCCATACAAGAAAATAAATTGTTTTAAAGGCCTGCGGCCTGACAGACATAGAGTTAAATTGTTTTCAACAGGTACACACCACCTGGGGGATCAAATTATCACCAACATGATGACCTTCATGTTGAAGTTGGATCTAACTTGGACTTGGAAGATAGGTCTAGAGTAGGCAGCACAGATGGAGTTGTTTTCTTGGATGGAGCCGACCTTCGGAGCATCTTCGGCTTCTTTGAGAAGAGTTTCTCAATAGAAGCTGCAGGATCGGTCGTGGCTTCACTAAGGAAGGAATAGGTGGCAGTTGTATACTCATTACCGGCTTTATCAAAATCTTTTTTTATGAGCAACACGGTAGTTGAGAGCCTTCGCAAGATCAAAGGGCTCCTTCATCTTTGCCACTTCTTCAAAAGCAGCGCACCTACCATGGCGTATCGCATCAGATTTATGCTGAGCAACCAACTGTCCCACATCATCACTATGCAACAACTCCATTGCAATATATGGGGCCACCTTTGCGACAAATTCCTCCCTGTCACGTTTGCTGGCTGCTAAATCTTGACAGAGCTGGGCTTCAACGCCAATGAATCTAGTCTTCTCACCTTCGAGGGTGGCTACCTTGGACCCGAGTTCTGTTAGGTTCTCCTGATACACAGCCCATTTCTGGCTTTCCTGCAGCATCATATCCAACCTCTCTTTATGTTGTTCACACTCTTCATGCAGTAAAGTTATCTTCTCACGCAGAACCACCACAACAGGTTTATTATCAAACACGGTCATTGTAGCCTCACATTTGGTCTCCAGCTCCGCAAACTTTTCCTCCCTAACCCTTTCCCTTTCTTACATCACATACATTCACCCCTAACTTGATCAACAGTTTTCAGTAGCTCACGTGCTCTCTGATTAACTACATTGTCAAAAACCGCCTGCCTTGAGTAGCAGCGGTCATGGAAATCGAAGAGCTCTTCAGAAGTCTGGTTATCTAGAAACCCCCTCCAGACAGGTGGTGTAATGTTTGAGATCAAGCTGTGGCAATCATTGGGAGTTTGCAGTTCAAAGGCTTCAGGTAAGCATGCACAAAAAGAAAAACATATAAGGAGGAATACATCCAAGTATAGGAGATATTAAGGGGGGATACACACCCTCGTCATCATTAGAAATGGTGAGATATGGACCTCTAGAGGCTTTTGCAGCAAACTTTTTTCGAGTACAGCGAGGTGGAGGACTATGGTGGTTAGTTTTCTTTTCACAGGAGCATTAGCAGAAACCTTACCCTTGGACTTTCGACTCTTCATTATATGGGCTACACTTCCACTGGCTTGAAACTCTGGTGGCTCACGGCTCAGAGATCCCGTCGAATCTTCCATGGTTTCTATAACTTGCCCAGGATTGAAGTCTTCAGCATTCTCAGCATCCTGTCGAGGGTTCTCTTTGTTGATCGAAGCCGATGGGCAACCAGTCCCATAGTCCAGAGGAGGTTTAGCAGGAAAATAGCTCGTTTCTTCATCATCCGTTGCCAACAAGAAGTTCCTAAAAGACATTTCTACAAAAAAAAAAGAATAACAATACATTATCAGCGGAAGAGAAAATTGAAAAAAGAAAAAAAGGAGGCAATAAATACCCTTTCCATGATGGAATATCGCGGGACACTTCAGACTATGATCCCAAAAAAATTTCAGGCAAGCAAGATAAAGAATGGGATCTGGGTATGATCGAACATAAGCAAAATAATTGGTGAGGCATTGGTACAACGAGTTTTTTTAGAAATTCATAGGGAATTTTATCTTTAAACCATCCTTTACAATACCTACTAGCCTTCGCTATCAGTTCAGGATAAACTTTGGGAACGATAGAATCAGTGATGTAAAAGAATTGGTCTTTCCAGCCATCAAGGTAGGTAATAGGTTACAAAAGAATACTTGGTACATCATACTCGGGCCTTTTTGCAAAGGTTAACCATTCCCCAGCAGGATATACGTTAAAGAAGGCCCTAAAAATATCAATTGTTGGCTCTCCGTCGTAAGCCTTACACATCACAGCGAAAGTTTTAAGCTTGGCTATAACATAAGGTTTTAGCCTCAACATATGAATTCGAAAATATTTAAGGAATTCACAGATAAATTTTGGAAGGGGGATCCTTAAGTTGGATACCCTAAGGGAATCCTCATATAAAGCAACAAAACCATCAAGGGCATCAAAATGGTTTGGTGTTTTTCAGGTAGAAGGACTTTCAAATTAAATGGAATACAATACTTAGTTAACAGCGATGACAAGTCATCTTGGGTCATAGTGCAGGTTTGGGTGCGACGACGAGAGCACTGTGACTGAGAGAATGAGATAAAAAAATCTAGGTTTAAAGTGAGCAGTAGTATTTATAGACAAAGTGGTGTAATCTTGAGCATCCACGTGTACGCCTATGAGTACAACCGGATTTGAAATATGTGTTTTTTTTTATAAGACAATCACAAAGACCAAGGCAGGACTCTTGGGTGATAAACATTAAAGGGAGAACTAACTTCCTGTGCAAGTGGGAGTAAGCATTTAATACGGTAATTAAGTAGCAAGGAATAGGGGCTTACGATATTGAGGTTCTGATACATCATTTTGGTGTCGAATGTAATACATTCATAGATGTATATATCACTTTCGACTGGGGAGCTTGATGACGTACCCTCTGAATTGGCTCGGAGGCTACTGATGAATGTCTAAATACTCATCATTTTTGTATCAATTAAACTGCAAAAACATCTGAAAACACTCAGAAATGCATCAAAATGATAAAAATATCACAAAAAAGTGTTTTATGTGTTTTAAATGCAAAAATGTCAAAATCTGGTGAAAAACGTATCAAATTTGCATAATTGGCAGTTTTAGTCCCCCAAGTTTCAAAAGTTGTCAAAAACAGTCCCTGGTAAAACAAAATAAAGAAAAATGTTATTCAAGGTCCCTGAATTATTCTAACTTGTCAAAAATGGTCCTTGAATAAATCTTTTGTAAAATGGCAGAAAAGGTCCCTGAACTTTGAAATTTGGCAAGTTTAGCCCCTGGAAAATTGGAAAATGACAGATTTGGTCCCTGTACTTTTGAAGCTTGTCAATAATGGTCCCTTGAAGCAAGTTTGAAAAATTACAGGTTTGGTCCTTGGAGATTTCAGATTTACAAGACAAGTCCTTGTCTTAATTATTGCCTAAAGACTTGTCAAAATACATTATGACCCCTGCCAAAGCTATGTGACCCCTGCCTTTTGACCCTTTCCTTGTTTTGACCCCTTGGTCAAAAGCCAGTCAAACACCTTTTTCCCACCATCCACTGTACACCTCCCTTTCCTTCTTCCCCACTGGACCAACCCTGCAACCCCTCTCCCATCACCCTTATCTCTTCCACATCTTATCCCCTACCCATCATCACCCCTACTTATCACCCCCCCCCCCCCTAGTTGCAGTCTAAAAAACCACAGAAGTCAAAAAACCACTTTTCCCGCAAAATTGGAAAAGTGGCCAATTTGCCCCAAGCTCTCTCATTGGCTCAATAGGGTGGTGGGAAACATTCAGAAGGACACGTGGAAGGATATTGAAGTATAAAAGGAGGAAGAAAGAAGGAAGCAAAAAAGTAGCTAGTTTTCATTTTTTTTAATGTCGAATTTACTTTAAAATGTATTAGTTTCAATCAAATGTTGTAGTTCAAGTTCATTTGTATCCTATTCAAGTTAAAATAACATTGTATGGTACTTCTGAGAATCAATTTTAAGTTTGGCTTAAAGTTCCAAGAATTCAGTTTACTGTTGAAAATTTCATTTTGCAACTCTCATTTATAAGCTCCTATAAGCTTAATCTTAAACTCAATCTTGTTTATCTAAGCTATTTAAACCTTTTTATAAGTTCAAAATTCCATTCCAAGTAATTTTGAGTGATGGTCAACGAAAGTCAACAGGACTCAAATTGGATTTGGTGATGATTATGGTTGTTGCAGAGGTGAATTTGGATTGCATTAGCATAGGATAGGTTAGTCTTTGGGTTTGGAATTGGCCTGCAATCAGTTGGACTTCTGTGAGTGAAATCTCATTTTTATTCCAATGTCAGTTGCATGTTTTGTGTGCTTGTGATTGTAGTTTTTGATAGTTAAAATGAGTTCATCTAGATGTATTTAGGTAAATATAATTCAGTTTAATCAGTCATACAAAGTGGATCAGTAGTTAGGTTGGTTAAAAAATGCATTTCAGTACTTAAAGGGGTGTTTGGATTGCTTTGTTAAACTGCTTTAGAGGTTTATAAAATGGGTTAGATCTGTTGCTTAAATCTTGTTATAGCCTATTACTGTCCTGCCTGTTCTTATTTTGTGCTTGCTTTCATTATAAGTCAAACAACCATTCACTGATCTTCTTTGCAACCACTGTTGAAATCAGCCTTTGAATTCAGTTCAAATAGGTGTAGAAGTTGTTAAGCTAGGTTACTATAGTTTCATTTCAACATTTTGCATCTTCATTAGTCATAAATTTGATTTCAAATCTCACAAAAGTCAAAATACTATTCTGTTCTTTAAAAGTCAAAAGTAGTCTAAAATCAGTTTTTGGCAGAACTTGCAGCCTATGCTCAGTGTTCATTTTAGTTTATTAAGGTCTCAAATTTGGTCATATTACAGTAGGCTAGGTGGTCTTCAAGACCCTTTATCTGTTTTTCCTTTAAGCTTGTCTGATAAGCTCATAGATAAGCTCAAACTAGGCACATGTTACTGTCTTACTGTTCTGTGTAGCAGCTCTGTCACAACTTGGGCAGTTTTTGTTTGATCCATAATTGCTTCATTTCTTGTCCTTATTAGCTGCAACTTGGTACACATGATCTTTGGTTGGTTAGCTTGAGAGCCATACTTTTAGTTGTCTCTTGTGCTTATTAAATAAGAAGTTGCTACTGCTTAAACTTAGGGACAGAATCAGCTTTTGCTTTGGTGACAGTTGCCTTAATCACTTGGTAGATGCTTATTTAGGTGTTAAGATTAGCTTTTAATAGTTGCTATAGAGTAGTTTAAGGATAATCTAGCTTCTGTACTCATTTGGTTCACTTTAGAGCTTATTTGCTAATTTCATTTGCTTATTTCCACCTAGTTTACATTGCAGCTTCAGATTCTCCCACATAAGCCCTTATTTTTATATTTTTAATAGCTTTAGAATAATTTTTTAGAATTTCCCTGCTAGTTTCATAATTTTTAGACACTGTTTAGTATTTTTCTTTATTAAATTCAGTTTTTAATCATTTTAAATTAGCTTTTATTGCAATTAATTGAGAAAAAGTTCCAAAAAAATAATTTTTCATTTTTATTAAGTTTAGATAAATATAAAAAGTAAAAAAAGTAATTTTCCAGATTTTTCATAGTTTATTTGGTAATTTTTAGTAATTTAATTAGTTTTAAATAGTTTAAAATTCATAAAAAATAGAAAAATAATCTGAAAAATACAAAAATAGTTTTGAAAATTCTAGTTTGTTATTTTAGACTTTTTCATTTCATAATTTTATTTTTCTAGCTTTGTTTCCTCATTTCTTGTATTTTAGGTAATTATTAAATAGTTAAAAATAGTTTTTAATTAATAATAATTAGTTAAATAGTTATAAAAATAATTTTCCTTTTCTATAAATTTTCTTATATCATTAGGATTGTAAAAATGTATTTTTCATATTTTTAGGATTTATATTGTATAAGTTTCACGTTTTTATTTGTACGTTTACGTAATTTTATTTTAAACGTAAGTTTTAAGTTTTAAACGTTCATCATTTTAAATATAGTGATAGCGTTTATTTAATAGATTTTATCTTTTTAACTTTCTTTAATTTGCATTTAAGCCCCTGTAGTTTATGGGCTTTTTCCTTAGTTATAATCATCTTCAAATCTCTTTTCCCGTTCAAATCTCTCGATCACTACACGTTTGACTATTCTCGCACAGCTCGTTGGGACTTAACGACCTGGGGAAACACTATACTCTCCTGATCTTCATTGCATTCGTGCTTGAACTGTTTTAAGTTTGTTACGGTCTGTCATTCACAAGTGGCAGGACTTGCGTGATAAAACTTGACGGTTCTGCGCGGATCAAATTTTGGCGCCGCTGCCGGGGAGCAGTGCTAATAGTCTTACGTTTAGCAGATTAGTGATTTGACATCATGTTTTTCAAAAATACCAAAAATATTCCTCTTTACCCTCCTACCCTTTTTGATTCTTTATCCCTTTACCCTCTATCCATTTGATTCTAAACTTCTATTCTCATGGAATCTCTCGAGAACGAATTCTGGGACGAAGCTGAAAAGCTTCAGACTTTATCAGAAATGTCTAGAATTCGTGTTGTTCGTGAAGATCCATTAATTCTGCTCAGGGAAATGGAAAGAAAAACCAGGGTGACAAAGGACCAGGTACTTCCCTCTGATAATGGAAGTGCTAAATACGTCCAACCCACGGTTATCCAAAGATCTAATCCCTCAATTGCTCCTAAGCCGTCTAGAATTGATTCTAAACTTTCACGGTTTACGGTTAAAAGCAAACATGCAGAATTCAGACCGGTGACCAGCAAGAATGACTTGCCTAATCTTCACGTTTCTCAAGAACCAGAACCGGAGACCATAACGGAAGTGGTGGAAATTGCTAGCTCTCAGAGCACACCACTTGTCCCACCTCCGGATTTTTCAAAATGTTCTTCGAGACTTGATAGTCATTCAGATCACCATGTTGGTTTTGTCGATTCTTTGAATAAACAGATTCCTTCTTATAATTCTCAAATAGAATCGTTTATTCCTTGTGTCGGTTGTGGTGAGCCTCTTTATGGTTCACCCTGTCGTTGGTGTACGTGTGTACAATGTGGTAATGATATCCGTAACGGGAGTTGTTTGTTTTGTGGTTCGAGGAATTCATTTGATTATGATCCTTATCAAAACTCATTTAACGACCCCTCTAACCTTTCCAATTACCCACCACAACCCGACTTATCTTCATATAACCAACATTACTGCTGTGAATTTTGTGGAGGTCCTCACCAAGGATTTGAGTGTCAATCCGGAAACACGTTTGTCTACGAACAATTTTCTGATAACACTCAGGACTTTGGAAATGACCAAATTCCATATTATTCACATGACCACCCACAACAATCATTTTGTTGTGAGAACTGTGGAGGTCCCCATTGCAGCTCTGATTGTCAAACAGGGAATCCATTTCCTTGTAACAATTACGACTATCCATATCACGACCAACCTCCACAGTGCCAAATGACTCAAACTCCTCAGCAAACACAACAAGACACTTATCTAGAGCTTCTGGAGTTAGTGAAACGAAGTGAGGAGTTCAATAAGACAGCATTTCATAATGTTCCCAGTATTTCTTGTGTATATTGTGGGGGTCCTCATGATAATTATCAATATCAACCTTCCGGTTTTGACAAATCTCCACTCCCACAATGTCCCGTTATTCCAAATTCACATGAGAAATCCATGGAAGAATTGTTAGCTGAAGATCAGGCTGCTAAAATAAATTCCCAAATTGCCTTTGAAAAATCTATTAAGGAATCAATTGCAAAAGAAAAAGCAGCCAGATCTAGCTCTCAATTTCGTTTTATTCCTGATGACAGTGATGATGATGATACACTTGATTCATCAAGTTCATCAGATGATATCCCAGCAGTTGAGATTCCATCTCAAACAACTGCTATCACACCCGAAGCTCCCACTCACTCTCTGACTATGGGGGACGAGCATCTTGACACTGTTCCTGAAAAGGAATCGGACGAATTCATAAAGTCTAGTGTTGAGAACCTTGTCCCAATCCCGAGAGAGTCACAGGGAACTTCTGATCATGTGTGTGATTCTATTTCCCCTCTTGAGTGTTCAAAAGATCATTTTGAAACTTTCTCCGATGTTAGCGACGATTGTACTTCTCATGGAAACATCGAGTATGTTGAGGCATCACTCCCACAGTCTGATGCTGATCATCATCTTGAGGAGTTCACCGATGAGCTCACTCACATCAATCCACTTTCATCGGAAAGTAATGATAGTCTTTCTGATTTCAAAGCCGATTTGGGAGAGACTGAAAGTCTCCTTGATAATGATCGTACACTCACTTCTTATCCCAACAGTCCAATTGAGAATGTTAATCACTTTGTTCCTGAAACATTCAAAACTACTTTCACTAATCCTCTATTTGAATTCGACTCTGAATTCACTTTAATTTCTGAGAATCCACTCTTTGATACTCAGATTGAGGATAGTGATGAGTCTACAGTGGAACAAGAATTCACAGATTTACATCTTGTGATTGATTCTCTTCACGAGGAGTTCGCCAGTGAACTCACTCATATCATATCTCCGCTGGAGTATGATAATTCCCAATTTGATCATGACACACCCGAGATTTGTCTTGATCACGAAAGCTTAAATGATGAGATTCATGATCCTGAAATTATGGATGCTCCTATGGATGAAGATGAGTTAGTCATGATGTTTATCATGATTTTCTTTCTCTTCTTCACCTATCCCGTGGCTTCTCCTGTTCTTCACTCCTTCGGGAATGAAGACATTATCTTTGACCCAGGCATTTCCATGTACCATTTGTGAGCCGGGTCTGTCTGTCTGTCTGTATCTCATCGGTGTGGAACTTTCACGTACTTCAATGTTTATCCAAACATCTTGAATGAAAGTCCGATGGAGAATGTCTCTTCCACTTACTTCCCCATGAACCAATTAATTCGGGGTCGAGTCAAGCTAGCGACTCGGTAATCAAAAACAGTAGCTTAACATGGGTTTTCACCCGTGTGTACCACCCTAGTGTGGGGGAGATGCCCCACATGTTGTATATAGATCTAAAAAATGAATGAAAATTGTATATATTAAAAAAGAGAATAATTGTTGTGTTTCCACACTTAGCAAGTAATGTTATCTTTTTACGTTCTAAGTTTCGGCATTACAGCCGGTACTTTGAATATTGAGGACAATATTCATTTCTAAGTGTGGGGGGGGGAAATTCTGGCGATTTTGATCATAAAATGTACCCTTTTAGTCCCTTTTTCCCCCAAAATGGCCAAATTTAAAAAAAAAATTAGTGGAAGTACTCTGTACTAAACACAACAAATGGTAATCAGTCCACCATGTCTAACCCACATAAGGATTGGCTAATCCAGGAGCAAACGGCTCTTGGTAAAGATATCTCAAATCCGTTGACGGCTTGCAATTTGCCCAAAATTGTATGGTATTCAGCTCACCATATCCTTAAAAGTGAAGAGTTGGCTAGCCCGCAAGTTTATGGCTTGTGGTAAAGGCAGTGGAAAAACCATAATTGGTAATCGACTCACCAAAGATAATATTGATAATTTATCTAAGAGTTGGCTAGTCCAGAGCAAACGGCTTCTGGTAAAGACAAATCAAAACCGTTGAAAGCTGGTGGTTTGCTCAAAATCACATGGTTATCGGTGTACCATGGTTCTTACTTGAACTGAAACATTTGGCTACTCCAGAAGTAATGGCTTTTGGTAAAGAGATAAAATCCATTAATTTTTCTCAAATCATTGCTAGGGACTAGCAATATCTTAGTGTGGGGGATTGATGAGTGTCTAAATACTCATCATTTTTGTATCAATTAAACTGCAAAAACATCTGAAAACACTCAGAAATGCATCAAAATGATAAAAATATCACAAAAAAGTGTTTTATGTGTTTTAAATGCAAAAATGTCAAAATCTGGTGAAAAACGTATCAAATTTGCATAATTGGCAGTTTTAGTCCCCCAAGTTTCAAAAGTTGTCAAAAACAGTCCCTGGTAAAACAAAATAAAGAAAAATGTTATTCAAGGTCCCTGAATTATTCTAACTTGTCAAAAATGGTCCTTGAATAAATCTTTTGTAAAATGGCAGAAAAGGTCCCTGAACTTTGAAATTTGGCAAGTTTAGCCCCTGGAAAATTGGAAAATGACAGATTTGGTCCCTGTACTTTTGAAGCTTGTCAATAATGGTCCCTTGAAGCAAGTTTGAAAAATTACAGGTTTGGTCCTTGGAGATTTCAGATTTACAAGACAAGTCCTTGTCTTAATTATTGCCTAAAGACTTGTCAAAATACATTATGACCCCTGCCAAAGCTATGTGACCCCTGCCTTTTGACCCTTTCCTTGTTTTGACCCCTTGGTCAAAAGCCAGTCAAACACCTTTTTCCCACCATCCACTGTACACCTCCCTTTCCTTCTTCCCCACTGGACCAACCCTGCAACCCCTCTCCCATCACCCTTATCTCTTCCACATCTTATCCCCTACCCATCATCACCCCTACTTATCACCCCCCCCCCTATTTGCAGTCTAAAAAACCACAGAAGTCAAAAAACCACTTTTCCCGCCAAATTGGAAAAGTGGCCAATTTGCCCCAAGCTCTCTCATTGGCTCAATAGGGTGGTGGGAAACATTCAGAAGGACACGTGGAAGGATATTGAAGTATAAAAAGAGGAAGAAAGAAGGAAGCAAAAAAGTAGCTAGTTTTCATTTTTTTTTTAATGTCGAATTTACTTTAAAATGTATTAGTTTCAATCAAATGTTGTAGTTCAAGTTCATTTGTATCCTATTCAAGTTAAAATAACATTGTATGGTACTTCTGAGAATCAATTTTAAGTTTGGCTTAAAGTTCCAAGAATTCAGTTTACTGTTGAAAATTTCATTTTGCAACTCTCATTTATAAGCTCCTATAAGCTTAATCTTAAACTCAATCTTGTTTATCTAAGCTATTTAAACCTTTTTATAAGTTCAAAATTCCATTCCAAGTAATTTTGAGTGATGGTCAACGAAAGTCAACAGGACTCAAATTGGATTTGGTGATGATTATGGTTGTTGCAGAGGTGAATTTGGATTGCATTAGCATAGGATAGGTTAGTCTTTGGGTTTGGAATTGGCCTGCAATCAGTTGGACTTCTGTGAGTGAAATCTCATTTTTATTCCAATGTCAGTTGCATGTTTTGTGTGCTTGTGATTGTAGTTTTTGATAGTTAAAATGAGTTCATCTAGATGTATTTAGGTAAATATAATTCAGTTTAATCAGTCATACAAAGTGGATCAGTAGTTAGGTTGGTTAAAAAATGCATTTCAGTACTTAAAGGGGTGTTTGGATTGCTTTGTTAAACTGCTTTAGAGGTTTATAAAATGGGTTAGATCTGTTGCTTAAATCTTGTTATAGCCTATTACTGTCCTGCCTGTTCTTATTTTGTGCTTGCTTTCATTATAAGTCAAACAACCATTCACTGATCTTCTTTGCAACCACTGTTGAAATCAGCCTTTGAATTCAGTTCAAATAGGTGTAGAAGTTGTTAAGCTAGGTTACTATAGTTTCATTTCAACATTTTGCATCTTCATTAGTCATAAATTTGATTTCAAATCTCACAAAAGTCAAAATACTATTCTGTTCTTTAAAAGTCAAAAGTAGTCTAAAATCAGTTTTTGGCAGAACTTGCAGCCTATGCTCAGTGTTCATTTTAGTTTATTAAGGTCTCAAATTTGGTCATATTACAGTAGGCTAGGTGGTCTTCAAGACCCTTTATCTGTTTTTCCTTTAAGCTTGTCTGATAAGCTCATAGATAAGCTCAAACTAGGCACCTGTTACTGTCTTACTGTTCTGTGTAGCAGCTCTGTCACAACTTGGGCAGTTTTTGTTTGATCCATAATTGCTTCATTTCTTGTCCTTATTAGCTGCAACTTGGTACACATGATCTTTGGTTGGTTAGCTTGAGAGCCATACTTTTAGTTGTCTCTTGTGCTTATTAAATAAGAAGTTGCTACTGCTTAAACTTAGGGACAGAATCAGCTTTTGCTTTGGTGACAGTTGCCTTAATCACTTGGTAGATGCTTATTTAGGTGTTAAGATTAGCTTTTAATAGTTGCTATAGAGTAGTTTAAGGATAATCTAGCTTCTGTACTCATTTGGTTCACTTTAGAGCTTATTTGCTAATTTCATTTGCTTATTTCCACCTAGTTTACATTGCAGCTTCAGATTCTCCCACATAAGCCCTTATTTTTATATTTTTAATAGCTTTAGAATAATTTTTTAGAATTTCCCTGCTAGTTTCATAATTTTTAGACACTGTTTAGTATTTTTCTTTATTAAATTCAGTTTTTAATCATTTTAAATTAGCTTTTATTGCAATTAATTGAGAAAAAGTTCCAAAAAAATAATTTTTCATTTTTATTAAGTTTAGATAAATATAAAAAGTAAAAAAAGTAATTTTCCAGATTTTTCATAGTTTATTTGGTAATTTTTAGTAATTTAATTAGTTTTAAATAGTTTAAAATTCATAAAAAATAGAAAAATAATCTGAAAAATACAAAAATAGTTTTGAAAATTCTAGTTTGTTATTTTAGACTTTTTCATTTCATAATTTTATTTTTCTAGCTTTGTTTCCTCATTTCTTGTATTTTAGGTAATTATTAAATAGTTAAAAATAGTTTTTAATTAATAATAATTAGTTAAATAGTTATAAAAATAATTTTCGTTTTCTATAAATTTTCTTATATCATTAGGATTGTAAAAATGTATTTTTCATATTTTTAGGATTTATATTGTATAAGTTTCACGTTTTTATTTGTACGTTTACGTAATTTTATTTTAAACGTAAGTTTTAAGTTTTAAACGTTCATCATTTTAAATATAGTGATAGCGTTTATTTAATAGATTTTATCTTTTTAACTTTCTTTAATTTGCATTTAAGCCCCTGTAGTTTATGGGCTTTTTCCTTAGTTATAATCATCTTCAAATCTCTTTTCCCGTTCAAATCTCTCGATCACTACACGTTTGACTATTCTCGCACAGCTCGTTGGGACTTAACGACCTGGGGAAACACTATACTCTCCTGATCTTCATTGCATTCGTGCTTGAACTGTTTTAAGTTTGTTACGGTCTGTCATTCACAAGTGGCAGGACTTGCGTGATAAAACTTGACGGTTCTGCGCGGATCAGCTACCCCTCCGAGTTTGTTGGTATCTCCTCCCACTAAACATGCATAGGCTTTCAAAAAGGTCCTCTTGGCGTAAAACTGTTAGGAATTATAAAATTCCATAGTGAAGAGTCGGTCACCCCAAATATTATCTAGCATAAGTTAGCTCGTAGACTTGTCGTTATTTACGTTATTATGTACTTAATTAGTTAGTCAGTAGCGTAAAATAGTTTAGTGCAACACCGTGGAGGAAGGACGGGTCTTTACCCATTGTATCCCTGATCCATAGGCCGATAGGAGGTCGTGTATTTGTAAGTATAAATACCCCTTCCATCCATGGAAGGGGTGGTGCTTCTCATTGAATCTAATATTCCATACTTTTGTGTAAACCTCTAGCAAGAACACCCTCTCTCTCTCTACTAACTCTCTAACTATGGCAAACATGTATTTTGATCATCCAAGACCACCTGAATCATCAAACACATAAATATAACGATCCTACAATTGGTATCAAGAGCCAAGGTTATTGTGTTGTGTTGATTTGTTGTGGTTTTTTTTTGTTTTGTACATGGGTTAATCTGTTTTGCACGTTTATTGGCCAGTAAATCACTTTGGTTTATTAGTTTGGTATAACTGTTTAAATGTTTTGGTCCATACATGCTTGTCTTGTGTCTTGTTTGTCCAAACAGTATTATTACTACATGACTTTTGAAGATTTATGTGTCATACTTTATGGTCAAACAGAGTCATATTTATGGTCAAACAGTATTTGAAGATAAGTATTATTGTCCAAACAGTATTTGATAGTCATATGGTCAGATTTTCAAGTCCAAACAGTGGTCAAATGGGTCAAATAAAAGTGTATCCTTCATATACAGTTTTCTGGGTTTAGGTTTGTTTTCTGGGTTTGTATGTTTGGCATTCTTGGTGGCGACTTGGTGAGTTTGTTGTCTCATTTTGGTAGCGAGTTGTCAACCATTTTCTTGCTAGCGACTTATATTTATAAGTTGGCGACTTGAGTTAACATAAAATATGCTAGCAACTTGTTAACTGAAATAAATTGTAGCGACTTGAGTAAAGTTATAGCAACTTGGGTCAGACCTAGTGACTTGTCTTTACAAGTCGTAGCAACTTGTGCTAGCGACTTGGGCTAAAGACTTTCGCTAGCGACTTGTGACTCATAATAGGTAGCGAGTTGTTGACTATTGAGTCAACAACTGTAACGAGTTGGCTAGCGACTTGACTTATCTAGCGAGTTGACTCATGACCCTAGCGACTTACTTTGATAAAAGCCATAGCAACTTGACTCTACAATACCTAGCGACTTGACCAAAACTTTACAGAAATGATGAAGAAGAGTGACTGAACCAAGACAACCACTAAATGACTAGACCACATAACCAAAACTGACCTCGACCACTACATCTAAAACAATATATCAATAACAAATCACAACCAACTTCAACATCCATCTACAATCTATCCTAATCTTCTCATCCTCTAACAAAGACTCAAATGAAACTGCTATACTTACGAATCTCAGAAGCCCTTATATCTTCGCTCATATCAAAACCTTTAAGGTTTTTATTCGAATGAAAAAATGGGGGACTCATCATTGATTAAATTGTTGAAGACTGCCTTCACCTTGTTTATTCGAACCAAAAATGATATGAAACAACAAAAAAATATGTTGTCATCTCACCTCTAAGTTCGCTTAAATGAAAGTAATCACTATGAAAATCAAGTTATCATCTCACCTCTCATCTTGTGCTAATATTCGAATTAAAAAGAATAGAGTATTAACAATTTTGTTAGTCTCTATTTCTTTTGGTTCGTTTAATGACTCAACACAACAAGTGATACCTACCTTGAACCTTTTGTGTGATGTCTTTGTGATACTTCGAGCCAACCCTGTGGCAAATCAAAACATCATCGAAACCATCCCTGTGGCTGTTTCAACTTGCTCATGATCATGCCATCTCTGTGGCAAAGTCTTTGAGAAGACTCGATCTTCAAGATGAGATTAGAGAAAAGAGTTAATAGTGATGAGTTTTTTTTTGTGCTGAGTACTGGAAATTTAAAAGGAGGCGGACAAATATTTTAGGGTTAGCGTAAAGTGAAATGTGTGTTTAGGTAATGACCTAATATCTTGGGTGATTTATATAACCGGTTTTATCAATTGTACATGGATCGGGTATTTGTTATATGGCTGGATTTGGGCCCATGTTTAAATGGTTCGGATGTTCCATTTCTGTTGGGCTTTTGGATTTGGCACGTGGACCTTTGAGCCACAAATGGTTGTCTGTATACATTCTAACTCAATATTTGTGCTAAAGTATTAAAGATGAGATTAGATATTTGAGCTCTATATCAATGTTTAGCATTCTAATATTTGAGCTCGTATATGATGAATTGGATGATGGACTGATGGGCTTCGCAAATTTAGATCGTTTTTATGAGATTTGGACAAGAAGAGATTTAGGATTAGATGAGTTTTGATGTTGAGCTTTGTTGAAGTGATTTAACGACAAGATTTGGTATGATGCTGACATATGTTGGGTTATGTTGTATGGTACTTTGGTGTATATATTTTCACGAATAATATTTTGTCTCGGCTCGAACTAAAAGATGAACAATATTGATTACGGGATTGTTTGGACGGTATTTCTTATTTGGATTTGAAGTGAGGTTTTCCGGACGCGTTTACTTATTTTCGTCTCCCTTCCGCGAAGATGACTTGTTTGGGCGTTTATAGAGGGTGATAAAGACTTGGCTATTTAGTTGCGTTTGTGATTCTTTCTCACTTAACCCACAATGTAGCTATCACTTCAGTGTCTCACTCAGTTGAGAATGTCAAGAGGTTTTGTACATTGGGTACACCGTTTCTTCTTCACAAGGATTAGTAGAAGTTTGAGTAACAAATCTGGGGAAGTTCACTTCATGATCAAGTTTGGCATATCGGGTTTACTTCTCCATGTTGTCACTACAATAGCCGACAGAATACGTGAATGATGTATTTACCAAAGTATTGATTGGATGGTTGATGATGTTGATGATGATGGATAATGAACCGTTGACAAACCGCTGCATGTTCCCCTAAAAGAGATACTCACCGAAACCAAAGTTGTCATAACATATTCAAGCTGACATTGTTTACGGTTTTGTCTTGATTTTGTAAAATCCCGCGAAAGAACCAATTTCTCGGTTTGAATCATAGACTTGTAAAATCCCGTGACAATGGAAACATCCTGGTAATAGTAAAGTGCATTTCCGGATCTATCTTACGGTTTATTCTTAGTCTTGTAAAATCCCGCGAAAGAAACTATTTCTCGGTTTAGACCATAGAATTATAAAATCCCATGATGATGGAACCATCCTGGAGAGAGGAAAGTGTATTTCTGGATCTTATCTGATGCTGGTGCTACGGTTTATGCTCCGAAGAAGGGATAAAAGGGTGTATTTCATGAATTGGATGTGTGTTTGGATTATCGTCATGGCAGTTTGGTTATTACATAGTCTTACGGGGTGATGTGCTTTTAACCATGGTCGGGATGAAACCATTATCAAAGTTAATTTAAATGTCAAGAAGGCTAGATTTGAGCAGTTCAGAAGATGTGACAACGGCGTTAATTCAGTATTATTTATTTGAGGTTGAAGTGAAATATCACGGGCGAGTGTACTTAGTATCTGAAGGTATCGGGGATGGTTGGATGAAGATTCTTCATGATCCTTGTTCGATGCTTATTATCAAAAATGAAGACTTGGAAATCTAGTTATTGTTGGGTGTATTTTACCTTTTCTTTTACCACTTGGGGGAATTGGGCTCATACCATCACAAAATAACTATCACTTTAAGGAGTTACGTTGTAGTGCTCAGTGTCACATTCAATTGTGGATTTTCAAGAGGTGATATACGTCTAATACTCGATGGTTGGTTGGTTGAAGAGTATAGAGTACTTAGAGATTCAAATGGGCATGAAGTCTCAGCACCGCTCTTTGTTACATATGTGCAAGTTTAAGTCACGAGTTCGGGGTAGTCTACTTCAGGGTCAAATTCATCATATTGGGTTTTCTCCATCAGCTGTCACGACAAAGAGCCTACTGAATGATAATGGGGCTGATTACATGTTTTGCTAAGAGAGCAGAAAAGAGAGAGATAATGACGTTTGAACACAACAGTTCAAGCCTCGTACTCTAAAGAAAAGAAAAGTGTACGTTTCAATGCGCTTTATCTTACAAAGAAGAGAAATCTTCTTATGACGTCTGTTCACATCAGTTCAGGCCTCGTACTCTAAAGAAAAGAAATGTGTACGCTTCAGTGCGCATTATCTTCGGAAGAAGAGAAATCTTCTTATTATGACCATTCTCATCAACATGCTTCATACTTTTTCCATGCGCTTCAGTCTTCAAGTGAACCGGGCTACCACTGATTGTTTTTCTCATTCCACTTGCTCGATTATAATGAAGATGGCGACATCACGTGCTTATTTTGCGGGAGAGAAGTGTGAATAGAACATTCGGATGATTTTCACTTATTTAATCAAAAATGGCATCTCCGTATGCAATTCTTGAGGGGGAGAAGAAGTGTGAATTTTTTGCATGATTGATTAATATTTGAGAATATATGGTCAAACGGCTCCTAACTCATGTAAGAACCGAGCTTCTTCTTATCGGGTCATCTTCACATGGAGTTGTTCTTCTAAGAGCCGTTGGTTGACATCTTCACTCGGATTGATGAGTTTATCGACTAACTGCTTCCGGTTAATGCTTCACGTATACATCAACATGATGATTCCAAACAATCTCTCTGTTCTTGTTTGATGTGATTGGTAGTTTGGTGTTACCATCTTGTGTGTTTGTTGAGGCCTGATTGCTGTTTTTCTTGATGAACATCCTTATGTTCTTGTTTGATTGGGAGGGATTTTAGCTAAGGGGATATGCAAGATGTAAGTTAATTGGGATGCTTTTTGGTGAGATGCTTTTTGGTGTGAGTTGAAGATGTTAACTATCTATTCCCCAACTGGACAATCTTGAAGAAGGTCGAGTCTACAGTCTATTCTAAATTTTTTGTTGCATGTTAGAAGACTAAAGACGTGTTGCATTTATCGATCAAAAGACTTCTTCATAATTCAAGCATTCATCATAAAGATTGTCAGTTTAGGGGAGAGCACTAATTGGGGGAGAGTGAAATGTCGAATTTAATCCCTAATTAGACTTGCTCATATTCTTCAGCAAGTTGATTCTCACAAGATTTCTAATGTTCTTCTCAAAAGATTTCGAGTATATGGGCTGATAAGATGTTGCTGATTCTGAAGTGTCAAAACCAGCAAGGGGGAAGGAGACAAGCATCTAAACGCGAGTAAACATTGATGAGCTTAATACTTCTAAGTGATTGAAGATATCCCGGGAAGACGAATGTCATTACCGCAGAGACACTCAAGGTTTGACTCATAGCGTTTAGTGTTCTTATTCCAACTATGTGGGGGAAGAGATGGAAGAGTTAGTTTCTGATGATAAAAAGAGGTACACAAGTGTGTGATGATGCTATCGCATTCATCAGGGGAGAGAGATTGTGTACATTGGGGATGCTCAGCTGTTTCACTTGAGGGCTTAATCAGTGATTCGGAGATGTAATCACTTATTCCGGAGTGGACATCCGCAGAGATTGTCATCCGCATAGATAATCAGTGATTCGGCCTGCTTCTTCAATGTTATCGGTTGTTCTCTCTTTGGGCATTCGGGTACTTCGGGTTCTTGAGCTTCATGCACTTTCTTCACGGGGAGAGAAAAGTATACATCGGGGTTATTCTTTAGCTATTGGACTTAATCTGCTACTTTGATGGTATAAGTTTCTTTGTCTTCGGGTTTGTGTGTTCGGGTTCGTGAGCTCTAGTCTAAGAGACTGACTGCATCAATTCATCTACTTGGGGGAAGTGGTCTCTTGACAACTTCTTTTGGAATGGATTGCTTCAGACTTCAGTGGTAATGAAATTTGAGAAGAAATTTTAAGAGTGGGATGATACGTTGCTGTTCTTCTTGTTGATGATATAACCCCGAATGGAGATCCTCGATTATCGTTCTTAAAAGGAGCAGCGGGATTTATAATAATGGTGTGCTTCTCTGTGCACCTGGCTAAGGAAAGCTTGAAATAGAGCTTTGAATCTGCTCAGCTAAAGGATTTTCGGTTTGGGGGAAGCTGCCAAAGTCTCACTTTCAGATGGTTCAATTTCTTTCTTCAATGCAAGAGCCTGGAAGCTTTGGTGGTGAATGTTTAAGAGTTGATGACTTCTATCTTCTACGACGTGCTGCTCGATATCCTTATCTCGGTACTCGTATCATCATCTTCTTTAACTATATCATCTACTCTATCCTTGTATATATTTATCACAAAACAAAATACAAAAATATAAAACCAGCAAAACAAAATACAAAATTATAAAACCAACAAAAAGAAAATAGAAAATTATAAAACCTTCAAAAACCCATAAAAATCAGAAAATTTCAAAAATACCAAAAATATGTTTTTCTCAAGACATGTCTTCTGGTATCGATAACATCTACGGTCTTAGAAATGTCATTCAATAATGGCACGGGACCATAGATGAAGTTCGAGCAGGAGGTGTAAATATTCTTTTCTAAACATGTCACAAAATATGGCTTACAGTTATTTCAGACTGTAACCCGGGCTTCAAATAATGGTTTGCAGTTATTTTAGACTGTAACCCGTGCTTAAAACAATGGCTTGCTATTATTTCTGATAGCAACCCGTTTTTCAAAAAAGGAAAGTGCTACACTTAAATGATTTTCAAATATTTCGTGCACTTATCCTAAAAACAATATGAGGAAAGTATGTCGAAGGACTGCTGTTCCTACACAAATGTTTTTCCGTCTATAATTCTTCAGAAAAATATTTGTTGTTTTCTAAAATGGTGGAAAATGAGTTGCTTGAAAATTAATCAGTTTCAGAGTTTTTAGTAAAAATTGAAAACTCAATCAATGACTTCAGCGCTTTTAAACCTTTTCAGAAAAATGAGTCATTGATTGAGGGGGAGAATGTTTTCTAATTTATATCATCTAACGGACTTTCTTAATTATCCTACATGCTTAATTAAAAATGATAATTGCCTGTGTCGAAGGACTAGGAATTTAGGATATGATTGTTAGGATTAGATGATTATAGATTTGAAAACAGATTATTCCCATACCTGTTATGATCTGATTGATATGTTACATTGACTTTTATTAGTCGATTGCTGTTTGGGTGATGTCGACCACCATATATCGGTATGTGTGTTCACTAACGTATGCAGGTATATTGGTTATAAGAATGTTCCCGATCCGGATCCCACAATTGAAGATGATTGGATGCCGAAAGGAAAGGGTAACTATATCTTGGGTTGACAAATGAAGAAACGGAGCTTAACTGGACTTCAATGGAGAGTTGGCATGAAATGCAACGTAAGAGGTCTTACTGCATCAGCAGATGGTTTTCTTCAGCAAGTGAAGAAACGGAGCTTAATTGGACCTCAGTTGGCATTCAAAATGCAACGTAAAAAGAAGTCTCACTGCATTTGCAGACGGTTTTTCTTCCAACCCTACAGCAACAACAACGGAAGCTTCTCAACCACTAACGTATCTTTGTGCAGGATACCATTTTTAAACAATTTTGAATAAATTTGAATAAATTGTTTTGAAAATGGAATATATTGTTTTGAAAATATATTGGTCTAAATTTTGAAAATCACCGGACTTCATTTTATCAAAACATAAGTCACTCAATTATTGACTTCGGTCATGGATTGAGGGGGAGAGTGATTTAAAATAAAATATTTTCAAAACGATATTTCTTCACAAAAAGTTCCGTTTTGTACGCAAAAATGTGGTGATCTAAAGATTTAATGTTATGTCATGGTATGGTTTTTCTTTAAAACTCAAAGATCTGTCAAAATGAAATTTTTTCTGTTCTTGTTTGATTGTGAAATTGTTTTATTTTACTTAAAGATCTCTTAAAAACTATCATACCTGACACTAACAATCTTTAATGTCTAAATCTGGTCCTTATCTGTCATTTTTCAAAATTAAATCTTGCCACGTCTTCCCCTAAAACTTTCTAAATAATTTAAATCAGATGGGATCACAAATCTCAAATGGTTTGATATTTTTGATCAAGGGAGAGATCGTGAGTTAAATCTCTTATCTGTTTAAATGGAATTGGTTATAGTCCTTTAAAGGCACTCCTGCCTCCATGTGCCAAACAATTTCATACACAATGCACATGTTGAGGAGGAGGAGTTATCCATAAACATGATGAGTATTTAAACCAGGCCACATATTCTCCCATGTTTTCTAAACCGTATTAAATCACTTGGGATCCAAAATCTCAAAGGGTTTGATATTTTTGATCGGGGGAGAACTTGTGATTTAATAATGAAATTTGATATAAGTTGATCGTTTTGATTCAGTTGTGCAGGCTGCTCTCTCATATGTGCTAAACGCTTTCGAATCTCGAAGCACATATTGAGGGGGAGCAAAACCATCGAGGTACAAAAGTTTTTTAAAAGAGATTATAAAGTACCTTGATTGTGTTTTCAAATGGTTTTCTTAATGGCTTTTGTGATTGTGGATGTGCTTCAAAAGAACTCTTGCCTCTATGTGATAAAAATGATTTCAAAAATCCTATGCACATATTGAGGGGGAGAATTTTACCAAGAAAATCAAATGGCTTTTTCGTATGAAAATTGTGATCAAAGAAAATATTTCAAAGTCCTCTTGCCTCCATGTACCAAACAATTTCTAAATCACATGCACATGTTGAGGGGGAGGTTTTCTAAATGATCAAAACTATTAGGGTACAAAATGCTTTGATCTCGTATCACAAGTACCTTGATTGTTTTTCCAAATGATTTTTCAATTGGTTTCACGGAAGAATGAACTGTACCAAAAGACCGACCATTTTACTTTATGCATGGTGTTATAAGGATGGTTAGGTTAGGTATTTGTTCCCACGATCCGCCAGAACCGGAGGGATCTACCCAGGGACAATCCACTAGTTAGTGTAGAGTCCGTAGGTATATTGAAAAAAAGGAGAAAAAGTGAGATTTGGGAAGAGTGCCGACTGAGATAGAGCTAGAACTGGAATAAACCCAACAAGGTTCTAGTAATGAAGTCTCGGTAAGCACTGGAGGGGTTGAAGAATGAAAAAGAAATGAATGAGAAAAGGGTGAAAAGAAATAGCCCTCCATCAATTCAACCTTAGGGCAGTAACCGGGTTCAATACATATGCTACTGGTTGTTACTAAGGTAACACTGGTATTGAAGACAAGACGTCATGGACCCAGTGACGCACTGCACTAAACTTCCCAAGCCACTCAAGTTCCTCTTAAAAGGGCTTGTTTCATTCTCACGGGGAACCGACATAATCTATCGACTTTCTCTTAGAGATTGTTGATATTGAAGAAGGAGACCGTCTCCCTAGTCTCCGGCACAGGAACCTAATGTGCACTATTGAGTCTAGAGCCAAGAGATCATCCACAATATCTCATTAGGACACTATATTAATGAAGACTTGCTGTTTCACACAATGTAGAAAGTAAGAATATATTAAGAGTCCTACGCATTATCCTTGTGGTATTGCCAGAACATCCGAGTGATATGTAAATATTCACGATGAAGATGGAAATCCTTCTAGAGCCAACATCAAACAAGCTCTTGGTGGGTGACATGTGATCTTCTCGTAAGATCAAGCTTGTGACAACTGGATAGAAACGATGGGGAGATTCAATCTTGAATCAACCTTGGTCCAGGAATGGAATTGACGAATACTTTTGGAAAAACCGTTCGATGTGCAAACCTTCTTTTCTCTAGCACGTCGAATGTGTATTAATTTCAAATTCAAAAAGTATGTCTGATTGAAAAATACTTTTAAAAAAACCGTTCGATGTGCAAATCTCTTCTTTTCGCTAGCACGTTGAATGTGTACTCATTCTCTAACACAAAAAGTATTTTGATTGAAAATTGATCTTTTTCATAAAACCTTCGTCGTATTGCAAAAATTCTTTCTTCAAGCAATACGTGATTGTTTTCAAATCATTTTTCATCAATCAGTGAATCTCAATTCGCTGGTTCACTCACTCCGTGTTGTCTTCTTTGAGACGTTCCGGTTTGAGAACAGCTAGAACAGCTGCGAAACCCTGTCAAGGAGATTCTTAGGAATCCTACCTGATCACAGGCAGTACTTGTACTGATCAACGGGGAACCGTGGGCCGTGTACCTCAATTCAATGAAAGTGATCAAAGACACTTTCGTGCACTTTATTGCTAACTGTTGTATGCAGGTACACCCGACGATTGCAGCTGATCAGAATTGAGGAGTCAATCCAATGCCGCATGTTCACAGCAACCACACTTAATTGAAGAAATCATGGCTGATGCATATCTACATAACCTGGTTCTGATATTTTTATACTATGCTTCTGCTAAGCTGCTGCAAATATCATGAACCAGTAAGGCTTCCGCTACTCTGATGGAAAGATGTCATGATCCAAATGTGTGAGCATGTCGGTCCAAAAGTCACAACATCACATGAAGGCAACACAACAAAGGGTGATCCAGAGATTTACTGTGGCTGATGATCTCAAAGAAAGCTCGAAGATCATCAAAGATGTGGATCAGTTAAAGGCCTCCACTAAAAGTACAAAATATGCGGACTATGAAGTGTCACTGCTTAAGCACAAAGATTGCAGAATTGAAGAATTGAAGTCTACGAGCTCAAGAACAAAGTCAAGAATAGAATGCTAGGATTCGAAATGTAAAACATGGGGTGACCTCCCTTAGGGGGAGATTGTTAGGAATTAGAAAATTCCATAGTGAAGAGTCGGTCACCCCAAATATTATCTAGCATAAGTTAGCTCGTAGACTTGTCGTTATTTACGTTATTATGTACTTAATTAGTTAGTCAGTAGCGTAAAATAGTTTAGTGCAACACCGTGGAGGAAGGACGGGTCTTTACCCACTGTATCCCTGATCCACAGGCCGATAGGAGGTCGTGTATTTGTAAGTATAAATACCCCTTCCATCCATGGAAGGGGTGGTGCTTCTCATTGAATCTAATATTCCATACTTTTGTGTAAACCTCTAGCAAGAACACCCTCTCTCTCTCTACTAACTCTCTAACTATGGCAAACATGTATTTTGATCATCCAAGACCACCCGAATCATCAAACACATAAATATAACGATCTTACAAAAACTATCTTTTCGATGGTTAGCAATATGGGAATCAGCCAACCGAAGCATAACGCCCTCCGGGGTGTGCCCTTCGTGAAGACTAGTCCAGATAACAACTCTGACTAAGTCAAACCCATGTTAAAATCTTTGGAAAATCTTTCCCGCCAAGACAGGGATCATGGTACACACCCCCTGCAATCCCCCTAAAAGCGTGGGGCTCCCCCACATTCAGCGGTTATCATAAGAGACGAGTAACTGCCCATTTCTATCATCTATAAATAGATGGGCAGGACACTTAGGTATGAACATAACTTTTATACATACATATTTCACACTTACTATCATATTCACATACTTACTTTCACGTCGGAGGTGATCCGCAGGGTCCAACCCCTACGCTTCACTTAACGTAGTGTTTCCATTTGTGTTGACACAGGTTACTTACAGCTTGGCAACTCAACCATCATCAACAAACTCTTCGATCACCATCGGAGCCTGTTCGTGCCGATTATTGCACAATCATTGGTCAAGAACATCAAGACAATTCAAAGATGTATCCACGGCAAGGACCGATTTAAAGATCTCAAAACTAAATGAAAAAGTCAAAAAACAAAGAAAAAGTCTCAAGATGTAAAGATCACAAAAGCATGATAGAACTAAAGACAAATTCTACTACAACAAGGTTCAAAGATGAAGGCACAAAGACGCGTGGAATCAAAGATTAGATGATTGCCCCTTAAGGGCTTGGACTTTAATTAAAGTAAAGTAAAAGTGTTGCTCATTATTATTTCTCGAACCTTGCAATATGTAATAGACTATTCGGGTAAATGGGCTTGGAATTTAATCTAATATTGTATATGTTTTGGGCTTATAATCCAACAAAAGCCAAGCCCGGCCCAAACTAAGATCCAACACACCCTCTCTAGGGTTTTCCTCCTTATTTTTTCTATAAATAGAACCCTCCCAGCATGTTAGGAGGGTTTTAGACTTATTATAATTTGATAGACCATTTCATAATACACAAAGACTTTACACTATTTTTCTTTCTGATTTCTCTAGTGTGCCGCCACCCTTATCTTCTTCTCTCTATCATTTCTTGTGAATCTTGTGTGTGAAATGATCAATATTTGGAGACCTACAAGTAGTCATTACCACAACTTATATACAAATGACCACATATCACACTTTAAAGGACATCATGAAGCAATTACAACCATCGATTATACATAGTGTATAAAATCAACACTCGTGACCACATATCAGACTCTAAAAAAATCAGAAATCTTAAACAAACTAAAACACACGTATATAGCCTAATTAGGTATTACTTCATAAAATGTAATGTATTAATGATAAGAAAATAAACGTGTACACGTCTAGCAACCAACCCTTGTGGTGAAAACCATTGGTTGCGTCGTGCACATAATTCCCATGATAACAACATCACTGGCAAGCTGAAAACATGAATTCAGATATAATAAAAGACCCTTAATACTATCCAGATTAGATCTACAAAACATATGACAGTCATTGGAATCCCACATCTAGTATGGCTCAGATATCAAATCGGCTGCAAAATATAGTTACATCTTATGCCCTGGATGGAAACTTAGTAAGTTTGACCCGTCATAAATCAAATTAATTTCATTTACTATTTTGATAATGTAAATAGTTGCAAAACATGAAGCTAACCCAAAAGATTGCGTGGCAACTTAGTAACGACGCTGTAAAATCAGTGTCTAAACACCATTTTTCTATGTTGTCCAAATAACATATAAAAGCTGAAGTTGGGCAAGCTAAATACGTATGAGACGTTGGTTAGACCACTTTATATGCCACTCATGTCCGCCATTTCTACTAATATGAAATATGAATCAACTGGCCTAACAAACATTTCACGATCCTACTATTTCATTTTTAGTGTTCAAAAAACTTGCTTTATGACAGTCATTGAAATCTCAAATCTAGTACCCTAACCGAAATATAAAACCTGATGCAAAATACAATTGCATTTCATACTATATGGTTTTTGCCACACCAAAACTACAGTTGGTAACGTTATTTCAGCAAATCTAAATCCTGAAACAACCATGCATTTAACATTCACATCTAAAAACATCCCAAAATATCAAACACCCAAATCCTAAAACAACTACGCATTTAATGTTCACATCAGAGAAAACCCCAAAACATCAAACATTTGAAGTAAAGTTGCTCAATTTCCCTTGATGTAATCCCTAATTGCATGAATATAACACACTAATGCACTAAGAAACTAAAAATATGCAAGAGATAAAGCACCAAACAGTGGAAGTAAACTATATAGTTACACCTTCCAAACTACATGCTCAATTTCACCTTCTCTAACCCCTAACTGCAAACAAAATAATGCCAAGAAAGTATTTTTATGCCATATGGTTCTCGGCATACCAAACGTATGTTTGGCTGCAAAACACGGTTCCATTTCATGCCATCCAATCTTTAGTACTACCCATACACAAAGCTTAAAAAACATAACTCTTCTAACAACATACAAACTAAAAAAATATAAAGATCGTGACAGCCAGATAAAACACTACTTGTAGCAAACCATATAAAATCAACACTCATTATCACATATTAGACTTATCAAAATCATATAAAATCAGCACGTATTATCAAATAGCAGACTTATCACAAAAATTAAATAAACACAAACACATATCCACAAAATCAAAATCTAAAAAAATAACCGAAATACCTTACATTAATGAATCAGACGGAAATGAAACCTCGCTATCGATTGAAACACCGAAACCCTAAACACTCACCACTCTCTCATAGGTAACCCAACAACAACCAATATGTGTGTTTAGAAAGAGAAGTTACTAACTAAACAAATAAATAGGTGATAGCTTATGTAAAGGGTTCTAGCATTGATATAATGGAAAACAAGTAAACAACATGCTGACAACCTTAAGATTTAATTGTCACACTAAACGGCTATTAAAAATAGATGTACAACATGCATCGAGCCCCAAAAATTAAGTGCTAGCTAAGTGCAAAACCCACTAATCTTTTTGTAATACCTTTAAGCCAACGGCTCAGCCCAGCGGGTGAATAGTGCCGGCTCGAGCCACGACTCTACATTACATGCGAGCCATTCTTCTCCTTGAAGCAGACTTCACAACCAGCGGCTTGGCAACAGTGCCGGCTCCCAAGTTTCACTTCTAACAAATGTTATATGGTATAATATGATCAATACATAAGTTGTGTTGCTCCTTTGCATAAAAAGAATACCTGTCTTCATATGATAACTAATCAAAATCACATGATTTTATAGGGTGTATTTAAGCCCACATAATCTAAGAAGAATATATATGTCTTAATCAGATAATATAGATAGTACTTGCCAGACAAACTAAAAAACAATATCTATGAAATCCTAGTCAACCTTATAATAATTTGCCTTGGAATTTTTCGTAACACAAAAAGATCTTTTTCTGCACAACAAAAAGTAAATATACGTATATATTGAACGTTGTGTTTTAATGTTTATTTATAAAAAGAAGATGTTTTAAGACATACTAGGTGAATAATTAGTCGCCTTTTTATTTTCTGAACTTTAAAGGAATAATCAATCCAATTCATGGAATAGATGCAAAATAAAGCCATGCACTAAATGTCACTATGCTCTTTTTTTTGGTTGGAGAATATTGGCTTCTCCACTTTTCATAGTGTTTAGGTTATTTGGAATTTGGATCTTCCTAAATTTTCTTTCATATTTATTTTACTAAGATCAAATTTCAAAATACATCTTCATAGTTTGTTAAATTTCAAAGTTTGCATCCATGTGAGAAACTTAGAACATTTTTATCCTTTCATCAATAAACGTTAGACAATATAAATCTCCAGAGATGAATGATGCAATTTTTTTGCTATCTGCTAACGATGTTATAACATGAGGGTTATTTTCGTCCTTTTGCTTGTAACATGGATACATTTTGCACTTTAATCTTATTATTTATTTTCTTTTTAATTTTTTTTATTATTAATATTAGTTTATTTTATATTTCATTTTTTAAAATTTCTAAATTTTGTTTATATTTAACTTTTTATGTTTATGTAATTTATTATTATTTATTTATCTTTTTGAAATCATTATTGTTATTATTACTTTTAAATTTTGTATTTTTAATTTTATTATTGTTAATTATTTTAATTTTTATTATTATATTAACATTAGTATTGTTATTATTAAAACATACTTCCCATTCTTTACAACCCAAACATCCTTTTTTTCATTTTCTTCAAACGAAAATCACAAAAAATAAGAAAAATAAGTAAAAGTTAATAATAATAATATACAAAAAATAAAAAATATAAAGTAAAAATAATAATAATAATAATAATAATAATAATATATTAATAATAATAATAATAATAATAATAATAATAATAATAATAATAATAATAATAATAATAATAATATAGTAATAATAATAAATATAAAAAATTTAAAATAATACTAATAATAATAGAATAATAATAATAAAATAAAAAATTATGCATACAAAGTTTAGAAATGTAACAAACAATGTAATAATAATAATGAAAAATAAAATAATATTAATACATAATTAAAAATAATAAAATTAAAACTAAAATAATAATAATAATAATAATAATAATAATAATAATAATAATAATAATAGTAATTTTCTATGATTTTCTAATGAAGTGATGTTTTTATAAAAAAAATAAAAATAAATAATAATAATAATAATAATAATAATAATAATAATAATAATAATAATAATAATAATAATAATAATAATAATAATAATAATAATAATAAGAGTAAACTTCAAAATGCATCCCTATTATAAGCAAAAAAAATGAAAATACCCCTCATGCTAGAACTACGTTAGTAGATAACGGAAAACAATTTGCATCGTTCGTCTCTAGAGATGTATATTGTCTAACGTTTATTGACGGTGTGATGAAGATATCACAACTTTTCTGTAAACCGTAATATTTGGCAAACCACAAGAGCATATTTTGGAGTTTACTATTTTACTAATTTAAATAACTTTACAAGTTTTAGTTACTTTTTTGCCGTTAGGAGTGCAATTTGCATCATTAGATTGTGTTATTTGTAGCCTTATTAGTATGCGGTTCTAGTAAATTAATGTGCTTAATAAATCGAATATTAATAGTGTCATTATTACTGTATTTCATTAAGATTCTTGATAACTCTTTTTCAGTGGTGAGGAATAGTACATGTTCAAATGAAGACCAACCCGAGCCACTAGTAGAGTAGTCTCTTTCCATGTGTCTAAATAAAAATGCAGCCTAAATAAAGTGATCAACCCCCACCATTTATTTTAGACCTTGATGCAAAGTTCTATGGATACCGAGTTGAACACAATGGCTATTCTCTCAAAGTGCATTATTGTTGATCACTTGATCGGCTAGAAATAACAAGGCTCAGTTAGACTTTTTGAAAGTGACATAAAGATCCTTTTCTATTTCGATAAACGTTTATTTAAAAAAAAATGAAATAATGATTCGGTTCATATGTCTTTGTTATGATCTTGTATTACTGAGCACCAACCCAATAAAAAGTTGATCAATTAAATAAATAATCGGGTTGACCTAAATAGTCCTTCCTCCTAAGTCTTAAGCATTTAGGTTGTTTCAGGATTTGAACAACTAATTACGGTTGATATTTTGGACTTGGATTCGTTTATTGTCATATATGTATCACAATAAATAACGCAAAGTAACCCAACAATGAACCTTTAGTAACCCATCAATATATTTGTTTTGTTTCGAATACATCTTTATGTAAAATCTAGGAAATAAGTAGTGTTGATGCATTTTTATCATTTAGTTTTCCCCTTTAAAGAAAAAAAGTTAAGAAGAGAAGCTGTAAAGTGATAAAACCGCATAAACGCATATCACTATTTTCTCATTAACATTGAACTTCAAATGGGATGTATGTTTAGTTCGAAAGATAAAGAAATAATCAAAAACTCTAAATGATGTATAATTATATGTTTCTGAAAATTAATACTCCGTCGGTCTATGTATTTTCAATATCTACAAAGTTTTAAGAAATTCTATTAATTTTTTATTTTTTTATCAATCAAATATTATATCTTCCCGCTAATAGCTCTTCCTATTAGTTAAATTAAACACTTATTATGAAACTTAAAAAAATATACTTTTTCAAGTTTCAACATAACTTTTAAATAAACTTACTGTATTTAAGTTAGACCAATCATTATTTGTTACCACAATTTATATCCAACACAAGATCAACAAATTGTTATTGATTTTAGCCATAGAGTTACAGCAACAGTACACAACCATCAATTCTGTTGAATTGATACTCCCAAAGAGGTAAAGAAAACAGACCAAGAAGAAATAATGGTTTGTTTAGAACAGAAAACAGTGACCATAAAAGGACTTTTATAAAAGCTTGTCACAACTCCCACAAAAAACTTTCAATTCAATTATTTTTGTTTTCTTTCAAAGTACATCACATTGAGCACAAAGTACATCTCTCAACTCTCAAGCTGTCAATGCCACATCTTTGTCAGTCCAGTGCTTCACCCTAAACCACCAGAAAATAAAAATAAAAAAGTACTTTCAGTCTTTAATAAACTTTCAAGGTAATCATCATCATCATCACCAATACAACAAGAGTCTTGTCACACACAAGTAGTACTTGCTCTTTATTTGTTTTTGTATGTTTGTATCCTACAATTATTCTATATTTTTTATATATTCTATAATATTATAATATATAAGGTAACAAGTAAAAAAAACTTTATAAATAGTACTTTGATATTGGACCCACAAATAAAAATATGATGATTGAGTTCATCCACTAGCAATACACAGGAGTACTCTTTGCACCAACACACACAACATACAATATGGAAAGGGGTGGTTCAAGTGGCTCTTCTGAGTCACACTTTTTAAAAATTGGTCAAAAAATTTACTTTGAGGATGCTAATGGTGGTGATGATGGCAAACAAGAAGATGGGTTGTCACCAGTTGGTGGTGGGAGGCAAAAGAAAGGGAGGACTAGTAGTGGTGGTGTGGTGGTGAGTGGTGGTCAGCAGCAGCCACCTAGGTGCCAAGTGGAAGGGTGTAACTTGGATCTGAGTGATGCTAAGACATATTATTCAAGGCATAAAGTGTGTGGAGTTCATTCTAAGACTCCCAAGGTTGTTGTTAATGGGCTTGAACAAAGGTTCTGTCAACAGTGTAGCAGGTAATTAGTTGTTTGTTAAGTTAACTACCTTGTTTTTATAGGAGTATTATTTTTGTTCCATTTTTGTATCAATATTATTTTTTTCATTCATATGTACTTGTTTCTATATTTATATGTTGTTAGACTGCAGACAAGTTTCTTTAAGGAAGTTTGCTCAAATCTTGACAACAAAGAAAAAAAGTTTTAGTGCATTTCATGTTGGTACACTACTGAAGAATTTAAAGTGTGTGAGTTTATATAATAGCTTGTGACAAATGGATAGGAAATAAAAAGATTAAATACCATATTGTCCATATTTGTTTGAATTGATTCTGAAATTATTAATTGAGTGTGCAACAGTCCAAAACCGGACTAAATAGTACAAATTCAGTGGTGATTCTATTGATTGTTCTTAGTTTTGTTAAAAGTTTGCAACAATAATAAGATTGGGGTAAATAAGTTTGTTACCCGAAATAGAAATGATTGTTTGGAAAGAGATTTACCAAAAGTTAGGAAAAAAGGAAGAATTAACAATGAATAGAGTAGGCCTTGTTGGGTGTACTTGAGTTGTGCTTTGGGATTTCTTAGGATGGACTAGAGTTCATGGGTGTAAAACCCATACTTGAATCTTGTCTTGTTTACCAGGGTGTTTCAGACGTATGCTTATTGCAGCATTTTGAAGTAGACGAGCAATCTCAAACACTTGCTTGTATGAATATAAATAAGCACTTAACATTTAAAAGGTTGTTCGGCTTATTTTCAAGCAGGTAAGCACTTTAAAATAAGCATGCTCAGCACCCCCTAAGTCGGGAATTTACAACGTGTACCAGGATATTCTAGTAACAGGTATGAGCACCTTATAAGCCTTCACATAGGAATGAGGACTAGCAAAATACTACTCCATAGGAGACCACCTTTATATTTTAGGTTATTGAAGTAAATTTTAAAATTTCCTTTTTTGGTAACTATTGTCAAAAGGTATTTTTGAATTAGTGGTGGTCTATAAGGTCACTCAATCATCTGTTTGCAGGTTCCATCTGCTCCCCGAGTTTGATCAAGGGAAAAGGAGCTGTCGAAGACGCCTAGCTGGGCACAATGAACGTCGGAGGAAGCCAACATCTGGAACTCTGTTATCTGCTCGCTATGGAAGTCTCCCCTCCTCTATCTTTGGTTAGACATTGATAACAATAATTCATTTCTTCTTCTATTCCCTCATAACTGTTATTACATGCCAATAAGTGTTCCAAATTCAAGATTTTAATTTTGATACCTTAAGCAACATAACCTAATTTTTAATGAACCCGAAAACTTGTAAGTTGTGACCATGTCATTTCCATGTTTAGTTGTCGGGAAATTAGAGATAGAATATAGATTGCAGTTATAATAGAATACAAGGTAGATTTCAGTTCAGATATTATTTTATAATAAAAATTAGAGTATAGATTACAGTTGTAATAAGAAAATACAACATAAATCATGAAATGGCTGACTTTTAAAGTTAAACTATTTTGATTGTGAAGTACGATTGAAAATTTAACTTAATCTTTGTTATTAAGTTTGTGATTTCAATTATTGTGGGGTTGACATTGAGCTTTGACCTGAAAAGTCAAGGTAGGTTGTTGGAGCTAGTTGACTCAAAAAAAAAAGAAAAGGAAGGGTAGATTTTTGAGTTTTGACTATGGAGATCAACCTTGAGGCTGTTTTATCTCAAATTGACACCAATGTTACAATTATGTTTTCCTGTCTGTACTATTAAGTTACATGCCTAATCAAAACATCAATGTTTTCTTCCTAAAACTCTTGTTTCGTACTATTTTTGAAATCTAAACTTTATCTGCGAATCTGAAAATTCAAAATACCTTTTTCTTGGAACGACTGTTATAAAACATATTTTTGGGATGCTGATTGTATTTAAACTTTGCTTCTTGCCGATAGGAAACAATGCGAGTTCTGGTGGATTTCTAATGGACTTTTCGTCATGTTCAAGAGGAAGGGTTCAATGGCCCAACACAACCACTGCCGACAAATTTCCTCCTCTTCCATGGCAGGGCAATATGGACAATCCACCACCGTACATCAATCCAAGTGTTCCTCCTGGAACAGGTTTTAATGGAGTTCAGGATTCCAATTGTGCTCTCTCTCTTCTGTCAAATCACTCAGCTTCAAGAAACCAAACAGCGAGCCACAACTACTATGTCAACACTGATGCTGGTGCACACTTCGTTCAACCTTCAACTCAGACCATGGTTCAAGTTCATGGTCAGGGTCACTTCCCAACGAGCACGAGTGGTTGGGGATATGACACCAATGCAACAGCCAATTTGGGTTTGGGTCAAATCCCACAGCCCGGCTACCCTGGTGAGCTCGGGCTTGGTCAACAAGGTGGAAGGCGTTATGACTCTTCTGCCGACCACATTGATTGGTCTCTATGAGTGATTTACGTATTAAACTATGTTCTGTAAACTATTTAACTGCATTATGTGTGTTTTGTTGCGACAAGATCACATGACTGCCATTGATGCTGTATTAGACCCGCAACTGATTGTCAAGGCCTTAGCCTTGTTCTAATAAGAAAGGAACTTTACCTTGGACATTGATTCTTTGTTGACATTTTGTTATTAGTTTGATAAAGTTTGTTTGAATTTGATCGTTGTAGTCTATAGCATCTTGTGCCGCGGCATTTAAACCGCAATAGTGTATTCTGAAGTTAAAAAACAACGTAAGATAGTATTTGAAAAATTGTTTTGTCATTAACAAAAAAAAAAAATTGTTTTGTCAAAATTTTCGTCCTAAATACCACAAGATTTTATGTGAAAGGATAGAAAACACTGTAGAAAATTTGTTCAAGCTGGACATTAGTATACTTTACATTTGTTGGGATTTTTTAGGAACAGTGTTTAAATGCGTGGATTTTTTCCGCCCGGCCTTTTGGGTAACCGACCCGAGCTACTCTTATTTTAGGTCAACCGACCCGTTTTATTCATTGTCACTCACATCCTTTATTCTCTAGATCTAGATCTCCGGTGAAAAATCCGGCGATGCCTGGTTCATTGTTAGTGCATCGGTTTGTGACTGGCTACAGTGATGCTTATCGGTCTCCGGGTAAAAAACCTAGCATGGTTTGATGCAGAGAAACACTTTTTGGTGTTGGTACACCGGTTTGTGAGAGGGGTACAGTGATTTGTACTATGAGAACAGTATTTTTTGCGTTTTGGTGGATTTGCGTTAGCCACATGGTTCTGCCTACAGTGGTAACTCTTTTTTGGTCCATAAATTTTGTTTGTTTGGTAAATATCACGTTAAGGTTACCAATTTCAATTATTGATTATCAAAAAACCTAACGGCAGATTTGCTATTTTGAAGAAACGATTAAAGGTTTGATTTTTTTTACTTCGTTTAGGGCTTATTTTCCTTGATCTTTATGGTGGTTATGCTATGCTGTGTTTATGTTCGGTTGTGGGTTATTTTAGGTTTATTTATTATGTCTTTCTTATATTTAGGTGTTAGAGTAGTTGGATGTTTCTGCTTGCCATGTCTTAGATTAGGGTTACGTATGTCGATTATCAATCATCAAAAATCCGATGTGTTTACGTTTCATTGTTTTTGGAAGATTGGATATTGGGTGTGATGTTTTACCTTCACTTTGTGCCTAGGTTTGTTGTGGTGAGGGTTTAGTTTTTTTTTTGGGTTAAACAGTTTATACTAATGAGGATTTATGTTTCATTTACTTCTTTTTTATTTTGTTAAACTATCCTTGTCGTTTTCTAATTTAAAGTTTGTATATCAGTTTAGTGATGATAGAATTACGTCCTCCTTTAATAATTCATGTTGATTTAGTCAGTGTAAAAAAAAAACGTCTCTTCATGTTGGTCGAACGGGATGTCATATCTTATGCTTAAACATTTTATGCGGATTAGATTTTGCTTAAATAGTATAACTTCTAAAAAGATTTTGTGAGTTTGCAATGCTTTCAGGTCTTGCTATCGTGGACTAGGTTTGCTGAGGTTGCATCAATTTTAAACACTGTTCCTAAGAAATCACACATTTTTGCCATACTTAACTTGGCCGGAAAAGATGTTTTCGGTGGTAACTTAACTTGGCCTAAAAACATGTCTTGGCACGGTAACCATATGGTTGCAGCCATACTGTTGTTTTAGTGCGACAACCATTTGGATAAACAAAAACGAGCCCCTGTGAGTAGGGATGAATAGAATGGGTCGGTTAACCTAATGGCCTTCCACCCAAACAGGCCGGGTAAAAAAAATATCTTTGCTTTGTATTGATAGCTTAAGTTGGCCGAGAAACATGTCTTGGCAGGGTAACCAGATGGTTGCAACCATGTTGTTGTCTTAGTGCCGCTATGCTTTCGGTGGCATCAATTTTTCTGCACATTAACTCTTCCATGACTTTTGTTTGCATGCCTTTGCTTTGCTGAAAGTGCGATACATGTCTTGGCAGGGTAACCATATGGTTGCAGCCATGCTGTTGTTTGAGTGCCGATCCAATTTGGCGGCCATGAGCTTTTCTGCAGATTAGCTCTTCCTCGGCGTTCGTTTTTATGTTGCTCTTGATGAAATATCACTGTCTAAAAATTGGATTTCATGATTGTGGATTACAGAATAAAGGTACGATTTGAGTGGGAATGAACACAGCTGCCCGGTTACCGTAATCGACCCACGGTGCTAAATGCTGACCCTTTGTATTCCTTTTTTGAGGCTGTGATGAATTGGGGTTTCTTCGGTGAATGTGAGATCGCCCGTATCTTGGCAGGGTGGCAGGCAGCTGTTGCAGCCATGGCTTTTGTGTCTATTTGAGGCTACAGCTGCTATAACTATGACCATTGTTTTCAGGCTGTCACTGCACCTATGTTTGGATCATTATATTGTCGAATAATTTTCCGGAGATATACCTGGTTGGATCTAAAAGGTAAATGACACGTGTGAGCCATGCCTTAGGCACCCAAAACAAATTCAGCATGCTGGTGCTTTTATGACAGCAATGTTGCGCCGATGAGGTATGAGCATAATAGAAATTATGTTCCGTGTTTTGGTTTCTGTCAGTTTGCCTTTGGTGTTGGAGTTGGTTAAATGTGATTGTCTGAAACTTTCATTTCATTATTGCAGATTACAGATAGAGGCAAGGCTCCCATGAATGTTGGTTTATGTGATTCTACTTTTTGCCGTTCGTGAAATGCTAAATGGTCGACCTTTGTATTCCTTTTTCGAGGCTGTGATGAATTGGGGTTTATTCGATAAACGTGAGATGGCGCGTATCTTGGCAAGGTGACAGGTAGCTGTTGCAGCCATGGCGGGTGTATCCTCTTTGCTTGAATATTCGCCCATCTGAGTCGTATGTCAGGCAAAATTCTCACACCTAGCTGAAAAAGCGAACCCAACAAATGTAAAAGTATATAATATACAAGTAACATATACCATGTCATAAGATTAATGACGCAATGATGATGGGTCTCTCCATTGATCTGCTCCGTTAGCGTGCTTTACCACCTCCTGTCTGTTGGCATGGCACCCACATCCACATTGCGGTTGCAGCCACGACAGGCTTCTGGTGCCGCTGCGATGTTCGCAGTCCTGAGCGTCTCTATACCTTATGAATAGTGTTTTCCCGGGGAATTTTTTTCCCAAGCCTGTTTGGCTGAAGGCCCATTAGGTTAACCGTCCCGTTCTATTCATCCCTACTCACATCGCCTCTTTTTTTTAAAGATGCACCTGGGTATATCTCCGGGGGAAAGACCTCACATGCTTTGATTAAAAAAAACGCCATTTTGTTGTGCTTATACCGGTTTGTGGGTTTGGTCAATCTCAGATTATGGTTACGTATTTCAATCATTGATTATAAAAAAAAAACAACTGCAAATTTGCTATTTTTAAGAATAGATTAAAAGTTTCAGCCTAAAACATTGATATTCTTTTGTTTCAAACTTAGACAGAAGGTGTACCATGTTTGCATACCAAGATACTCCTATTTTGTGTTGCGCCTGCATCCTGGCTACAATATTATGCAATAGCATACAAACTGCTATTCTTATATGCCAAACTTTCAGTATAGCTGTAAAACTAGCCAAACGGTGGATGTAACATATTTTGCACACTATTCCAGCAGTTACTACATATGAAGCTAATGTATGTTTTAGAAGGTTTGGCCAGTTTTTTATGTTGCACACTCTTGCATCAGCTATCTTTGCAATCTTATGACTGTCGCCATTGCTACCTTAAACAAACTGGTGCATCCATATTTTAGATGTTACAATAATTAGATGTTGCTTATGGTTGTTGAAATGTTACTTATGGTTAGATGTTGGGGCCAATAAATGTGCTTCATACTTTGTTTTGGGGTTTAATGTTAAAGTCAGATGCGATTCAATGTTCTTCATGTTGTGACGCTTATGCGTGTATTGTAAGGTGAGAACGCCAATGATTATAGTTTCCTGCATTTATGTATTTGGTAAGCGTGCTTCATCGACTCCTATGTTTTGGCAAGGCACCCTAATCCAAATTGTGGTTGCAGCCATACTGAGTCTCTGGCACTGCTCCCATATTCGCAGGTCTGAGGCTATATAGATATTAAAGGGCATAATAAACGTTGTCATTTTCAGGTCATGGCATGTAAGTAGACAGTTTTTAAAAGACACGATAAATCAATTAGTGTTTTCTTCTTTAAAAGCCACTTCTCCACAGATGAAGTCGGCTTTCCTAGCATGTGGTCCTGTGAATGTATGCACTTTGCTTATACAATATTTCATCTTAGCATTCAAAACTAAACATTCATTTTTTCCAATTCATGTATGTCCTTGCACTTCACTACAACCATTACACTGTCTTTCAATGTATTATTGTACGTGTTAATTTTTGGGTTTCTTATTACTGTTGCACCTACTAAAGCGCCCATACATGTGTCGTTGCAGTTTTTTTCAAACTTTGTTCCATAGATCCGGTGGAAAAGGCATCATTGGTCGACCGATAAGTGCTGATACAATGGAAAGCCACTTTTGCTCTTCTCTTTTCAAATTCAGTTTGTAAAATTTGATTGGTCTGTTTGTTTTTTTCGTAACACTTTCGGATCACTGAAGCACATTCTCATGGTATTTTTTTTATTGGAACACGAGAGCCTATATATGATGCCACATCTTCATGCCATCCTAGAAAAAGAGGCAGGCCGCAAAAACAGATGGCCCGGAACTCAGTTAGCCTGTGCCACATATCTGGTTATTGGAAAAGGTTGGTTCTCTTTTTTTTTCTCATTCTTGATGTGCTTATACTTATTGTGATGTTTACCGTACAAACATCCAAATGCTAATGTTGCACGTTTTTTTGTGGGTGTTGTTGACAAGCGACACGTGCAGATTACTGGAAGCCACATAGATTCAGACAAAGGTGTTCATATCAGTGGACTCTGTGTGGCAATAGGTAATTCTTTCGACCAGAATTTGCGATGATTTTTAAAACAGCTGCGTATTTTTTTATTTTTTATTTTTTTTTATTTTTTTTTTATTTTTTCCATTTTTTTTCCATGTGTTTGGATGCAAACTTGAGTGCACATTTTTCTGATGCTTTGTTTTTTTTCCTTCAATGTAGGCATCCTTGTTTATGAACATGGTAAGCCAAATGTCAAACACCATCTTCACTGTTTCAGAGAAGCTGCAGGGAGAAAGGACACCTCTGCCACGATTACCGATGGAAGTGTCCACCGTCGGTCTGCAGCACCCAGTGTCCACCAACAGAAGGTTCGTTGATGTGGTTTGTTTTTGCACAGTACTTTAGTGTCGATCAATGAGATTCTCATGTTATTTTTTAAACTAGGCCATGCTCAACTGTACATGATAGCAGATGGTAATAGCAAAGTCGGAAAAGAACGGGTATGGCTAGCTGGTGAGTTTATCCCAGTAATGTGGCGTCGATGAGGTATGACTATAGTGTATATTATGTTTGCTACTTTTATTTGCATTCCTCTATCCTTTACATTTAAACTGCAGCTTCAACTGCCATAATTTTCAAACCTTTAATATTTAGCTTTGCTACTCATACACTAACAATAAACTTATTATAACAGGCTGCGAATTGCACTGCGAGTGGAGCGAACCACCTATGGAGCAAGACCACTGGAGCGAGTCACTTATGGAACAAGGCCAAGTGTCACAACATCTGTTTAAAAGTACATGTCTACGCCGCCATCATAGCAAGGCAGCCAGCTACGGGATATAGCAAACACATGTATGTTCAAGCAAGATTAATATAGCAACATAAAAGTCTAATGCATTGACTTCTGAAACATAAAAAAAAGCAGAAAATTTGTTTAAAGAAAAAAAAACATGAATATTAGCGAGTGTTGGTAAACACATACTAGCGATCCTACCCATTCACACCATCACTTAAACCCAAAAAACACTTCAAAAACACCAAAATAAAGGATGTCAGTACACCATCCCCTTCAACTTTTCGATAAATGACAAAAGCTCCTGTGCTCGCTTTTGCTTCTTCATCACATTGACGAGGATCGCTGCAGCTTCGCTTAAATCTTCAGTTTGCAACTCATTTAGCTCTGAGATACTTTGCACAGAAGAATCAAATGGATACAAGAGTTCCAATTCTCCGATCACATAGTCCCGCTCAGCTACGCGAACCCTAATGTCTTGAGCCTTTTTCATCAGTTCTGCTTCATCCACCATAGTCATGGTCACCTCTCTTCCGAATCGAACAACCATCTTATCCCTTACAAAGCTAGACCCAGCGGCTGCAACAAGCTCTTTGCAAAAAGGCATCGGTGTCTTCATTTTTCTTCTTCCTGTTTTTTTATTTGAGGTTTAGGCCAGATTTTCTTTGGTGTGTGTTTTTTGGTTGGTGTGTATGTCTTTTAAAGGGCAAATTAGGGGTGGGTTATTATTGCTATAATGTCATAGTACATGACTTATTATACTTTTTATTTGACTGCTACTATAGAGCCTCCAAATGCAATGGAAAGTAATTATGATTTTTGCTTCCCCATAAACAGGCATCAATTAGACAACTTTTGGCATACTTACCATTTTTTCACAAATGAACTACCACAAAAAATGAAATTGATGTTATGAAAGAAAAAAAAAGAGCAAAAAAACAGATTAAAAAAATACATTTATAGATATAAAATTAGGGGGAAGGGGAGACAGAAGGCTAGAAACTAAAAACATGAAGGTTACAAAATTAAAACATTGTAGGTAGAGATTAAAAACTGATATAGCTTAAATGCACGACACTTAAACAAGTTCAGATCATTTATTTGCTTGCAATCCAACTTTGTTGATTGAATGGCACGTCAAACCTAGGATCATTTGTGAAATTTATAGATCATCCTAGATCTGGCATGCCATTCAATCAACAAACCTACATTGAAAGTGGAGAAACAGTCTATAGTTGGCTGCTTGATATGTGTCATTACATCACAGCTTTCACGTATGAATATATACTGTGTCATATGGATAACAGTTTATACTCACTTTTTCATTGCAGGAGGACAGTGAAAACAAAAAGAAAAGTGGCATTTGCAGAAATATGTATTGGATCAACAATTTAACATAGTAAGTAAATTATCATACATACCATTATCCTATAATTTACAAAAGTGACAATGGTTAGCTGTTTATCAGTGTGCAATTGTTTTATTAGCACATGTTAAGTTTCTTTGGGTATTTTTTCAGTGATTGTGTGCTCCTTTTTTTTATATTCAGAAAGACACTATCCGTCGTACTATAAATGCCAATGAATGCTCATCAATCAAGGCCACTCACATTGGTTCTGAAGCTAAGACTACTCAGATTTTTGAGGTGCCTGAAGATGCTCACATGGGGATGCCTCCTGCACATAGGCTGCCTTATCACATAGCAAAATGTTTCACTGCTCCGGTGAGTAATCTATCTTGGAAAATCGGTTCATACTACTGACCATGGTCGATGTGTGCATTCTGATGCTTCTTTTCAGTGTCTACTTATGACCAACAACCATCAATTTTTGCCATGCTTTGTTTTTCCACCCAACCTTTATTTAAAGGATCGAGCAGTTTCTGAATTTTAAAAAATGTTCAATACTTTTAGTGCTAAACTATGATACACAGGCACATCTTCAAAATTCTTTTGTTAATTGATATTACATATTGATATTAAATCCAATCAGTAAAACCGTCGTTACTAATAAATTTTTATCCTCACCTTATTGTCACTAACCTTCTACATATATCATTTACAACACATATAAGTGTTGCAATCATCAAAAAACATAAATAATTTGTACTTGCGAAATATTCAATATCCCATAAAAGAAACTCAGCAACTGCTTCCACACATTATCCAAATAAAACACAGCTGAGTCAACCATATCATTGCTTTTCTCCATCACATAACAAACATATATCAACAAAATTATTGAACCACAAACAAACTTAACTTTTATTCATAGGAGACATAAGTTACAGGCATACCAACATAGATTAACAACACCCTGTTAATCTAACACATAACACCATAGCATTAAACATAAACACCATAGGACAAGCCATCATACAAACACACAAGATACTACCTCAATCATGCAACTCCATTGTAAACACATTGCGGCTTTTCTCAATACGCGCTTCCCTAGCCAAATCAAGGACCTGAAACAGTGCAGCAAGAATCTGATGGTCCCTATCCTGTGCCTCCTCCAAGCATTCAAGACCGTCATTTGCAACATCATCAAAAGGATTCAACCTGAGTCCCTCTTCCAACAATTCAGTCCTCCTCTGCAGACGGCGACGAACATCGTCGCATTTCTCTCCAAGCAGCATGATGAACCCCTCATTCTTACCTTGCTCTTGTAGAAACAGGAACTTAAAGGCATGATGGAGTTCATTAGAACCACATGCTGCTTTGAGCTGATCAAAGTTTGGGGTAGATACCATTTTCTTAACAGATTTTCACAAAAACTCACAAGGTACAAAGGCAAGTATGTGAAGCTAGAAAAAACCACCTTATATAGGCAAAAAAAACCCTGTGGCACTAAGTTAGTGTAACCTAATTGATATAGTATATCATTACTTATCATTCCAATGACAGATTCCCAAACAAGCAAACACAGAACCTAGCCTGACCTAAAAGCATGTTTAAATAGTTCATGAACCAACCACTAATATAAGATTTCAGCACTGCACACTAAAGTGCAACCTGTATGCTGTGTACTTTAATCTTTTTATCTCCACAGATTCCCTTCATGAACAAACCACTAATCTAAAATTTCATTAATAGAGAGCTTTTCCACTAAACATTGGCTGACGAAACAATAATCTAAAGCAAATTGCAACATGAATTCCAGCAAGGGAAAAGGTTTATTGCTTTTATTTTCATTTTTATATCCAAAGCACATCCTTTTTTTTTTCATTTTATTTGCAGAAACCATCTACATTTCAAGCAGCCAATCAAGCTCATAAACCCCTGGCCTTCCATGCCATGGAAAAGCTACTTTCCAGTTAGTTACTCCAGGCCAGGCTCTAAAAAAGAAGATGCTAAGATGCTGAAGCTTCCTGCATTTCCAGTTGGTTGCTACAGTGAGTGACCTTTATCTATAATGTGTTAACACTGCTAGCGATAATCGATGAATACATTTTTATACTTCCTTTTGGTATATGGGTATGACCAAAATTCAGCAGATTTTGTCATACTTACTTATAGATTTCGATAAGTGTTTTGGTAAGTATACTTATAATCTTTGTATTGCATAACGAACAACATATGTTCCACTGCATCAAGAATAAGGTATGTTCTTTGTTGCATACTACTTGATAGTTCATTTTTATAGACCATTTAGGTAAAATCAGTGTCTGAGAATAGCGGTCTTTATGTGGCAGCATGGACATAACTCTATCCCAGTTTGTCAGCATCGTTTGACGACTCATTAGCATGAATGTAAAAGTTGCAATGGAAAAAAGAAGGGAGGCCAGAAATATGTGAAAGTAGCCAGTGCTACAGTCTGCAGCGGTAGCAAATACACCCGGTAATTACAAGTTTGTGTAGCCATCTTAATATTGGTATTCCAGTTATATATTTGGCCTGTAAGTAACACCGTTAAGGTTGGAAAATCTAATTTACGATTCTAAATTTGTGTTCAGATTTTGGTTTTTTTTCCTGCCAATTTCATACAACAACCGGAGATCATCTAGGAAAGGCCAACGTCGCTGAGGCTGCAATTCAGGTAATCATAATAGTTGTAGGTATGAAACTGCAAAATGTTTTGTGCCACCACCATTCATATGTGGTAACTATTTTTTTAATGAAATATGAATCTTTGGTTCACTGCTTTTCCCTTCAAGCATGGACTGCACATCTGTGCATATTCTAATATTAAATTCTACTTATACAAAAAGCTCAAATGAAACCTCTTTATTCTCTACTTTAATGACATCAACAGTGTATGCATTGACTGCTTTAATCAGCTATTCATTTTTTGAAACTTGCACATTGCCTGTACATATTCCATTCATAAAGCACATGTTCATTTGAAATTCCACCTATAAAAACAGCTCCACCAAACATTGATTCACCAAAAAATAATCTAAAAGAAACCACAACATGGATTTTGGCAAGAAAAAAGGGTTACCTTTCTCATCTGAATCTTGATATCAAAAAGACACAGCATTACCACATAGACTCACTTTTTCATTTTTGTAATATGCAGGGACCATGTACATTTCAAGCACTGGATCAAGCTCAGAAGCCGTTGACCTTCCTCTGGAATGGGACACCTACTTTCCGCCTGGTTATTCCGGTTCAGGATCTAAAAAAGAAGATGTTAGGAAGGTTAAACCTCCAAAACAGGTTGCCCAAAGAAATGATGATGCCATGGCAAAAACTACAAAACAGATTGCGAAAGAGGCTTTTAAATCCAGGCTCAAGGTCCTTGGCCTTCCCAGTGCTCATTTTTGTCAAGAGATAGGTATGAAACCGTTTGCCAAAGATGGGTCAAAAGGGAAAAAAAACTAGTCATTACTCAAATATGATGTGTATTGGTAGTTTCTCACTGGCTTAAATGCCTTCGAATAAAACTGTGGGAAGCTGGAGTATCATATTGTCACTGAAAATTGAATGTGTTGTTACGGGTATCATCCCAGATGTACTGTATCCAAATTTTGTTTGGTTTAGTGTGCTGCAAAGTTGCATTTACACATGTGTTTCGTACAATAATTATCGTGGTTATAATTTGCTTATTGTGGTCTCGATCAGCCCTTTTTAGAAGGTTTGGCCAGTGTTTTATGCTATGCATTCTTGCAACAAGTATCCTTGCAATCTTATGACTTTCTAGCTGCAGAAATGTGCGCCGAAACATTGTGTTCTTTTGTGTCAAACTCAGACAAAACCTATGGCATGTTTGCATACCAAGATATTCCTATTTTGTGCTATGCAATAGCATACAAAAATGCTACTCTTATAGGAGTCACTACATATGAATCTAATGTACGCTTTAGAAGGTTTGGCCAGTTTTTTATGCTGCACATTCTTGCAGCAGCCATCCTTGCAATCTTATGCCTTTTACCGTTGCTATCTTCAACAAACTGGTCGCTCCATATTTAACGAAAACACCCGCAGTAACGCGTGGGCTCGAAACCTCGTAACAACTAACAAGTAAAATAATTGTTATTCTTTTGTTTTGTCTTCTTTCCTAATATTTTTGTCATTTTTATCAGGACTTGAAAACGTGAAAATCAATAAAACCAAAGCAAGAGGTATGGTAACACCCCCTCGCCATTTTCTACATGTCATTCACGAAGGCTCCGTCGTTCCAGCGCCACCAAACCGGTTCCCTACGCCATTTCTGGCATGAAGAAACTTGTGGCGTGACAGTTTGTGATTTGTTTTATTTTATTTTTTAAAAACTTTTTAGTCGTGCGAATACACATAACTTCAAAAAAACTTAAAAAAAAACACCTAATCCCATTTTTGTACATACTACTTCCATTTAACCATTTTTCACACAATCTTAATTCTCTCAATAAAAAAAACACATTATCTCTACTAAAAATGAATCCAGATGATGAAAATGTTAACCTTTCCGATGTCGATGATGAAACTGATATTTTCTTTATAAGAAAGCTTATTAGCATCACCAATCATTGCAACAACAACAAGCTCAAACTTCATGTACGCGTATCCGATATACCATGAACGTGATGTTGCTGAAGAATGTTTGTTGGCTGACTATTTTGGTGATAATCCAGAATATCCAGAGTAATATTTTAGACGCCGACATTATATGAGCAGGAAACTATTTTTGGAAATAGTCAAAGGTATTGAAACTTATGATCCTCTTCCTGAGCATTATAAAATTCTGTAAAGTCACACCCGATTGTACGGGTCAAATGGGTTTTAGTGTTATTATGAAGCCATACGACACAACACCTGATACATTTAATGAATATTTACAAATGGGTGGATATTGTGCAGGTGATTGTCTTAATTTTGTTACTATGTGCGTTATTGATTTGTTCATGCTTGAGTTTTTAAGGAAATCCGACTAATGACATTCAAAATTTATATGCAACACATATGAGGGTTCATGGGTTTCCGGAATGCTTAGAAGCATTGATTGTATGCCTTGAGAATAGGTTAACTGTTCGAAATGGCACGGGCAATGTAAATAGGTGATAAAAAAAATCCAAATATAATGCTTGAAGTCGTTGCCTTTTACAATTTGTGGACTTCGCATGCATTTTTTTGGGTAGCTGGTGCAAATAACGATTTTAACGTTTTAAATGATTCTCCGCTATTCGACGACTTTCTTGATGACAAAGAAAATGTTGCTCTTTTTCAAGTAAAATGAGTTATGTATGAAAAAAGGGTATTACCTAGCAGACGAGATTTACCTACAGTGGACGACTTTTGTCAAATCATATACGGTGGCATGAGACAAGAAAGATAGACACTTTAAAAAGAGTCAAGAAACTGCACGAAAAAATGTTGAAAGAGCTTTTGGTGTCTTCCAAGGATGTTGGGGAATTATACAACAACCGAAGCATGCTTGAACTATCAACAAGCTACAAAGAATCATGTACACACGTATCATATTGCACAACATGATTTTGAAAGATAAAAAGTTTACAATAATTGAATTCAGTGAATTGTATATTAGTCCGCAGCCAAATATACAACGTACTTGGTTCGAGAGATGCGAAGTGTAACGGCGGAAATCCAAAGAATTACATGATAAACGTACACACGAAAGTTTTCAACGAGATCTTATGAAGCATCTTTGGCAACGATATCAACCAGGAAATTAGTTTATGACAAAAGTTCAATGCAGAACAAGATTTTTTAAAGAACAAAGCAACCAATCATGACCATTGATTTAACTTTGATCCAATGGCTAGATTTAATCATTAATTTAAATTAAAAAAAATACAAAGGGACGTTTTCGTAATTTCTCACTCTCCCATTCTTATATTCCTCCACTCACTGGCACACTCACACACTCACCAGTTACACCCTCGCTTTAAACAAATAAATATATGAACACCTGTCATGACTCTCAATCTTCATCAACTGCTTTATAGCTACTGTATACGAGATTAGATCTGAGTGGGACATAGTGGTAGAAATCTCAGATTTAATTTTATTAGTAAGTGATGACGTCAGCGAGGGTGAAGAAAGTGACACGTGGACAGAGGGTGAGTGTTGAATTGAGAGCCTATGGTTGTGGTTGGAAGGGAATTGATACGTGAAGGGAAGTGAGGGAGGGATGGGAGGATGAAGAGAGGGATTTTTTTTAGGGAGTTGGTGAGGTGGAGGAAGATGTCGTTGGATGCGTGGGGGTCATGGTGGGATTGCTGGGAGAGGAAGGTGTCGAGACCGAGGATTGGGGTGGAGGTGACGGTGGTGATTAGGAGGAGTATGGTGGAAAGCAAGAAGAGGTGATAAACGATTTGGGAGAGGAAGGTATCGAGACCGAGGATTGGTTTTGTGTGACGTAGATGGTATTGTTAGTTAGAAAAATTTATGATAGAATTTAGAAGAAGAAGAATAAAGAAAGAAGAAGAGGTGATAAACGATTTGCAAAAGTGGCAGCCATGGTAGAAAGCAATAAAGAAAGAAGATGATGGATATTATGATTATTATCTTTTAGTGATTGGTCACGTGGGCTACAGTGAAGAAAAGGTATGGAAATGTGGAAGTAAATGATGCCTAGGAAAATGAAAATATATTACTTTCATTTCCTATTTCTTTTTTCCTTTTGAAAATTTTATAAAGTACTTCTTTAGTTAGTTCATTTTGGCCGGATTGTAAGTTTAAGTTTTGCAAATGAAAATTTAGTAAAACAGTAGGATTATTTTCAAAAGTTTTATAAAAAAGTTGCCTTCTTGCAGCTTAAATAATAGCCCATGTTTGTTATATAAGTTAGAGACCATTATATTGGAAGTAATTAATCGAGCTTAAAATTGAGGATATGGGTTGTTATTTTAAATTAGGTGATGTTTGTTATATGAGTTAGAGACCATTATATTTTATAAATTATTTTTGTAAGACTTCAACTTTTTTTAATGTGATCCATCAAAGAATTACATGTGATTTTGTGTAAATCACATGTGATTTTACCTCAAATCACATGTGATTCTTTTGGTGGATCATATGTGATTCTTTTTTAATGTGTTTCTTTTGGTGGATCACATGTGTTTTTTTGGTGGATCACTTATGATTTTTTAAAAATAACAAATCACATGTGATTTTTTTGGTGGATCACATGTGATTCTTTTGGTGGATCACTTATAATTTTTTTAAAAATAACAAATCACATGTCATTTTTTTTATGGATCACATGTGATTCTTTTGGTGGATCACATGTGATTTTAAAAAAATAACAAATCACATGTGATTTTTTTTACGGATTACGTGTGATTTGTCTGGACGAAAATTTTGAAAAATAGTTCGTCGAAAGTATATAAAAGTGCATATCTATAGAAAGATGATTTTTTTCTCGTCGCGATGGTGTATTTTTTGTAGCTTGAAAATTTACCGTTTGCAAGTTATGTTATTTTTTTAAAAATGGTGGAAAGTGGGTTTTTTTTTATTAAATGAGTTATATTGACTATTTTGTCCTTCCTTTGTTAATTTTTGTTTTAATCTCATCCATTGGATGAAAGAAAAATAGATGGTTGAGATCTTATGATTTGTTTTTTTTATTGAACTTGTTTTCTATTGATCTCACCTCAATTGGTAATTTGATGTATTTGTATATTTTCGTATTTTTTTAATTTTTGTATTGTAAATTGTATTTAGTTTGAATGAATAAAATATTAGTTTGTTTGAAAAAATAAATAAATGATGGGGCCCAAAAACTGAAAAATGGCTTGAGCTACTAGTGAAGAAGTATTTTAATGTGTTAATGTGAAATGTGAAATGTTAAGGTGGCGTTAAGGTGACTAAACGGCTTGAGCCACTCTATCCCTTCCTTTTAACTAGGGGTGTCAGTCGGGTAGGGTTGATCGGGTTCGGGTTAAGGCTAAAAATAATTTACCCGAACCCGACCCTATTTGAACTCGGGTTAGTCGGGGTCAGGTCAACTCGGGTCGGGTCAAATCGGGTTCAGGTCAACCCGAATATAAGTTAAATAGTGACTAAATTGCCTATTTGTTCTAATTTATATAGAAAATTTTATAATAAATATATAAAAAAATTAAAAAAAATCCTTATTCGGGTCAAACGGGTTGACCCGAACCCGACTTAGCCAAAAAATCTCAACCCGATACTCGACCTTATTTAGTATTCGGGTTACTCGGGTTGACCCGACTAACCCGAATTCAATTTCTAACCCGAGTAACCCGACCCGAATATGCTTAGTTCGGGTCCGGGTCAGGTCAGGATTTTTGACACCCCTACTCCTAACAATACGTAAAAGATTTGTTCAACATTTTTTTTTCACTCATTTCCTTTAGTTGTGTCTTCATTGTAAAATGATAGCGCGAGTGAGCTGCAAGTATAGATGATAAGACACACAAATTGAGCTTATTTCATTTTGGTCTTTTAAAAATATATGTAATGATCTCGATCATAAAAGATAGTATACGATTAGAAGGGTTAGAAGTTGTAGCACAAGTAACTTACGCTAAAGAAGAGTTCATTCCTTGTCTCGGGTGATGGCCTGATGGGTGATGATGATTCTTATAGAGGAGGTCATCAGGTTTTATACAGTAACTTGTTTACAGGTCCACATACGGTAATGTATTAAGATCTTATAAAAAGTACAGGGTAAACTGCAAAAAAATATTCATGAGTATAGTTTAAATTGCATTTTTAGCCACTCCAAAGATAAAAATGCAAAAAATATCCTCACTGTAGATATTTGGGAAAATTAGTCAAATAGACCGCGCGCCCTGAGGGTTATCACTTTATGGACCACACCCTTTTAAATTTTGAAAATAGACCGGTTGCCCACCGATTTTCTTGGACCCAACCAGGGGCTGCCATGTGTCCGACAACTTATGACACAAGTACGTATTTTGAAAGTATATGTCATGTATTGTAAGGTATTGTTTTTTGGGCAACTTGTATTGTTTTTTGGGCATCTTTATATTTTTTGGGCAACTTGTATTTATACACGAGGATAGTTTGGTCCTTTTACATTTTAAATTAAAAAAAAAAATCACGGGCACCAAACAAAATCCAATCCAAGTCTTTCATCTTCTGGATACAATTATTTGAAAAAGCAGCAGCACATCGTCATCAACTAAAACCCAAAATTCAAAATCAAAATCAAATGGCTGGAGTAATGTCAGCTTCAATTCCAATAGATAAGTTCACTGGACTGATCCAGTCGGCTAAATTCTCAACTGACATCCCTTCGAAACTCGAAAACTTGCAAAAATTGAAAGATGAGTTATCATCAGTGGATAATAATAACTATCATTTGGTTGTGAATGTGTTGCCTCAGCTTATCGATTTGCATACTGATCGGTCGAGTCCTGTTCGCCGATTCGTCGCAGAGTAATAACCGTTAATTTATATTTTATTTCATTTATAAAACCTGTTGTGGTGATTGGAACATGCTATCTAAGAATACATAGGTGGTGGAGTTGCTTTTGTGATGTACAATCTATGTAGTTTTTGTCTTTACAAATTAGAAAATTTATCGGGCTTGCTGATTGATTCATTGATTGATTCTCATATGTAGGATTGCTGGTGACGTTGGGTTGAATAATACAGAGTTATTGCCCGATATTTTACCTTTATTGATAACTCTCCTAAGAGATGCTACACCTGCAGTTGCTAGGCAGGCTATCACCTCTGGAATCAGTTTATTCAGACGGGCTCTTACAAAAATTGCGCTTCAGGTATATTCGCATCCTATCTGTTAATTAGATTTATCGAAGCTTTTAGGCTCTTAGACCCGTATTAAGCTAGTAAAGATGCAATAGTCGATAATAATGTCAATGCAGTTTCTTTTTCTCGAATATGTGGCCCGTAGGAGCTTAAACATGTAAACTTTGATTTTCCCCGGTAACCATGCATATATAGCATTGTAGATACTCATAGCTCTAATTTTCAGGGTATGTATTCATGCGAGGTGGATGATTCTATCGAGTCATCATGGGCATGGGTGTTGAAGCTTAAGGATGAAATATATTCGATGGCATACCAGGTAAACAACAAATTCAATGATTTGGCACAACCTCTATGCATAATGTATACAGGGTAATTCTCTGTTATGTTTTTTAAGTCGGAAAGCGATGGGAGAAAGTTGCTTGCACTGAAATTCGTGGAATCAGTGACTCTATTATATACAACTGATCCTAGTGCTTCTTCTGAACCACCCGCAGATCAAACTTTTTCAGGTATACTTATAAATTCTTTGTTGTATCTTTTTGTGTGTGTGTGGTTATTGATGTTATTATGTATGACACTTGCATTACAGATGAATTTAACATAGCATGGCTTCGTGGAGGCCATCCCATACTTAATGTATATTGTGATAAATTTCTATTAACTTCTTTGATGCTACATAAAGTAAACTGTAATTATTCTTTTTATCTCCATAACAGGAGATACACTTGGCTCATTTGTATATGTCCCGTGTGAGGTGATTAAGCAACGAATGCAGGTTCAAGGAACAAGGGGGTACATTAGTGATTAGTTTGCTTAAATTAGGTTCTCATTAAGTCTAAATCATCCATCTCAGTAAGTTAGATCCAATCAAGTTTCATTATAGTCAAACTTTTCAGAAATAAAAAGTCAAAAGTACTCAAATAGTGTTCAAATTGGTTTTATTTTTGATTTTTAATTTCCTCAATTTGTTTCCAATCAATCTGAGATTTTGGGTTTTAAAAGTTGGCTTGCTTGTGATTTCAAATATGATTTTCTTATAATTTTTAGAATTTTTCTTAAGATTTTTTTTGTGGCTCTAAGTTGCTTGTTTGGTTGTGAACTCCCCTGCACATCAGTTTCTTAAGTGTCCATTTAGCATAACCTGAATTTGCTTTTCCCTTAATTATTTTTGCTAGTTTCTTTTGTTTATTAGTAGATTTAGTTATTAGGTTCACATGTTTGCCATTTAGATCCTTTTTGATAGCTTATTCAGTTGATTATCTAGCCTGCACATCTGCAATCCCATATCAGTTTCCATTTCAATATCAGTTAGCTAGTTATAGCTTTTATTTTTGATATTTAATTTCTTCATATTTTGTCCTTAGAAGCTGAAATTTAGGATTTAAGCTTTCTGGTTGGTGAACTTTAACTAGCTTATTTTAGTTTAATTTTATGATTTTTCTTAACTAGTATAATTTAGGATTAAAGTAGGCACTTAAGGGTTGTTTGGCATAGATTATTTAGGAGCTGATTTGATGATTAAATGCTTTTAGCTTGTGCTCATAGGATCCACATCAATTGCAGTAGATTATTTAGGAGCTGATTTTATTGGACATGTTTTACCTGCCATTGACCTTATTCTGTACTAAAAAATCAGAAAATTTTGTATATAGTAGTCGGATATTGTTTTTTTTAATAACAAATTACGTATTATTAACACTGCTAGGCTTCTCGTTCCACTGCTAGTTATCGATTACCACTGCTAGCTTTAAATCGTTTCCACTGCTAGCTTTAAATCGTTTCCACTGCTAGTATTATCTTGTTATCACTGCTGCGATCTCATTACTACTGTTGCGTCTTATCCAGTTAGTACTGCTATTAATGGAGAAAAGTTACATGTTGCTCGACATACGGTTAATGCTACCATTGGATACACAGCTTTTGTTAGTAGTTATGAGATTTTCGTTCTACTCCAATTTACTTTCTACACTATACCGAATTCTAGTTTTCCAACATAATTTTAAAAAGCAAATTTGTCAAAGTTAATGTATTAATGCCTATTACTTGTGCTTCATGCAGGAATTAAATTGGGCCAACTGTTTCAAAATATTTATGTAAAGTCTGGTAAGTCATTGTTGCAGTGTCAGATTGATGCTTGGAATAAACAAAAAGAGTCGGAAAGGAAGGGGTTCATGCTGTAGATGTCGAAGGTGATGATCCGAATGATGATACTTGTGGTCTATGTAGGGATGGTGGCGATTTGATCTGCTGTGATGGTTGCCTGTCAACTTTTCTCCTGAGCTCCTTAGATATCCAGGTACCATAGGCATTCTAGAACTCCTTTTATTTTATGATCCAATGTGCGTTGATAGCTGGTGCTACTTTTCTCTGTTTAATTACTTAATGTATTGAATTGGCATACTGTAAACTTTATGCATGAACATTCGCACATTTATAAAATTGCTGGCCTTTCTGACTTGCTTCCTAGGCTTCACAAATCTCAGGGGTTAAAATTGTTACATTGGAAAATAGGCATAATTAGAGGGGGTGAATTTTGGATATCCATTCCTGCAAAGTGTAATATTTGTATGTGATTGCATCTGTTCTGCATCACAAACTTTTCTATTTGGATTTTTTTTATAACTAGACCTTAGGCATGGATCCCTATCTGAAAAAATATGTTAAGATATAAGCTTCTGTTAAGAAATTGACATGAGATTCGTATGTATATCTTCTATAAGACTGTAACGTATACATACATTGAGCATTCTGTAAAAGTCTGATATGACATTGACATGATATACGCTTCTTATAACATATCAGCCTGCCATCTTGTTAAGGGCTCGCATATCACTTTCCATTTAGCATCAAGCTAGTTTCTTCAGTAATTTGTAGGTTAAAGATGAGTGGTGTAATTTCATTCATGTTTGTTACATATTTGTAGGTTATATGTATTTATAATATGTAGGTTCTAATAAAGTATGCTTTAATGATAATATAGTTTCTTGGCTGGGGTTTTGGCATGGAAGGACCCACAATATGTGTTTTAGGACCAGGTTTTGATGTCATAAATGGTGTGTTTTGTTGGCCTATATTCGGTAATAAATAGGGTGTTTGGTAAGACTTTTTTTCTGTCATAAATCGCGCTTTTGAATCTGTTCTTTACTGTCCAAAATATGTGTTCCAAGACCTAGTTTTACTCTCATAAATGGTGTGTTTCATTGTGCTATTTGCTGTAATATATGCGGTGTTTGATAAGACTTTTTGGCTGTCACAAATTGGGCGTTTGAACCTGCGCTTTGCTGTCCAAAATAGGTGTTTTAGAACCTTGTTTTGTTGTCATAAATGGTGTGTTTCGTTGTTTCCAGTAAAGTTGAGTGTGTTTGGCAAATTAGTAGCAGCTCTGATTAATGGTTAAATGTGAGAATGTGAATTTTTGAGAATGTTGGTTAGATGGATTTAAATCTGTATATCTTTTACTCTTTTAGTTGTTGATGAATCATGGGCATGTCAAACTGATTCCATAGTTTGAATTCTTGTTTGTACTTATCAAAGTTTGAGAGTAATATATAAACATTTTTTACAAAAAAAGCCGAAGCTTAGTCATTCAAACATCTATAGGGGACAAAAAAAAAGTTTGCCACTACTACAAAAAGTGCTTTCGAGACCTGTTTGAGACGAAATCGAGACCGATCCTTGATATGGCCTCTATGAGGGGGGCTCTCCATGTGAAATCAAATCTAGACCGGTTTTTACATGATACCCATTGCATTCGTTCAATCACTCGCAAATCTGGAAGGTCTTGAAAGAGTAGCTCCTTTTTTCAGACCCGTAATTGAGTTGTAAGTAAAGTTTAAATCATTTTTTTCACCACATTTATGAACCTTTTTTGGGTTATGATCAGTTCAAATATATTGGATTTATTTCATTGTTTGCAGGGAATTTATCAAGTCGTTTCTTCAAGGGTTTCTTCCTGGTCTTGCTTTAAAGATTTTTCTATATATTCTTCCTACTGTTCTTATGGTTATGTCCAGGATTGAAGGGCATGTGGCATTTTCTGTTTTGGAAAAGAGGACGGCTGCGAAATACTACTATTTCAAGCTGGTGAATGTCTTTTTAGGGAGTATTGTAACCGGAACAGCAATAGAACAACTTCATTCTTTCCTTCACCAATCGCCTACATAGTAATGTCCTAAACACTGACTATATTTTTCTTAATAAAATGAAAGTTTAGGCGTTTAACTAATACTCAAACATAGAGCTGACAAGATGGACGGGTTGGTTACAGGTGAAAACGGTTTGGTTTTGAAACGGGGTCAATTTAGTACAAACTATACTGGTCTTAAACAGGTGACTTTAAGTACAAGTCAACTCAAATCTTCATTTGTTTTTAACACAGGATTCCGAGGACCATTGGTGTATCCACTGGTGTTGCTGAAATGATGGGCCCAGTTGTTTTCGACAAAGACATGGATTTTTGGCAGCTTGACAAGTGAAGTGGCTTTTTCTAGTGAAGTGGCATATCGTAAAAGACATCCCCAACCAAGTGCTGAGACACATTATCCTTGAAACAATGATAACCGCCCTGTTACATACACTAGGGATACCCAGGAGGTATCTTTTCATTGTCTGGTTCTCGATGTGCGTATGCCCAAGTTATGGATACTATTCAAAACTTTCAATTTGAACATTCAAGTCCGAAAGTCATCAATGTTCATCGAACATGATGAGGCTATTGTATATCGTGTATTTGTTTAATTTAATGGTGGTCAAGTGTAAGTTGGTGGTGAGAAAATGAGGTTTTTTGTAGTTTAAGAGAGATCGACTCCTGAGAGGTTGTTTGTGTTTATGGACATATACTATTGTAATCTCACTTGAATTCCTAACAGAAAAAAGTGCTATACAAGTACAATTCATGTGTTTGTATGCTTTGTTGTAACTGTAATGTTGATACTGTTGCCCAAACAGAAGTTGCCCCAAAAAGAAGAAGTTTCAATATTTTTACTTAATTTTTTAATACAAGTGAAGAGTGATAAATAACATTGGCTTTTCTTATAGAGTAATAAACATGAAATGGGCACCACCTGAACGGTTATCAAATTAACCTATCGCTGTTATTCACGTATATGTGATACTTACTAGCTGCTCATTTGTAATTTTTCCAAAAAAAAGTCATGTTTGATAATTTATTAGTACCTGAGAATTTAGTAACCATTTGAAAAAAAATCACGTTTGATAATTTATTAGCTCCTCATTTGTAGTATCACCCGATAACTCGAATCACCCGATCCGAATACCACCCGAACCCGATTGGGCAACCTTTTATATGAACAATTGGGCAACCTTTTATCTAAACAATTGGGCAACCTTTTATCAGAACAACTGCACTACCAATTCTCAAATACTCTTGTTTGCATTACCGGGTATGAGCAAATTCTAGGACCAAAGGTGCCATTTGAGGTGGATATTAAATTTACAAAAACACTACTCTTAATATATAAAAAGACAAAGAGGTACTTTCTGACTTAACCCATTTTAAAAATAGAATGAGGTGTGCCCAACAATGTCATAACAGTTAAAGTACAAGTAACACAAACATTCACACATCAGACGATCGAGGCTCTTAACATTATGAAGATATGTATCATAGGGAAAAGGTCGGTATGTAGTACTTATATAGTATATACAATGAAAACAATATTGTTTTAGTAATCTCGTGCATTGCAGACCTTGTTAATCACAGATAACAGTTTCCACAACTCAACAACAGTAAGAATGTTCAAGATCCCCTCCAAATCATCTTTATCTAATTCACACTTGTGTTTTCAATAGAGCATAGATATCCTGCTACTGCATGATGACAAAAATGCAACCTCATCTTCATCAGATAAATTTAAAATTATAACCTTAGGACTATTGACAAAGATAAGAAGCTATAATGAATTAATGATTCTTTACAAAAAAAATTAAATTACCATTTATATCCTTAACTGCAAGTTGGTAGTCTAGTATTTCAGCGTAGGAAATACTAAAGAAGCACATTATATTATTAGTCGTCAAGTTTTTTATTGGTAGCATGATCTATAACCAAAAAGAGAAACAGAGATAGAAATTGACCTTCTTGGAGATACTTGATCAGCATATTAAGAAGCAAGGGTCCAGCGAAACCAAGACAATAATTTAGAACCTGGAATTTGTAGAATATAAGAGGTCGATAATAAATAACTTTTCATGAAAAATATTATACAGGAAAAGATATCATGACAAACATTATACAAGAAAAGAAGGAAAGAGGTAAACTTGCCTTCCCCTGAAGAGCAGTCATTGTTCTAATGACATTGACACCACAGTTTTGTGCCAATGTTCTTGGTATAGCTTCAAATGCCACAGCTGCAGCTTCATAAGGCCACTGTTCCAATAAACTTATCAACGTCAACATAATATAGAGACATGAGATGAAGAGATGTTTGAAATCATATTTGAAAATGAGAGATTTTTTTATGTTAAAAGTACAAAGGAAAATAAGTTTCCTTTTCAATTCCTTCAATTGATAAGCTCCTCTGCTTCAGTGTAGCGGAAACGGTCAACTCAGTGGCTCCACCCCCTGGGACAAGCTTTGGATGCTTTAGAATGTTCCTAGCCATTGACATCGCATCCTATCAACAACAAGACAGTTTTTAAATTAAAGTACGCCAGTTTTTAAATTAAAGTACGCCATTTCATCCATGCTTCGTCTATAACGGGTCAAACAAGTAAAAATTAAAATACGGGACAATTCAAATGACTGAAAAGACACCCAAAGTGTAATTTAATGTATAATACCTCCTAAATCATCACCCTTACTCTCAATTATCAAAACCATTATTATACAGTTTAAATACTGTAAGAATGGTCCTGATGTATGGATTTTTATAACATTTGATCACTTCCCCTAACTGTATTACCTTTCAGCCGCTAATTCACCCCTTGTGTCCCTCACATGAGAGTATATGATTTTGAGAAAAATGGCAGCAAGAACCCAACATAGATAATAGAAGGATCAACTTGTTATTATAGACCACCTTAGAAACAAATAAACAATTTAGACCAAAGCCGTAACTTTGACCGAACCACATGAACTATTTCTGTAAATTAAGTTACTATATATTATCATATTGTGATCATAAGTGACATGGTGACAATTTATCAAATGTGTTCCACGTCTCAATAACATGACCCTTTTGGTTGAACCTACACCAAAACTAAACATTTTGACCCATAACCCAGCTAACCTACTAACATGACCCATCTATAAAACCACATGTACCCCATTGTAATAAAACCTTATTGCTTAATCATTACATAAACTGTTGGTAACTCCAAATAGCTGAAATCCTCTGTAGAACTACCTTTGCTTCAGAAGCATGTATATTTAATTTCTAGCACCTACAAAAAGGACCCTTTATAATTCACAATTTGCATCTTACATACGTAAGTAACTTTGCTTAAGGGGCCAAGTGTGAGTTTCAAAAAGTTTAACATGGTCATTTTAATATAAATTTATCAATTGGCTGTCAATTTTGGCAGAAAAGAGAAACACACGTGAAAGCAAATAGTGCACCTAGGGACCAAATGAAGCTGTGCATTTCATCTTCCCCACCTGAGAATCACGAGTCTGCCTCCTGCTTGAATTTGATGCCTCAACGACGCCTGACATACTTACGTCGTTGCAATGAAGCTATGCACTTCATCTTCCCCACCCGACAACTGTGCTACCAGCAGTCTGCCTCCTGCTCGAGTTTGACACCGAGTGACCCTTGTCATACATACGTTGAATCTCTTCCCGGTACTCTGTTAGTGACTTGTCTGGTATTCTTGGTGTTAGCTCGATCACATCCCCCATTTTCACCTTGCAACTAGGATCACTCACGGGCTCATGGTTAAGCCTTGGCCTTAACTCTTGCTTTAGAGAAAACCCGTATGGAGAGTACCTATATGAGCTCCTATGACCCGCTATGTTGAGAACATCCTTCACAGTTGAGTTTGCTGGGAATTGTTGCACTGACATCTGAGAGGATACAACACATGTTTTCAAATTAGTTTTCGAAGGGGTAAATTCAAGCATATGAAGAAGGTAAAATCTATTATATTCGCAAAGCACCAACCTTGTCGTTCTCAATCATGATGACAAAAACAGCCGCATCAGATCCAGAGCAATGTTTATACGAATGTGGGCAATTTTCAGAATGAAAAGGGAACGTGCAGGGAGGCTTGATGGCCTCATTGTAGTCATCACATGCTTTGTATTCGCCCATGTTCTCACATTGCCACGTGACAACCCAACGAGCCCATTCAACCATCTGGAGCACTAATGAAGAGTGTTTTCAAGCAATTTCTTTGTACCTCCAGTGAGCAGCAAATCCAAACTCAGCTTGTGAATGCATTGATTTTGTTCTTATTTGAACTTCAAGTGGAACTGATCCCTCTCCCATTACTACTATGTGCAAAGACTGATACCTGTAAAATCAAATTTCCCTCAAGAATATAAATAATCCATATAATAGGAAGACATGTATAAGAATGTCGACTGAATATAGAACTGAAAGATACATAACAGACGTACCCATTACACTTTGGACGTTTTATGTAATCTTTGAACTTTCCAGATACTTCAGACCATAACTGGTGAACAAGCTGTAACGCTTTATAGAAGTCCTCTTCATTTTCAACAATGAGACGTAGCCCATGAATATCATGGATTTCATCCATCGCCAGCTTTTTCCTATAGATGAAAGCATAGAATGTTAAACTCGTATACAAAGTATAAAGCTAAAGGGAAAGGATTGGCCAACACGATTTTCAGATATTGCCAATGAGCAAGAGAAAAACGAGAGACATACTTTAGCATTTTGCAGCGGATGCTATACAAGCTTTTGTGCCGTCCATACAAAACGTGGTAAGAGATTGACCCCTCTTGAAGAGATTGCTCCAATTTTTCTGCACCGTATGTCACCATTGCCTCATCAAACGATTTCAAAAGCTGGGAGGATAGATCATCGTGTTGCTCTGGATTGAGGTACTTGAAGGAAAGAGTCTCCAATTGCTCCTTCCAGCTCATGATTCCTAAATGATTTGCCAAAGGAGCAAATATCTCCATAGTCTCCTTTGCAAACCTTTGTTTCTTACTCACAGGCAATGCATCCAAAGTCATCATATTATGCAGCCTGTCAGCCAGTTTTATGAGCCCCGCCCTCGCATCTTCCATTGCAGGAAACATCGTATGCAAACGATCTGATTCCATTTTTCTATTGGCTGTGCCGCTTTCACGAGCACGCTTTCTCAAATGGCTTAGGTTAGACACCTATATAATATTCAATCACGTGTTAGCAATCCAATTAGATTCAATATAGTAAGCAACCTTATAGACGTGAAGAATAACAAAACCGACTACCTAAATGGCTAAAATCTTATTAAAACTATGAGTTGATTCGTATTTAAACTAAGAATTAACATAAAAAGCGCTCTAGTACAACATAGGATACGTTTGGAAATAGTAGTTGGGGCTGGAGGTGCGATATAGAGATGCTATAGTTTTGCAGAAATAGTTGTAGTAAAAAGTGTAAAACAACGTAAAAGACAGATAAAAAAACTCCCAAAAGGGCAACACAATTAGTTATTGGTATTTCATTTTGTACATCGAGAGTTCAAGTAGCTTATTTCGTAGAAGGTTATTTTTATAAAAAAGAAGTTTTAAGCTCTCGCAAACCAAGGAAAAGAAATAGCTATGCAGCCATGTTTTCACATACTTATCTTTTATATATAATCACACACACAATCATACGACTTCTGACTTTCATCAAATCGTTACATAAGAACTCACAAACGACAGATACAACATGATTTGTTATAAGTTGTAACGAATTCAAACAAGACGAGCATAAGCATTATAAACTAAAAAACTAAAAAGCCGTCTTTTTCAATCATTTTTAGCAAGTAAATAGCTAAATAGCAAATATATGACTAGCTAAAATCTTGTTTTATAAATAAGTTAACAAATCAGTACTCCTTGAACAAGATCAGCAACACCAGCCCCAAACCTTTGGAGAACATAATCATAGCTAATAAACGAATCATCAAGTGTGTCATGTAACAGCCCTGCAGCAACTACAGTCGCATTAGCACCTATCGAAGCCAGCAAAACCGTTGTTTCCACACAATGTTGCAGATACGGATCACCGCTCGCTCGCATCTACAACATCACCAATAAACCTTATATTAAACACAACATTCACTACAAAATTAACTAAGAGGGTGTTTGTGTAAGCTTATATACGGGCTTACGTGCTTATATGATTTTGGCTGATTTTTCATCGGCTCAGTTAGTGGTGTCCATCTGAGCTTATTTAATGGGCTTATGAGCTTATTGGAAATCTGATAAGCTCGTTAGCTCAATTTTTTCTACTTTTTCACTTGAGCTTATGAACTTCATAAGCTCATAAGCCCACAAAAATGACCAAAATGCACTTACGAGCTTATCAAATTTTCGATAAGTTCATTTAACCGGGTACTGTATTTTGTATCCACCGCTGAAAACATAAAAAATATAGGAATTATTACCCACTGGTTGGTAACGTACTAATTGGTCAAAAAGGGCCTGAGTTGAAACGAGGAATTATTGGTACGGTTTCGTTCAATCAACATATTATGCCCCTAAAAATGTATCAGCATATAGCATATTATCAAATTATCCCAACTTAACTTCAGCTCATTATACTAATTAACTTGTAAACGAATAAAGATTGACGTTATATCATAATTCAAGAACATAAGAGGAAAACAATTATACCTCTTTCTTTGAGACATTTCATCAAACACTTGTTGAACCCTTTGCAAAACTCCAATATTACACATGATATCTGAAACTAAACATCCATTAATTGGCTTGGGGACGCTGAGAGTTAATGGTCTCAAACGAGTTCCGAATCCTCCAATAGGAATGACTGCCTTCATTTTGAGAAGTTTCTGCTGCAAAACAATAATTATCTGAAACTAACATAGTGAGAGTGCAATGGAAAGCCATTCGGTAGAGTCGTGTGTGTGGGTGTGTGTTTTTTGGATAATAGGTGTTTAGAATTTTCTAGGGTTGGGGAATTGATGGAGTCGTGTGTGTGTTTGAATCTGTATTGAGAAGAAGAAGAAGCAGCAGTTTAATGAGGAGAAGAAGCAGTCTTATGAAAAATAAGAACACAGTTTTACTATAGAATATTTTATTTATGTAAAAAGGATGTGTACTTGACTTGATAAGCATTATGTAAAATGACGATAAAACCCTTTTAAAAATATACGGTTGCCCAACGAACGTTAGTTGCCCAAAAAACAATACCTTACACATACGGGACACTTGTCGCAATGTGGTTGAGTTGCCCAATGACGGCGGTTGCCCTCGGTCTATTTTCAAATTTAAAATAAAAGTGGTCCATAAAGTGATATGCATCAGGGCGCGCGGTCTATTTGTGTCATTTTCCCGTAGATATTTTCATGCGACGTAAGAAAAGAACAATAAAGACCTCTGAAGTAGAATAACACCTTAGGACTTTGAATAAAACTTACGTTGCACCCACTTTAGATATTGCGTTAGACAAATGTAATAGAAAAAGTGATGTAACGAATGCTGAATCTTTAAGTACTTTGAATGTTTTGTTTGAAGCATCTTGTGTTGGTTGTCGTAAAAGCATGTTTTCTGGTTGTCATGATAAATGTGTTGCTAATGCTATCTTATCTCGTAAGCGGAACAATAGAAAACGGAATACCTCAAGGTTCACTAATGCTTCATAGAACCCACTTCACCCCCTAGGAAGATCTTATTACCTAGTGCATTCACTAAGACCAAAGCTAAGACTAGTTGGAGATGGCAGAAATGGTTACATAATTCACTTGGATTTAAATGGATTCCCAAAATCATTAACATGTGTGTGTCATCTGTAACTATAACGGAACCCTCTAACTCTTCAGGTTCCACCTCTACTTCTATTCCACCTGTGTCGTCTGTGTGTAATGCAGGTGATACAGATCATCTTTTGGATTGTTGATAGCGGATGTTCCCGGCACATGACAGGCAATCTCAAACTGTTATCAAACTTTGTTTCAAAGTTCATTGGCACTATCAGGTTCAGGAATGATCACTTCGCAGCTATCATGGGCTACAGAGATTACATCAATGGAAACATCAAAATTAGCAGGGTTTATTATGTGAAAGGTCTTGGTCACAATCTCTTTTCAGTCGGTCAGTTTTGTGATGGAGATTTGGAAGTTGCTTTTCGGGAGAAAACTTGTTTCATTCGTGATCTACTAGGAAACGATCTTATGTCTGGAAACCGCACATCAAGTCTTTACACAATCTCAATGCAAGACATGATTGCTTCATCTCCCATCTGTCAACTTTCTAAGGCAACTTCTACAAAATCTTGGCTATGGCACCATCGTCTTTCACACTTAAACTTTCAAACCATAACCAATCTTTCACGTTACAAACTTGTTGAAGGTCTCCCAAGATTTCGGTATTCTAAATATCATCTATGCTCAGCTTGTGAACAAGGGAAAAGCACACGTGCTCACTTTCCTTCAAAGGTGGAACACAGCTCACAGCATGTGCTTCATCTCTTTCACATGGATTTGTGTGGTCCGATGCGTGTGCAGACGATTAACGGCAAACGCTACATCTTGGTAATTGTCGATGACTACTCAAGATGGACTTGGGTTTACTTTCTTCGAAGTAAAGATCAAGCTCCACAGATGATCATCACCTTTCTTACGAAAATTCAAGTTCAGCTCCGGAACACAGTTAGACAAATTAGTACAGATAAAGGAACTGAATTTGTTAATCAAACTCTTCGTGAATTCTATGAGAAAGTGGGAATTGAGCATCAAACATCCATTACACGGACACCAGAACAAAACAGAGTTGTTGAAAGACGAAACCGTACGTTAGTGGAAGCTGCAAGAATGATTTTGATCAATGCAAAACTTCCAGATTACTTATGGGCTGAAGCCGTGTCAACTGCATGCTACACTCAGAACCGTTCAATGATTACCAAACGCCACAACAAAACACCTTATGAGCTTATCCACAACCGCAAACTGAATTTAAAACACTTTCATGTATTTGGCTCTCTTTGTTACCCAAATAATGATCGTGATGACTTTGGTAAGCTCAAGGCTAAAGCTGACATTGGAGTCTTTGTTGGATACTGTGAAAACTCTAAGGGATACCGGATCTAGAATCATCGAACAAGGGAGATTAATAACGCTACACGCGTCGTTCGGGGTCAAAGGAACTTCCTTTTCGTCGATCAAGTTTTTCAACACCCTAGGCAGTGAACCTAATCGTTGTAGTGTAGTATTAGGGTAAGCCACGGGAATTGATATCGTTTTCTAGGGGAATAGGAATGCTAGTGAGAAGTTACTACGCTAAGGTTGGGGTTGAGGAAGATTATTTTTTTTATGTTTTTTTGGAAATAGAAAGGTACGAATCTCGGCTATTGGATTTGGGGGTTGGTATTTCTACCGATTACTCTACTTATCTAATTATCTAATCTAGTGGTGTATGTAGTCTATGTCTAATTATTTGTGTGCTCGTATGATGATTTAAAGATGTGTTTACTTAGGCTTTATTACTCCTTGATTATCTCCTATTGATGGTTGAATTGTCACGTCCTTTTTCTTAATAGCGTTGTGTGTATAAGGTCGTAGGGTATGCGTTTATCCCTAACTCTTTGAAACTACCAAAGGTTATCGCCTACAAAATCTCTAGGATTTATAAACTTAACACTAAGGTACTCTTCGGATAGTTTAGCCTACAATGAATTTAGGTACTATAAGCTAAGGTTCAACAAAGATTAATCAAGCATTAACTACACAACGGATGATCTATCGCAATACTAGATCATTAACAATTAAGATAAGAGACAACCAATCAATATTCAATAATTAAGTTTCATATCTCCTAAGCAAACACACAAGTAAATTAGCCGGACATAGGGAACATGCAAGCATACACACAATTAATTGAAGACATAATTGAATTAATGAAGTAAAACACTTATCTTGATGTAAGATAGGGTATGGAACCCTAAAATACTGTACTAGACAGCCTTGGTTAAGTTTAGGTTTTTACTCCAAAAGACTACACACCGAAAACTAAAAAATTCGGATTATATATATAAGATTACAAGTGCGATGGCGTCACCCTTTGATGTGTGACGCCGTCGGGTCTCCGTTATTAGGGTTTCGTCTTGGCTACGTTAGTCTTGCGACGGCGTCACCTTATGCTTGTGACGCCGTCCCCTTCAGTCTCTGACGTCGTCTGGATCAAATCTAGGCCGTCTGAGTTGCGACGCCCTACTCTTTTAAAACCTGAAGCCGTCACTTGTAAATGAGCAATTTGGCTACTGAGCCGTCACAAAAATTGTCCGACGGCGTCGCAGATAACACCTGACGCCCCTTCAGTTCCAGCAGCCTGAGTGTCTCGAATCATAACTTTGGCCATTTTCTTCGTATATTCGCGCCTTTTCATCCGAATAAGTGTCATTCCAGCATTTTGCCTTTAAGATACCTAAAAAGTGAAAAGGAACGATATTAAGTAATAACGGATACAAAAGTGATCAAATAAAGGCTTAAACGACCCCTCAAAAAGGTACATTTTAAAACCTTATCAGAGATTATGGAAACGATTCATGCAAATTTTGATGAGCTTACAGAAATGGCTTCTGAGCAAAACAGCTTGGAACCCGGACATAATCGTCTAAACTTCACCCCAAACCCCATCATCAGTTGAACCAAGCTTACAGCTTACTCGACGTCAAATGGAACAGCTATTTGCTCCTCTGTTTAGTGATGATATTGATCAACATGCTCCAGATGTATCAAATGTATCCGCTGCTCAACCTGATCATAATCCAATACCTGATACACCTGAAACAACAACAACTGTTGAAGAAGCACCTCCGATTGATTCAACAACAACAGCCGAACAAACCGCATCCAATGACGCTGAACCAGCTGATGATCTTCTGAACCAAGAAGTACCTACACCTGCAGATTATGATCCAAATGCGCTCTTCAATCCTTTTGCTAATGAAATTGCCACTTCTGATGTTGCGGAATCATCCACAAGCCATTTAAATCCTCCTAATCTGCACAATGTATATCAAAATCAACCCTCCACACATCATTGGACTAAAGACCATCCTCTTGTGAACATTATTGGAAACCCGAATCAACCAGTCGTAACTAGACAACGCCTTCAGACTAACGGTGAACAGTGCATTTATGCACTTACCATCTGCCAAGCTGAACCCAAAAATATTAAAGAAGCCATTACATATGACAACTGGATCGAATCCATGCAAGAAGAACTTAATCAGTTTAAACGTTTAGAAGTATGGGAATTGGTTGCAAAACCAACAGGGGTCTATGTTGTTGGTCTGAAATGGATTTGGAAAAACAAGTTGGATGCTGAAGGTACGGTTATCAGAAATAAGTCACGTCTGGTGGCTAAGGGTTATAGACAAGAAGAAGGGATGGACTACGAGGAATCATTTGCACATGTTGCTAGACTTGAGGCTGTAGGAATTTTTCTGGCATTCGCGGCTCACATGAACATCACCGTCTTTCAGATGGATGTCAAAACTGCTTTTCGGAATGGTAAATTGAAAGAAACGGTCTATGTTAGTCAGCCAGAAGGATTTGTTGATCCAGAGTTCCTTAATCACGTCTACAAACTGAACAAGGCTCTCTACGGTCTCAAACAAGCCCCCCGGGCATGGTATGATAAATTGTCATCCTTTCTCATATCTCATAATTTTGTCAAAGGATCGGTCGACCCAACACTGTTTATCCAATATCACGGGGAACACATTTTAATCGTTCAAATTTATGTGGGTGACATTATTTTTGGGTCAACACATCTAAAGTACTCAAACGCTTTTTCAAAACTTATGAAAAAACATTTTGAAATGTCCATGATGGGTGAACTTACGTTCTTTCTAGGACTGCAAGTTCATCAATCACCCAGTGGTATTTTCCTTAGTCAGTCCAAATATGCTCTTGAAATTTTAAACAAACATGGAATGAAAAACTGTGATACCTATGCCACACCTATGGCACATACCAAGAAACTGGACGCTGATTTGCATGGGAAATTGGTTGACCCTACCAAATACCGAAGTATTATTAGGTCTCTCATGTATCTCACAGCCAGTAGACCTGACATTGTATTTGTTGTATATCTTTGCTCCCGCTATCAGTCGCGACCAACTGAAACTCACCTCTCTGAGGCTAAAAGAATCATCTGATACTTCAAGGGAACCATTAATTTGGGGATCTGGTATCCGAAGGATTCTGGTTTTGAACTAATAGCTTTTTCAGACGCTGATCACGCAGGTTGCTTAGATTCTCGGAAAAGTACTTCAGGTGCTCTACAATTTCTTGGTGATAAACTGGTGTCATGGCAATCTAAGAAGCAGGATTGTACATCGTTGTCCTCAACCGAAGCTGAATATGTAGCCATGTCGGCGTGTTGTGCTCAAGTCATTTGGATGAGAACACAACTCAAAGACTATGGTTACGTATTTGACAGAATCCCGATGTACTGCGACAATCGAAGTGCTATTGCGATCTCGTGCAACTCTGTCCAACATTCGAAGTCCAAGCACATCGATCTTCGATATCATTTCATAAAGGAGCATGTGGAAAAGGGTATTGTTGAATTATATTTTGTGGGTACTGAACACCAATTGGCGGACCTTCTCACCAAAGCCTTAGCTCCTGCTAGGTTTACTGAGTTGATCCACCGGATTGGTATGAGGTGTTTGACTCCAGAGGAACTGGATGAACTTTTGACACATTTTTAAAATCAGTCAAACACCAAAACCTCTTTTGTAAATAACTTTATCAAAAACAAAATAGAAAAATATAAAATCTGAAAAAAATCAAAAAATATTCTTCTATCTAAATTTCTTCCAACATTGCAAGTACAATTCTTCCGTCAACACTTTGCTCTTTCAAACATTTCAATTATTTTCTTGGACAAGTGTTGAGGGGGAGAATGTAAATATTTTCTGTTTCATAAAACCTTGTACTTGCATTTTACCAGTAATGGTTGTATCTTTGATAATGGTGGATACGTTTCTTGTTTCTTTACACTCCTTGGACCCAAATTCGTAAAATTTCTCTATTTCTAAAGTCGAGGGGGAGTGTCGTCAAGTTTTTTTCCAAATTCATACTTCTTGCTTAACCAAAATGGAAGTTATGGGCTTTGGATGAAAATAGTTGAGGTGGAGGGGCCATACTTGTCTAATGTTTAAACTTAACTTTTACAAAACCTTTCCACCTAATTTTACTTAACATTTATTTCTACAACTACTTCATCCATGCTCCAAATTTCATCCTCAAATCCGTGTTATAAACATCAAATTTGTAAGTGTTTAAAGCTTCATTGAGCAATTTCAAACATTGGTTTTAAATCGTTTGCAAATCCAACGGGTTGATTTCCATCTATGAATGATTTTAGTTTTATGCCTAAGCGTATAAACTAGGAATCATTTTTTGGTTGATTCTGATGAAATGGATTGTGTTTTTAAAGTAAATATCATGTTTTAAAACCATTTTCATCTAGAAATCTAACCCAGAAACAAGTATGAATCACTTTTCAAATTTAGGGTTTATGCGTGAAATTGGGTGTTTTCTATTGGGTGTGTTTTAGGACAATTAGAGGCTTGTAATATGCTTGAAATGTGTTTAATTAACCAATAACACTCTTGATTCTAACCCAGAAACATTATCATAGTGAAATTTAATTTTAGGGTTTAAGTATTCGAACATTTGGGTACTTTTGATTCAAGTGGTGTTTGATGTTAAAACTGGTTGAAAGCAACTCATAAGGCCCCTAATACATCCCAGAAATCATTTGGTTGTATTTGCATGGTTAGATTGTTTAGGCGTAGATTTTAAATCCTTGGGGTTTTAACCTTTACGCATAAACTATGTCTACACGTATCTGATTATAACTTGTGATACCATGAGTTCTAGAAAGAAGTTGAATAAAAGTGTTAATGGAGATGTTATGATTGATTTATTTTTAGGTTCTACGCGTACAAATTCAAAATCAAGGTTAAAATTGGATTATACGCTTAAGGAATACCTTACGCGTAGATGTTTACACGTAAGAGAAATCTTACGCGTAACTCTTACGCGTAAGGGTCTACATTGGGACTACGCGTATCCTGTGAAGGATATGCGTAAACTTGGATTCTTACGCATAAGATTCACTCTTACGAGTAAACCTTACGCATAAGCTCCCAACCTACGAGTAAACCTTACGCATAAGCCTTATGCCAGGAGCCTTTTCCTACGCGTAAGATTTCTTACGCGTAAGAGGGACTCCTACGCATAAGCTTAGCTCTACGCGTATGGCTACTATGTTTACGCATAAGCTTACAATCTTACGCTTAAGCCAAAATTTTAACTTTACTTATGAAATGTTACGCGTACAAACTTGTAAATAAGTTATTCATAACGTCACAAGACCAAAATGTCACTAATAAGCTATAATGGTTAAAATGTTGTGTGAATGAGTGAAAATTTGGACTTTAAAATTCAAAATTAATATACTCACGAAACTTATCACGACTACTTTGGACTGTTGGACAACAAGTGACATTGGACTCGTAACATTCATTAACATAACATATTCAATAAATTGGACAATAAAATCAACTTTTGACAAACATAATGTCTTTCGATATGTTGGTACTTTTGTCTCAATATCTTTCAGATCACGATATGGATATCACCATGGAAAACGTTAATGCACCAAATGAGCTCACAATGGAACACATATTCCCTACTGGTTATAGTATGAAGCTTGGAAAGAACAACCTCAAGGTTGATGTTGAGAACTTCACATGCTCGGAGTCTTCATGCCGAATTGCAGTGGATATTCTTAAGTCTCATCCCTACAACAACATGCTCACAAACTCTGAAACTGTGCCGGAGATCTACATTCACCAATTTTGGCATAAAATGAAAAAGGTGGATGGTCAAGATGTTGTCACAGTTACACTTAATGATAAGCAGGTCACCGTCACTGTTGCTGATTTACGAGCAATTCTTCTGCTCCCTGCTATCCAGCCTGCTGAGTATGTGCCAATTCCAACTGAAGAGGCTACACTACAATTCATGGTCGATATTGGCTATGATGAAGCTGCGAGAAACATTACCAAGCATTATTCAGTCGATTTAAAGAATATTCTTCAGCCATGGAGAACTTTATACATCATGATCGCCAAGTCTGTTTCCAGAAGAGACAGCGGTCATGAACATCCAAAACTAATGCACCTACAAATCTTCTGGGGCATGGTCAACAAGATGCACATCGACTATGCAAGTCTGATCTGGGAAGACATGATGTCTCATCTCAAGAAGCCTGGCACAAAGGTTCCTTTCATCAGATACACAAAGTTGTTGATCCAGAAGATACTCGGGAATAATCTGGACATTCCTTTGAGACTTGATGACCCCAACCATCATTCTGCTTTGTTTGAGGCTACATTAAATGTTGTCAGTCATCAAAAAAGAAGCAAGGTGTAGTACTGACTGACTGCCTACTCACTGATGACATTAAAAGTCTTCAATCGTATTCACGTTACCAAGAAGCAGTGGCCTTAGGCAAAGTCAGATTCATGGATGAAAAGTCTTCCGCCATCCCAGTCAAGAAGACCAGAAGATCGGGCAGTGCTGGGAGTGTAGCAAGCACTGGGAGTGCCCTAAAGTATCCAAAGATGAATCCTTCCCGAAAAAGAAAAGTTCCATCTGAGGGTGCCATTCCTACTCCTAAATCGGCACCTAAATTAGAGGATCAAGACTCAGAGGATACTGAGACTGATGAGGAGGTTCACTATTCAGAATCTACTATGGATGATACAACAACAGTTGAAAAACCATCTAGTCCCAAAACAGACAAGGGTAAAACTCCAGTTGCAAAGCAAGAAGAAGAAGAGAGTTCGGATGATGAACCAAAGGATGAGGAGAAAGACTACCACAAGACACTTAAGCATCTAAGGTTACAACATGCTGCTACGGAATTTAATCGTCAGCAAACTCGTGGCCCTAGAGGTTCAAGTGGTGGTGCACTAACCACACCAGTTTTCGATGCGGTTAATCAACCTGACAAGGGAACCGGTACCACCACTCACGAATCAACAGAGCAACAACAGCAAGAAGATGAAATCATCTTTGATTTTGAAGAAGCGGAAAAGGAGAAGGATGAAAAGATAACTGATGAAGACATTGAGGAAGCTACTAGGGAAAGAGCTGAAGAGGAAGCTCGAGCTAAAGCTAAAGAAGAGGCTAGGGTAAAGGCTGAAGAAGAGGCTAAAGCTCGCAAAGAAGCTGATAATTATCTCCTAGATAATCCTGATCACAACCCTGAAGGAACTTCTGAGCCACCAAAAGACCCAGAGCCATCTCATCACTCATCTTTATCAGATTCTTCATTTCATTCATCACCACCACCATCCAAAGATGCTACCACCAGATCCACATCCAAATCCGTCAAGAAACCAACCGATACTTGGGCATCACGTGCAAAAACAAAGATTGTCAAAGCTGTCAGACAAGCAAGGAAACGCAATGTTGTTAACAAGAAACTGAATCAGCTTGCGGACAGAGTGAATCTACTTCAGAACGTGATAAACGAGTTTTCGGATGAAAGAGAACAAATCCAGCAGTTTCTCAATCGAGATATCCAAGGGGAAATGGACAAGACGATAAGGGACTACACTCATAAGTTTCTTCTCAACACTGTCCCTGGAGTCACAAGAGAGATGTTCGCCAGACAACTCTTTCCACATCTCATGTCATTGGTCAAGCATACAGTGGAAAATACCCCTGCTGTTATGGAAATCAAACCAGTCCCGTCTCCGGTTGTCTCTGATGCGGAATTGATCTCCAAGCTGGTTATGCAAATTTCTCAACGATTTGCAACATTTACTTCTGATGAAGCTAAAATTTTTGAGGCATTACTGGAATATCAACTAAAAACATTGTGTAAAGAGTCAGCTGAAAGGGCTAAGCGACCAAGAGATGACGATGATGCAGACAAGGATTCTGAGCCAAAACACAAAAAAAAAACTGGTGAATCCTCATCTATGCCTCCACCACCCCAAAGGACCACCACCACCAGAAGATCTTCACAACGTCCTCCTGCTAGCGACAAACCTCAGGACTTTTAGTCTCCACCACCAACGGAGAAAACTGGTGACCATTTCGAATACACAAGTGGTGATGACGAAGAGCCTCCTGAGCCCCAACAACTGCCCTCATCAACAACATCAACCAAGCACCATTCAGCATCATCCTCCAAGTCACAGAAGAAAAAGTCTCCAACAGTTGTATCTTGGTTGGATGAAGATGACACTGCTGAATATGAATGGTTCTCCAAGCTTGTTGATGCAACCCCTCAATTACCGGAAGGCCAAGAACCGGTAGATGGTCGAACCATGGAGCACGTCAAGATTATTCAAGAAAAGTTTAAGGTGAAGAAGATGACGAAAGCAGAGTTAAAACGAATCAAGAACGATGCTTTTCAACTACATAAGGATAACTCTGACAGTGCCATTGAAGTCGAATATCATCTCGACAACATAGCACGAGCCATGTCCAACAATATTGATTGGCTCAACCCTGAATCAAACATCGACTTCACCAGACCTGACAAGGCTCCTTACTACACAGACTGGACCAAGCCACTACCCACCATTGGTAGACCTGATCAACAATGGATTCCCTACCAGTACTTCTTCAACAATGACCTGGAATTTCTTCAACACGGTAGCGATGTTAGCAAGAAATACACTACCTCACTCACCTTCCCAATCCCGGCAACAGTCTTCTCCAATAATGTTGCCATCGAGGAAGAAGCCACACGAATGTTTGTTGATAATGTGGTAAATTATGACCTCGATGCACTGTATGGAATTCATCACTGGCCTGAACGAAGAAGACTTTACTACAGAAGCTGCCAGGTACTCAAATCTAACAAAGAGGTGTACAGTGACCAACGAATCATTGCTATAATGCATGTCAGCCTGTCTACTAAGTGGGACTACTCATTCCTGAAAGAAATTAAAGTCAAACGCCAAGACGAACAGGAATATGACTTTACTGAAGCGGATTTTCCGAGATTGTCACTCAGTGACATTGAAGACATGTATCTTGCTAAGGTACAAGGTCGAATGCGACAGTTCTCCACCAACATCCAGCTCTAGTACATCAAGTCATTGCTGATATTCATCAGAAGCATCGTTATCCAGGAACGTGTTGAAGACCTTCAACTTGCCCTGGAATCATACCAAAAATGTGTTAATCTCACAAAACCACTACTAAACCTTCCCGATATCAACCAACTAGCTCAGTACATCATCCTTAAGAAACCAAAGTTTGGCGTAGTTTACCGTAGTGAACTTCACCGCAATTGCTTCATGGCGTGCAATGAGCTTCACAAGTTTGGTGATCACACCCTGAAGAAGGTTCGTGACGGGCTAGCATATCAGTTAAAGGAGATTCATGAAGGCATCGGGTCAAAGAAACGGTGGAATTCTAGGGAAAAGAGGGATGTGAAGAAAATCATCACAAGGATTGATGAAAGGTTGTTTCGTCGCGATAATATAAGGACTTTGGAGAGCTTCGTGGGTGGACGACAGAGTATTTCTCTTATGGGCTATCAACGTCCAGAGAGAACTCCCGGTGTTATTGACGGACTGCCTGGTACTCCTTGATTATTTTCTTGATTGATATTTGGATATTTTTTGATCTGTATATAATTGACAATGGCTTGTGCACACATAACAGTGTACAACCCGTTCTTGTAATGAAAGGACCCTGTGGTACGCTTCAGTGCCACAATCCTATAAAAGGATCGAAAGCTTCTTACTTTTGAGAAAAACTTATCAAAACTTTCGTTTTACAAAGTTTTGCTCAAAAGAACAAGTACTTCCCCTTATGTTTTCAAAACCTCAAAAGTTAATATTACTTGTTGAGGGGGAGTACTTGCTTAAATCTTTGTTCACAAATGGTTCTTCGTGGAAATCTTCTCACAAAACTCGAAATGGACATATTCAATATCAAAATTTCGTCAAAAATAACATTTATATGCCATTTTTTAGGGGGAGAAAAATTGTGTGATACAAATATGTTGTGAAAATTGTGATTGAATCTTCGTGCTAAAGACTTAACCCATGAATTGACGAGATCTGAACTGTCATACATCGAAAAGATTTGTTTTTCAAGACTCATCCAAGTAGATTGTACCTATTCGAGAAGCTCTTGATAGACATGAACTTTGACGGGTTTGACAACCTTTCGAGGTTTGTTCACACCTTCAAGGTAGCTATTAGAGCTAGTTGTCACCTAAAAGCTGACAATGTAACTCTTTAACGATGCAACGTAACCATGTCTCTCGGGGAATTGTCTATATTGAGTCGATCAATTCAAAAGTGTGCGCTCTTCTCTCACCGTGCAGATTTATGTCAAAACACTTAAGCACGTGTAGAGGGGGAGTATTTCTGCAAATGATAAAACTCTCACAGTGTTACAAAATGGTTTTACTTATAAACACTTTGAGAGATTTTCAAGAAAATGGTTTTATGGCAACATAGGTTAGTCATGGTGTTATAAGGTGGCTAAGGTTAGGAATAACCGTCCTATGATCCGCCAGAACCGGAGGGATCTACCCAAGGACACCACAAATAGTTAGAACTTAGAAGTCCTTAGGTATGATTATAATAAGGAGAAAATGAGAATCGGAGAAAGAAGGAGTTGAAGAATTAAAAAGAAAAGTAAAGAAAAGGGTGAAAAGAAACAGCCCTCCAAATTATTCAACTTAGGGCAGACACCGGGTTCAACTCATATGCTACTGGTTGTCACTAGATGACACCGGTATTGAAGATCAAAGTCGTCATGGACCCAGTGACGCATGCACTAAACCTTCTTAGCCACTCAAGTTTCTCTCAACAAAAGCTTGTTTCATTCTCACAGGGAACCCTACGTAAACTATCGGCTTTCTCTTAGAGATTGCTGGTATTGAAGAAGGAGACCCTCTCCCTAGTCTCCGCTTAGGAAAACCAAAGCGAACTATTGAGTCTAGAGCCACGAGATTCATCAAAAGATCTCTTAGGAACACTCGACATTTCATCACTTGTCGTTCAACAATAAGGACGCAAGTGATACCATTCTAGAGTCCTACACAGATCTTAGCAATCTGTCGAGAACATTTATGAGGGGTTCACAACTGTGATCCTCAGTGATTGAATAGAAACTCCTGCCATGGTTAACATCAAACAGCCCTGACAGCAGGTCACTTCGGTAACTCCTTGTGGGTTACGCTTAGTGTTGTCTCAAATGGTCTACAGTCGTGGGGTGATGCTTCCGTGTACCTCAGCGACTCACCTGAACTGTAGATGTACTTCGGTACATCGGGTTATCCTACTTGAGGGACTCCAGTTCAGGAACAGCCTTTGCTAGAATTAGAGATGTGTTTTCACACTATGTTGTTAACACGCTCGAAGTTCGAACTTGTAAGTGCTGGAAATCCGGCTAAGGAGATTCCTTTCAAGAATCGAGTCCTGAAGATGTGGGTCATTACTTGAACTTGTTCAATGTAATGCCAACTGTCCCTTATGGGATTCGGACGGCTGATTCGCCCGACCAAGGTGAATGGAATCAAGACATTCATCAGAAGAACAATCGTAATGGTCATTTCTCTTAGGAACGTCCACAATGATCGATTGGTGTTTATCACTAACCAATTCTTATGTTTTCTTCTTATGGATGCTCCTGGGAGATGATCGTGCAGATTCTCCACATGCTCATACCAACAACAATACAAATTGAAGTTCTCTCGAAAGGCAACACAAAAAAACAAAATGGTTCTTCGCCAAAGAATCTACAAAGTTCAAAGACTAAAGAGAACTACATCAACACTGAAATCCAACGTTAAAGAGTATGTGAGCATGTTGGAGAAGGACGTGGAGACACCTGAGCAACCAAGCGGACCTGATGCAGATTACCACAACATAACATCACCATATCCACACCAGAACAAAGAACAAAGATAAATGAAGACGTCAAAGCTGAAAACTTCAAAAAAAACAAGATCCTCACACTAGGGAGATTGTTAGAATCAAGGCACTTCTTCTCACAAGAAAGAAGAATGTCATAAGACGTCAAAGCAACTATTACATCAGCACCAACAACGTTTAAAGATTACTCAAGTCATTAATTACCAACACTTAGGGGGAGATTGTTGGAATTACTACTAAACTATATTTCAAGTGTTTGTAATCAATATGTAATAGGTTGCTTAATTAGGCTTTTATGTTAGTATCAATGGCAAGGCTTATGTAGAAAGCCCATAAGCCTAGGCCCATATCCAATAAGGAAGGAAAGGGACTTGTAGTGTTGCCCTAGTCCCTTCTCCTATAAATAGTCTTGTAAACCTTCATTTGAAGGTTGGTTGTTCACATAATACATTTCCCTACGCCTAAACTTTTCTCTCATACGTGTGTGTGTGTGTATTGTATGTTCCTCTGCTCTATCTTATCTATATTTCTTACATATTGATGCTTGTGTTACAATATGGTGACCTAACACAAGTCTTCCTCGAGTCTTTTAAAGTCTCTTCTATTTTCGTCGATCTTCTTTCCATCTCTACATTTGCGATACCTTTTTTCTTTGACAAAAGGGGGAGAAGGAGTGTAAACAGGTAACTTTTACACTTTACTATGAGTTACAATTTACATATATTGTCATCATCAAAAGGGGGAGATTGTTAGTGCAAACGTTACGATATTTAATCTATACATTTTCTTTATATTTTAATGATGACAAACATGCAACCTGTAATACATAACGTAAAGTGCACAAGTTACTTGTTTACGCAAATCATCAATGCATGCATGCAAATCATAAAATTTTTACCAGATAAATGTGTCTCTTGGGACGGTCCCGTAAACATTGGACGGTCCCTAATATATACAGAACCGTCCAAGGTTTAAGGGACCGTCCCCCGCTCCTCCTGGTGCTTACAAATACTGCACTATTTCTTCAGAAAAATTAACCCTCTTGGCAAAAAAATATTGTTCTTTTCTTTCCCTTCTTTGATCTCAATAACTCGTTGATATGTGTTTATAAGTGATCATGACACCCTCTACCTCCAAGTGCAAGAGAAGAACGCTCGAATTTGTCAAGAAACGAAGTGTTGTAGATTAGGCATCACACACACGTAACTAGTGTTACGATTATCTTCTTCATCTAAACTCATTTCTATCTATTGTATATTAGTGTATCCGACTTTTGTGTGAGTCGAGGTTAGTTGTGTTAGTATAGACTTGGACAAAGTGAATGTCCGTGAAGTGTTGTATGTAGTCTACACTGTGTACGTCCGTAGGTGATTGGGTGTAGACTAGGACGGTGTGTACGTCCGTGGGTGATTGTATGTAGATCGGGTAGATTGTGTGGATCGGGTAGATTGTGTGGATCGGGTAGATCGTGTTGACCGGGTTGATCGTGGTGACCGTGTTGATCGTGTAGATCATGCGGATCGTGTAGATCGTGTGTGGATTGGTTCTAGCCAAGATTAGAACTCGACATTTTGCTTAGTGTCAGAAATTAGTGTAAGCAACGGTGTATGGTTTTCTTCGCCTAAAGGGAGCTTGTTGATTAGTGAAGTAACTCTCGAGTTGGGTACTCGGGAAGTAGAGTAGGGCGAAGAGGTGCTTCGTGACCGAATTACTATAAATCATCGTGTCTGGTTTGCGTTTTCTTTACGTATCTCTTTACGCTTTATTCTTGCATTTATCGCTTTGCATTTATACCTGCATTGTGTTTGTGTTTGTATGGTTTGTGGTTATATTGTGTTAATTATGTTTTTGTGATGATTGACTATAATTAGCTAGCTACCTTAAAAACTGCACAATATCAAAAAACTTCATCACCAATCTAAAACTCGCCATTGATGGCAGTCCCCTAAATAGCCGATCCCACATATATATGGGACCGTCCACACATATTTGGGACCGTCCACAGTGTGATCTGAACTAACTTAACCTTCTATATTTATGTTCGTGATGTAATCTATGATATGTATAGTTGTTACAATCATCAAAACCACTAGTCCTATTTAGCCAAGCTTTATCGAAAATTTGATACAAAAGATTTTTTATTCCCCCCCCCCCCCCCCCATCCCATGTTTCTACACATTGTTTAATCGATTGAAATGTAAGAAATCTTTTACAAAAAAGAAATGATAAATGCTAAAAAAGCAAGTGAAATTATAAGAGCTAGCACACGGTACCGTGAGTTAGAAAGCGTGTTATAACCTATAACACATACCTATAACTCAACCCACACCCCTTGAGTTATAAGGGTTTGTGCCATAGTGACGAGTCAAGCCATAGGATTTTTTTTTTTTTTTTTTTTGGTTGTTAGGTTATATATAGGCCAAAAGTGTTATATAACTTGAGTGATGAAAGATGTATGTTTTTGAGTTAATTCATAAGTTCTAAGTTATATGGCAAAAAACTAAACTTACGGCAAAAGTTCTATAAGGCTAGTGCTATGCCTCCGCTCTAACCATCAACTACGGGGATGTTTGTTTCAGCTTATTTGGTTATGTTTCATAAGCTCGCATTTTGTAGTTTATTTTACAACTTTTTAGCTTATATAAATTTAGGATAAGGATCATCTCATGTTTAAATGAACATGATAGGTAATGTTATGCTTAATGTGATTGTACATTATTATTATTCTAAAGTACTATTTACTTTATTTTAATTTAAATGTACAATTATATCAAGCATAACATGAACCCTCATATTTATTTGAACATAAGAGGATCATTATCAATAAATTTATTAGGTCATAAGAAAAATAAGCCCTAAATCAAATTATAAGCCGAAACAAACACCCCCTGCATATGTGTAACCTAACCAGGGTTGAAGTAATAAAGGTAAGTAAATCCAACAAAAAACCCCAAAACCAAAATCAATCATCGCTCCGTCATTTCTCATTCTTTTCATTCCGATCCTTAGCGCTCAACGATCACACTCCGGTAACCAATCTCACACACACACTTCTATTGATCTTCCATTCTTATATTCTACTTAATCAAAGCTTAACAGATTTATCCATAGATTTAATTTATAACCAGGGTTACCATTATCTTTACTTGAAATAGATTATCCCAACTTAATTTTTTTTTATGTTTTAAGTGATTTTAGTTTCAGTTTCACTACTTGTATTCATTATATTCATAGTGTATGTTGTTTTTCATGGAAATACAAGGTTTTCTTTTCTATATATTTAGTTTTATAAAATATATGTTTAGTTTTACGGTTTCTATGTTTAGTTTTATAAAATTCTGCTGTGGCTTGTTAAACGGTTCCGGTTCAGTTTTACGGTTTCTATGTTTAGTTTTATAAAATTCTTCTGTGGCTTGTTAAAAGTATGTATGCTAGTTCTAGTGAATTGATCGAATAAAGATTTAATCTGTAGAGATATTGATACTGATATATGGTAATACGGTTAACGTATTTGTGTTTTGTGCATCTAATACAAATGTAAATCTCTGTTAATATGCTGAACTTTGTGAACGGATTTATTCAGCTAGTAGAAAGTTATGGACACTACGGACCGTAGATACTTGGAAGAAGAAGATTCTTCATTGACGAAAACTATGAAGGGTGCTGCCACTGGTTTGGCTGCTGGAACCATTTGGGGTACTATAGTTGCGACTTGGTTGGATGTGCCTCGTGTTGAGAGAAATGTTGCTTTACCTGGTTTGATTAGGACTTTAAAAATGATGGGTAACCATGGGTTGACTTTTGCTGCTATTGGTGGCGTCTACATTGGTGTTGAGCAATTGACGCAGAATTACAGAATGAAGAGAGACTTTGTTAATGGTGCCGTTGGTGGGTTCGTTGCTGGTGCAGCTATTCTCGGTTTTAAAGGTTAGCATTTTGTTTAAACTGTTGTTCATATAATTTTTTTGATAGTTGCTGAATTTGAAGCTGTGATTCTTTGTTATTTGTGCTTATTATGGATTCACTGCTTGCCTTTATCTTTACGGTAGCAATACTAGGAATCTGGTATCTCTAGCAAGCTTCACTTATGTCTCATGCCCCCAGGAGAAAGAAAAAGTAAAATTTTCGCAAACCAGCGGCGTGTCAGCCTGTCTAAAGTCCTAAATTTTTTGTGTGACGAGTCGTGTCTGTATTAACTTGGTGAAATATCGTTGCAATGTATTTCCCTTGCGAAGTACTCATGATACATTTATCACTCATGATACATTTATCTTATGTTAGTTGCCAGGCAGATTAGGGCATAAAACATTAGTCTTTATAGAACTATGGTCAATTATTTTAACGGATCTGACTCGGCAAAGTAGTGAATGAACCTGGAAAAGCTGTGCAATTGATTCAGTTAAGCTTTTTCATTAGTCGTTCCTATGCTAACCATACTAATACTTAACTATGTGTTGATTTATTGTCAAGTGCTGACAAGAAGTAAGGCTACTCACATCTAAGTTTTCAGTGGGTCCCTTTACTGAATCTGTAGGAGTCGTAAATTAAATGTTAGGGAGTACGAGATTCTTTAAAGATCACCATGGTCTTGTCATGCTAGCTGTTAGAAGACATTAATATGAAGATAATTAGGGGTATATGTTATTATAATTGGAACTATAGTATTTGTTCAAGTTTTGTTACTTTCAACCAAGTATTCAAACATCTATCTTATTACTTCTTATTCCGTAATAGGAAGTCTCTTTTAAAGTACAAGTAAAAGTATATCATGTGCCTACCACTCAGAGTTTTGGAAGATCAGGAAGTTTAATTTTCTGTTATTATGGGTTTGGCATTATTGCAGACTTTTAAAGTCCTGACTCTAGAGTCAGTTTAAAGCTTCTATACCAGTACTGATATATAATCATAAACTGCAATAAAGATTGGTATAAAGCTGTGTAGCATTGAATGACTCATCATTGATTGCTAACCGTCCCAGCCTGACATGTGGTTAGGAACCAGTGTTCATTGCAAGCTGTTAGAATAGCAGTAATAGTGATCGCGAACATGACAATATTATCTCACAATACACACACACACAAAAAATAAAGTAAAAGAAGTCGGTTGTCTGAACCACCGACTTGTGCTCAAATGTGGTACACGACGCGTGGTAACGGGAGACGCGTGATAAGGGGGTTGAAGACGCGTCTTCTTCCCCTTATCACCACCAGTCTTATATTTTGTACTTTTAAAGTAGTCTTGCAGTCAGGTTCCCACTTATTGTGGTTAGTTTTTAATAAAAAAAATTCAAGGTAATCTCAAGTTACTTACTCCCTTTTAGTTATGTAGACTCTGTCTTTTTGCCTTCAAAAATTATTATACCTATCTCTTCAAAAATTTCACCCAAAAAGTGATTGGAATTTCAATCACCACAACTACAAATTTAGTCATTAATTGATTGATTAATTTGACCCCTACCGATGGTGATCAATTGACATCATTTTGGTTAATTAGAATACAAAACTATATACTGATCTGCCAATTCTATTTGGTCCATTTTTATCAGCAGGTCAAAAAACCTGTATTGACAATATCAATATATAAATTTGTTACCCATTGCCCTGATAGAGCCTCGTAAGAAAATGAACCCATAAACATTAAGAAACAAGCATAAGCAAAAGTAAAACAAGTCACTACCAACACCAATCACACTAACAAAGGACGATTCAAGGTGCATGGCAAAAGGGAATTGTATTCCCTTCAAGAGGCGATTCAAATCTAAGTAATTTAAGTACTCTGATGATTAAAAAATGCATAATTCATGTACTACTTTGACAAATACAAAAATGAGACTCCACGAGCATCATCCTTGAAGGCAAAAAGACAAAGTGTACAAAAAATTAAAAGGATAGAAGTTACGTGAGATAAACTGGTATCCCACATTTCCATTAAAAACTAACGACAATAACTCATGTGACTTGGTGAATTAGGGTTAGGGTACTATATGAACCAAATTACCAATTATGAGGTACAATGAAGTACCTCAAATACTTTGGGGTGAATAACTCATGTGACAATCATGTGACTAAGTAAATTAGGGCTAGGGTTCTATATGAACCAAATTACCAACTATGAGGTACAATGAAGTACCTTTGATACTTTGGGGTATTAGGAGATACAGTTGGTCAAATTCTAGGGTAAATAAATACAATGCTGGCCATGATTTTACTATGACTATTTCTTCTGGAATGGCTATTATCTGGACAAAACATTAAGTAGACACAACTTCTCATTATCATGCAAAACATGGCTCGAAGGTGTACAGGGAAGGGCTTTACCTGGTTTGAGTATGTGTGGCGGTGGGCTTAAATCCCGTGGATTAGTCGGCCAAAAGATCGGAAACCATGGTTATCAAAAAAAAAAAAAAGTTTGGTATCAGGATGGAAGGAGAATGAGTGTGATTATCCCACTCATTCTCATTCATCTACTATCTAATCTTCAACCATGGTTATTTTTGAAAGTGAACCAAAAACCACGTACGGGTAACTCGCGATTCTCATGACAATGAGAACTATGCCTCACAATACATCTTCATAACGTTTCTGTCCCAATAGATTGTTGCAGATTGTGTAAGGTTACCCATTTCTATGCTACTTCAGGATGATAGCTTCTGTCGTTTTGTTTTGTTGTTGTTTTTGTTTTTGTTTGCTCTCATTCAGGTACTTATACATGACATAATGGTGAAAGCCTTGGTTTTCATTTATTTATTCGGTTTCTATGAGTTGTAGGCCATTAAAGGCAACAACGCAAGTGAGGCTTTCGCCTGGCTCACGTCAGATGAAAGGCACAAAAAGGCGAGGGTCTGAGTGAAGTAAGCTGATCAGTTTTTTTGAGATAATGTATATGATAACATTGACTTAGAAACAGAATGAAGTAATAAAAATATAGATACCTATAATCCTATTAGGGAAATAGTATATAATGGATCAAATACGAAAAAGAAGTCCTAAACCAACTAAAAAGTCTACAAAATGTGTAGTTTATCATTTTCTTCACTAAATACTTGTAATCTCTATTAATAATATTCAGTTATAGCATGTGGACACAAAACAGTTATCACAGTGATTGAAGATGTAGAGAAGAGATTTTTATGTAATATTTGAAGATGACATAAACTCTAGTTTTACATCAGGTGATTATTTATAGACATAGTCAGCTATAACTTGAGGGGAAGTGGGGAACTTATCTTGCAGAATACTAGAGAAATTTTGGCCGGGTAAAACCAGGCGACCTCGTCATGCCTCACAACCAAGCACCTCGTTGGGAAAGGGGTAATGGCGCGAATAAATCGCTGGTCTTGACATGATAAAGCGGCATGGCTCTCGGGACCTTGCCTGAGGGACTGATTGACCGAGGCACTAGTATTTAGGTACACTGGTTGCGGGATGGGAAGGAAAATGCTCGGGTAGGTCATTATGAGGGAACTTGAGGCCTGAAGGTTAATTAAGGCTGGCTCAGAACGGGCTCGTCTATATTCGAGATACGTATACAGGAAAAGTGATACCATAACGGTACAGATACTAACTTGAAATGATATTGGTAGTTGAAGAAAATTTTATCTTAGGGTGGGGGTTTCTGGTTAGTATGATGGCAAAGGTGATCTTATCGTTTATCTGATCTGTGAAATTTATTTTGAAGTTTGATCGAAGGTTCTCTCTTTCGTATATAGCATGCCCCTTTTGCTATTTCTTCCTTTGGTGTGAAGAGAATATGTAGTCATAAGTAGAAGCAATAGAATAGGAAGCAAGTTGACGTCTGGGAATGAAACAATGTCTGGGCCGATCCCGTTGCTTCTTGTTTAATGTTATTCAGATGTCGTAGGTGGTTGCGTATAGTTTGTGCTAAATTATAAGTAGTCATTTTTGTTCTTTTCTGTCAATTGTCATTCTCGTATAACATGATATTTCAACACTTGCACAATCAGATTGTTGGCATATTATTTAATGAAATGACGTGTTTTTTTAGGCAAAAGCATTTCAACAGCACTTTCTGCTGGAGCTGCACTTGCAGCGACTTCGGCTGCAATTGATGTTGGTGGTCAGACCACAAGAATGGATACGGGTAAGGAGTACTACCCTTATACTACCAAGAAAAGAGCTGATGTTGCCAATTGACCATTCTCTTCATATTCTGCTGTAATGAAGAAGGTTGTTGTTTTTCTACTGTGACAACTGGTCTACCTTTCTGATATCTGCTGTATGTTTTGTTGTGGAGATGTAAACATACTCTCCTTACGATTAGTGTTTAAATCTCAGATTCACAAAATAAATCTACCGAGATTTTCTCGACCTGAGTTCATTTTGTATGCATGTGTGAACTAGCAATGAATGATTGAAAGTGATTCTTGGCTAAGATGTCAAATCTTTCATGTTGAATTACTTCTGGAAATTTGATTGTGTGTTGTGATAACCTAGAGAATATCTTTCGATGCGCTACATGTACCATTTTAAATTAAGTTAAATCTTTTTGTTGATCAGTTTTTTACTCTTCTATTACAAACTCTGATTACGAGAAAATGGAATAAAATAAAAAGTCACTGTTTATATAAATCCATGGGATGAAGAATTATCATATACATGTTTACACAAGTTTAATCATATCACATTGTCATCTACATTCTACTTGGTACATCATCTATCTATATTGCATATAAAACATCTATCTATATTGCATATAAAACATGTATATTTTTCCTTAAAACTTAAAAGCGAGTAATGTTTAATCCTCATATACCTTTTCAAACTTAAATTCCGACATAAAAGTTCAAACAATGTTACCTTAATAAAATAAGAGTTGAGATCAATATATAACTCATATTTGTCATAGAACAAATGAACCAATCATAACCCTCCATTTTTTATCTAAATTAATACAAAATCATTTTCCACCTTTTTTTTTAAAACAACATATCTTACAAACGGTAAATCTTCAAAATATAAAAAATACACCATCGTGACGAGAATTAAATTATCTTTCTATAGATATGCACTTTTACATATTTTCGACAAACATTTTTTTTCAAAAATTCCGTCCGAAAAAATCATATATGATTTTTACGAATCATATATGATTTTAAAAAATCATGTATGATTCGATTTTTACGAATCATATATGATTTTTACAATCATATATGATTCTCAAAAATCATATGTGATTCGTAAAAATCGAATCATATATGATTTTCACAAATCATATATGATTTTTGTTGACCGAAATTTTGAAAAAAAAAAGTTGTTAAAATATATAGTAGTGCATATCTATAGAAAGATAATTTAATTCTCGTCACGATAGTATAATTTTTATCGCGTAACGATTAACGGTTTGCGAGATATTTAATTTTTTAAAAAAGGGTGAAAGTTTATCATAATAAAAAAATGAATGGCTATTATTGGTTGATTGGATCTATGGTAAATTTTGGTTCTATATTGAACTTTTGCCAATAAAATAATAGCAATAAAATTCTCACGCCAAAAGAAAAGAAAAAAAGGGCACGGCAACTTTTGACAAAAAAATTTTAACGTAGTTTTTAAAAAAATAAGACTTTTCTTTTATGTAATGCTACACTAATAATTTTGAAAAATTCATCCACAAACTCTATTTTAAAAGCTTCTCGCTATAAAAATTCTGTTGCTATATACGAGTATTCGTCTAGTTTTATAAACTAATAAAGATGTTAATACTCAACTTATTTAGTTACCATTATATAGATAAAAGATGATAATAGTTTAGCTGGTAATATTATTGCAAAATTAATAAAAAGATAACTGGATCAATAAATATGTAGTATAGGGACTGGGAATATACGATTTGAATAAGAAAAACCCAATCCTAATCACATTATGGAATGCCACGTGTCAAAAACCCATTGAATGTTTTGAATTTCTGGGGCCCATGACATCAATCACATCATCACATGAAGCAGTCACTCTCTTAGGCTAGACGGAATAGAGGGTATGTCACCCGTGAGTCTCCCCCGTGAGCCACTCACCCTTACCCCCATGCCACCACTCGCGCGTGAGTGGTTGGCCAAATCGTGAGTGAGCCACGGGCGTGAGTTGCTCGTTGATTGTCTGCCATTTATTATTCGACCGTTTGCAATAAAGTAAAAAAAAAAAAATTCAAACACCCCATTTTTTTATAAATACCCACCATTTCATCTTCATTTTTATACACATCTCTCAATTTATTTACACACACTTTTCACCATTTCTGCGTGCTCTTTTTGCGCCAGATTTGAGTGGTATTTTCCAAAAATTTCGACGCCCCCTAGGTCCCCCCCGGGGGATAATACGTTTACATTTACGTTTTTATTTAATATGAATGAATTAAATAAAAAAGATGATGTGGAGTGAGTGGGTTTGGTGTGGTGAGTGAGTGTTAAAACGGGTGGTGAGTGAGTGGTAAAGTAGGAGAGAGAAAGCTGAGGTGGCGCTGACGTGGAGTGAGTGAGTATTGTTATTATTCCGTTTAGCCTTACCACATTATCCAAAACACACAGAATCACTAATGGCAGGGATCAGCTCTTGTTGCTCCTCTGCACTCTCTTACAGAAGGTATTTTTCACTTCATTATTTCTTAGAACATGCAATTTGTTTGAACAAAGATAATACTAATAGTAACAGAATCACCAACAACCAAATGTTTCTCAACTTTTAAGTTCTTATATTTTTACCAAGAAAATTGTAGTGATTTGACTATTTAGCTAGCTGTATATATTTCATTTTCAAGTTTGATATTGCGTTTTTATGTTGTTATGAATCAAATATTAGAAGACCAACTAGTATAATGTAGCACAGCAAGAACAATACAAGATTATTGGCGTCAAATACATTGCACCGTATGTATGTCTTTGAGCTTGAAAGTAGAAAGAGCTGCAGTTGACTGATTATAATCTGTTTTCAGCAATTTGGGGACATTTTCATTAAGATTTAATAATACTCATCGTGGTGGAACAACACGAATTTCGCGTACAAATTTAAGAATCAGAGCGGAAATTGATTTTATAAATGCTGAAGAAGCAAAGAGACTTGTAGCAGAAGAAGGGTACTCAGTTGTGGATGTTAGAGATATAACTCAATACGAAAGAGCTCATATCAAATCATGCAAACATGTTCCTCTCTTTGTTGAAAACAAGGACATGGATCCAGGTACAGCTTACGAATGTCTATGTTCTAGTTTTTAAAGAAGACAGAACACACTCCATGTGTTTTAGCATACAACGTTGAAACGTATACAATACAAGGAAAAATATCATAATTTTGAATACCTTTATAAGCCGCAAAGGGTAGTTATGGCGAGGGAATATATAAATAAGTTGTGGTTTTCAGAATTGTACCTAAATATTTAAATTCTTAACTTTAGTAGCGTGTTATCAATGGAAATCCTTTAGGTTACTTGGTTAACATTAAAGAAAATTGGAAAAATCTCTAAAAATTGGTGAAAAGTTGAAATAGTAAACCAAAAATATAAAGTTTGGGCGACAGTTAGGTCAAATGGTGAAGCCCTTTTGCCAAACGACCAGCAAGACCTTTCTGCGTTTGCATTTTCCGTTATGTTATATCTCTAACATTATAGGTAGGGTTAGTTTTAACCCATTTACTTTTGAATGGGTCGATTAGGTTATATTAAATCTCTAACATGTCAAATGGGTTAAATAAATAAAAAATACAAAAGGGAATGGGTTGAAAGTCGACCATAAGGTATTTTTCGCACTTTTGAAGTACATGCTACAAATTGTTCTAATATTTTGCACATTTAAGTGCTTGCATTTTCCGTGTTGTGTTGCTCCATGAATTTGATATGAACCGATTCGATTAAGAGATAAAAGAACAATAAAGATAGATGATCAACTTTCGAGAGGTCGATCTCTCTCCCAATAATGAAGTCAAATAACTAAACCATTAATAATCTTCTGCATAATCTCAATTACAACCCTAATACCCTATTTATAATAAAAGGCCTAGACTTAACTTGTTCACTAAGAAAATATAATAAAGGAAACTAAATAAACTAATTAATTAACATATAATAATAATAATAATAAACTTTAGTAATGCAGGATCATATCAGAATTTCTCGCTCAAGTCACAAATATCTTCTGCATTGCTTCTTATCATTCATGTTGTTCCATCTTTAACGAGTTGGACCAAGATCCTTGGGTTTGGAAATGAAATCCTTCTAAAAAACAATAGTACTGTTGGTTTTAGGACTCAGCCTTTTTGAGGATACATATCTTTTAAATGGCCTTTTTGAGGTTTTATTGATTATAGGAAATGTTTGTCTAATGCAGGAACTATAGTCTTGAGACAACTGCATAACAACTTCTCTGGATTATTTTATGGAATCCCATTTACTAAGCCTAATACAGAATTTGTTCAGTCAGTGAAGAGTCAGTTCTCACCTGATAGCAAAATTTTAGTTGTTTGCCAGGAAGGACTCAGGTATAGTAAACCATTAATCTTTGATGCTATATTCATGAAAACAAAAGTGAAATTACACCTAAAGCTTTCAATCTCAACAAAAGTTTTAAGCTTATGTTTTGATCATGTAACACTTCTAATTTATACATTTTCGTCCTTCGTGATATATTCATGATAGCAAAATTTTAGTTGTTTGCCAGGAAGGACTCAGGTATAGTATACCATTAATCTTTGATGCTATATTCATGAAAACAAAAGTGAAATTACACCTAAAGCTTTCAATCTCAACAAAAAATCTTGCTCTAAATTATTTTGTTTCTTCTCTCGAGTTTTAAGCTTATGTTTTGATCATGTAACACTTCTAATTTATACATTTTCTTCCTTCGTGATTGTTGGTAATGCTCTCTGTTTGCTATGGTTTAAGATCCGCTGGTGCTGCAAACAAATTAGAGGCAGCTGGATTTCAGAATATAGCGTGTATATCATCAGGACTCCAATCTGTAAAACCAGGTTCAGTTTCAATCACTCTGATTTAAAAAAAGTTGTATGTAATAAGAATAAAATAAACTTATAATTTGTGGTTTTTGTGATAGTCATAGTTTAGGTCCTTGTGAGTTCCATTTGATCCTCTTTAAGTACACCAAAAAACATTTATTTTTTTTCTCATTTGTATTGATATAATGAGGTGTTTTGATGTCAATTTTGCAGGATTGTTTGATGTCGAGGGTTCTATTGAGCTAAAAGACGCGGGTAAGGCTGGTTTAGTTCAAGTGCAAGGCAAAATCTCTGCTGTTCTTGGAACCGTACTCATCTGTAAGTTCTAAATTTACTTCTTCTAGTTCTTTACAAGTATACATGAGAAATTCTTAACACATTTTTATCATGGTATTTATGGAATTTACAGGTGCATATCTTTTCATTACTTTCTTTCCGGATCAAGCAGAGAAGATCATTGCATTGTTTCCCTCAAGTTAGGAACATATAATGAGATGAAAAGTTTTGCACTTGTGTTTTTCATCAAAATGATGAGTTGAGTGAAGTAAGATTCTTGAGATCATATGGATGATATTATGATGAATTGATGATAGACTTGCAGATTTAGCGTAATTGATCACAGATTCAATATGTGCGGTTAATGAATATTAAAGTTGATGGTTAACAGACATAAATTCTTGAACTTTTATTCCTAGATTAGTGTTTTACTCTTGTTAAAAGAAAAGGTTGATGTTATCATAAGAAATGTTGATGTTATCATAAGAAATGTTGATGTTATATTTAAAGGACCGTACCAAAAAGCTTGTATCCTGATGGTATCTCTTGTTCTGTGTGAAGCTCCCTAACCGGTTGTGGGTTCAAATCGGACATGTGAGATAGTTTGTGGTTGTATAGTGTGAGATAGTTAGTTGCCGTTCTAAAAAAATATTTGAAGGATCGTAACTCAATTCATGGACCCCTTCATGCAGCTTTTGTTTGTATAAACTTATTTCCATTACACATAAAATTCTTAAGACTTTATAAACATCTCATATAACTCAAATGCATTTATTTATGAAAAAAGTTTAGAATACTGGATATTTTTATGCCAATTAAGCATGAAATAGATGTCCATAGTTAATAAAAGTACTAACCTCTTCAAGTTTTTATTAACTTTTTTAAAAACTAGTATAGTTAATGCTCTTAGTTTTTCAGTCCTTGAGAATACTTAGTTTTTACCGAGTTTCAGTAATAGTTATTTAATAGTGTAAATACTATCTCGTTTTCCATTTTTATTTATTAAATTAAGAATGCATTCACCTATAATAATTTACTAGCAGGGTACCCACACGTTGCAGTGGCGGGTACTCTGTAATCAAAACTTTTGAACAATATTATTCGATATATATTTTTTGTAACAATAACTTGTTTCTAAGAACTTGACGTTTTTCACATTGCGTGTACCGGCTTGTCCTTAATTCAACAATGAATAGTATATATGTTGATTAGCTTAAAATGTCTAAGTTGTGGGCTAATAATACCCTACACGTGATGTTTAGCTGAAACTCAGAAGATAATATTGTGTCCAAGCAAAAATGACATATATTTCAAAGAGTTGGTCCCTTTTGTGTGTGTGTAGATTGTCTTCGTGTTGTCTAGTTTTTTAACCCAATTCTGGTTTCGTATAGCTGGCCCAAGTGCAAGTCCAATAGCAATTAACCTAGTCCTTAAAATGTGCTTGGTTGGTCCCAAACAGTCAAGAAATATTGACCAAAGGTTTTAGTCAACAAAAGTTTACTATTATGGACTCAATACAATTTCCCTTGGAATTTAGTGGATTCCCGGGTCGTTAAATCCCACGGAGGTTGAATGGTGTGTGAAAACGTTCAGAAATAGAATGATCACTAAGGATAATGATCTGTAAGGATTTTGGTTGATAATTACACTACTGATTGTTTGGAATTGTATTTGGATACAGAGCTATAAAGCACAACAATCAGATTAAACAAACGTGTAAAGTAAGTAAATAAAAATGTAAATTTAAAAACTACAGGGACTTAAAATGAAAAGTTTAAAACTAAAGGGTATAAAATGAAATTTTTAAAACTTTTTAAACTTAAAGAAAATTAAAATCTAAAAAGAAAATATTTTACTAATATTATATTAATTTAATATTAATTAATTAATCAAAACTATTTTAAACTTATTTAAAATTTAGTTTAATTAATCTAAAAAGGATTTATAATACAAAACTAACTAAGAAAATTACAAATTTATTTTCTAAAAATCTAGAACAACTTAAAAGATTTATAAAAATTAAAAACAAATATTTTTGTCTTTTAGCAAAGGTTTTATAAATTAAAAACTTAACTAATAATTTAAATCTAATTAAACTAATTAAAGGATTAAAATTAGAAAATAAAAAGGGAAAATTATAAGATTGATTTTTATAGGTTCTAATTAAGTTAACAGAGCTAGAAAAAATATAAAAACATGGTTTTACTTAATAAAAATTAATTTTACTATTTAATACTTTAATATTAATTAATTATTAATAATATTATTAATTTTTTAAAAATACTAGATGACAAAGGAAAAATCTGAGAAAATTCCTAAAAATACTTTAATATGACAGAAACTTAAGAAAAATATAAAAACATATAAGTGCTTAATAATAAGATGAAAAGAAAATTAAAAAGCTAAATTATATTAAATAAACGCTATCACTATTTTTAAAGTTGATGTTTTTGTGTTTTTTATTGTTTAAACCTATTTAACTACTGATAATACAAACTTTTAATGAAAACAAAAATTTTAAAACTTATCAATAAGCAAAACAAAAGCTTATTTGATTGACAGTTAAGCTTTTGGGCTTAAATTGAAATCAAAAGCTCTTTTAAGCTTTAAACTGGGAAACAGAGAAAAAGAAATATGCAACTATGCTAAGATGAATGAAAACAAGTGATAAGTACCAGAAATAAGCACTGAATAAGCCAAATGAACCAAATAAGCAATCCAGTCAACCTGAATAACCAAACAGGCTTTTGGACAACTTTGGAGGCTAATTTAAACTTATGCAATAAGCTTGGAAGTGAAAATGAACACTGGAACTAACAAGTATACCAACTGAGCTTTCCAAAAATCTAAATTTCAAAGATTGGAGTCCACTAATGAGCTTGTGAGAAGCTTTTGAAAAAGCTTGTAAACACTGAGTGATCAGTGTACTCAATGGAATGGACAAAACAAAAAGCCACTAGCAGCCCTATTAAATAAGCTTCAAAGTGGAAAATAAGCACTGGAATAAAGAGACAGCTATGAGAGTTTTCCAAAAAGCTAAGGGTCAAGCCCTGGATCCCACTAATAAGCTCTGTGTGAGCTTGTGAAATCAAGCAGATAACACCAACTCCTCTGGCACAGGGGAGTTTTTCAGAAAATTGCTTAAAAGAAGCTAAGAAATAAGCAGTTTAACAAGCTAACTAAAAATTATGAAAAATACTATGATGAAGATGAGCAGCTAATTATTATAAACCTAAAAGATTATAAGCTAAAACTTAATATTAAGAGCACACTAAAATTCTCAAGTTTATTTAAAAACTACAAATGAGAAATTTGACTTTTTAAGTAAAACTAAATAGTTGACTAATATGAACTTATGATTGATTCTACTTACTCATTATGTTATATTAAGCTATAATAAGATGAATTTAAGCTATATTACCAAGTTATAAGCAACTGTGATGAAATTCACAATCTAAATCCTAACAGTTAACAACTAAGGTGAGATTAAAGATAATTTTGACTTTTTATCAAACAAGGACAGGTTTTTATTGTTTCTCTGAGTTATTAAATACTAATGTAACATATAACAACAACAAGCAACAACACAAACAACCTACACCATAGTTGACACAGCAAATCCAAACAACCCTATAGAAGGCTGTTTTGAAGCTTTAAGCACTAAAACAGATTTTTAAACCAAGAAATCTATTGATTAACTTAAATTAACTATAATGAGACAGGATTAAGCTAAAATTAACAAGGTTTAAACACTTATACTAAGAAATGCAAATTTTGAAGAAATTGCTTACAAATTGTGTTTATGCACAAAACTGAGAACCAAGAACCAATAACACTTCCTATAGCTTCCCAAGAAGCATCTAAACCAGAGCAATCCATGAGCAACCCTGCTCCAATGCCTCTTTCATCTTCTCCACTGATTTTTGATTTTCTAACTATTTTTGAGTATTTTTCTTGTATTTCTGAATTATTGAATAAAACTGGATTTTAAAGTTTCTAAAAGCTTTTAAAAGCTTTATAAGGAGCTTATATGAGCTTTTTAGTCCTTAACATCCACTACAAATAACTTAAACCTAATATGAGAATTTTAACTTAAAAATTGCACAAACATGAAATGAAACTGAAACTTGAAATTGCTTATTGATAAAGGTTTGAAATACACTAAGATTGATAAATACAGTACTTGAAAGCTAAAACATACACTGGAAAACTTAAATTGATTAATACGACTTAAGAAAATTAAAATTACACTAGATAGCATCCACATTGCTTCATTCTTTCTTTATATTGATCTTTTAGAGTTCCTTGTCGACCTCTGAATATTTCCCACTTGATCTTGTCCATTGGATTCATCAAATTCATCAAAACCGTGCACTTGGACTTTTTTGCGCCAAAATATCTATTTGAGTGGGAGCAGCAGGTTTTTGCAATTAAAGAATTTTGGGTGTTTGTGGAGGTGTAGGAGAGTGGGTAGACAGCTGGGGTTGAGGTGGAAAGGTGGTGGTGAGGTGGTAGGAGCAGGTAACCAGGTGGAGGGTGGAAACTGGTTTGGCGGGTTTTGGTGGGAAAAGAAGACGGTTAACTATGTTTGACCGTTTTTATTAATAAGGGAAGGGGTTCAAATTAGGGGGTCACGGGTTTTGGACTGGCTCAAGGGTCAAGGTTCGGGGGTTCAAGGTTCAAGTTAGGTGTGGGTTGGGCTTGCATTGGGCCAGCAGTGTTTGTGTTTGGGTTTGTGTTTATTTAAGGTCCGATTGGTTTGTAGTTTAATCACAAGGACCATTTTTTTAATATTCTGAAAGTGAGGGGTTAAACCTGCAATTTTTCCAAAGTAACACAAGGATCGATTATGCCATATATGAATAGTACAAGGGTTATATTTATTAATTTTCCATTTTAAATAACCCAGGGACCATTTTTGACACTTTTCAAAGTTGTGGGACCAAAGTTGTAAATATGCAATTTTAACTTCAAAGGACTATTTCTAACAACTTGTGAATCCCCAAGGACCTTTAATGATATTTTACAAGTTTTGAATTACCAGGGACTAGTTTTGCCAATTTATGAAAGTTTAGGGACTGAAACTGTAAATTATGTAAACTTTGTTGTTTTTCATCAGTTTTCAATCCTTTTGCACTTGTAACACATAAAAACACATTTCAATGATATTTATAGCATTTATATGGCATTTCTGAGTGTTTTTGGCAGTTTTTGTAGTTTAAATGGGAACAAAATGATGAGTATTTAGACACTCATCAATCCCCCACACTAAACTATTGCTAGTCCCTAGCAATATTTTATGAAAAATTAATGGATTTTATCTCTTTACCAAAAGCCATTACTTCTGGAGTAGCCAATTGTTTCAGTTCAAGTAAGAACCTTGGTACAATGATAACCAAATGATTTTGAGCAAATCATAAGCTGTAAACGGTTTTGATTTGTCTTTACCATAAGTCGTTTGCTTCTGGACTAGCCAACTCTTAGATAAAATATCTTTGGTGAGTCGATTTACCAATTATGGTTTTCCAACTGCCTTTACCACAAGCCATAAACTTGTGGGCTAGCCAACTCTTCACTAATTAAATATATTGTGAGCTGAACACCATACAATTTTGGGCAAATTGCAAGCCGTCAACGGATTTGAGATATCTTTACCAAGAGCCGTTTGCTCCTGGATTAGCCAATCCTTTTGTTTATTAGACATGGCGGACTGATAACCGTAAGCTGAGTAAGTGCAAAACACTTGCTCCAAAAAATATTTTGGCCAAAAATGGGGGAATTGGGTGGTATAATTACATGATTAAATTCGTGAGAATTACCCCCCACACTAGAAATGAATATTGCCCTCAATATTCAAAGTACCGGCGGTTATGCCGAAACATAGAACGTAAAAGGGAAATACTACGGCCATTATTTTATTTTTGTTATATACACACTTTTTTTTTTTTTTTTTTTAAATGAAACTTATATACAACAGCGGGGGGCAACTCCCCCACACTAGGGTGGTACACACGGGTGAAAACCCATGTTTAACTACTGTTTTTGATTACCGAGTCGCTAGCTTGACTCGATCCCCGCATTTATTGGTTCATGGGGAAAGTTTGGAGATCCGGGACAACCATGGGTGGAATGTCCTCTCCAAAATAGTGCTTCAACCGATGACCATTCACTTTAAAATTTGGACCATCGGGTTGAGATAACTCAATGGTTCCATAAGGAAATACTTTAGTGATGATGAATGGTCCAGACCAGCGGGATTTTAGTTTTCCTGAGAAAATCTTCAATCTTGAATTGAAAAGAAGGACTCGATCACCGACGTTGAAAACGCGGTTCTTGATTTTGGAGTCATGAATCTTCTTTGTCTTTTCTTTGTAGATCAAAGAGTTCTCGTATGCTTGATCACGGAGTTCATTTAATTCATTCATTTGAACTTTCCGGTGATCACCAGCTGTCTGAATATCGAAGTTGGCATGTTTCAAGGCCCATTATGCTTTGTGCTCAAGCTCAATCGGCAGATGACACGCCTTTCCGTACACTAGCTTGTATGGAGTACACCCGATGGGTGTTTTATAAGCTGTACGGAAGGCCCAGAGTGCGTCATCCAGTTTATCAGACCAAGAAGCACGGTTTTCGCCTACTGTCCTCTCTAGAATTCTTTTAATCCCTCGGTTGGAAACTTCCACTTGCCCACTTGTTTGGGGGTGGTACGCAGTAGAGAGACGGTGAGTTACACCATACTTTTGCATGACTCTATCAAACTGGTCATTGCAGAAATGCGTACCACGATCACTGATTATAGCTCGTGGAGTTCCAAACCTAGCAAAAAGAGATTTTAAGAATTTCACAACAACTCGGGCATCGTTGGTAGGCAAAGCTTTCGCTTCAACCCATTTTGACAAATAGTCAACGGCCACGAGTATGTATTTATTTCCTCGAGATGAAGGAAATGGCCCCATAAAGTCAATGCCCCAGATGTCAAAAATCTCACACACTTGAATGGCGTTTTGCGGCATTTCATTTCTTTGTGAGATATTTCTGTGACGTTGACAAGCGTCACAGGTTTTGACAAATTCGTGGGCATACTTGTAAATCGTGGGCCAATAAAATCCGGAATCAAACACCTTCTTGGCAGTGTAGTTTGGACTATGATGGCCCCCGGTGGGTCCAGCATGGCAAGCTTTGAGAATGTCCATAGCTTCCTGTCCATAAACACACCGTCGGATGACTTGATCCGCACAGATTTTGAATAAGTAAGGGTCGTCCCAGAAGTAATGTTTAACATCCTTGAAGAATTTGTTCTTCTGTTGGGTTGACATTCCTTTCACTATGAAGTTACCCGCATGGTAATTTGCGAAGTCAGCAAACCATGGGGTAGTAGAGTTTCTACGAAAAGTAACCGCATTGAGTGTCTCGAGAGGAAACGTTTCATTTATTTACTTTTTCTCGAAAACATCCTGGTGAGGGTTTTCTAGACGGGACAGATGATCAGCAGCCAGGTTCTCAGCTCCTTTTTTATCACGTATAATGATATCAAATTCTTGCAGGATGAGAACCCAACGGAGCAATCTCGGCTTTGCATCTTGTTTTGCAAAGAGATATTTGAGAGCCAAGTGATCCGTATACACCACGCATTTGGTCAAGATTAGGTATGGCCGAAACTTCTCAAACGCATACACCACGGCTAGTAGCTCTTTTTCTGTAGTGGTGTAATGGGTTTGAGCTTCAGTCATAGTCTTACTTGCGTAGTGGATAGGCTGAAAATGCTTAGTTTTACGTTGCCCCAGGACTGCACCGATAGCAAAATCACTTGCATCGCACATGAGTTCAAAGGGTAAATCCCAGTCGGGGGCAACGAGAATGGGTGCTTCCGTAAGCATTTTCTTTAATGTTTCAAAAGCTTCGATGCACTCAGGTGAGAAGATAAAAGGAGCATCCTTCTCAAGGAGATGAGTCATAGGCCGAGCGATTTTAGAAAAATATGTATGAATCTGCGATAAAAACCGGCATGACCTAAAAAACTCCTAATACCTTTGACGGTAGTAGGATGAGGCAATTTGGCAATGACATCCACTTTCGCTTTGTCAACCTCAATCCCGTTTTTTGAAATCTTATGACCTAGGACAATTCCTTCTTTGACCATAAAATGGCTCTTTTCCCAGTTTAGACAAAGATTGGTGTCTTCACACCGTTTGAGCATTTTTTCTAAATGGGAGAGACATGTTTGAAATGAGTCCCCAATGACCGAGAAGTCATCCATAAACACCTCCATTGTTTCCCCGATCATGTCGTGGAAAATTGCCATCATACATCGTTGGAACGTGCCAGGAGCATTACATAGGCCAAAAGGCATACGTCTGTAGGCAAAAGTTCCGTATGGGCAGGTGAATGTGGTCTTTTCTTGATCCTGTGGATCAATGGGAATCTGAAAATACCCCTAGAAACCATCAAGGAAACAATAGTATTCGTTCCCTGCTAATCTCTCAAGCATTTGGTCCATGAAGGGTAGAGGAAAGTGGTCTTTTCGGGTGGCGTCATTCAACTTGCGATAGTCAATACACACACGCCATCCCGTAACCAATCGAGTTGGAATTAACTCGTTATTTTCATTTGTGACAACAGTAATGCCACCCTTTTTAGGAACACAGTGAATTGGGCTAACCCAAGGACTATCTGAGATCGGGTAGATTAATCCTGCATCAAGAAGTTTAAGAACCTCTTGTTTAATAACATCATGGATTTTTGGATTTACTCGTCTTTGTTGTTGAACTGCTGGCTTGAAGTCATCCTCCATCAAGATTTTGTGAGTACAAAACTCAGGGTTGATACCCTTAATGTCGGAGAGTTTCCAAGCAATTGCTTGCTTGTGTGACTTCAAGACCTTTATCAGAGCAGTCTTTTCATCTTTACTCAAATCTCGAGCAATAATGACGGGTAATTTATTATCACCCTCCAAGAATGCGTACTCGAGATGAGGTGGTAAGTCCTTAAGTTCAACCTCAGGAAATTCTTCAGTTTTCTCAATTGACTTGACTTCCTTGTTATGAAGTTCAACGGGAGGGAGTGGAGGAGAAGTGTCCTGATTTAACAACTTCTCAAGAAGAAGAATATCTCCCTCCAGATTAATCTCATTGTTATTAATCTCATCTGGAATTGAATCACTAGTGTGGGGGATTGATGAGGGATCATCATTGAGCAACTTCTCAAGAAGAAGAATGTCCCCCTCGATGTCAATTGGAGCGTGATCAATTTCCCATGAAACCGAATTACTAGACAAGTATGCTTCAATCTCTTCCAAGATGAAGTCACTTCCCTCAAACGGAGTGAGAGAAGGGGAAGGGTTGGAAATGATAGGTCGAGAAGATGTGGTGGGATCCCCACTCACAGAATTATGAGAATAACCAAGAAACTCTTGAGAGTACTCCTCTGAAGCAATATCTATTACATCGATTCGGTTAACCGATTCAGCATCATAGTTTGAGGAGTATCTCGAAGTTTGATCGAGGTTAAAGGTAACGGCTTCATCACCCACACGTAATGTGATTTCATGCTCAAATACATCAATAACGGCATGGCCCGTCCTTAGGAATCCTCGTCCAACAATGAGAGGAACCCGTGGATCAGCATCGAAATCAACGACTACAAAGTCAGCTGGAAAATGGAACTTTCCTACTTTCACAAATACGTCCTCGGCAATGCCAAGTGGACGGGATATTGAACGATCTGCAAGCTCGAGAGTCATGCATGTAGGAGTAAGGTCCGGAAGAGAAAGTTTCTTCCATACTGAATGAGGCATCAGGTTAATGCTTGCACCAAGATCGGCTAAGGCAAAGCATTCAACCATTCCTGGAAAAACACAAGGTAAGAGAAATTTTCCAGGATCTCCAAGCTTATCGGGAAGCTTTTTCAAGATAACTGCTGAGCAATTCTCGTTTAGTGGAGTTTTCGCCATCTCAAACAGTTTTTCCTTGTTGCTTAACATGTGTTTGAGAGTTGATGCAAACTTGGGCATCAGCATGATAGCATCCGCAAAGCTTATGTCAAAATGTAGTTCTTGGAAAATTTGAAAAAAATTGTCCATTTGATGACTAGCTTTTTCGCGGAGCTTTTGCTCACTTAAACGTGATGGGTAAGGAATAGAAGTTTTGGATTTGGGGTTTTCAACGGGAGCTACAGGAGGTTCAAAAACAACTTCTGGCTTAGACTTGGTTTTCAGGACAACTTGAGGTTGGACATCGTTGGTACCTCCGTTATTAGTAGGAAGTTCTTTGTCCTTTGTCGCCTCATGTTCACGTTCCACTACCTTAGGAGAAGAAGAAGAAGAAGAGGTAGGAGGAACAATAGGTCCTTCGTATGATACACCACTTCTGGTTGTGATCGCTTTAGCATCGCCCCTCGGGTTAGCGATCGTGTTGCTCGGAAGTTTTCCTGAGCCCGAGGGTTGATCATTTAAAGACTTCTTTAGTTCAGCGATCTGACTGATCAACACTGATAAGGTTTTAAAAGGTACCTTTTTGAGGGGTCATTTAAGCCCTTATTCGATCACTTTTGTATCCGTTATTGCTTAATATCGTTCCTTTTCACTTTTTAGGTCTCTTGAAGGCAAAATGCTGGAATGATGCTTATTTGGACGAAAAGGCGCGAATATACGAAGAAAATGGCCAAAGTCAGAATCGAGACACTCAAAGCTGCTGAAACATAAGGCGACGGCGTCACTGCATATCTGCGACGCCGTCGGGAAGGAATTTTGCGACGGCTCAGAAGAAAAATTGCATGTTTTCAAGGGACGACGTCAGGTTCTAAAGGAATAGGCCATCGCTACTCAGACGGCCTAGATGCAGCCAAGACGGCGTCAGAGCTGAAGGGGACGGCGTCACAGTCATAAGGTGACGCCGTCGCAAGGTTTACGTGGCCAAGACGAAACCCTAATGACGGCGACACGACGGCGTCACGAAACATAAGGTGACGCCGTCGCAGATGTAATCTTATATATAGAATCCGAATTTTTCAGTTTTTGTGTGTAGTCTTTTGGAGTAAAAACCTAAAACCGAACCAAGGCTTTCCTGTGCAGTATTTTAGGGTTCTAAACCCTATTATACATCAAGATAAGTATTTACTTCATTAATTTAATTATATCTTTGATTATTTGTGTGTATGCTTGCATGTTCTCCATGTCCGGCTAATTTATTTGTGTGTTTGCTTAGGGAATATGAAACTTAATTATTGAATATTGATTGGTTGATACTTATCTTAGTTGACTAATGATCTAGAGTGCGCTAGATTATTCGTTGTGTACTTAATGCTTGACATTTCTTTGTGAACTTTAGAATATAATTATCTAGGTAATTGTAGGATAAAGTATTCAAGGACAACCGTAGAGTAGGCGTCTATAAATCACTAGAGGATTTGTAAACAAGACCCTTTGGTAATTTCAAAGAGTTAGGGAAATAAGCACGCCCTATAGCCTTAGAATCACAACGCAACTAGGAATAAGGACGTGACAAATCAACCATCAATAGGAGATAATTAAGGAGTAGTAAAACCTAAGTAAACACATCTTTAAACTATCATACGAGTACACATCAATTAGACATAGACTATCACAACCTTAGCTTAGATAATTAGATAATAGTAGAGTAATCGGTAGAAATACCAACCCCCCAAATCCAATACCCGAGATTCGTACCTTTTCATTTTCTAAAAAAACATAAAAAGATAAAAAATAATCTTCCTCAACCTCAACCTTAGCGTAGTAACTTCTCACTAGCATTCCTATTCCCCTAGAGAACGATATCAATACCCGTGGCTTACCCTAATTACTACACTACAACGATTAGGTTCACTGCCTAGGGTGTTATAAAACTTGCTCGAAGAAAAGGAAGTTTCCTTGACCCCGAACGACGCGTGTAGCGTTATCAAACACTCTGATTGTCTCCTCTTGAGACTTCATGAATTGCTTTAAAAGCTCATCAGATGTTGATACTGGAGGAGGTGGAGGGAAATTTTGAGGCCGTATGTTTTGATTATAACCTTTTTGTTGAAAATTCCCTTGGTTAGGATTCACATTTCCCTGAAATTGATTCCCTCGATTGAAATTGTTTTGATTAAAGTTTCCTTGATGTTGGAAACCTTGATTTGGTCCGGGATAGAAATTACCTTGGTTTTGATAACCTTGGTTCATTCTAGGTTGGTTCTGATTCCGGTTTTGCATGTTATGATTCTGGTTAAAACCGGGTGGTCCCTGATAAGTATTAGCACGGTAGTTTGGTTCATTTTGAGAACGGTATTGATTACCTCCCTGATGTGAAGTACCGGCTATAGCATTGGCTTCAAAAGGACTACCATCGGTGGCAGTACAGTTGTAGTATGCATGAGGGCCACCACAAGTGACACAGACCTCAACTTTCTTCACTTCACCATGTGATGGTGTCTGTGTGAAAGTGACTTTCTTTTGGTTAGCAAGAACCAAAGCCTGAATAGCATCCGTGAGTTTGTCAATCTTAGCATCGGTGCTAGATGTACTCACGTGAGATGAAGTAGAAGGTCCTGCATTAGACTAAGACTGATATGTCTTTGTTCGTACAGTGCGGACCTGGGATTTGTTTTCTATGATTTGCAAGGCTTCTTTTGTGGTCTTGCTCAGGAAATTACCTCCCGCGGAGGTATTTAAAGAGTCTTGGTCAGCTTGGATCAGACCATTGTAGAAAGTATCCATTTGCATTAATTCGGTAAAACCATGATGCGGACACTTTCGGAGCAACTCTTTGTAACGATCCCATGCCTCACCGAATGATTCATCAAATCTTTGAGTGAATTTCATTATCTCATTCTTAAGACTTGTAGTTCGGGATGGAGGATAGAATTCGTTAACAAACTTAGTGACTAAATCCTCCTATGTCTCAATGGAACGAGGGGGTTGTTTCTCAAGCCAAATCCGGGCTTGTCCCTCTAGAGAGAATGGGAACAGAAGAAGCTTAATTGCTTTATGTGGGACATTCTTGTATTTGATGGTCGATGCAATCTTGTTGAACCATCGAATATGTGCATGAGGGTCGTCCCGCTCAAAACCATAAAATTGGCTTTGGGTTACAAGATTAAGTAACCCGGTTTTGAGCTCGAAGGTGTCGGCCACGATGGCTGGGACAACAATGGCATCTCCGTAACCCTCGATGGGTGCTTGGAGAAGCTCTTTCATCGGTTTTTTTGCTGCCATTACGACAGAGGGTGGTGGTACTAGACGTTCCTCAGTCACGGCTGAAGGAGCAGAACGTCCTCTACGTCTACGTGGAATACTTACAAGCTCTGAAAGTGGACTTGTGGAGCTGGAAGAACGAGTGCGCATGCACTAAGGATAAAAATCAGTTTTCAAAAACAAATGCGAGGCAAAATGACAAGTGAACTTAAACCAATAATCACAAATGAAATGGCTTCTTTAAAAAAGGTACACCAAATCACAAGGATACAAAGGCAAGTTTTGATCTTTAAGATTGGGAACTTATTAATGTTCACACCCAGTTGGTAGGTGTTCTGCCTTGGTTTGCGGTGGTTGATTTTTATGTATTTATTAAGTACCACTAAAAAGACGTAGGTATGGATTTGTGCTAAGGGTTTAAATACTTTTGGACAATATTTTTGGTATCGTCTCGTTTAACCAAATCGTACCTCTTTAAGAATCACCTTAAAGAAAATACAGGATAGAAAATTTTATGATTGTTTTGTTGTTTTATATTTTTTTTGGTGTTGTTAACACTTTAGGAAAAGTGTTAATGAACTTTTTGCTTTTGATAACTTTACAAAAAACTGTTTACAAAAGGTGGTATATGTGCAAGGTTGGTCCCAAACAGTCAAGAAATATTGACCAAAGGTTTTAGTCAACAAAAGTTTACTATTATGGACTCAATACAATTTTCCTTGGAATTTAGTGGATTCCCGGGTCGTTAAATCCCACGGAGGTTGAATGGTGTGTGAAAACGTTCAGAAATAGAATGATCACTAAGGATAATGATCTGTAAGGATTTTGGTTGATAATTACACTACTGATTGTTTGGAATTGTATTTGGATACAGAGCTATAAAGCACAACAATCAGATTAAACAAACGTGTATAGTAAGTAAATAAAAATGTAAATTTAAAAACTACAGGGACTTAAAATGACAAGTTTAAAACTAAAGGGTATAAAATGAAAATTTTAAAACTTTTTAAACTTAAAGAAAATTAAAATCTAAAAAGAAAATATTTTACTAATATTATATTAATTTAATATTAATTAATTAATCAAAACTATTTTAAACTTATTTAAAATTTAGTTTAATTAATCTAAAAAGGATTTATAATACAAAACTAACTAAGAAAATTACAAATTTATTTTCTAAAAATCTAGAACAACTTAAAAGATTTATAAAAATTAAAAACAAATATTTTTGTCTTTTAGCAAAGGTTTTATAAATTAAAAACTTAACTAATAATTTAAATCTAATTAAACTAATTAAAGGATTAAAATTAGAAAATAAAAAGGGAAAATTATAAGATTAATTTTTATAGGTTCTAATTAAGTTAACAGAGCTAGGAAAAATATAAAAACATGGTTTTACTTAATAAAAATTAATTTTACTATTTAATACTTTAATATTAATTAATTATTAATAATATTATTAATTTTTTAAAAATACTAGATGACAAAGGAAAAATCTGAGAAAATTCCTAAAAATACTTTAATATGACAGAAACTTAAGAAAAATATAAAAACATATAAGTGCTTAATAATAAGCTGAAAAGAAAATTAAAAAGCTAAATTATATTAAATAAACGCTATCACTATTTTTAAAGTTGATGTTTTTGTGTTTTTTATTGTTTAAACCTATTTAACTACTGATAATACAAACTTTTAATGAAAACAAAAATTTTAAAACTTATCAATAAGCAAAACAAAAGCTTATTTGATTGACAGTTAAGCTTTTGGGCTTAAATTGAAATCAAAAGCTCTTTTAAGCTTTAAACAGGGAAACAGAGAAAAAGAAATATGCAACTATGCTAAGATGAATGAAAACAAGTGATAAGTACCAGAAATAAGCACTGAATAAGCCAAATGAACCAAATAAGCAATCCAGTCAACCTGAATAACCAAACAGGCTTTTGGACAACTTTGGAGGCTAATTTAAACTTATGCAATAAGCTTGGAAGTGAAAATGAACACTGGAACTAACAAGTATACCAACTGAGCTTTCCAAAAATCTAAATTTCAAAGATTGGAGTCCACTAATGAGCTTGTGACAAGCTTTTGAAAAAGCTTGTAAACACTGAGTGATCAGTGTACTCAATGGAATGGACAAAACAAAAAGCCACTAGCAGCCCTATTAAATAAGCTTCAAAGTGGAAAATAAGCACTGGAATAAAGAGACAGCTATGAGAGTTTTCCAAAAAGCTAAGGGTCAAGCCCTGGATCCCACTAATAAGCTCTGTGTGAGCTTGTGAAATCAAGCAGATAACACCAACTCCTCTGGCACAGGGGAGTTTTTCAGAAAATTGCTTAAAAGAAGCTAAGAAATAAGCAGTTTAACAAGCTAACTAAAAATTATGAAAAATACTATGATTAAGATGAGCAGCTAAATATTATAAACCTAAAAGATTATAAGCTAAAACTTAATATTAAGAGCACACTAAAATTCTCAAGTTTATTTAAAAACTGCAAATGAGAAATTTGACTTTTTAAGTAAAACTAAATAGTTGACTAATATGAACTTATGATTGATTCTACTTACTCATTATGTTATATTAAGCTATAATAAGATAAATTTATGCTATATTACCAAGTTATAAGCAACTGTGATGAAATTCACAATCTAAATCCTAACAGTTAACAACTAAGGTGAGATTAAAGATAATTTTGACTTTTTATCAAACAAGGACAGGTTTTTATTGTTTCTCTGAGTTATTAAATACTAATGTAACATATAACAACAACAAGCAACAACACAAACAACCTACACCATAGTTGACACAGCAAATCCAAACAACCCTATAGAAGGCTGTTTTGAAGCTTTAAGCACTAAAACAGATTTTTAAACCAAGAAATCTATTGATTAACTTAAATTAACTATAATGAGACAGGATTAAGTTAAAATTAACAAGGTTTAAACACTTATACTAAGAAATGCAAATTTTGAAGAAATTGCTTACAAATTGTGTTTATGCACAAAACTGAGAACCAAGAACCAAGAACACTTCCTATAGCTTCCCAAGAAGCATCTAAACCAGAGCAATCCATGAGCAATCCTGCTCCAATGCCTCTTTCATCTTCTCCACTGATTTTTGATTTTCTAACTATTTTTGAGTATTTTTCTTGTATTTCTGAATTATTGAATAAAACTGGATTTTAAAGTTTCTAAAAGCTTTTAAAAGCTTTATAAGGAGCTTATATGAGCTTTTTAGTCCTTAACATCCACTACAAATAACTTAAACCTAATATGAGAATTTTAACTTAAAAATTGCACAAACATGAAATGAAACTGAAACTTGAAATTGCTTATTGATAAAGGTTTGAAATACACTAAGATTGATAAATACAGTACTTGAAAGCTAAAACATACACTGGAAAACTTAAATTGATTAATACGACTTAAGAAAATTAAAATTACACTAGATAGCATCCACATTGCTTCATTCTTTCTTTATATTGATCTTTTAGAGTTCCTTGTCGACCTCTGAATATTTCCCACTTGATCTTGTCCATTGGATTCATCAAATTCATCAAAACCGTGCACTTGGACTTTTTTGCGCCAAAATATCTATTTGAGTGGGAGCAGCAGGTTTTGCAATTAAAGAATTTTGGGTGTTTGTGGAGGTGTGGGAGAGTGGGTAGACAGCTGGGGTTGAGGTGGAAAGGTGGTGGTGAGGTGGTAGGAGCAGGTAACCAGGCGGAGGGTGGAAACTGGTTTGGCGGGTTTTGGTGGGAAAAGAAGACGGTCAACTATGTTTGACCGTTTTTATTAATAAGGGAAGGGGTTCAAATTAGGGGGGGCTCAAGGGTCAAGGTTCGGGGGTTCAAGGTTCAAGTTAGGTGTGGGTTGGGCTTGCATTGGGCCAGCAGTGTTTGTGTTTGGGTTTGTGTTTATTTAAGGTCCGATTGGTTTGTAGTTTAATCACAAGGACCATTTTTGTAATATTCTGAAAGTGAGGGGTTAAACCTGCAATTTTTCCAAAGTTAACACAAGGATCGATTATGCCATATATGAATAGTACAAGGGTTATATTTATTAATTTTCCATTTTAAATACCCAGGGACCATTTTTGACACTTTTCAAAGTTGAGGGACCAAAGTTGTAAATATGCAATTTTAACTTCAAAGGACTATTTCTAACAACTTGTGAATCCCCAAGGACCTTTAATGATATTTTACAAGTTTTGAATTACCAGGGACTAGTTTTGCCAATTTTATGAAAGTTTAGGGACTGAAACTGTAAATTATGTAAACTTTGTTGTTTTTCATCAGTTTTCAATCCTTTTGCACTTGTAACACATAAAAACACATTTCAATGATATTTATAGCATTTATATGGCATTTCTGAGTGTTTTTGGCAGTTTTTGTAGTTTAAATGGGAACAAAATGATGAGTATTTAGACACTCATCAGTGCTAATCTAAAAGATACTAACCCTAAAACTAAGCAACCTAATTTCACTCTCACTAAACAAATGCCACACTCACGACCACCAAATAACAAATCCGTCCCTTGTGTTCTTGATATAATCGAACATCAACAAAGAAATCTAAGATTTCTCTTGTTAAAGCGTAAACCCAATTCATATGCGCATACAAGGTCTAAGGTGTTTTCTCTTTTTGTGTCTTCTTTCTTTGTGATGATCTGAAAACAAAAAACGTTCATATGGCTTCAAGAACTTAAAAACAAACGTTCTTTTGAACAAAATAAGGAAATGATGTAACAGATTTGTTAGGTTCTTTCCTATTAATTTTTGGACATATGATAGAAGTTGAAACTTCTTACAGATCTATGATGTAATATGTGTTTAAATTTTCAAAGATTTGTTATGAACACCTATAAAATTTAAATCTTGTTTTATTTTCCTTTTATGTTTCGATATTGATTTGTTGTGAGAATGGGTTTGATATATTGTTGGTTGTAGTTGGAGTTGGATAAAAGGAGGCTAGAGAATAAAAGGAGGCCGGAGAATTTGTACATAATTGTGTTTATGATGTATTTAATGTAAAAAAATTGTGTTTATGATGATTGTACCGTAGCTTCATATCTTGTGTTAATTATATGTATTGAATTAAAATATCGGTACATTAACATGGAGTATAGGGAAGTTTTGGATTGTATTTGTACCTTGTGTTTAGGTAGTTATAACAATTGGTGATGGGGTGTTTTAAATTATGTATTAATTGTATGTAAGAAGTATTGTTTGTTGAGTTTGATTTGTTCTTTACATACTTATATATTATTTTTAGTTACTTGTATGTGCTTAAAATCTAATTTAGGAAATCTTAAACTCATAAATAAGAGAGAGAGTCATCATTCCATTATAAGTAGTATAGATATTCTCTCCGTCCTAAAATGATTGTCATCTTTTGACTTTTTAAAGTATTTTTTTCCAACTTTGATCTTAAATAGTTTTGTTTGTGTTATATAATAATTGATGCAAAATATATGAATGAATTGGTTTTTAAAGTTTTTTTCATTAGTATAATTTTCATCATGTATTATATAACATATACAAAAATATTAAAGATCAAAGTTGAGAAATTAAAACTTTAAAAAATCAAATAAGGATAATTATTTTGAGACGGAAGGAGTAATTAATATTATTAAATGTAATAGTTTAAGAAATATATATGTTAATCACGGCTAGAGTATGTTAATCACTACTAGAGTATCCACTATGATTCTTTACAAATAGGTATAAGAAATTATGAAAAGGTTCATAAATTTGTATATGATAGTTGGGGAACCATTTCAAATTTAGGTGCAATGAAAAAAGTCTAGCATTTTGAAAGGTTTATAAAATAATGACGTTGAATGAGGTAACAATTTTATAAATCTATTAAAAGTTTTATCTATAGTAAGAATACATTTATAATTTGAAAAGATTTGTAAATTAATGACATTGGCATAATGTGACAATTTTATAAAGTTTTTATAGGTTCATCACATAGAATGACACTTGTTAAACAAACTTTATGGTAAAGCTATGAAACAATTAGACACTCTTTAAGATGGAGGGGTACGCATTGTTGTTAGCCTCATGCCATTGTAACAAGCCAAACCAAGCAATGGCTCACAGTATCGGATGTAGTGTCAAACCTCCTTGGCTGGTAGCCAACAGCCAGAGCCAAAGAATTTCTTTTCTTTTTTCTCTTTTTGTATTGTATTTGTGTATTTAGTGGGGTAGGAGTGGACTCAACGACACCACTTTTGCTATGTCACCACATTTGTATGAGAGAGGAGGTTTTGGTGCCGTTGAAGATCTCGTGTCATAGGAATTTTCGGTGACGTGACAACACTTTTTACCTATGGCACTACCATACCCAGTGCTCGAGACTTTTTTTCCCCCTTTTTTTAAAGTTAAAAAACATTTTTTCCATCCAAACACTGCCTATTGTTTTCTGTAAAAAATCAGTTTTTCATAAGTAGTCATATTTTATGTTAGTTATTAGATATTGAATTAAATTTTTACTTTCATATTTAATATAAAACCTTTTATAAATGATCTTAATTGGAAATATATATTAGAATTGATATTTTTACAAGTATATTACGTTTTTGTAAAATAAGCAAATCCAAACACGGGTTCCAAAAGTAATTTTTAATAAGTACTTACTTTTTAAGCACAAGCAATAAAAAATAAGCGATCTCAAACACCCACTTAACGATGTGTCCATCGGATGTTATTTATTTACTTATTTAATTAGTACACATAAAGACATAAATATGGTGAGCTACGAACTGGACAAATTGGAGGGAGAGAATTTGAAATTGAGAGAATGATAATTGTTTTGGAAAAAATTTGTTTCCTAAACTAAATGTATAAATTAGGGAAGAATAAATTTGGTAACAAATAAAAATCAAATACTTTTGCAATTCAAACATTGATTAAACCGATACATATAGTTTCCTAAATACAGACTTCGCACAATATACTAAACCAATGCGGCGAGTCCTGCGACAACAGTTATTGCAACGTAAGCGACCACGGGTGCCACGAGGCCTGCCACAGCTGCAACGCCAGCGAGCACTGCTTCCACCACGCCCACCACAGTCTTCGTACACGGCCACATATGATACTACATGGTGGTCTCAACCACGCCCGCCACTGTATCCCTACACTACCAGGCATTTTATACCTTCTAATAGTCATTATACGGACGAGGAAATGGCTATACTAGATGCCCTTAACGACATGGATCAAGATACTGATAGTTTTCAAGAAGCCGATTTAGTGGGATCAAGTGGATTGACCGAGACACAAATCTCCAAGAATTTACGCCTCACAAAATACACTAAAGATGAAAAAGAAGTAGTTTGCACCATTTGTCTATCTGAATTCAAAGAAAACGAGACACTAGGGTTCTTGAATGTAAACATCAATATCACACTCGATGTATCAAAATATGGCTACTGCAACAAAACATCTGCCCTCTTTGTAAACGTGAAGCTTTGACGATATAGGCTAATCATGTAAATTGTTTGTTCTTTATACGAGTTTGTCGAATTGATTAGGAGAGATTTTATTCATATGTTTGTAACTATTGGGGACAATAACCAAAAAGCTCTACGATGTTTTTATCTAAGTTATAATATTATTGTTTGTTTGTCTTTTTAAATTTATTCATAACTCATGGTCCAAATTGTTAATCGTAACTGCGTAACAGAACTACGATGATGCTTGAATAGGGGTTGATTCGAAAAGTTATGAGTGATGACTGATGGGCCAAATTTTACCAATTATAGAACGATTTATAAATTGAGTCATCATAGTCGGAAAAAGCTTATGATGACACGGATTAAAATAAGTTCAAGTTTATAAACAACTTCATTGTAATCAGATACTTGCAATCCATTTAATGCATTTTGCTTCTGTGAAGCTTCTCAAAATTTTAAACACATTAGCAATAAGTTTGTGAAAAAAAACGGCTAATTGCTTGCATCAAACTTGACATTTTTTGCCGTATGTAGTCATGTTCTTTTTCTAATGTAACACTAAACATTGTAATTTCGTACATTGTGTGTACCCAGTGACGGCCGTTAGTACATAGCTTGGCATTGTTAGTCCTTTATACTAATGACCGTTAGTAAATAACTTAAAATTCTGTTTTCTTGCGTTAACTTACGTTAGTCCTATATACTAAAGGCTGTTAAAACTTTGTTTTCACACTTTTTGGTATGTTTTCGGTTTTTTTTTTTACGTTTTCGTCTGTTTTTTTACGCTTCGACCTTTTTTTACGTTTTTGTCTGTTTTTTTTACGTTTTTGTCCGTTTTTTACGTTTTCATCTGTTATTTATGATTTCATCCTTTTTTACGTTTTTGCTCGTTTTTTTACGTTATCGTCTGTTTTTAATGCTTTCGTCCGTTTTTTAGGTTTTCGTCCGTTTTTTACGTTATTGTCTATGTTTTTACGTTTTCGTCTGGTTTTTTACTTTTCGTCCGTTTTATTACGTTTTCGTATTTTTTACGTTTTCTTTCTATTTTTACGTTTTCGGTCGTTTTTTTAATGTTATCGTTTGCTTTTTTAGCGTGTTTGTCTGTTTGTTTACGTTTTCGCCCATTTTTTTACGTTATCGTCTGGTTTTTACGTTTTTTACGTTTTCGTCTATCGTTTTACATATTTGTCTGTTTTTTTACGTTTCGTCTGTTTTTTACGTTTTCGCCCTTTTTTACGTTTTTGTCTGTTCTTTTACGTTTTCAACCGTCTTTTACGTTTTCGTCTGTTTTTTTACGTTTTCGACCTATTTTTATGTTTTCATTTATTTTTTACGTTTTATTCCCTTTTTTACACTTTCGACCGTTTTTTTACATTATCGTCTGTTTTTTTACATTTCCGCCCGTTTTCTTACGTTTTCGTCCCTCTTTTACGTAAAAATGGTAGAAAACGTAAATAAATAGACGGAAACGTAAAAAAAACAGGCGATAACGTAAAAGAAGGGTGAAAATGTAAAAATCGGACGAAAAGGTAAAAATAGACGAAAACGTAAAAGAATGGCGAAAACGTAAAAAACAGATGAAAATGTAAAAAAAACATACGAAAATGTAAAAAAAAGACGAAAACGTAAAAATAAAGACGATAGCGTAAATTACGGGAGAAAACGTAAAAAAACAGACGAATAAGTAAAAAAAAACAGGTGATAACGTACAAAAAGAGCGAAAACGTAAAAAAATATACGTAAACGTAAAAGAATGGTCGAAAATATAAAAAACAGATGAAAACGTAAAAAAACAGACGAAAACGTAAAAAATAGACGAAAGCGTAAAAAAATGGACGAAAACGTAAAAAAACAGACGATAAAGTAAAAAATGTGCGAAAACATAAAAAAAAAAAGGGACAAAAATGTTAAAAAAAACAGACGATGACGTTAAAAAAGGGCGAAAACGTAAAAAAAACAGACGATACGTAAAAAAAATGGACGAAAACGTAAAAAACAGACGAAAACGTAAAAAAATGTCGAAAACGTAATAAAACAGACGAAAACGTTTAAAGATAGACCAAAACGTAAAAAAAACAGACGATAACGTAAAAGAAGGTCGAAAACGTAAAAAACGGACGAAAACGTAAAAATAAGATCGAAAACGTTCCAAAAGTATGAAAACGAAATTTTAAGATATTTACTAAGTGTCGTTAGTATATAGGACTAACGATGCCAAGTTGACGCGAGAAAACGGAATTTTAAGTTATTTACTACGGTCGTTAGTATAAAGGACTAACGATGCCAAGTTATTTACTAACGGTCGTCACTGGGTACACACAATGTACGAAATTCGAATGTTAAAAAAAAAAAAAAAAAAAAAAAAAAAAAAAAAAAAAAAAAGTATATAGATATCAAAATCGAAATTGAACCGAATAACCTGGTTCAGTTCAGGTCGGTTTAGCTAATTCGAACCGAAAAACCGACAAAAACCGAAAAAAATATACAAAACCGAAACCGAATCGAATAAGGTCGATTCGGTCCGGTTTCGGTTGGTTTGTCGGTTCGGATCGGTTTCGGGTGGATTTGTTCAGCCCTATTTACATGTGTTGCCCATGAAAGAGATGTCCAAGAATCTACAACTTAAGAGATATTGTAAAAACAAAAATGGTGAACCAAGGACTTTGGTTAAGTGGTATGTGAGTGACTCGTTAACTTAAAGGTTGTGGGCTCAAGTTTTGATGAAGACATTGTGTAATATTATGTGTGAGATATATGGTATAAAATTATAAAGTTGCCGTTATTTAAAAGAAGATGGCCAAATTTGTGTCGAGTGTCAAGCGTAACTTGGAAAAAATGAGATGCGTGGCATTCTTCAAAGTAACCATCGGCATCATCGTAGATGTATCAAGCAATCTTTGCTAACTCAAAACGTATGTCCTCTTTTCAAAGGGTATAAGTGTGCTACTTTATTATGTTGAATACCGTTGATTGCAAACTTTTCTTGGATAAGTCAAATATTATATGATTGGATTTTCTAATGTGCGTCATAAGAACAAATCTTGTGGATAATTTTGGTCCTCATCAATCATAAACTTTGCTTTATTGAGAAAAAACCATTGATTTAGTTTGTATACCTAAAAAATTGTGAATTACAAACACGAAAAATTGGAGGGAAACTAAAAAAGGAATAACTAAATTAATTAAGGAATTGTTTTGAAAAAAAGGGAATGTCTACTTAATTAATGGGTGTAAACTGTAAAGAGTAAAAATCAAATAAACGTTGATGTCGGTTACTATGTTGTAACCCTAAACGATTAACGGCTCCATTCCCTATATAAACTCCAGTTTGGCCCCTTCGATTCATTCATTCCCTTCCTAAACACATTCTCTTACGCATCAGAACCCTTCTTTCCTGTTTTTACTCTCGACTTACATACCTGCCTCATCTTTAATTAACCCTTCTTCCAGTTTACAGTCGACACTATGAATGCTTACCAACGTTATAATCCCTATTTCATTCCACCCCGCTATCATTATGCCCCCACACCCAACCAACAAAGACGTTTTGTGCTAGCCCAGCCACTACAGATGCCACCAACTTCCATCTCTGTGTACCCATCACAATCAGTGCAACATGTTGATGGCCATGCTATAATAGATGCCTGTAACATGGGTGGAACTAATAGTAGGGTTCAAGAAGCTACTCCCACCACGTACCGATCACCACCACAACATAGATTGTCTAATGTTCATGTTGACGGTGAGGTTGCTATTGCAGATGCTTTAAATATGGATCAAACAGATGATTTGCCAGTATCTACTGGATTGACAAAGACCCAGATCTCCAGGTATCTAAATCCACTAATCATAATAAATCGTAAAGATAAAGAAGAAGCTGAAGATTGTGCTATATGTTTATGTGAGCTGGAGGAAAACAAGAAGGCAGTGGTTCTTACATGCAAACATAAATATCATGTGAATTGCATCGAAGAGTGGTTGGAAAAGCAAAACGTTTGCCCACTTTGCAAACGTACAGCTTTGAGAGTAGAGGGTTCCTATTGAGTTGATTTGCTTAGATTGTATTATTTGGTTTTGTAATTATTATTAGTATATTAATAAATGTTTGGTTGCCACAACTAACTTCTATGATGTTTCCAACAGTTTTGCTTTATTTTGTTTGACTTCCTGCAGATCTCAGTTAAAATTGATAAAAAGGGCTAATTCAATATGTTCCTGTATTAATTTATAAATGCTATCTGCCACTTACCTTATAATCAGATAGACTACATAAAGAAGGAAGACCATGTACCTACATAAGCTAAAACCTGAAACAAAATATCAAACTGTACACGTCAGGCCACTTAATGCTAACATTCGGTTATAACTAATTGCAAAAAACATACAAAGACAGATTATGGGGAAGGAAAAAAAAGGCTCAAGATGTTATTATAAAGAATCAGAACATTATAGTGAATTTTTCATGATGAGGAAAATATGAAAAATTATAATTAGAAAATTACAATCAGTTATAAAAAGCAATCCTACTGTTAAGCCAAAAAGATTCAAACGGAAGTTTTTGTATCTTTCATTAGGTTTCCAACATTGCTATTCTCCCTGTAAGCAGTATAGTTGCCTAACATTCCCAGAGGCTGCAACATCAATATAACAACGCAGTTAATAATGTTTACAAAAATTGTATTCTTTTACGCCACAAAAATCATCACATATTAGAAACCAGTACATACAAGACAATATAAGTCGCTCAAGTTAGCATAAATAGAGATTAAATATAAACAAAAAGACATTAGGAGGTGGTAATGCACCATAAATATTACCATATAACCAGTCTTTAAAGTAAGCATGAAGTGCGGTTGATAATTCCCGCTTTCTATTATCTTCCAGTTGTGTTTCTTTCAAAATCTGTTTAACCTCCACCAAGTTTTTGTCCTGTAGAAACCAAAACAGTAGATTGATAAGACTGCATTGGATCATAGTGACCCATAACTGAACCATCAACTTATAGCAATGGGTCAATTTGTGTTATGTTTCATATCTAATGGGACAAGTGGGTTATATGGGTCAATCTAAAAGACCCCAAAAGGGTTTGCAAGTCAGCCAGACCTGGCCTGTTACATACTAAATTGACTTGCACTATCAATAAAATCAAAACAATAGGGTGTGCGAGTCAACCAGACCTGGCCCGTTACCCAACCAGCACATTTTAGACAGTCCTAGATAGGGTTGTCACACATTAATATGAAAAAATGTGTAAAAGAGGCAAGACATGTAAAGATCATGGAAAAATAATGTACTAAACATACATTTTTATTCTGAGATTTCATGTAGGCTTCAGGCAATGGAAATGGATTGTCTTTCGTGGACTGAGATCCTTCACCTTGAAACCAATTGGGTATCTGTAACAAAATAAAAATAAAACATACATCAACAATTAGCATTGTAAAGGTGGCATTCAAAAATCCCTTAGGAATACAACATAGAATCTTTACATTCAATTTTTTTCAAAATCTTAAAACACAGTATTGAACTAGACCAACACCAGAAATTAGACGGGACAGGATGTAATGAACCAAACTGCATGTAAATGAGCAATTTCGACCCATTAATCAATAAGTGGATCAATTCAAGTTATGTTTGATCTCTACAAGGTCAGATTCAAACTAGTATAACTAGAAAGCAAATGGCTAGAAAGTTTTCATGCATAAAATCTTACTAGTATTTTACAAAAAACTAAAAATTATTTTTAAAAAATTAAGATCTCTATAATCAGATTTGACACGCAGATAATTTGTATAATAATTTATACTATAGACACCCAACATGTCTTTGGCCAAAAGTTACCAAAGGTGCACACTATGTCCAGTGCGGGCCCTGGCTATGGGCGGTGCGGGCGACGGCCCAGGGCATCCAACTAATATGGGGCATCATTTTCATGGTTCCGTTTATAGGTTTTATTTCATGTTCTCATGATTCATTGTATGTGTTTTTTTTTCCTCATCCATGGAGGAAATGAATTGGGGAAGAAGACTAAAGAGAGAGAAAAAATTAATTATGTCTTACAAAACGTCAAAAAAGAAAGCCTTTGTTAAAAGAAAAAATGCATGCAAAATGAATCATTATATCACTATTTCCAATATAACTTGTCGGTTTGCATATTTTTTAGTTTTAAATTATATTTTGATCTTCCTTTAATATTCTAATTTTATGATTTTCTTTCTAACTTATTCTTTTTTTGACGTTTTAGTATTGTTTATAAAGAAATGTACAGTAATGTGTATGAGAAATCATTAAAGAAAAGTCAAAAGTTACGACTACTAAACTAGATTCACAAAATAGCTTTTTAACTAGATATATTTTTTAGGGCTAATGACTTGAAAATGTATCTAACTTGTCAATTTTTGTTGTTCTGTATAGCCTTTTTTTTTTTTTTTTTTTTTTTTTTTAACACAAACTTTTTGAATTTCGTCGATTGTGTGCATTTTATGACCGTTTTTGCATATAAAATTACCATTTTAACCCTCAAAATTTGAAAAAAGTTGGGGTAAAATGATCAAAAAATACACACAAATAGACGAAATTAAAAAGATTTGTGTTTTAATAAGAAAAAAAAATGGTACACAGAATAACAAAAAATGACAAATTGAATACATTTTCAAATCATTATCCCTATCTTTTAACTAGTGATTTGACATCCATTTGTTACATTTTTTTCTTTTTAGTATCATATTTCTAATTCTTGCAATTTTAGTTCATACATGAGAAATACTTGGACTTTTGTTTTAAGTTTCTAAAGCTGTTTGAAAAAAAAATTATTTTAAATGTTGGTCATATATGTGATAACTTGTTAACTTGTATTGTGCATAACACATAGTTTAGATTATATCCGAAAAATAGGTTGAAGAAATACAATATAATGTAGAAAAAATAATAACTCATAAGTTAAAGTAAAATAAAATAAAGAGTGTCCATGTTTTATTAACTTGATATGCAAGTTTTTTGTGGAGGCCCAAATCTTTTTATGATAGTGTGTTTTTTTTTTTCTTTCTTTTCTTTTGAACATCAAAATATATTAAATAAAGCCGAAACGGTAAAATATTACATAGAACGTACAATATTTTGTAGGAATATTCGATCGCCTTGTTTGGGGCATCAAAAAACCAATCTCGCCCAGGGCAGCAAGAAAGTCAGGAACGGCCCTGACTATGTCCATCCTACCAACCACAGGTTGTGAGTTCAAGCCACCTTACGAACATATTTGTGAGTGCGAGTATTTGTTGTTATAAAAAACTTTTAGACACCTCTGGTTTTGACGTGCAAACTTTCCATTTTGACTCTATTTTAGCCATCTTTAGTTTGTGTATGAATATAGTCATACATACACACAGATATGTATGTTATAATTGTTAAACAAAACACTAACTTACCAAAAAGTTGGTAAACTGATCAGGTTCCAAGTGCGTAGCTGACTCGGTTTGACAATCAGATACACCAGCAGGATGTGATATCGAATCATGTGGGTCAACTAGACCAAGTGCAATTGGCTCATCCCATCTGTTTGGACTAGCCTCAATACCAACTTGTTTCATATGCTCCTCCAACTGAGGGTAAAATGTATTATACGGTGCCACCTGCATTAAAGAGGCCAAATGATATTGTAGATAAACCAAGGCTAAACATTGAATGATATCGAAGATAACTGTCTATGTTTGGTCTTAATTTAGTAATTTACTATTTCGATTTGTTTACTCGTCTTTTTATTGGTTTCTTAGTGGTCTTGGGGGGATGTCCCAAGTCTTAGGACAATTATATAAGATCAGAGTCCCATCGTTTTGTATAGTTCAAATCCTTTGATATTATAAAAAATTTGGAGTAACTCTTAAACCCAAAAAAAGGCCAAACGCTTCTTATAATTTGTCTAGATCACTTTTTTCAATATCCAATAAATTCATAAATGTCACAACACTCACGCAATAACTCTTCAATTAGTCACAGAAAAGTAACGAATAACTTATAAAATCTTGAGCTAAATATGAAAAATTAAGAACATAACAGTAACCAATAAAAGCGTGAAACATTATGAAATTGGAGATACCTGCAGCTTATGGTTATCACCAACAATAAGTGGTTGCTGATTTACCCCCAAAAAGAATACACATTCACGACAATTAGCGATACAGATACGCTTTGCAACTGATATTATATGGACTCTCTCGCAATGTTCAATCCTTACAGCCTGAGGAAGAAAACAACATACAATGCAAGCCACATTCAGTGTGTATCTGATACAGGAATACCAAGTCTTTAACACACACAACAATATACCATCAATAAAGATAGTTCAGATTTGAGGGAGCAAGAAAGGACTAATCATTAGTAAACTGAAACATTTAGCTTTATTGGTAATATATCATGCATTAAGCCTTCCTGGTGTCCTTAACAAGCAGCACAAACACAAAAATAAAGATGTATATGTGGGTTTTGAATAAAAGGAATCAAACAATATTTAACTATGAACATTAGAAATACAGTTGCCATGCATCATGTAGTGGTGAATGATAAAAACATCACACATGAAGTATAGATCTCTCCTCAAACCTAAGTTGATTACAAAACAAATTCTTAAAAAACTAGAGCTCTTAAGCACAAAAAGGTTGGGTTAAAGAAACTTGTGCGCTTAAGATTATGATGTCTTATGCTTCCATTTGATATGTATCTTTTCAACCACCCAATTCCCATGAAAACTTGATAATAATAGAGTAAATTTGAAGTTATTTTGGATTAAGAGCCTTTATGCATATAAATGTTCCAAAATAAAGATTAACTTTAACAGTAATGATTACAGCCCTCACGACATATGTGTACCTTCCCAACAGCACCAAGAACTATAGTTGCATCAGAGCATCCATATACTGTGGCATATTTCAAAGGAGCTAAGAGATAAATGACAGACTCGTGGCAATTAATAACCTGCAGATAGTAAAAGAATATTTTTAATTGGAGAGGAAGAAATATTCATTACTGGCTTACACGATTATTGGATAGTAATTATCTATTATAAAAAAAGCAAGGATACATGTAGTAGGGTACTTGTTTAACTGACAAGAGCATTAAGTTGCTTGTTATTCAATGTTTTGTTCATACTGAATAAAGATATCTATGGAGCAGTGAAAAGATATCTATCTAATCATGCATACTAATATTTCAAGTTCAAGTTAATTACTACAATATATTGCAGTTACCATATACATGTGTCCTAACTTTGCACACATGCAAATGACAGTACTATGGGTACAAAATCAGCCAGTATTTAATTTATGTACACAATTGACAACCCCACGAGTGCTAAATTATTAAGTTGTCAAGGACCAAAGGGCTGGTGTCCCAATGGTATCCCTTGTTGTGTGAGAAGCTCCCCAACCAAATGGTTGTGGGTTCAAGTCCGGCTTAGGACATGTGAGATGGTTGTGGTGTATAAATTGTGAGATAGTTAGTTGCCGTTCTAAAAAAAAATAATAATAATAAATAAATAAATAAATAAATCAAAAAAGAAAAAAAAAATAGTAAATAATAATAATAAATAAATAGTTGTCAAGGATACAATGTACTAGAATTTCACTGTATGCATATATAAAAAAAAATGGTAGAATGCCAAACAAAGCTAACCTTTACAAAAGAACTTTTAAGTTCAGATGCTTGCTTTACATATGACTGCTTAGAGATCCCTTCTATATGACTGGAACCCTTACTGGTTGAGGTCTTAGTTGTATTTGCGTAAGAATCAGCCATCATAGCATCCTGGTCAGAAGCATTAGTCGGCCCATTCTCTTTTGCAGCAATTCTTTCAGAGATATGTTCCAAGGCAGAAGAAATATTCTGGTCAATCCAATCATGAACCTGTGATGCAGGAACTGGAGCAGCAGGCATATCAGGGTCTGAATTAGCAAAAAATGGAGCATGCTGACTTAATGGAATTTTCTCCGATCCTTTTTCACCAAAATAGAACAGAAAAGCAAGATGCTCAAAATTTTCCGTTGTCAAAACCTGAAAACATGAAGGCGACATCAATCATTTAAAACTGAAGGATGGCCCAACCAAAATCCGAATAATAAATTGACGTAGGTAAAACAAAACTTTGAACACTTCGATTAGATAAATTTAATCTCCTGTGCTTTAGGATATCATATAAAATATTCTAGGGTCATAGTGTGTTCACAGAATGGAATTAGCATTATCTATTTGTGAAAGAATAAATGGTGATGAGATTCTTCAAACAGGCATTGAACTATTTTATCCAGATCCCTTCCAAACCCAGAATGTTTAGTCGTATATGTTCATTATGAAAATTAATTATAAAAGTAATCGTAGTCTAATCATGTTGCAGTAAAAATTTAAAATATACTCAAATATTCCTGATATATATTATATAAAAGCTTCAAGAAGTTAGAAGCAACCAGTATGAACCTATCAGCACAAAAAGCAGTGACAATTGACAAGACGTAAAGAGTAGCTTTCACCGTACTAGAACTGTGACATGTTTATGTGCCAAAAGTGACAGACACAGACAAAAGATGCTTGGACCAACATTTTTAAAAGTAACAAAGTAAAAAGGTAAATCTAAGATGTAGCCTTGATTGACAAACCAGAGAATCTTCGGCTTCACCTTGGCCTTCTACAGGGTCAGCTAACAGAGATATTATGTTGCCCAGATGCTTCTGTAAATAGGATAACTGATGCGCTTCTTCATCAGCTTGTGATGGCATAGACTTACGGACGTTGCTACGCGCAAGCTGCATAATTTAACACCAACCCTGTGTCAGTTTAGGTAAACAAAAAGCAGTGACCTGTTTTCACAACAATTAAGTGAGAAAAGATTCCAGGCTCAAAGTTCTATCGAGAACGAGATAGAAAGCAAAAAAGCCTTAACACCTAGGGTGCAAGAAAAAAAGTATTTTAACAGTAAAACTGCATTAAGTCGCATATACTAGATTGTAACATTTAAACATCAAGTACCTGAGACTCATGTGTAACTTATCACGAGTTCACAGAATTTCATTATATACATATATATACAATGTACACTAGCTTAGATATTTCTTCAAGTGTGCATGTGTAGAATAATATAACATAAGCGAATGCATCCATAGTGGAAAAGAAACTCAATTTCATGTGCCAATTTAATAAGTGACTTGAGTCCAAGTTTAGACTTAAAAGGGCATCTTTTATATTAACTAATTAATCTAGTCTGCATATCCTTTTGAGTTAGTAGTAGAAAGTTACTGCCATGCGTATAGACATATCAAGTTGCTGCTGTTGGTTAAAACAGAAACTTGAACTGTGATAAGTTCTCAAATTAATTTTGAATCCTTGTTTTAACTTTTCTCAATATTAGTTTCTGACTTAGTGAGAATACATCATAATCCACACAATACCGCAAACATGAAAGACATATGATGTTTACCAATATTGATCGAAAATATTAGCATGGCGTAAATGAAAATGCATTAGCGAATGTTCGGCAACTTCTGATCGCACGTGTACCTATCAATCTTTTAGCATAAATACATGTGTTTGCCCGGGTGCACGACAATGAGTTATAAGTATCTTAAAGAGAAAAGCCCTATGCCTCCTAATAGTTTGCAATATGTTAAATGCTAAAATAGAAAACTAGTGGTTGATGGTGGAAAAAACACTAGAGTTGGAATTATAAAAAAGTGATATATGGGACCAGCTAACACTGAGTGAGATTAAAGGCATGCTACTTGCACACTAGAAATTTTCATTGTTGGAACTGAGAAAATATAAAGTGTAGCCGCAAGTGCTGGAACATCGTAGCAGTAATTATACATGTAACTTGCTCTAAGTTAAAATACTTCTTCGATAAATCATAAATGATATTAGTGATAAAAGATGCACCAGCTTTGAATGCCTAGCTAGCAGGGCTCTCTCAAGTCTCAACAGTAAGTAACGCTAGGTATCTACAACTTTGCTACTACCGAGCTGTCACATAGCACATCATGCTTTCAAGGCTAGCACACATTTTACTAATTCTTATTTGCTCCATCTGAATAACTGAGTTCTATAGCCACTCACACACCATTATTTTCCTTCTCTTCCAACTTACAAACTACAACAATTTGGCATTTCGTGCAAATATTTTGACAACTACAGTAAACTCATATATTTTCCTGATACTCCAGAAAAGCTAGAATAAAGGTGGGTACAATATTCGGCAATTGAAAATAAAGACGTAACTCGCAAGTAGTAGGTATCTAATATATGTTGGAATACTACTAAAAAACCCAAGCAAGAAAGTGCTTTTAGATCAATGTATAGCATTCATATTGGCTCATTTCTCAATAGGCAAGTTATGTGAGCTCTTTCAACTGCATTGTTACATAGCAAGGCAATATACTCATCATACCCCCTTCTGCAAGAGCTTCCATGTGATAACTATAGCCAAGTCAAATGATACAAAACCCCAAGAGTCTGGACATCGTCTAAACAAAGACTACCGGGCATTGTTGCAAAGGGAAGTCTGTCAGAAGCACATATCTTAATAGTCAAGACAAAATAAACTAAGTCCAATCAACTTATTCAATCAAAAACCGCATGGAAAAGAATAATACAGGAACGTATTAAATACAACAATTTAATGCTAAAACCCGAATGTAAAGCATGCTAATTTACAAAGAAGAGCAGGATTAATATCTGTCAACGTTACACGCTTCATCATCACTTAGCATTGAAACATTAGAAATGTATTCAATTTAAAAATCCGGTGTAAGAATAATGATATACATGCCTAAAACTAATGCCTAAGCTGTTGAATACTTGACACATGGCTTAAGAATTCTATCACTTTCAATCCTAACCTCTGAATTTCCCATGTGTCTCCTTATCAGGCATAACTGCATAACAATCATTATCCGCAAAGTATATAGTAATAATAAGGAAAATGATTCTCGTGCCTAGAATGTATGCCTGAGAGCAGGATTGAGACATGTTTCCTTGTAAAAATTGGATATTAGTAGGGATAAAATGCATATGACATGTGTCAAATGCTGAACAAATAGCATGAGTTTAGGCACGTGAATTAGTTCTCTCAATCAATATCGCACATTCACAAACCAACTCAATCCTGTAGCTATTACTACTACAAGCCAATCGTAAAGCTATTACCACTAGATACGGCTATTACCACTACAACCCAAGCGTAAAATTCCTTTCTAATACATAATAATAGCAGGATTGATCCAGAGTATATCCCAAGTCTCAACGTTACAGTCATATAAACATTAACAATCCCTTCAAATTTGAAAAGCTAGTGTAACAATCAAGTTCCTTACACATATTATAAAGTTATCAAACCATAGCTTAACTGTTACGGAGTATAGAAGATCTAATGAACTAACGATACATACCAAAAAAATCTACATTGCAAAATCGCCAAAACAATTTAATTCTCTGCTCTCGAATCTCATCTACCAGTTATTTAATCCCTTATCAACGAGGCTTAATTAATTCATATATCTAACACATCATTTCACATCTACAAATGATTCTTAATCATTTCACAGTTATTTAAACATACATATATCGATATATCATACATCAAATTTTTTATTATAACCAACACATCTTTAAAGTAATCCACATCTAAGCGCGGATAAAAATCTATCAAAACCCCAAGCACACGGCCAAACATCCGCAAACTTACACATTCACAAACCAAATCACCTCTCTAACAATATATCTAATTCCTAAACATATAGCTTTATAAATCAAATATTTAACGCATATATATATATATCCATAACAAACTTAATTCTAATCAAAATAACAACCTGCAAAGGCGAAAGCGCGGACAAAAAACCATCGAAAGCGGACGTAGAAGGCCAGACATCCGCCACAACAGCCGAATCACCGCGTCCTTTGGGCATCAACCTCTTATAAGACTGAACATACAAAAACACAACCAAATCATACACATTACATCCAACCAGATCATCACAATCCTCATAATTCACAGAGTCGATTATTTCGAAAACGAGTTTCGCGTGCTCGGTTGAGATCTGGATCGTTTCGGCGAATACGGAGGAGGTGATTCGGTTAGGAGAGGAAGTTTGTTGGAGGAGTTTGTTACGGAGTGTTGTTAGGGTTTGTGTTGCGTCTGTTGTGAAGATTAGCTTGTGTAAGGGGATTAATCCGTGTTCGAATAACTCACGGCGTGTGTGGATGTAGAGAGGTGGTGGCTGCGGTGGTTCCGGTGGTGGTTCTGACATGGTGACGGTGGTTAAATGGATCTGAGTTAGTAGTGGGGGGAGTGTGAGTGTGTGTTTTGTAATAGAGGGAAAAGTGGGTCTTCACGAGATTTAGGTGGTTATTATTGGTTAATCATGGATTACTTCATTTATGTAACTAATTATCAAAGTTAATAAAAACTACTATAGGTAGTTAACATGTTAGGACAATGATTTAAGTGTTGTAACTTTATAAAAATTGTCTTAATTAACTTATTTACCATACTTTACAAATAGAAGCTAGAAAAAATTTATTTGACTAACATAAAGGTGGTAATTATGTTCTTGGTTAACTATTGAGGCAAAGTATTTTAGTTATTTTCATGTTATCAATTTAAAAGCAATTAAGTATGCTAAAAAAAGAATTAACCCATTGTGTGAAATTTACTCATAATAAGAACTTTTAATATATTTAATTATTTTTAATATATTGGTCGTTACGAAAAAATTTAGCTGTTTAAGAATTCTTGCATTTGTCAAGTTAGACAACATACTGTTATATATAGAGTTGAGCATATTTCAAGAGAAGATAACTAAAAAAGATTCAAAGTTTCGATACACATGGTTATTAAGCAAATATATATATATACTAGGTAGTTTTTTGGCCGTGCGAAGTTTAATGCACGACTGCTTTAACAATGAATAAAACCGATCTCTCATATGTATTGAACATGGCAACCAAATGACAATTGTACTATATTTATATTTTACTTCGAATACTTGTACGGTAAGTGTGCAAACAAATAAAATAAATACTAAAATACACCGTTGGTCCCTAAACTTGTATCGGATGATCGCGATAGGACGAACCTCGCCCTTTTCATCGCCACGGGTCCAAACAGTAGCCATTAAATGCCAGATTGGTCCCTTGACCAAGTCAAAGTCTGATTTTTGTTTTGTAGTCGAGGGTATTTTAGTCCATACACATTTATACTTTTATAACACATTTATGTTTTACCCCTTCATCTTTCATTCTCTTCATCATCTACCCAAATCATTCATCTCCCCAACATCATCATCTCTCCAACAATCATCCTGGAAAACCTACATATCAGATGAGAGCATTTGATATACAAAAATGCTGGGAATCTAACAGATGTATCTATGTATGATGGCGGTAACATACAACATTGATAACTTTACATGTAAACTTTATCAAAAGTTACCGGAATTACATGTAAAGAAAGACAAATATTCGATTCCAATCATGTACAAGGTCATTTAATGCATAATTCAAATATTTGTTACTCCCCCAAATGATAATACCAAAAAGGGAACAGAATCTGGTTGCCAGGCCATGCGTCTCAGCGTTATTCACATGGATGATGATACGGCTTGTTTCCAGAACTCAATGGGCTTTCGGTGCTGATACAGAAAACGAACCAAACATGAACGAAACTTGAGATAATGCATATTCATAAATAAACTAACAATTAGAGTATCACATGATGGTAAATCGGGGTCAAGATTTTAACTGAGAAATTGGCATCTTCTTTCTCACTGATTCAAGTAATGAGAAGTCTATATCTGCAACAACAATACCCGTTGACGCTCTGTATTTACGTCGCACTGGACAAATACATCATTTTTGTTACGGTTTGGGATCTGTATTTACGTCGCACAGGACATTCAATGAATACCCTACTAAATAATCTTACTATTGCAAGTCCACATCAACATATATATGAAAGGGTAACGTTTTACTAATAGATATCTATTAAAGGTACAGATAATGGAATTTTATACTTGTTTGATCTGCTTTGGATCTTGTTCGATCGGCCTTGGAACTTGTTTGATCGACTTTTGCCATTTCTGAAAAACACTTAATGTATTGATTACTAAATGCCTTTCTGTGCAGTTTCAAGTCATAAGATCGGTAATCAACTTTAAATCTCACAGTTTCAAGTCACAAACTAACCTGCTCAATGAGGTAAGTGATATGATTCAAAGTTCAAACCATATTTCACAACGATGGGCTTCTTGGCTTCAACAGTCTTTCCTTCAGACTCGGCTTGAGCTCTTTTAACAAGACGTTCCTTTTTCGCTGCCTTATCTTCAGGTCTGTACTTGAGGAGCATCTTGAACAAAGTAGTTGCTACATATCACAAAAATATATGTTTATACATCAGTTCAAGAAGGAATAAGACAACCATTAATGAATATATAGTGATTTGGTTTATATCAGTTCGAAGTAGTAAAACAAGATTAAACATACAATCAAATTCGTTAAATTCATCAACACAAGCAGTTTGAACATCCACATTACAATGTACAGTTTTGATCTCAGAATTACCTTATATAAAATACATTTAAGCTTAGTGTACAATAATTGATCATTTGAGATAAGTACCACCAACCCTGTAGACTAGCAATGGAAATCAATGTGAAAGCTCCTTCGAAGCTTTCAATAAAACTAGTTTATCAAATTTAATGTAACTAGGCAGACCACTGAGATAAAGCACTGGAAACCAAATATAGAAAACATAAACATCAAAAAATAAGCTATATCTAACTCGAGGCTAAGAAAATGTCCCTAAAGCGTATGGCAATGTGGCAATGTGATTCGTATACCGTATCTAGCAAAATAATAAAAATATTAGAGACCAAACAAACTAAGCTCGAGATTCATTTACGCCAAATAGATTTCATAATAGCAATATATATGTTTCACCCCTCTAATTGAATGATAAGTTACTAACCACTTTACCTATCTATCTGTATACTAGCATTAAACAACGCACATAACAAACATGACTCTTACCAAGATTCTTATCAAGCGTCTTGGTGAACTGATTCAAAGCAGGTGGGACCTTCAATCGTTGCTTGAGGATCCTCCTCTTCCTTTGAATACGAACAACTTGTGGCCATCTTACAAACCTATGCACGTCCTTCTTAGGTGGCAATGCTCCACCAATCCCAAACAACTTCGGCCTTTTCTCAAACAACGGGTTCACCACCTTCTCCTAAACATAATCAAATACAAATATCATCAAAAAACATGATTAGTAAAGATCATGGTGTTAGCAGTATAAACAAAAACTCTACTTGGAATGAACCATTGTCAAACCATAGTACTGTTGATTAAAAGTGTTGGTACCAGCTTATTTTATTGGTTATCAGTTGATTAAAATTTGGAAAGGATGATAAGCTCTCTTCTTTATGCTTATCAACTTGCATTTACAGCCTATTCAAAGTCCATATACTCATAAGCTCAATAAACTGGGTGCTTGATTAAGCTTATTTTTGGGCTTATGAGCTTAAGTGGTTTCAGCTTATGTTTCATAGACTCAATTTTCAAGATTATTATGATATAACAAACTTATGTAACTCTAAAAATAAGCCAGAAAATTCAAGCTTATGAAACATAAGCCAAAACCACAAAAGCCCATAAATAAGCTTATAAAACACCCCCAAAGTAAGCTATATCAGCTTTTCCAAATCTCAATAAGCTAATAAGCAAAAAAAAAAGCTAATCCAAATTACATCAAGTCCAGTAACTTATATCACATTACATTTTCACCCAGTTCTAATAAAACATATTATTATCTATCTGGGCCTAATACAAAAACATCAACTCTGTGACTATCCTCAGTTTTTACCACATTGGCAGCCATTTAACCAAGTATAAACAGTAAAAAAAAATATTACCGTTTTCTTCTTAGTTACAACTGGCTTTCCACCTTTCTTTGGAGCCTACAAAATAAAGATATGAAAATGTTAGATTAGTATAAGATCACAATAATGTATAAAAAGTAAATTGATGGAATAGGAGACTACTCACCATGTGTGTCTGCAAATGAAGGTCTGGAAATATCGTTAGTGATTTCAACAAGCCCATTCGTTACTTGAATCAAAATAATAAAATATCAAATATCAATTGATTGTGGTTGATCGAAACAGAGGAACACATGGTAACACAGATGTTCATCAACAGATTTTTTCCAGGATGATTGTTGGGGAGATGAATGATTTGGGTAGATGATGAAGAGAATGAAAGATGAAGGGGTAAAACATAAATGTGTTATAAAAGTATAAATGTGTATGAACTAAAATACCCTCGACTACAAAACAAAAATCAGACTTTGACTTGGTCAAGGGACCAATCTGGCATTTAATGGCTACTGTTTGGACCCGTGGCGATGAAAAGGGCGAGGTTCGTCCCATCGCGATCCTCCGATACAAGTTTAGGGACCAACGGTGTATTTTAGTCTAAAATAAATAAAAGAAAAATTTGCAAATCACCTCCCCAACCAAATACGCTTACATGATCTAATAGTGTAACAAGTAGTTTCACAACACAACAAAGTAGTTGAAAAAATATGTTAATTAAGAACACAATTAACCTCCTTGTTGCAACAAATAAATGAACAAAAAACAACAAAAACCACAATGAGAGAAACTGCTGCTTCGATCTGTATAATTTTTTTAAAAATGATTGCATGCCTAAAATGCATGCCTAAAAATATGCCTAAGAACAAGATGATGACAAGTGAAAAAATCAAAAGTAAAGATTTAGATAAGAAAATGCATGAGTGATGTGTCAAATTATAAATGGATTAGGCATGAGTTTAGACATATATGTTAGGCTTCCATATCATTGCTCTAATTTTTAACCACTCATAACGAATTAAAAACAATGACAATGTATAAAAAGCAAATAAAAAGGCAAAAACTAAATTAAAAAGAGTTTAAAACAGCAGTTATGTGCAGCCATGCATATATTGATGTGAAATGAGAGTACCAAGTATGTTCTATTACTTTAGGTTACTGAGAGCATCTCTAATGTATGCACTAAAATATTGCACTATTTTAGTGCAAAACAAGAATCTTTTTGGCATATACTTGCACTAAAAATAAGTTGCTCCAATGTATAGCACTAAATCTTACACTATCATTTAATTTATTACTTTAAACAAGCTTCGTAAAACTTAAATTGACTGAGCGAGAATCAAATCACCAAATACAAAATAATATAAATGTCTTCACATCATCTGTGTTGCTAAAACAAATGTTTGACTTCTAAATAAAATACATTTATTAAAATTTCTAAAATAGAGCAGAGGAGAATTATAAATTATGAGTTAATAAAATGCTGGTAAACTACATTATTTCAATATAAACGTTAGCAAACTACATTATATCAATAGAACAATCAATCTGAATCTATTAATATGAGGTGTTTTTGTAACAACTATACAAATAATGGTAGTGAAATACACAAATATATAGTTAAGTTAGATGATAGGGTTAAAAATAAAACATTTGAAGATATATTGCAATGAATAGTATTGCACTAAATCTAGTGTTTTTTTGGACATTACTATTCATTGCATTAAAATGGGAGTTGATACTCTCACCATATTTTTTGATTCAAATACCATTTTACATAAGTTATATAACCCACTGTACAACACTGCAATACATAGTTGTGGTATACGCATCAAAAGAAATAGTGGGAGTATCACCTCCCCACTAAAATAGTGCAAGGATTTAGTGCTTACATTGAAGAAGTTTTTATGTACTTTTTGCACTATCTTAATGCAAAAGATACATTTAGTGCTTACATTGAAGATGCTCTGATGAAAGTAAAGTGTGAAAAGTGTACCGGCCAAGAGTTGTTTGACCTTGACTTTAAGGATACTAAATTTTTATTATATCTATGATATGATCTCATATACTTTTTTAGAACAAGTATCAAATATTTAGATGCGTGTATGTCAATTTCTAAGACATTAGTGTTTCAAAGGGTTATTTTTAGCTTTTATGAAAAAAAGAATTTGTTTATAGTTTTGTGTATATTTAAGTTAAATACTATTTGTTAGAATATGCAGTATTGAGTTTACAATTTCAACATCACATAAATTCTTAATATTTATTTATGAGAGTTGTTGACCAAATTTTATTGGAAATTACCGCTAATTTGCAAGCTTTTTTTCTTTTTTTCTTTTTCCTTTTTTAGAAAGACATCAATATATTACCGCAACCACAAAACATTATAAAATAAACAACATCCCAACTTCCATAATCGAGTATTAAAAAAATGGAACCCAAAATAAAAATAAAAATGATTAGAAGACTTAACATATATGCTTAAATTTAGGTCTAAACATATGTGGCATAATGATGATAATTTGTGAAAAAATGAGTCTCTTATCTGCAACCATCAAAATAATGTCATATATGTTTAAACACATCTTTAAAGACATTTTTAGAGCTCCCAATCATAGTTTAAATAAAATACATAAAACTACAAAAACACAAAGCTAAAATCAAGCAACACGTCTAAAGGAAGAGTAGGGGCCAGCCAAGTGAACTACATGGGTCAAGTGCCTAATGCATCCAAAGGAAAAACACGAACCACTAATTTGCAAGTTTTAAATATTAAAATCTTAGACAAGATTATGCTAAAACAAATAAAAGCTTCAATTTGAAGCAACTAGCTAATTTTCACACAAAAAATGTCTTTTGAAGCAAACAAACTCTTTTTATTTATAGGCTAATTGTCTTACTTTTTGCAATGTGCTATTGTGCCTATTTTACTATATTAATAGCTGTTGTGTCCTTTGTAAACATGAATAATCATTCGTTATGTTGGAATGTTTTATCTAAAGGACATATCTTTTTACACATCTACAAACTAAATACATTAATACATCATACTAACTTATGATATTTAAATTTACAATATATTAGTTGATGACAACTTACAAACCGCTAAACTATAGCTCATTTGTATTATTTTTTATATTGTAGTTAGTATTAGTTATGCTTTTGACGTACTAAATAAAGTTCACATCTATTTTACGTTACATCTTCATCTAATGTTGATTTTTTTACTGTTAAACGCCTAAACCTATTTCTTTTCTTGAATAACAGTCAACTTTTATATTACGTACTTACGTAGGAGTAATTGATGTATGTAATACTAAAAAAACTATTTTTTAGTCAATTATTATTGTTTTTTAAAAGTTACTACTCTATGAGTGTGCTAAAACAATAAAGGAAATGATTTGCACACTCAATTTATTTATTGGGACACTCACAATACAAACAGATAAAACACAATATAAGTTATGTACAAATAACTGAAGCACAAACAAAAAGTGTCCCAATAATTATTGGAAGTGTGCAAATCACATCCCAAACAATAATGATATACATTATGCTAGACCTCATAATTTCATGCCTAGCCAACAACTTCTAGCCTTCAATTTCTTTACTTGTTGACTATCATTCAACGTACCATACCTCTAACTTTTTTCATTGCACACAAGTACCATACCTCCCACTCTTTCCCATTGCACATGCTAATTATTATCTTTTCAAGTACTTTTATTCAATTTATTTTTGCTTTTTGAGAGAATTTATTAGTTTTTTCCAAAATTCAAATCCAATCATGTTTAATGGATTTGAAATCTTAAACATAAACTATTGACTCTGAACTACATAACAAACTTCAATCACAATTACCATTTTTTGTAATATAGTTCATATAGATTATACACTACCATCCAAAAAATAAACCAAGTCCCATGTTAAATTATAGTAATTGCATTATATTAAACCATTATTTTAGTGACTTAGAAGTTTACTATACAGTTAATTAAATATGTACAAACTACCATTCACAATTTACTACTAAGTTAACTAAAAAACTAAACACACTAAAATTGAATTATCATAAAAATAGACACTCGTCCATGCTAATAGCTCTTCAAAAAGAAAAGTTATATACATTACCTATCACATCATACTCACGAGTATCATCTTCTACCTTGCTTCGCCTTCATGCCTGCAGTTAACGAAACCAACATCAAGCTCCTCGTTAGCTAAGACCTTTCAACTTTCTGAAGCCCCTTTAACGACATCATCACCTTTGAGGTACAAATAGGAAAATGAAAAAAGAAAATCAAATATATGTAACACACAATAGTAGTAAAAAACGAAAGTATATTCATATAAAAAAAAGCTCATCTCAATCTTCAAGTTACTATTTGCTGGAGACTCGTGTCCATTTCCGGTCACTTTGTGTGACAAATCGTAATATCAGGTCATTTATCAAACTTTGAAAATTTCACTATTCATTCCCGGAGAAAAATTTCTATTCATGATTATTATTCATCATTTTTGTAAACTAGGTTTACGAGTATCGGATTCGCGTAGCCGCGAGGGTTAAGCTGCGTATTTATGGAACATCATTGAGAACATTTCATATAGACTAGAGTTAGTCTACATATCATCAGTAATATCATTTTCATATTAGTTCATGCATGGGTTTGCATATTCCATTAACGTATATTTATTCATTAAAAAGACGCTATCGCTCGATCATTTATTTTGATCAATTGATCCGACACTTCCGAAAATTTATCCTAATATATTTTTATACTCATTTTAATGTTATAAAAATTATATTATTAGTTTCCTCGATGTTTTGAATTTATTTATTTAGTACACATATTGTTATATATATATTTACGACGGTTTACGTGAGTTCGATTCGATAATTATTTATTCACTCAATACTTGCGAGGAATGCATTTTTATAGTTTTTATGACTTCGATATATTTTATTTTGTTCACTTCCTTTAGGAACCCTTGTGTTATGAACGTACCATCGACCTACAATTTTATTTAACGTCAAATAAATTTCAATGATATGTTCAAACTATTTTAAAATAGTTAGTGTCACCTAAACTTAAAAGCTTTACGTTTTTACGTTGGCATCTTCATATCAAAACTAATATGAAGTATATTGATAAGTTTTAACATATTTTTATAAATATTATATTTTTATGTTAACCGATTTTAAGTTTTGTGACTTAAAAGCTTAATGTTAGTAATTACCGGGTCAAACTATACCCTATATACTAAAATTTACATAAGGTAAACATACCAAATATATCTAATCTTATTATTCAATACGTATATATACACGTGCCCCACTTGATAATCATAACAAGTGATTATGCAAAACTTACCATGCACGTGTCTGTCCATATGAAATGTCACCATGCAAGCCTTAAACGTGTATGCCATATTTGAAACATGTAACAAATTTACATTACAAACTAGCTCAAGATATTAACTCTTTTGTATATAAGGACTAGTAAGGATAATGAATAAAGGACTTATGGCTCGAGGGGCTTAAAGGTTCAAGACAAATTTGTATAAAATTTTAGCTTCGATAACTTTAGGTCGTTAGTTGACGGTACGCGTTCGTTGGGGTTCTAGATCGTGTTTGGTCATTTATGTTTTCGTGCTCGTTAATTACTTATTAAAGGTGAGTTCATAGCTCCACTTTCTTTTACTTAATTGTTTTACAAACTCTTGGGGGAGATACATGCTATATTTTTAATCGAACACAAATGCTTTGAACTGTACGTTATATCTAAATGCTTTATTTCACTAAGTATTCTATTGCCATGTTTGAAGTCCCTACATCATGCACCATTAGTCACTTGCGAGTGAGGGCGAATATTGTGAATAGGCCTATTGGAATTAACACACCCGTTCTTATTGACCCAGTTAGGGGAAATCGAACGCACTATATTTGAATCAATAAGGTAAATTGGCAAGTTTACCTACTAGGGCTGCGATGAAACGATTTTACCAATTTCTATTGGTACAAGGTTTACGCTTTGGTTGTCATGAACTTAGTGAAATAAATATTGTTTTGTTTTCAACGATGAGTGTGAAACAACGTAACTCACGCTACGAATATTGTGTTTAAACGAATTAATTAAACCTATGGATTTCACTCAACCTTTGTGTTGAGTGTTTTAAGCATGTTTTATCTCAGGTATTAGCATATCATCATGGCTTACATGGAGTCGCTGAGTTGACGCGTCTCACATATATTTTATTGCACTTAAATACATCGTTTGGTTTGTAACAAACTTATTTCCGCATACATTGGCTATCTTTTGGGACCTATATTTTTTAAACTCTGAATGTTTTAATATATCAACGATGTGTTTTTAAAACGACACTTTAGGTCGTTCAATATAACTGTAACTGTGATGCTATGGCAGTCATCCCCCAGGTATTCCATTCCGCTGCAAAACAGGTAATTTGGGGGTGTGACAGATTGGTATCAGAGCAAAGGTTATAGAGAACTAGGTTGCATCATTGACCCTAGACTATAAGTACATATCATAGCATCTCATCATTTCATCATAAGTGTATATTCACTATGCATGCGGTTTCATACGTACATTTTGCGAGTTATTTACTTTCATTTCAAATTGATTGTCACATAGATGTATTCAGATATCCATTCCATTATTTTTTCTTCAGACTCCAATGTGGAGAATATCCTGACATTCCCTACTAAAATATTAACATCAATTGACTCAGCACTAAATACATCACTGATATCATCGGATGTCGTGACGAAGCCTTCAAGGAGGGTGAAGTCACTCTCACTCCCCTGTTTCACCATCAACATGTCGTGTTAGACGCTATTCACACATTAAGTCACTAAATTGTCATACATTTGAAGCACTTACGACATCTCATAACCCATCGTCTAGAAACCGTCAATCATTTTAAAAATAACCTCAAACTTATCACCTCCTATCACATCTCTTTAGAGCGCTTATTCTTAACATAGGACTTTGCTACGTCTCATCCTTCCTCTTATTTTAAAGAGTTATGGCGCCAAAGAAAGCTCCACCAGCTATGACACAAGCTGCTATCCAAAAGTATGCAGAGGATAGTATTGCTAGGGCACTAGAGAAAGAACGAGCAACGGTAGCTGCTGCTGCTGAAGCTGCCAGACTTGCTACTGCTGCCGAGGCTGCCGCTACTGCTGAAGCTTCCAGACTTGCTACTGCTGCAGGGGCTGCAGGAGGGTCTGGTGTTCGAAATTGTACATACAAGGACTTTAAGAGCGGTGATCCCACAAAGTTCAAAGGCACAGAAGGAGCCACTGCTATGATCCGTTGGTTTGAGAAGATAAAGTCTGTATTTCTTCTATGCAATTTCCCAGATGACTGCAAGGTGAAGTTCGCCACTAGTACACTCTTAGATGACGCAATGTCATGGTGGAATTATTATGCACAACCAATTGGTATAGGAAATGCTTACAAGCTCACGTGTGATCAATTCAAGAGGCTGTTGACTAAGAAGTATTGTCCACGCACAGAGGTGAAGAAACTAGAAACAGAATTTTATGAGTTAATGACTATTGGTTATGACATCGAGACCTACATCAGAAGGTTTCAAGAGTTGGCGGCTCTATGTCCATCGATTGTTTCGGACCATGAGAAATTACTAGAAAATTTCATTGGAGGACTTCCACAAATTATTCAAGGTGATGTAATTTCTTTCGATCCACAAACAATTGAGGAGTCTATCAGGATAACTCAAAAACTCATGGCCCAAGTTGTGAAGAGGGAAAACATTATCAACAATAACCACAACAACAACAACAACAACAATCACACCATCAACAACAACAACAACCAAACTAGCAACAACAAAAGGAAATGGGAAAATGACCATGGAGGTTATAATAACGACAACCAAAACTGTAACACTAACCATCAACAACAACAGAATAGAAGACAAGAAGCTGCAATGGTTTATGTCGCTGCACCAACACAAGGCAGAGGTTATGTTGGAACCCACCCACTATGTAATCGATGTAAGTTTCATCACTCCGGGCCTTGCCCTGCCAAGTGCTGCCAAAAATCGGGACACCTCACCAAGGATTGTAGAGGTAAAGCCATAGTCACCTGTTTCGGATGTGGGGAGCAAGGACACTATCGGAACCAATGTCCCCAAAACCAAGGTCAACAAGTTGAAGGTGCTTATGGGAGAGATATATGTTAGAAGGAGGAGAAGCTCACCAGGGTATCAACAACGCGGCAGACTGAAGAAGTTTAGAAATTAACAGTCTTATTTCCTTATGCACTATGTCGTACTAAGTCTATGTCTTCCCTAGTATTCGGATCTTTAAGACTTAAGACTATTTATTGTTTGATAAACCACTCGCTGTGAAATATTCTCATCTATTATACTTTATTTTCCTTTCTGATTTGTTATCACTTACAAAAAAATTTACTTCCTTTTACTTTAACTGCCATTTTAACGAAATGGTTTAAATCTCTTTAAACATTGAGAGTTATAAAAACTAAACCGAACGTCATATTATCGTTCCTTAATTTTACATAGCCTAACTAACTATGTCTAATTCTGGAGGGATCATGTTATGTTGGGAGCAATTATTTATAAATCTTAGTGTAAGCAAAATTTTCACATATTCCTAAAAGTCAAAGTGATACTCATGGGAGATTCTTCCAATATTTTCTCTATCGCGATGTTTTATACACTCTTAATCATAGACAGCCGTAACGATACTTCTTCATGTCTTCTCTCCTCGTTATTCATCACAAACCCTAAACCTGATAAACCAACACGAACTGAATTCAGGGACTGAATTCTTTTTTTTTGGGTGGACGAATGTGACAAATCGTAATTTCGGGTCATTTATCAAACTTTGAAATTTTCACTATTCATTCCCGGAGAAAAATTTCTATTCATGATTATTATTCATCATTTTTGTAAACTAGGTTTACGAGTATCGAATTCGCGTAGCCGCGAGGGTTAAGCTGCGTATTTATGGAACATCATTGAGAACATTTCATATAGACTAGAGTTAGTCTACATATCATCAGTAATATCATTTTCATATTAGTTCATGCATGGGTTTGCATATTCCATTAACGTATATTTATTCATTAAAAAGACGCTATCGCTCGATCATTTATTTTGATCAATTGATCCGACACTTCCGAAAAATTATCCTAATATATTTTTATACTCATTTTAATGTTATAAAAATTATATTATTAGTTTCCTCGATGTTTTGAATTTATTTATTTAGTACACATATTGTTATATATATATTTACGACGGTTTACGTGAGTTCGATTCGATAATTATTTATTCACCCAATACTTGCGAGGAATGCATTTTTATAGTTTTTATGACTTTGATATATTTTATTTTGTTCACTTCCTTTAGGCACCCTCGTGTTATGAATGTACCATCGACCTACAATTTTATTTAACGTCAAATAAATTTCAATGATATGCTCAAACTATTTTAAAATAGTTAGTGTCACCTAAACTTAAAAGCTTTACGTTTTTACGTTGGCATCTTCATATCAAAACTAATATGAAGTATATTGACAAGTTTTAATATATTTTTATAAATATTATATTTTTATGTTAACCGATTGTAAGTTTCGTGACTTAAAAGCTTAATGTTAGTAATTACCGGGTCAAACTATACCCTATATACTAAAATTTACATAAGGTAAACATACCAAATATATCAAATCTTATTATTCAATACGTATATATACACGTGCCCCACTTGATAATCATAACAAGTGATTATGCAAAACTTACCATGCACGTGTTTTGTCCATATGAAATGTCACCATGCAAGCCTTAAACGTGTATGCCATATTTGAAACGTGTAACAAATTTACATTACAAACTACCTGAAGATATTAACTCTTTTGTATATAAGGACTAGTAAGGATAATGAATAAAGGACTTATGGCTCGAGGGGCTTAAAGGTTCAAGACAAATTTGTATAAAATTTTAGCTTTGATAACTTTAGGTCGTTAGTTGACGGTACGCGTTCGTTGGGGGTTCTTGATCGTGTTTGGTCATTTCTGTTTTCGTGCTCGTTAACTACTTATTAAAGGTGAGTTCATAGCCCCACTTTCTTTTACTTAATTGTTTTACAAACTCTTGGGGGAGATACATGCTATATTTTTAATCGAACACAATTGGCAAGTTTACCTACTAGGGCTGCGATGAAACGATTTTACCAATTTCTATTGGTACGAGGTTTACGCTTTGGTTGTCATGAACTTAGTGAAATAAATGATGTTTTGTTTTCAACGATAAGTGTGAAACAACGTAACTCACACTACGAATATTGTGTTTAAACAAATTAATTAAACCTATTGATTTCACTCAACCTTTGTGTTGAGTGTTTTAAGCATGTTTTATCTCAGGTATTAGCATATCATTATGGCTTGCATGGAGTCGCTGAGTTGACGCGTCTCACATATATTTTATTGCACTTAAATACATCGTTTTGTTTGTAACAAACTTATTTCCGCATACATTGGCTATCTTTTGAGACCTATATTTTGTAAACTCTGAATGTTTTAATATATCAACGATGTGTTTTTAAAACGACACTTTAGGTCATTCAATATAACTGTAACTGTGATGCTATGGCAGTCATCCCCCAGGTATTCCATTCCGCTGCAAAACAGGTAATTCGGGGGTGTGACAGATTGGTATCAGAGCAAAGGTTATAGAGAACTAGGTTGCATCATTGACCCTAGACTATAAGTACATATCATAGCATCTCATCATTTCATCATAAGTGTATATTCACTATGCATGCGGTTTCATACGTACATTTTGCGAGTTATTTACTTTCATTTCAAATTGATTGTCACATAGATGTATTCAGATATCCATTCCATTATTTTTTCTTCAGACTCCAATGTGGAGAATATCCTGACATTCCCTACTAAAATATTAACATCAATTGACTCAGCACTAAATACATCACTGATATCATCGGATGTCGTGACGAAGCCTTCAAGGAGGGTGAAGTCACTCTCACTCCCCTGTTTCACCATCAACATGTCGTGTTAGACGCTATTCACACATTAAGTCACTAAATTGTCATACATTTGAAGCACTTACGACATCTCATAACCCATCGTCTAGAAACCGTCAATCATTTTAAAAATAACCTCAAACTTATCACCTCCTATCACATCTCTTTAGAGCGCTTATTCTTAACATAGGACTTTGCTACGTCTCATCCTTCCTCTTATTTTAAAGAGTTATGGCGCCAAAGAAAGCTCCACCAGCTATGACACAAGCTGCTATCCAAAAGTATGCAGAGGATAGTATTGCTAGGGCACTAGAGAAAGAACGAGCAACGGTAGCTGCTGCTGCTGAAGCTGCCAGACTTGCTACTGCTGCCGAGGCTGCCGCTACTGCTGAAGCTTCCAGACTTGCTACTGCTGCAGGGGCTGCAGGAGGGTCTGGTGTTCGAAATTGTACATACAAGGACTTTAAGAGCGGTGATCCCACAAAGTTCAAAGGCACAGAAGGAGCCACTGCTATGATCCGTTGGTTTGAGAAGATAAAGTCTGTATTTCTTCTATGCAATTTCCCAGATGACTGCAAGGTGAAGTTCGCCACTAGTACACTCTTAGATGACGCAATGTCATGGTGGAATTATTATGCACAACCAATTGGTATAGGAAATGCTTACAAGCTCACGTGTGATCAATTCAAGAGGCTGTTGACTAAGAAGTATTGTCCACGCACAGAGGTGAAGAAACTAGAAACAGAATTTTATGAGTTAATGACTATTGGTTATGACATCGAGACCTACATCAGAAGGTTTCAAGAGTTGGCGGCTCTATGTCCATCGATTGTTTCGGACCATGAGAAATTACTAGAAAATTTCATTGGAGGACTTCCACAAATTATTCAAGGTGATGTAATTTCTTTCGATCCACAAACAATTGAGGAGTCTATCAGGATAACTCAAAAACTCATGGCCCAAGTTGTGAAGAGGGAAAACATTATCAACAATAACCACAACAACAACAACAACAACAATCACACCATCAACAACAACAACAACCAAACTAGCAACAACAAAAGGAAATGGGAAAATGACCATGGAGGTTATAATAACGACAACCAAAACTGTAACACTAACCATCAACAACAACAGAATAGAAGACAAGAAGCTGCAATGGTTTATGTCGCTGCACCAACACAAGGCAGAGGTTATGTTGGAACCCACCCACTATGTAATCGATGTAAGTTTCATCACTCCGGGCCTTGCCCTGCCAAGTGCTGCCAAAAATCGGGACACCTCACCAAGGATTGTAGAGGTAAAGCCATAGTCACCTGTTTCGGATGTGGGGAGCAAGGACACTATCGGAACCAATGTCCCCAAAACCAAGGTCAACAAGTTGAAGGTGCTTATGGGAGAGATATATGTTAGAAGGAGGAGAAGCTCACCAGGGTATCAACAACGCGGCAGACTGAAGAAGTTTAGAAATTAACAGTCTTATTTCCTTATGCACTATGTCGTACTAAGTCTATGTCTTCCCTAGTATTCGGATCTTTAAGACTTAAGACTATTTATTGTTTGATAAACCACTCGCTGTGAAATATTCTCATCTATTATACTTTATTTTCCTTTCTGATTTGTTATCACTTACAAAAAAATTTACTTCCTTTTACTTTAACTGCCATTTTAACGAAATGGTTTAAATCTCTTTAAACATTGAGAGTTATAAAAACTAAACCGAACGTCATATTATCGTTCCTTAATTTTACATAGCCTAACTAACTATGTCTAATTCTGGAGGGATCATGTTATGTTGGGAGCAATTATTTATAAATCTTAGTGTAAGCAAAATTTTCACATATTCCTAAAAGTCAAAGTGATACTCATGGGAGATTCTTCCAATATTTTCTCTATCGCGATGTTTTATACACTCTTAATCATAGACAGCCGTAACGATACTTCTTCATGTCTTCTCTCCTCGTTATTCATCACAAACCCTAAACCTGATAAACCAACACGAACTGAATTCAGGGACTGAATTCTTTTTTTTTGGGTGGACGAATGTGACAAATCGTAATTTCGGGTCATTTATCAAACTTTGAAATTTTCACTATTCATTCCCGGAGAAAAATTTCTATTCATGATTATTATTCATCATTTTTGTAAACTAGGTTTACGAGTATCGAATTCGCGTAGCCGCGAGGGTTAAGCTGCGTATTTATGGAACATCATTGAGAACATTTCATATAGACTAGAGTTAGTCTACATATCATCAGTAATATCATTTTCATATTAGTTCATGCATGGGTTTGCATATTCCATTAACGTATATTTATTCATTAAAAAGACGCTATCGCTCGATCATTTATTTTGATCAATTGATCCGACACTTCCGAAAAATTATCCTAATATATTTTTATACTCATTTTAATGTTATAAAAATTATATTATTAGTTTCCTCGATGTTTTGAATTTATTTATTTAGTACACATATTGTTATATATATATTTACGACGGTTTACGTGAGTTCGATTCGATAATTATTTATTCACCCAATACTTGCGAGGAATGCATTTTTATAGTTTTTATGACTTTGATATATTTTATTTTGTTCACTTCCTTTAGGCACCCTCGTGTTATGAATGTACCATCGACCTACAATTTTATTTAACGTCAAATAAATTTCAATGATATGCTCAAACTATTTTAAAATAGTTAGTGTCACCTAAACTTAAAAGCTTTACGTTTTTACGTTGGCATCTTCATATCAAAACTAATATGAAGTATATTGACAAGTTTTAATATATTTTTATAAATATTATATTTTTATGTTAACCGATTGTAAGTTTCGTGACTTAAAAGCTTAATGTTAGTAATTACCGGGTCAAACTATACCCTATATACTAAAATTTACATAAGGTAAACATACCAAATATATCAAATCTTATTATTCAATACGTATATATACACGTGCCCCACTTGATAATCATAACAAGTGATTATGCAAAACTTACCATGCACGTGTTTTGTCCATATGAAATGTCACCATGCAAGCCTTAAACGTGTATGCCATATTTGAAACGTGTAACAAATTTACATTACAAACTACCTGAAGATATTAACTCTTTTGTATATAAGGACTAGTAAGGATAATGAATAAAGGACTTATGGCTCGAGGGGCTTAAAGGTTCAAGACAAATTTGTATAAAATTTTAGCTTTGATAACTTTAGGTCGTTAGTTGACGGTACGCGTTCGTTGGGGGTTCTTGATCGTGTTTGGTCATTTCTGTTTTCGTGCTCGTTAACTACTTATTAAAGGTGAGTTCATAGCCCCACTTTCTTTTACTTAATTGTTTTACAAACTCTTGGGGGAGATACATGCTATATTTTTAATCGAACACAATTGGCAAGTTTACCTACTAGGGCTGCGATGAAACGATTTTACCAATTTCTATTGGTACGAGGTTTACGCTTTGGTTGTCATGAACTTAGTGAAATAAATGATGTTTTGTTTTCAACGATAAGTGTGAAACAACGTAACTCACACTACGAATATTGTGTTTAAACAAATTAATTAAACCTATTGATTTCACTCAACCTTTGTGTTGAGTGTTTTAAGCATGTTTTATCTCAGGTATTAGCATATCATTATGGCTTGCATGGAGTCGCTGAGTTGACGCGTCTCACATATATTTTATTGCACTTAAATACATCGTTTTGTTTGTAACAAACTTATTTCCGCATACATTGGCTATCTTTTGAGACCTATATTTTGTAAACTCTGAATGTTTTAATATATCAACGATGTGTTTTTAAAACGACACTTTAGGTCATTCAATATAACTGTAACTGTGATGCTATGGCAGTCATCCCCCAGGTATTCCATTCCGCTGCAAAACAGGTAATTCGGGGGTGTGACACTTTGAGCTGCAAATAAAAAAACAACAAAATGTGAAAGTAGATCCAAGTTAAATTTAGAAATTGTAAAAGGATATAGATATTGCAATGGGTAAGAAAGATGCGTGAATTAGTAGTCTATTTTTAAAATTTATCAGGAAAACACACATTTATTTTCATTCTCCATAGTCAACTTCATGATGCAAGCTTAAAAATGCATTTTTGGTGAGAAGAAAAGCAATTTCCAGAGAGAGAAACAAATTAAAGAAAAAATGTGTTTGAAAATGATGGTTGAGTAAGAAATGTGTTATAAGAAAAGAATTGAAGACATGGTAAGGCTTACGTGGTTTTTTCTAGAGCTTCACACGGCTTACGTGGCCTTTTTCTTGAGCTCCACATGGCTTACGTGTCTTCTTTTTAGCCTGCTATAGCAAATAAGAGCCTTCCTTTTATATAATAGGTATATATATATATATATATATATATATATATATATATATATATATATATATATATATATATATCGTACTATCTTATAATAGAGGGATGCACTTCCCTCATATTAATTATTTTAAGATTTCCATATTTAGAATTTTAAGCAAATACAAGTTACAAAGCATTAGTTACAATACTTAAAGCACAAATAAAAATACAAATCAAACTACAATTAATACACAACTTAAAACACCCCTTCACAAAAGAGTACATGTCTCTAATAATGATGTACACCATTTCCTTCACAGAATGACTTATGATATAAGTTTCTTGACCAAGATACCACGGGTTTATTAAGATAGCTTAGTTCATTATAAGAGAATCGGGTGTCACAACGAGTGAGTTTGCCGAATCCGATGTGGCATGGGTTTCAGCGCCGCCACAACCTCACCGTGACAGCAAAGAAGCTCGCTGAATCCACTCGCCGGTTCCTCGGCGTAGAAACAACAAAGAGAATTGTGTTTTGATTTTTTTTTAATTTAGTCTTATTTGACCTTAAAATCGTTTCTGATTTGGTGGATGATTTCTTGTATGATTGCTTTTGCGTCTCATTTTCATCAACACATTCTTGTAATCGGTGTGAAGGATTCATAGTAGAAAAAAGGTTGTTGAGTGTTGATGTGAAAAAGACAGAGGCGACTAAAAGAGATAATATTGTTTACCCTAAAATTGTTTCATCAGCACATGCTTGTATATGTGTTTATATATGCAACCCTAAAATTTAGTTGTAGTTTTAGTTAGGCCCAATAATGGCCCGGTAATTAGGTAATATTGTTTACCCTCTTTTAAAATATAATATGCTAAGTTTAATTATATCAACAATATCTTATGATTTTTGGTAATTTGACAAGCTAGGCTATAATATATCAAGTTTCATCCGAAGTTTAACTAGATAGTCTTGGGACTTATTTCAATATACAAAGTTGACAAAAGATTGTCCTTTTTTTTCGTATGATTTTTTTTTTAGTTTTGTATTATATTGTATTTTTATTTCAATGAAAGAAGTTTATTTATTTATTTATTTATTTATTATTATTTTTTTTAATGTAAAAGAAAATAAAATTGGGGGTGGGTGGGGCTTAGATGACTTAGTTGATTTTAGTTATAAGTAAGGGGTATTTTTGAAGTGTGAGTGTTAGAATGATGTGGCATCTATGAAGCCCAAATGGCTAGCCAAATGGATGTCATGTTACTCAATGCTCTAAGCTTACATGGCAAACTATTGCTCTATTAGCTTCAAAAGACCCACCATCATCGCTGCAAAACCATGACTCATACATCTCTGCCCATATCTATTAGATGCAAAACGGGTATAGTGGCAAAGTAGCTCGCGGTTTCACACGTGGCACCCCGTCAACTCTCGCCGTCCGCTCGCCACGACACCACAGATGCTCGCCGTTTTGGTTCTCGCCGGGGAGGTGACGAAGAAAACGACAAACAAATTTTTAAAACTATCCGTTGCCAAACGTTTAACTTTTGATTTAATTCCTGTTTTTCATTAAACCCCTTTTTGTGTGTTGTGTGTGTTTGAGGTTGAAGCTAAGGAAGACGATTACGTAATGTATTTTTTTATGAAATGGTATTGTCGAATAACATCACATTGCCAGAAAATTTAGTTACAGGGTACCCGCCGCCGCATCGCGCGGGTACCCTGCTATATATATATAGTTAGGATCAAATAAGAATATTACTTAAAATAAAAAGGAATAAGAAGAACTATAACCGCAAATTCGAGATGCACCGACCTAAATTAGATGCATTTCTATAATCTTAGATGCATTATAACGCACCATAGTGTGTTTTCTAGCTTTTAATCAAATGTATATACGTATATTAGATGCATTTAATGATTTCTCTTGTTTTTTGTTCCTCTGCACGTGCCAAAATCATGAAAATCAATTTGCACCATCTATACATCAAATTAACTTTCGAAACTCAAGATGTTGCATCTATATGAATAGAAATGCATCTAATGCAAGTCGTTACATCTCAAATGCGTGGTTTTGGTCACTTCTCACCACTTCTTATTTTAATTTACTTCTCACTGGATCCCTACTATATATATATATATACATATATATATATATATATATATATATATATATATATATATATATATATATATATGTATATATATATATATATATGTATATATATATATATATATATGTATATATATATATATACATATATATATATATATATATATATATATATATGTATATATAAATATATATGTATATATAAATATATATGTATATATATATATATATATATATGGGTGAAAGTTTTGGCAGATTCGCGTTCTCCATAACGGCTAACGGAATAGTCAATGAAAATGGTTACGAACAAAGGTCACGAAGAAGGGGGATAGACTACGAGGAAGCTAAAAATGAGAAAAAAAAAAAAAAAAAAAAAATTACTTGATAGGAATCAAGCAAAGAAACCTAAACGAGGTGGACTACTAACTAGCTATTCTATTCCCCGGCAGCGGCGCCAAAAACTTGATAACGCTACACGCGTCGTTCGGGGTCAAGGAAACTTGATAGGAATCAAGCAAAGAAAAGAATGAGAAGGCATGTGGAGGTGACATGTGTCACCTTTGCCACATCATCATGCAACATCACCATACCCCCCCCCCCCGGAAAAAAAAATTTCCCGCCAAAAAAATTTTTTTTTCCCCGCCAAAAATTTCCAGCCAAATTTTTTTACTGCATCACAGTTATAAAGTTAGTGCATCACAATCATGATTTTAGTGCATTAAGGTTATAAATTACTGCATCACAGTTATAAAGCTACTGCATCACAATCATGATTTTAGTGCATTAATGTTATAACATTGATTTTAGTGCATCATAGTTGATGCACTTAACTATTAACTATGATGCAGTAACTTATAATAAAGATGCACCAAAACTTATTAGTGCATTAAGGTTATAAGTTACTGCGTCATAATTATGATTTTAGTGCATTAAGGTTATAAATTACTGCATCACAGTTATAAAGTTACTGCATCACAATCATGATTTTAGTGCATTTAAGGTTATAACCTTGATTTTAGTGCATCATAGTTGATGCACTGAACTATTAACTATGATGCAGTAACTTATAATAAAGATGCACCAAAACTTATTAGTGCATTAAGGTTATAAGTTACTGCATCACGGTTATAAATTTAATGCATCATAATCATGATTTTAGTGCATTAAGGTTATAAATTACTGCATCACAATTATGATTGTGATGCAGTATTTTTATAACTGTGATGCAGTAATAAATTTTGGCAGAAATTTTTTAGCGGGATTTTTTTTTTGCCGGGAAATTATTTTTTTTTGCGGGGGGGGGGGGGGGGGTGGGTGGGGGGTGAGGGTGGCATGGTAATGTGGCAAAAGTGACACATGTCACCTCCACATGCCTTCTCATTCTTTTCATTTTAACCCTACCCTATATATATATATATATATATATATATATATATATATATATATATATATATATATATATATATATATATATATATATATATATATATATATTAGTGTCAAAACCCGTCCAATGGACGGGTATTACTTGTGGTTTTTATTTTTAGGATTTAGTAGAATAAATATATACTAAAAAGTAATTAAAAGTTAAATAAAATGGTTAAGATCTATAATTGATGTTACCGTATTCCATAAAACGACTAAAAGCAAGTAAGTACTTTGATTTGTGGTTTTTATTTTTAGGATTTAATAAAACAAATATATAGTAAAAAGTTGTTAAAAGTTAAATTAAACGGTAAATTGAAAATTATTTATTGTTGATCTAACTTATAAATTCTTTTTGACCCAATTATCTATGAAAGCGTCAATTTTTCGTGAATCTTGTATTTCTAAGTGGTCAAACGGGTGATCAATAACAAAACTAAAAAATGAAATAGGTTATATGGATCGAATTTGCCGAACAAACTTTTGTGAAAATTAACGTTAATTCACAAAACTATAGCACAATTAAAATAAAAATAGAAAGGTTAATAATAGAACTTTAAAGTACCTGTAGTAGAATCAAGATTATCTCTAGAATATCAAAATTTATGTCTTGATTTGAGTCACGGAATGCTCAAAATTCGTTTAATATGGAAGTGCACTCATAGATCCAAATCAAAGAACCCAAAAAGTCTTCTGGTGTGGTTGTAATGACAACGTATACATATAAAAATATAGCTAACCCGATCACAATAACGATTATAATTTGATCACAAAATATTCTTCATGAGTGTTGATAAGTACTGTTGAAGGAATCAGCTAAAGCCTTACCATTTCGTTACCCGTATGTAGTACATCTATGGGGAATGATCGAAATAAACTGCAATTTTAAAGAGTAGTTAACAACTACATAATTTGCAAGTGGGTCACAATAGTATACGTAACAATTGCATACTTTGTAATTGGGTCACAGTGGTCAACATTTTCATAATATGTAATCGCAAAAAGTATTTATAAAAAAGCCCTAAACGCATCAAACCAATGAGCAAAAGATCCTTCTGCCTTGGAATTTTTATCACAGAAATGACCCAAATAAACTAATCTTTAACAATAGATGCATGTTACGAATAAGCATGGTTATAACTTTTTTTTTCTCTGCGGTCCCATTGGATGTTAAAGCCTGATAAACCTTTTAGATGGTTTTTAAAACACTGTTTTCTTATTGTTTGCTGTTTGGAAATGCAATCAACATCCTGAACCCCGAACGCCTTGTCACTTTATAGAAGCCATATGTAACATAACATGATACTGTGAAGATAAAGCACATATCTATTGGTTCTTGTGTGTAGTGTGAGTTTTTTTTTAGATGAGATGCATGTTTGATCACAACTTTAAAGAAATAATGAGAAAGAAATGCCAACCAGTGGATAAGAAACAATACATCATCTTTTTTTGAAGTCATACCCATATTCACATTAACATATTGTAAAACCCCTCTAAATAGAAGCAGCACTGCTTCAAAATTTGGCTTTTAAGGTCAAACAGACCACCTATAAAAAAATAACCTTAACAAACTTAGAGTAACAGATTAGTCCCTTTGACCACAAAAGTCAAAACATTGGAAGTTAAATTCTCACCAGCAACATAAAGTACACAAACATTGGTCTCCCCTTGAAGACCAGCTCGAACCCCTCTGTTAGTGCAAATATTACGATATTTAATCTATACAGTCTCGTTTGTTTTGATTGATGACAAACATGTAACTTGTAATACATAACATAAAATGTACAAGTTACTTGTAATCACACGTTGTCTCAACATACATTCAACACCTCTCGATGTCTCAAGTCCTCGTATGTTACAACACAGGTTCGTACATGTTTGTTATGTGGCATTATGATCAAACCCATTAACAAATCATTTAGAATGTTTAAAATACGTTTAGAGTCACTAAGTATTTTAATAGGTTAACCATTCTATTTCGAACCTCATTTTACATTTTGCATTCACAAGTATTTCATACAAATACTAAAGTTTACTTACACTTGACAAAATATATTTTATTTTGACAAGCACTCTTTTACAAAAGGTAACTAGACATTTTATTAACTAGTTACATAATACATTTTACAAGTTTACCTTGATAAACTTTTTAATCTAAAAATGGAAATACATGTTACATCATGTCATGCATCATCTTTGAAATCCTTGAAAGATCACTTGAATATTTTGGTTAGATTGACACACAATATATCAAATGTGATCTTAGTAAGATTTGGTAATATCTTGGAAAGATTTGAAGAAAGATTTTTTAGAATTTCTGTCAGGCACCCACGGCACCAAATTGCATAAAGGACGGAACCCTTTAAAGGGCTCCTTGGTCCGTGGACGCTCCTGTCCACTTTTGGCTATAAATAGAAGCCCATTGTTTTCCCATTTCTTCACCACTTCAAAGCACATCTTCTCCACCTTCTTGCATACATTTAGATCAATCATTAACAATGTAGTAACACACATTAAACACCCTAATGATCATGATCATAATGCTTCTAACATTCATCTTTGTTGTAAGCATACTCTTTGATCAACCAAGGAAATCTTGGAGATCTAGCCATCCCCACTTACCACAAGTTGAAGATCTATCACAAGAAGTTTAGGGAACTTGTGATCTTCATCATGAAGGCTTCCTATCAATGGAAGTTCATTTAGAAGTAGTTATTCATATCCATTAGACATTTGTGTCATGGATCATTAGTGTAAACATCATTGCATCATAACAACACTTTCACCAAACTAGATTAGATGGTTTATGTGTTTGTGCCATAAAACACAAGGTTTATTATGTTGGGCCATAAAACATATTGGGAGTGGTTGTACCCTTGTAAAAGAACTCGACATCTAGCTTAGTGTCGGAAATATTGTATAGGCGACGTTAGGTTGGTTCTACCTCGAACTAGAACCCGGTATTTAGCTTTGTACCGGAAAAAGTGTAAACGACGATTGTAAGGTTTTCTCCGCCAAGAAGGGAGCTTGTTGATTTAGTGAAGTAACTCTCGAGTTGGGTACTCGGGGAGTGGAGTAGGGCGGAAAGGAGATCCGTGACCGAACCACTATAAATCCTCGTGTTCGGTTTGCACTTTCCTTTCTTTATCTCTTTACTTTTATACTTGCACTATACTATTGTTTGTGATATGGTTTATGTTCATGATTGTGTGACAACTTGGTTTACCATGCTTTATATTAGTCACAAACAATAATTGGTACTTTCATATTATAACAAGCTTCATAAGCGATTTGATACTAAAGATCTAAAGTTTTTAAACGGTAACGTATTCACCCCCCCTCTACGTTTCCACAATTGGTATCAGAGCCACGTAGCTCGTATTTTCAAAACAAATGGTTTTTAAAATAGAGTACGATCCATGTATCAAATTACCATTGAAGCGAAAAATAATATGAAAAATGCTTTGCTTGTTATACTTAGAAATTTTGTTGTTAAATGTAACTTTGTATACAAGCTTGAAGGTTTTCTTGAAAAATAAAATAAAAAAGAGTTTGTTGAAAGAACTAGTAAGTATTGTATTGTGTGCTCATAGAAAATTTACGAAGAAATATGATTTTAAAGGAGTGTTTGGGATAACTATAAATCTAGTTGAAAATCACCTCCGTAAATGTTTAAGATAAGTTACATAAGTAGATATGTTGTTAAATATTTGTATTATATGTTTACTATGAAATCTAGTAAGTCACACACGTTTTCTCTATGTCAAATAATAGTTTTGGTGAATCTGTCTCAGAGGACCACGGCACCAAATCTTATAAAGGGCGGATCCCTTTATTTGGTTCCGTGGAATCCGTCTGTACAGTATGCAGTTTTTTGGGCAACTTCAAAAAATCATAACTAATTAACCGTAAGTCCGTACGAGTCGAGCCACCTATCATTTTAAAGGGAATTGAGTCTACTTTCATTTAAAAATACTCTCATGGCCTGAGTCTAATTTTAAATAAGTGAAATAGACCAAATACTACACTATGTCTAAAATATTGAGTTTCGCTTTAACATAAAAACTCAAAATTTTGAATCAAGCAATTTAAGTTGGTATTCTTAGAACTTTGATACAACTTCCTTTGAAACTAAATAATTTGGTAATATATTTAAAGGAAACTAATCAAGCTTGGTATACATCGTCATACTTAAACGCAAAATGACGAAAAGTGTCTTTCTTGTTATGCTATGCTAAATGACCACTTGTTTATGTTGTTTGCATATATGTTGCTTGCTTATTTTTTAAATTGTTGTTTACACTTGTTTGTTTGCATAATATAAGTGTCAATCTTGCCATATTATTTATTCGCTTGTCTGGCGATTTCTTGTTTATGCACAATAGGTTATTTGCTAGATTTTGTGCACTAAGTTGGAAAATTATTTTACCATCGCTTGTAGAATTAGATCACTTCGTTTGCATAGGTTACTAACATCTCGCATAACTTATGAAATGTCATAACTCACTTAGCAATGAGTACTAAGTAAATTAGTCAAGTACTTTGAAAAATGAAGGTGTTAAGAGAGTGTTTGGTACAAGGACAAAAACAATGTTGTATGATGTAATTTATTTGTTTTTACTTTGTAGGATGATAATATGACTTAAAACAATGTTATATGCTAACCGGTTTATGCAGGTGGATAGCACAAGTGTGTTATCAAATTTTACCCATTTTCACTTTTATGTGAAAATCGTTAGCCCTTGGTCAAAGTCTATGCTCCACTATATTTGTATATGTGTTATCGACTTTTCCTAACTAGAAGTAATTAATGTCACATGTTTTAAGCAAAATTTCAGGTTTCGGAAAACTCCCCGACACCTAAAAAATGGGTCTGTGAACTTTTCTGGTGTCCACGGATCAGACGGCACCAAAATGTTGGTACCTCTGTTATGTATTTTGGTACCGCCATACCTGTACAAGGGGACCAGGCGGCACCAATTTAAGGGTTCCGGCTGTGTAAAGAAATGGTGCCGTGAATCCTACAGGTAAGTTATTGAATTTTACTAAATCCCGCAATCTAATTTACCAAACTTCGTTTCTAGGATAGTTGTTAATGCATATCTTTCATACCTCACTCAACACATCCTCAATGGATTAACTTAGGATGTTTGACATGATTTTAGACACTTCCATCTCATTAGAAACTACCATCTTTGTATGGATTAACATCAAATCCATGAATCCTTAGTTCCATAAATCAACACATTCAAGATGATCATTTTCACACCTTCACTGTTACTTTTCCTCAAGCTTAGCATTTCTTAAAGAAGAATCAAAATGACTAAATCCTTAACCTCAAATAAGCCACTTAAGAAAACCACTAGGATTAGCATTCGATCTTGTTGCTTCATTAACTTGAGCTCTTCATCCTCAGACTCATTACCTCTCAACATCTCATCACCCATTCAAGATGTGAACTTTCTAAACTTGAGTACTCCAACTCCACCACCAAAATCACCCACCATCATCCAAAACAACTTCACTACCAAAGTCTCCAAAGCTTGTACCTATCAAACTTTGTGCAACACCACCAACATCTCATCACCCGTTTGCGGATGACTTAGATGACTTACCGAGACTAATAAACCTGGACTCATTATTTGCAAAGATATCATAAACAAGTCTAACATATGACTATAGATATTGTTTTGTATCTACATGTATTGCCTCACCTGGTTAACATGAAAATAATGTGTCATCCTTCAAAACGATAAGTATTTACATCAAGTCATAACTCACACATATGTTAAATACACATTATCAAGTCTTGTTATCCTTGAGTTCAATCTAAGATTTATAATCTCAACAAATTAGGATTGACAACTTAAGTATTTCATCCGAAATATTCAAGTATATGCGACTTACGATTGTAGTCATTAAAAGTCATATCCGAAAAATCAACACCCAAGTATTTTAACAACACATGTTGAAACACTTATCCAAAACAAACAACCCACGGTGCCACTTATCCCTCTTTGACACCTAGTATCCCTCTTCCATCTTTTGGCACCATTAACCGTATTGCTCATGAACTTCCAAGAGTATACTTTAAATCAAACGTGCCCTTTCAAGGTGAACCTATACCTCAGCCCCTAAGCTTCATAAACATAACCAAAACTTCAAGCACTTCACCCACTAGTTGTAGCAACCAATGAACCATAAGAATTAATATCCGTATTTTTTGTGTTCAACATCTATGGACAAATATTCAACCTAAGTACTCCCATAGCACAACAAACCCCTACATCACCACATCCTTATTTAGACACTAGAAGACCTACCATCTAGATCAACCAATCCACCATCCTTACCATCATTTGAATTTGTTGAGTGTATTGCTCAAAAAGCCCTTGTGTCCAACACTTGTACTGAATCAAATGCACGTTTGAACAAACTCAAACATCCTTTCCAACATATAAGGACTTAGATAATTCATTATGGCTAGAACCTCAACTATCAAATAAGCATGGTGCTCTTGGTAATTGTTGTCAATTTCCACTAGGTATAAGTAGTACTACCTTCACAAATTATCAAAGTATTAGTAATAATTTGTCGTTAAACTTTTACATAAATTTCGTTAAACTTCAAATCAACATTTTAACAACAATTGTTAAAATGCAATCTCAAAGCCAACATCATACACCCCAAGCAACAATGAATCTTGAGGAGTATACATAAGAAACTCGAGTGAATTCCTCTTGTCATCATCTAGTGAATATAATCTTGAGACCAAGTTTATTTAGATGGGACTATCCGATTCAAACACTTTGGCTTCATATCTTCATTTAGGAAAACATGATGTTTTGAAGAACATTATGACTAAGATTCATGCGTTAAGCTTTCATTTTGTTAAAAGGATATTGTATATCCTATGCATCACTCTTGCGACATAAATAGTTGTGTTACAAGAGATTTCATTACACCTCATTAGCTAAATGATCTTGAAACAAACATCTACAAGTTCTGTGAACTAGCATATCCAATTAATCTTGTCATACTTGTTTTCATAAGCATGATAACTTTATCCCATGGGATAATCTCATTTGTTGAAAGATACTATTTGTATCTATTTCCTTTCAAGCGTACATCATAACCTAACCTTGCTCAAACCGAGTGCACATCCAAGGTTAAAACTACACAATTTTAGAGCATACACAAGATCTATTGAAGTTGGTAACCTCACTTAGATTCTTGTTAAATAATGTTCCAAAGAGCTTTCTTGAGAACGTTCTTTGTTTAACATATTCCATTCTCTAGTCTTAGATGATCAATTCACATTTAAAGTACAAGATGTCATCCATTAGATCATACAACTAGCTGTGTAATTTGAACAACTTTCGATTCTAAACACAAGATTAAAACACATTGTTTATCAAACACACCATTGTTAAAATTCATGTGTATAACATGACATCTTCATCTCCTTAGTTATATTGCATATTAGTTGTGTCACATTAAGCCAAGTATTGGTAAACTATCATCTTTTATACACTTTAATAGGCAAAAGTAGGAGTTCCCATCTTCCTAACATGAGAATGATTACTGGAGAATCTATTGCACTAGAAACTCAATTTGACCTAACGGTTGAATTGCTTCCTGGAGAGAAGTTGGGTTTGTGGAATCACCCGTAAAAATGGTCGTGTTTAGCCTTAATTGAGCACCGCTAGTAATAGTCTCATATTCATTCTCCAACTTGAAAATTCTGTTTTCCTATACTTGCCTAAAGTAAGTGTTAAAACATTGATAGTTTGCCTCGCCTTAGGAATACTAATCAAACAAGTAGTATATATGACTTTTCTTTTAAAACCACTTGCACTGCACTTACATGTGTTGATTACATGTTCTTGTTTGATACGATAAGTTGATTTGACATTATCTTAGTGTTTGATAACTAGTCGAATGTGTAAACCTTAGTACGGTTTTATCTTTATAATGCTTGTATTCTTGTTTCATGCTACTAAACGTTTAAACCTAAAACTTTATTTGCATGATACTTACTTTTGAATTAATTTTAGCATGATTAACATGTTACTTATGAAATCATAATATGTCATTTTGATACGTGATAATTCTGATATGATAAGTTTGTGTTTGAAAGCTATTAGTTGGCATTCATTATATCTATGTGTAGTACGATCCAAATGATACATGCTCCAAATTGTTATATCTTAAACATGGCTTGCATGAATCTTTCATCTTATTTCTTTTGCTTCTTCTCACACTATTTGTTTGCTACATATGCACATATAATATGTCAAAATGCTTTTGGTATGACAAACTTTTAGAAGCCTTTTTATCTTACAAATTAATCACATAGATTGTTGTGTTAATTTACAAGCCAAGTATGCTTAAGCGTCTAAGTCTAATGACAAAACAATCTCAAAATGAAATGTCTTGAATAAAGTTTTATTCTTGCATAATATGATTGTCTTGATGCTATCTTGTATGGTGATTTCTTGTCTACTAAAGTGCAATGTGTTTTTGCTTATATAATATGTTTGATTTCTATCATGTTAACATCTTTTGTCACTAACAAATTTGTTTTGTAGGTTGATAACAAATTATTTGTTATCTCACTTGGTTCTAACTTTTATATGCTCATTTTTGCATAATCCCCTTTATTGCTATGCAGATTAGTACTATGCTTTATGGGACCCCTACACTTGCATATAGTTTAAAAGCATATAAAATTAAGTTCTAGAGGGTTGGCTTTGCATTTTTGTCTTTCAACCGACCTCTTTCCAAATCTCATTTTAGCTTCCGCTTTCCAAAAATCATCTACATCATTATTTAGTTATAACAATACTCTGATCCTCTTCACTTCCTATTAGGAAACCACATGCCTCATCATACGATCATCTCGCATTAATCGAGAAGAGGTACGTGACTTTAAGGATGAAGCTCATTGTATGCTAACCATCATCCAGAAAAACATTACTAAGCTCACCTCTTTCGTTAACCCGAATAACCTCCTAAACACTTTGTTATCATTCCTTATTTGATACATTGCACATTATGTTGGATGTCCACCAATTAAGGGGGAGAGAAATTCATTCACATAATTGTCTTTTGTCAAAATTTATGTCTCTTAGACTCTACAATACCAACACATAGGTAAACACCACTTAGCTAAAACCGGTTCATGAAACCACAACTAGTTCAACCTTTTTCGCACCAATACCTCATCAAGTGAAAAACGCATCATGTGTTTTTTACAAAACGTCTTCATCTCCACATATAGGATTTTCCTTAAACTAGCACCTTACAACTTCACTATCTAGAACACCATCATAGGATCTTATCCTTTTCTCGCTTATCATGCATGTCCTTGTCAGTGCAAACGATATATTAATCAAAACAGCCATCTCCAACACGTTGGTCCATCCAACTCTCACTCATATGATGTCATTCTCATCCTCATATAGGTACTCATTATTAGTATTTTCCATATTGTCTTCACTTCTTTTCAAAGTGATAATCATACATGTCGGTCAAAACCATGCTAATACTACCTTTCCCATTGTCACCTAGAATAGGTCATTTTTACAATTCGTGTCAATCAATGAACGAATTTATCTTCATCACTTTTATATCTTTTGGTATTTTCATTATAATATTCTTAGATAGAACACATTATTTATTACTCTTGGGTTGAAGCATATGAGAACCTGCTCAAAACAATAGATTGTTAGCATCAATAAATCATTCAAATCATAATCCTTAAGCATCATTGAAATGCAATGTCCATTCATTTTTTTTTTCTCTTAGCTTTGGTCACTTGACATGACGAAAGGATTGCATGAATCCATATTTTTATATTTGCTATACATACGAGTTTCTAACTCCTTAAAAGCTTCCTACCTAATCACCACCACCTTCCATCACCACTTTCACTAATCATCACCACCATGGATTAGCGAAACCTTACTTTTGTAAATCTCGAGTCATCTACCATCACTACATGATTCCTACAAGTAAACCGACACCAACACTAGCACCACTAGTGTCACACCCGGTGGGAGACTTCATATCTTCTTCCTAGGAACTATTATGTAGGTTTTTATCATATTATATTCTCACTTTTCTTATGATTGTAATTAGGAGACTACACTTCATGAGATCTTTGATTATATCATTTATCACATATATACATCTTATTTTTCTTTGTGAAAAAGATGAAATATATTGCACTAATGTTTTTCATTGTAGGTTCATCATCATATACACTCGATTGTATATAATTTACTCATCTAAGGATGAAGTTTGCATCAATTATTTTTCTTAGTTTAGGTGCTTTTTGACACCTTAGAACAAGGAGGAATGTCCTTTAAGCACTCATATTGCATCGTCTATACACTTGGTTGTATATGACATATTTGTCTAAAGACAAAGCTTCTATTATACTAATATTTATTTTGAAGGTTCATCTTGACGCCCTAGAGCAAGGGGAGCTTCCGTCAAGAATTTACTGAATGCATCTTATATACACTTTGTTGTATATCACTTACTCGTCTAATGACGAATATAGTTTTGCACTAATATTTGTTTTGTAGGTTTTTAATTATACCCTGACGCCTCAAACAAGGGGGAGCAACCGTCAAGGGGGAGCATGCACGCATTTAGCATCATTCTCACTTTTCAACACGCATTTGTGCCTCGATAAAAAGTGGAGAAAATAGGCTAACATTGCTATGCATTTTTCTTTTTCATATATTTCTCATAATTTTTGTTGCATAAAACTAACCTTGATGTAGGTTAAGCCTCTTTATTTGATCCATGGATCCGCTACCAAACAAGGGACGGATTGTAGTGGACGATTTAACTTCACTAGGGATGATGCAAGCTCGCCTTTTCGGGGAGAAATTAAGTTAAACTCCAAGGACACGCCCTTTTTGTTTCGACAAAAGGGGGAGAAGAGTGTAAACGGAGAAGGTAATGTAAAGGTAGTAAGGATACAAGTAACTTTTTACATTTTACTTTCTATTACGTTTACATATATTTGTCATCATCAAAAAGGGGGAGATTGTTAGTGCAAATATTACGATATTTAATCTATACAGTCTCGTTTGTTTTGATTGATGACAAACATGTAACTTGTAATACATAACATAAAATGTACAAGTTACTTGTAATCACACGTTGTCTCAACATACATTCAACACCTCTCGATGTCTCAAGTCCTCGTATGTTACAACACAGGTTCGTACATGTTTGTTATGTGGCATTATGATCAAACCCATTAACAAATCATTTAGAATGTTTAAAATACGTTTAGAGTCACTAAGTATTTTAATAGGTTAACCATTCTATTTCGAACCTCATTTTACATTTTGCATTCACAAGTATTTCATACAAATACTAAAGTTTACTTACACTTGACAAAATATATTTTATTTTGACAAGCACTCTTTTACAAAAGGTAACTAGACATTTTATTAACTAGTTACATAATACATTTTACAAGTTTACCTTGATAAACTTTTTAATCTAAAAATGGAAATACATGTTACATCATGCCATGCATCATCTTTGAAATCCTTGAAAGATCACTTGAATATTTTGGTTAGATTGACACACAATATATCAAATGTGATCTTAGTAAGATTTGGTAATATCTTGGAAAGATTTGAAGAAAGATTTTTTAGAATTTCTGTCAGGCACCCACGGCACCAAATTGCATAAAGGACGGAACCCTTTAAAGGGATCCTTGGTCCGTGGACGCTCCTGTCCACTTTTGGCTATAAATAGAAGCCCATTGTTTTCCCATTTCTTCACCACTTCAAAGCACATCTTCTCCACCTTCTTGCATACATTTAGATCAATCATTAACAATGTAGTAACACACATTAAACACCCTAATGATCATGATCATAATGCTTCTAACATTCATCTTTGTTGTAAGCATACTCTTTGATCAACCAAGGAAATCTTGGAGATCTAGCCATCCCCACTTACCACAAGTTGAAGATCTATCACAAGAAGTTTAGGGAACTTGTGATCTTCATCATGAAGGCTTCCTATCAATGGAAGTTCATTTAGAAGTAGTTATTCATATCCATTAGACATTTGTGTCATGGATCATTAGTGTAAACATCATTGCATCATAACAACACTTTCACCAAACTAGATTAGATGGTTTATGTGTTTGTGCCATAAAACACAAGGTTTATTATGTTGGGCCATAAAACATATTGGGAGTGGTTGTACCCTTGTAAAAGAACTCGACATCTAGCTTAGTGTCGGAAATATTGTATAGGCGACGTTAGGTTGGTTCTACCTCGAACTAGAACCCGGTATTTAGCTTTGTACCGGAAAAAGTGTAAACGACGATTGTAAGGTTTTCTCCGCCAAGAAGGGAGCTTGTTGATTTAGTGAAGTAACTCTCGAGTTGGGTACTCGGGGAGTGGAGTAGGGCGGAAAGGAGATCCGTGACCGAACCACTATAAATCCTCGTGTTCGGTTTGCACTTTCCTTTCTTTATCTCTTTACTTTTATACTTGCACTATACTATTGTTTGTGATATGGTTTATGTTCATGATTGTGTGACAACTTGGTTTACCATGCTTTATATTAGTCACAAACAATAATTGGTACTTTCATATTATAACAAGCTTCATAAGCGATTTGATACTAAAGATCTAAAGTTTTTAAACGGTAACGTATTCACCCCCCCTCTACGTTTCCACACCCTCCACACATGTAATGAGCAGCGGGAACAACTGGAATTGGGTCGCAATTTATATCTAAGCCATACCTAAGGCACTCAACAACTATATTTGGAAAATGAGAAAGAGTTCTCTCTCTGGCTTTATGACTAATGTCTAGAAGAACATAGTTCTCATTACGCTGTTTAAGTTGATCATCTATGCTTCGAGCCACGACATCTCTTGGAGCCAGCTCAGCACGTTCATCATACATAGGCATGAACCTTTCCATATCGAGATTATAAAGAAGCCCCCCATCACCCCTCACAACTTCAGTGATAAAAAACGCATTTTCCCTGGCTTTTGTTGGTGTGATTGGGAGTCCTTCATCTGCAAGTGCAGTTGGATGAAACTGCACAAATATAAACACGAGAGTATACATTAGAGTATCTCATAATGCCATGTTTAAAGGTTTTAGATAGGTTACTACATGTTTTCAGAAATTTTAGATTTCTTACTCCATGTTTGAAATTACAGCTTGAGCTCGGTGAGCCATGGCTATTCCATCTCCAGTAGCTACCTATTGAATTTAACCAGTGATGAGTTAGATATTTAGCTAATACAAGTATATGACCAATATAATGCCTGACAACTCTGATAACTGATAAACATACTGGTGGATTTGTAGTAGATGGATAGATATGCCTTGTACCCCCTGAAGCAAGCAACGTCACCTTTGAAATAAATCGTACAACCTACAATTTCCACCAGGAGGAAACAGTCTCTACAAATTAATAAAAGTAGCAGATTGGTCAAATGGGTCCAGGTCAAATGGGTCCGGGTCAAAATGGGTAATTTTAATCCTAATGAATAATTAATGTAAAATATAAAACTTTTATAAAAAAAAAAAGTTAAGAGGTTTTATGCTTATGACCACATTTCAGATGACTTGCGACCCATTTGACATTTTGACCCACTCGACTTCTACTCTTTAGTTAAATCTTTTAGCTTAGCCCATTCGACATTAAGACCTCACGATTTTATACTTCAAATCGTGTAGCTTAACCCATTCGACCCGTTAAAGATAAAGCATAACCAAATGAACTCATTTAAATGGGTAAAAAGTGCCACTTCCAGATATTAGACACTTTAAGTATCAAGTATAATCCTCACCTTTCGTGTTTCTGTATTCATAGTGTCGACACCATGGCAAACCATCTCAGATCCATCCTACAAGCCAAGTATAATGCATGTCATATAACAATTCACATTACAACATTCTTGGACATTTAGATATTTACCATATTTTATTAAAAACAAACCTGGGAAGTCAACAAGTCAATTGCAAAATGATGCTTGAAAACAGTAATATTGGGATCATTTTCAATTTCCTTCAAAAGTGCCCTTTCAATCTCTCTTCGTGTCATATCAGCCGAGTGTACTATTCTATGATGAGAAATTGAGAATGACCACCTTCTCTTCCTAGATGTAGATTTCCGTCTTCTCCATGAACAAATGATGCACCCATCGCTATTAGTTCCCTTATTCTCTCGGGTCGTCATCGAATCAAAGAATACAAATGTCATCCTAGATGGTATTGCAACTGCTATATATACATAGTGTTACCTCATTGATGACCAGCAAACATATATTGCGGTTTCATGGAATAATCGAATATGGGTGTAAAGTTTAGGATATGAAGATGCACCTATATATACATTCTGTTTGCTAAGATATATACAAAGTAAAACCTAAACAACAAAGATACCAAGTCATTTAATCATTCATACAAAATCAGGAATGTATCACAAAGAAACTAAATACCTTTAGTCAAACTAATGTCAAACAATGCATTTCCACTCCTTGCTACAAAGTTCAAGTTTCTGATGCGTATCATAAAACCAGTAAATGTTTCAACTTTGATCACAATTTAACATCATGATTACGTGTTTCACTAAAGCTTGCCTTCAATCATTTTGTCCACATCAAACGGCAATAATGAATAAGATAACTACACTTCCAAATGTATAATACTGCATATACTATGACCCTTAAATGCATGTTTAGACGTGGAAAAAAATATTAAAGCTTACCTCCTATAAAATCAATGCAAATGAGAAACCATCCGATGTGTTATCTTAGTCTTCATTTCTAAAGACCTCCGGTGCAACATATGTCCCTGTTATAGCACATAAAAAACTTAAAAGACTTGCAAAACTCAACATATATATGTTTTCATAAAGTCAAGACTCTAACTATGATATATTAACTTCAGAACATTGTAAAAGTGATGTGAGAGAACAAAGAAAATAAAGAAATTTTCAAACAGAAGACTCACAGGTGGTGTCATGGTATGACATGTTCGTTACTTGCTTAATCCTCTTGGTCACTTTTAGTATGGTGTAGAAACATACTTAAGTACTATTTCCAAAGACATCGTATATACCTACATAAACATACTCAAGATCTCCGTGAATAATTGGTTATGGTTTATTCTCATGCAAATAGTTCATCCCCCTGAAGATTGACAAAAAGAGCATCATTACTTAAAATTGTATAGCATTTATAAATAATGTGTTACGATCCAAATAAATGACACTAATATGAGTACCTTGCTCTATCCTCTTTAAAAAAAGACGAAGATCACCCAACAAATTCAAAATCGATATAAATAAAAAAGAACAAAAGCTTCATAATGTTTCTTTAACTGAATATCACCTGATAATCTAGATTTCTTGTCACCTGAAATAAGGTAAAATAAGTTAATGTCTTCAATTGTAATGATTTTAGTGAAGTGAAATAGAAGATCAACATATGGAATAGTTAAATGTAACCTTTCCTAGCATTGCATCTTATATTCAGCAAAGATTTTAGATATTTCTACTTCTATGCAAACCCAAAAACCAAGATGTGATCAACATTTATGGCAAATATCCAGCTAACATATAAAACAACACCAAGAAGAAAAGGCATGACGGAAGAAAATATGTCTAACCTTTCACTGCATCTGAGGAAAAATTCTCACTGATAAGTTCATCCATCCCTTTGTATTTGGTACCTGCACAAATGGCAACACAACTGCAAGTGCTGATAAATGCAGTTAAAAGTTGCAAGATGGGCAGGTTGTGTAAGTCTGCAAACATTTTCTTGTCCAATTTAGATTTTTTTTGCTGATAGTATTGTTTCAACAATGATCCAAAACAAAAAAATATATAAGGTGGTATGAACTGGAGAATTTCAATATGAGCCGCTGAAGATATAGCACAACCCAAGTCAGTCCATTGAGAAGGTACATGTGTGAAAATTGCCACATCTGATCTAGGACACCTAAAACTCTCTTTTGCACAAAGAGGACAATATTTTGTTTTTGGAAGATGTTGACCCGATTGAAATGAGTAGAAAAGAGACTAAACTATTAAATATCTGGTATGACCTATATGGGAGGAACAAAAAGCAAGGATGACATCTGTAGACATTTGAAATATTTCTTGTTGCTATCCTCCCTGGCCAGTGTTAATGCTATGAAAGCTCTACATTTTAAAAAACTAATTGTTTGGGTCCGGTTAGGGATGAATACAAAAAGGGTTCAGGTTGACATAGTAATTTTTTGTTTATGCTACCTAAGAAGAGAAAATACTAAACAAAAAACTTGTCGTGGCGAGTTTATAAATCATAACTTGACTCAAACAATGCTCTTAATAAGATAGCTATATATATTTATTAAGGCTCTAGTGTGTGTCATCAATATAAGCCGTTGACTGACCGCACATCTTAAATTGCAAGAAGAAGAGGCACTTGTATGCAATTGTGTTTAAAAATAAAGGCAACACAGAACACCATCCCAATTAAACAAATACTAATAACTTAACCTACCTTGAGACATACGACGTCGACATTCCGCATTCCCATGCGAACTGATAGCACCTATATTCGGCCCTTGACTGGCACCTATAACAGTAGCAGTTTACAAAAGACTAATAAAATCTAAGACATTAAGTATATCGCAATGATCTACTAACAAAAAAAAACTCATGACCACATTTACCTCGAAAGGCTGAATGGATGCGGTTGTTATTGACATATTGGGAGACACGATTAACAATGTACTTAATAATCAGGGTGCTGACATGCATATAATGGTTAATGTGTCTTCAAAAAGTAAGCGTTGTGTAAGTTTCCAACTTGTACCACCATATTTTAATCATCAGGCTACGTGTACTTACAATGAATATGCATATTCAAGGATTTCTTCCATCCGTGATGGTTGCTGCTATTGTGTGCATTGTTAGTAAAGATATTGTTTGCTTCTTTTATTTTCTTTAGCTAAGGTATAATGTAAATTCATCTATGGTTGGTTTACGCAGTTAATTAAGCTGATAGCTACAGAGACCAAATGCCCTAGGTATATTCAATTGCCTCCACATCTGTGTCATGGTACCTGTACGCATCTGAAAACACGTGATACAACGAATCATCGACATCCAGAATCTTGAGTAAGTTAGCGTACCACTGATTTAAATTAGTCCTTCTGGTATTAGACATCTTTGAAGGAAATCTTATATACCACTGATTTAAATAATTCCTTTTTGACTGCATTGTGGTTTAACTTTAGCTTATGTCTACTAAAAAATCATCAATGAACATGGGAATGAATATGAATACGAATACCTGCATGCATAGATCATATGTTAAGAAGGAATTAACTTACGGAATCATATGTTAAGAAGGGATTAACTTACGGAACTTCATGACGGATAAATGAAAAAAATAAATCATTGTTATTATTTATCGCACTGACACATGTGAGAAAACTAAGAAGTTTTTTATGACTACGTAACTGATCTCATATATATTACCCTTGATCATCATTTATCTGCCAAACAAAATCCAATACAACCTACAACAAGTAAGAATGTAAGTCATACATATGGATATCACCAATGAACAACATATATTAAATTGAAAACATACGTGAGTGAGTTTAGTAGATCCTAGCAGATTCAAGATATTAAATGTAAGGATTGTATGGAAACCTATATAAAAAACCATATTATTGTGCTTCATGTGGAATCATGTCCTGCAAATTCAAAGAATCTACCTGATAAGAGTCAAATCAGCAAATTTCATCTACCTGCTCAAATGATATTCTACAGATAAATGATAGAGTTAACCTAATTTATAAAGTATTTAAGCAGAATTTGTTTATAAATGGTGTAGAATATCGAATTTTATTAATTATATATATATTTATTATAACATCGTCAATTTTTATATATTGATTGGCTTGACACTCTTTTCCTATTTGTAAGAATCTGCAGCACAAAGGTCTTTGGCAAGGACAATAGAGTTAAATAAGCAAATTTCTCCTAGCTAACAAGAATAATACAGTAATAGAATTAGAAGTAAGAGAGTTAACCCGAGGGAGAAGCTTTTTGGGTAGATGGCCAGCTTTAAAACCATCCATGTGGCGAGAAATAGCTTCGTTAATAGTGTGATTAGTCACGCTATTGCAAATGTATTTAAGCTTATTTTGAACCTTTGATATGGATATATTGATGGTTGTTGGAATCACTCCTAAACCTTAATTCAAGTGTTAGTTTCTCATATGTAATAGGTAGCTTATTATGGCCTTTATGTTTGTTTAAGGTCAAGCTTATGTAGAAGGCCCATGTCCAATAAGGAAAAGGGAAGGAGTGGGAGTGTTGCCCTAGCTCCTTGCCTATAAATACTCTTGTAAACCTTCATTTGAAGGTTGGTTGTTCAAGTTATTTCCTTTCACATACATCTACGCGTAACCGGTCTTAGCATATTGTGTGTGTGTGTTTGGTTTATTGTTCAATCGCCTTAATCTCTTTCTTGTAAGCTTGTGTTGTAAAACTAGTGACCTAACAGTGGTATCAGAGCCAGGTTAGTTGGGTGAATCGTTATTTCTTGAAGTGGGTTTTGGTCCTACGCGTAGAATAACAAGATACTTTGGTTCGCTTAAAAACTTGTTTTTTACACTTTTTAATCCAAGATTCTTGTACTTTCAATATTTTAAGGTGTTAAAATACTTGTTTTTGGCAAAAAGTTTCAAACTTTACGCGTGGATCTAAGTTTTTAAGCTTGTTTTTGTTCGTGGGTGAAGTTCTACGCGTAACCCGTTTAGCTGTTTTGGTTCATCAAGGTTCACACTTTTGTGTTATTTTGGTACTATTAACGCTATTCCATAACAAAAATCTGGTTTAGAAACAAATTTGGGCATAATCAATTTTACGAGTAAGATTACGCGTATCAAAACCCTAATCTTACGCGTAACTTTATCCGTGGTTTGATCTTCAGTTTCGTGGTTTACTCCGTGTTTTGTTGCTTGGATAAGCCTGAAAATACGTCGACTTTGGATATCTTTTGCACTGTGAAGTGTAAAAGATCACTTGGGATAAAACCCTAATCTTACGCATAAGCATAAAGCTTACGCGTAGAAATCCTACGCATAAGATTCATCTTACGCCTAAGCCTAGTCTTACGCATAAGATAATCCTACGCCTAACTTTGTGTCTACGCCTAACTTTAGAGTCTTTTCCTACTTACGCGTAAGCTAAATCTACGCGTAACTCTTTCTTGTTACGAGTAACTTTGGTGTTGTTACGCATAAGTGCTACCTGGATTATTGTGATTTCTACGCCTAAGGACACTTCATCAACAAAGGTTCATTCGACTACAAAGATCCATTTTTACCAACACAAGTTTTCATCATGTCACAACCACCATACTCTAACTATTTCCCTTACACTTATTCTCAACGACAACAACAACTAAGTCCACAACATCAACAATGGAATCAACAACAAGCAATTTATCAACAACAATTTAATCAACAACATACTCCACAACTTGGAGCAATTCCTCCACCACAAATGGTTCAAACACCACCAAGTCTTCAAGTTCAACCCTACACAAATGACTTCAATCAACATCCATCAAGGAACACTATGAAGGAACCAACTTGGTTTGCAAAGATGTGTGAAGCTTTAAGCAGCCAACAATCAATTCATGAGGCTGGATTACTTGATAGACCTCCAATGCTCACTCCAGGAAACTACGATCAATGGGTGATAAGGTTCTTTAGGTTTTGTGATCTGAAGAAGCCACATGGAAAGTTCTTAAAGAAGGTTATCTTGGAAGGTCCATTTGAGATGCCTACTGTCATTGTACCCGGAGATCCTAATGCTAATCCACCAAGAGATGAACAAACAAACATTGCTACTGTTGCAGATTTAAATCAAACAGAACTTCTACACTATGAAGCTGATGAGCTTGCAATGCAATATATCCTTTTAGGATTACCTAACCCAATTCTTCGAAGTGTTGATGCTCAAAAGACTGCAAAGGAAATGTGGGACCATATTCATCTTCTTATGGAAGGATCTGTACTCAATCAGGAGGATTTGGAATCCAAAATTTACTTGGCTTATGAACACTTCATGATTGAACCTGGAGAGACACTAGAGTCTTATCATCATTGATTTTCAGACATCATCAATAATTTAGATAAACACAACATCATCATGCCAAGAATTGCAGTGAATACTAAGTTCCTGAGTAGTCTTGGTCCTGAATGGGAGAAGTATGTCATTTTTCTCCGTCAAGCGAAGAATATGCATCATTCTACATATGGATTGTTGTATGACTACTTGAAGCCTCATGAAAAGGAAGTTGATCGGGAAAGGATTCTCCGTGCTCAAATTGCCCCACCTACACATCCGGAAAATCAACAACTTGCCTTATATGCTCAACAAAGTTATCCTCCTCAACAAGCAACTCAACCAACTGCCTCTGTCACACAAAACAATCATTCACAGCAACAATCTCAACAAAATCAACTGGTTCCATACAACAACAACAATGCTCAACCAATTGTCAGTGATGCTAATGAGGACATCGATCCGTTCGACGCATTGCAACAAGGATTTGTTATGATTGCTAATGCTTTTGGCCGTTATACCAACAAATCCAACAATCGTATTCGTTCCTCATCTAACACACGAAATTAGGCTGTTGTAAACAATGGACGAGTTGAAGTTCAGAATCGTGGGTATGGTCGTCAGATGGGCGGTGGTCAAGGGTTTAATGCTGTGGGTCGGAATAACAACAGAGCTCCAGTGGTGGAACAGGGAAATGCTCAGAATGGGTTGAATGGTCGTCGATGCTACAACTGCAATGAGAAGGGACACCTGGCTAATGCATGCCCAAAGCCGAGGACTAGGGGAAGTGCTTATTTCAAAGAGGCTCTTATTTTGGCTCTTAAGGATGAAGCTGGTGGATCTCTCACAGACAAAGAACAGAGTTTTATGGCAAATGCAGACTCAGATGATGATATGGAGGACTTGCAGGCCAATGCAGCAGTTATGTTGATGGCTAATATGCATGAGTTACACATGAGTGACACAGGCCCAGTGTATGACACTGATGGCTTGTCTCAGGTACCCGAACAAACCATATTTATCTCTGATCTAATATCTCCGCCAACATCTGAATCCGGCAAGGCTCAGACTGTTCAAAATGAGTCATTTACATCTCATTCCGACGATTTTCAAATAGACCCTGTAGTTACATTTGACGATCAAGATGACCTTATGGTTTCCTTTGATAATCAAATTGACTCCGTGGTTATACTTGAGGATCTAAATAATGATTATGTTGTGCCTTCTGTTGAACAAGCCGAACTTTTGCCTCATCCAGATCTTGCTCTCTTACTTAAAGACCAGCAATCCCAAATTGAAACATGTTGTACATTAAATAAGGACTTAAAAAGTAAAAATGCACTGTTAACCAAGGATTTTGAATGTTTACAAAAGCAACTCAACTTTTTCAAAACTCAAGAAAAACGTGAAAAAGGTTTTGAAGCAGCCTTTACTAAATCTCATCAAAACGAAAAATATTTAGAGAGACAGATGCGTGATCTAGCCGCTTCGAAGAATGCTTTGTTGTCTGAGATAGAACAGCTGAAACATGAACATAAAAAGCAAATTAACGCTCTCACCTTGGAAAATCAAAAAGCTAAGGCTGAGTTGTTAACTTGTCAAAAACAGTTCTCTGCATACAAAAAGCATTCCACGAACCGAATAGATAATCATCTTGAAGAAATTATCGGCTTGCAACGCAAACTTAAAGAGTTTAAAACTGTTGTTTACAAACATGGTGAGTCAGTAACTGCTATTGAAAAGTTTACCTTAAAACCCGATCCAAAAGGATATGGACCAAATCTTGCTGATTACAAACCAAAGCTTTCAACCAAAACATTCAAACCAAATCCTGAAGTTTCCAGTGCAGAATATAAAATTGATAATTCTGTTATGAGTGTTGTTGAATATCATCTTCAAGAGGAATTAGATGCAGAAGACGAGAGTCGATCAAAATTAAAAACTGTTGTTTACAACAAACCTTTTAATTATTCAAAACCGGTCACTTTTGTCACACCAACGGATTCTTCTAACACACCAAGGGTTATCATCAAAACACCTGAGTCTTCTAATGTTAATCCCCAACCAGATTATGCACAAATTTATGGTCCTTTACCTTCCATCAGTGAAGTAAACTCAAAACCTGAAAATCGCAAAATTCTTAGATATTTTGATATTTTCATGGCTGACCTCAAAACTTTAGAACATGAGATAGAATATCATTCTGAAATCAAAGTGCAACACTTTCAATCGCCTCTGGTGCGAGAACAAAGAGACATTTTTCAGAAAAATCTTTTACCAAATGTTAAGAATTTAAAAAATTGTGCATTGTCTTGGGAACGGGACTTTCATAAGGAACTTGGAGTAATGAAGGTCGTTTTCGAGAAAACAGAAACATCTATTTCTAATACTAAACGTAAAAAGAAAATGTTGAGAAAAGATGTTGATCGACTCTTGAAAGATGTTATCTGTGCTGATATCCATAATGTTGTGTTATTCTATTCTTTGCCACATGCATCTGATTATATCTCTGCTGATACTGTTGACTCTGTGGTAACTGTTGAGAATACTGATAATGTGCTTCAGATCGAGTCTTTAAAAGCTGAAAATGAAAGATTACTTAACGAACTTTACAATGCAAAACGTCGTCTTAATTGGTGTGAAAAAGATATTCACAATCAACAACTTGGTTTTCAAAATAAAATCGCTCAGTTGCGTGCAAAATCTTTTGATCCTAAACTTGAGCAACTGGATGATCAAAACGTTTCTTTGAAAAGTCAAATCTCAAAATATGAACAAGAACTTGTAAAAGTTAAACAGGAATATGGTGTCATATTTGATTTACTCAATAAGACTCGTCATGAAGCATCAAACGAACTTGATCACTATCTTGCTCACACTAGAGAAGTCATGAATTTTGCTGGTAATATTCGTTCTGAAAATCAAGATTTGATTCACACTATCTCTAAGTTAAGAGAAATGTTAGGAAAGTATGAACAACTTCCGCCAACCATCATTCAGAGATTAGCACCAGTAACACTTAGTAATCGTGCACCTAGAATCCCTACTGCCAAATCACAAGTTTCTAACGTGCTTCCTTCTACTGAAACAGGAATAGTTGCGTCTTTTCCAAACGTCCGCACTTCACAGCCTAGGAGCACTCAATCGAAGAATAGGAAGTTGCGACCTAAGAAAAGATCAATATGGAATGCTAAAGTAGAAGAACACCCTAGGACTATGAATAAGACTCACGTTGCTTCCACTATAGATATTGCGTCTGGCAAATGTAATAGAAATAGTGATGTAACGAATGCTAAACCTTTAAGTACTTTTGATATTCAGTCTGATGCACCTTGTGTTATTTGTCGTAAAAGTATGAATTCTGATTGTCATGACAAATGTGTTGCTAAAGCTATAATCTCTCGTTTACGGAATCCTAAGAATCGGAATACCTCTAGGCCCAATAATCATTCTAAGTCTGTGCTTGGTAGACCGCCTTCTTTAGATTCTAAGGCAAGCATTGCTGTCCCTGTAGCTCCAGTTTCACCTCCTAAGAATGTAGTACCACCTAGTGCATTCACAAAGACTAAAGCAAACAGTAGTTATAGATGGCAGAAATGGATATATAACACATTAGGATTTAAATGGATGCCTAAAGTTATTAATGTGTGTATGTCTACTATCACTGCTCCGGAACCCTCTAACATTTCGGGTTCCACATCTACTTCTATTCCATCTGTGTCGTCTGTATGTAATGCAGGGGATACAGATCATTCTCTGGATTGTTGATAGCGGATGTTCCCGACACATGACAGGCAACCTTAAACTGTTATCAAACTTTATTGCAAAGTTCATTGGCACTGTCAGATTCGGGAATGATCACTTCGCAGCTATCATGGGCTACGGAGACTATATCAATGGGAACATCGAAATTAGCAGGGTTTACTATGTGGAAGGTCTCGGTCACAATCTGTTTTCAGTAGGTCAATTTTGTGATGGAGATTTGGAGGTTGCTTTCAGGGAGAAAACTTGTTTCATTCGTGATCTACAAGGAAATGACCTTATGTCTGGCACGCGTAATTCTAATCTTTACACTATCTCTATGCAAGACATGGTTGCTTCATCTCCCATCTGCTTACTTTCAAAGGCAACATCAACAAAATCCTGGATATGGCACCGTAGTCTCTCACATCTAAACTTTCAAACCATCACCAACCTTGCTCGACACAAACTAGTTGAAGGTCTCCCACGATTCCGGTATTCAAAAGATCACCTTTGCTCAGCCTGTGAACAAGGGAAAAGCACTCGTGCTCATTTTCCTTCAAAGGTGGAACACAGCTCTCAGCATGTGCTTCATCTTCTTCACATGGATTTATGTGGCCCGATGCGCGTGCAAACAATCAATGGCAAACGCTACATCTTAGTAATTGTTGATGACTACTCACGATGGACTTGGGTCTACTTTCTTCGAAGTAAAGACCAAGCTCCAAAAATGATCATCACCTTTCTCACGAAAATTCAAGTTCAGCTCCGGAACACCGTCCGCCAAATAAGAATAGACAAAGGAACTGAATTTGTTAACCAAACCCTTCGTGCATTTTATGAGAAAGTGGGAATTCAGCATCAAACATCTATTGCACGTACACCAGAACAAAACGGAGTTGTTGAAAGACGAAACCGAACATTAGTGGAAGCTGCAAGAACAATGTTAATAAATGCTAAACTTCCAGATTACTTGTGGGCAGAAGCTGTATCTACTGCATGCTATACTCAAAACCGTTCTATGATCACAAAACGCCACAACAAAACACCTTTCGAGCTTGTCCACAACCATAAACCGAATCTCAAACACTTTCATGTATTTGGATCCCTTTGCTATCCGAATAATGATCGTGATGATTTTGGAAAGCTCAAAGCCAAAGCTTTCCGGATCTGGAATCGTCGTACAAAATAGGTGATGGAAACGATTCATGCTCATTTTGATGAACTTACGGACATGGCTTCTGAGTAACAGCTTAGAACCCGGTCACAACCGTTTAAACTTCCCTCAACCCCCATCATCAGCTGAACAAAGCCCCCAGCTCACTCATCAACAAATGGAAAGGTTATTTGCTCCGCTGTTCAGTGACGATATTGATGAACGTGCTCCAGGTGTATCCGCTGTTTCCGCTGATCAACCTGATAATATTCCTATACCTGATACACCTGCTACAACAACTACTGTTGAAGAAGCACCACCAGTTGACTCCACAACAACAGTTGAACAAACCGCTTCCAACAATGATGAACCGGCTGATGATATTTGATTCGGTCCCAGACGGTCAGGTTTTATCACACAAGTTAACCACTTGTGAATGGTCAACCGTAACAAAAGCCAAACAGTCTAGAACCAATTCAATTGAGTCCAGGAGAGTTTAGTGTTTCCCCAGGTCATTAAGTCCCAACGAGCTGTGCGATTGAATCTAAACGTATAGTGATCGGGTAATATGAACAGGAATGGATTTAATGATAATACTAAATGACAAAGGAAATATTTGAGAAAATTAAAAATCTAAATTATATTAAATAAACGCTATCACTATTTTTAAGATGATGTTTTTGATTTTTCTTGATTTTTTTCTGTTATAAATTTGAATTAAAAACTAATTTTAAACTTTTAAAACTTAATTAAAATACTAAAAATTATGAAAATAAAGAGGAAAATTGTGAAACTATTTTTCAAAAATCTAAAATAACTAAACAAACTTTTGAAAATTGAATTTGTATTTTTCTGATTATTTTTCTATTTTCTATGAATTAAAAACTATTTAAAACTAATTAAATTGCTAAAAATTACAAATTTAACTAAGAAAAATCTGGAAAAATATTTTTTTGACTTTTTATATTTATCTTAACCTAGGAAAATTGAAAAATTATTTTTTTGAAGCTTTTCTGATTTAATTGCAATAAAGGCTAATTAAAAAGTACTAAAAACTGATTAAAATAAAGAAAAATAGCAAACAGAACTAGAAAAATCTGAAAAATTCAGGAAAAGTCTAGAATAATATTCTAAATCTATGAAAAATATAAAAACAATAGCTTATGTGAAGGATTATGAAGCTGTAGAGAAAAGTGCTTATAAATAAGCACTTGAATTAAGCAAATGAACACCAAAGACCACCAAATGATAGCAGAAGCTAAAGTATGTAAAATCTACTTAATACTAACCTATTTCAACTAATCTAAACCTCTAAGATGCAAGCTACAATGATTTGACGGATTTTAGGCTAAAGAGCCAAAACAGCCTAACCCCGTATCTTTAAGCTGTTGCACAAGCTTATTTAATAGGCTTTAGTCAAAAACAGAAGTAACTCCCTCTAGTCCACCAACCAAAGACCATCTAGACCAAATTTGAGGTAATGATAAGCTATATTGAAGCCTTGAGAGCTTCTGCAAAAAGGGCTGGTTCACACTCAGTGATGCTGAGTGTGAACAGGGCATCAAAGGGCTTATTGAGCAGCTTATTTATAGCTTAAGAATAATTCCAACAATTCTCAAAAAATCATTTATCAAACCTTGACCAACTGAACTTGTAAAACCCAAAGTTTCACTTGAATTGAACCAAAGATGAATACATGAAAGATCTATGAAGTTTTGTGAAAAACTGGTTTATTAACTTTTTGACTTTCCTTGACAGAGGTGTAAAGTTGACTTTTGTGAGATTTGATTCTAATGTATCAACTGAAAATGATGCAATAAGCAATCATAAAGCTAGATTAAGCTTCTCCTATGAATTATAAGCACAATGCAAGCATTTGGTTATCTATTCTATATCTGTTATGCAAATTAAGACAGATTATTTGTGATTTTGACTTTCACTGATCTAAGGTCCAATTTTATGACATGAATCGACTAAGTGAGGCTAAATGAGGTTAAGGCAACTGATTTTGAGCACAAACCAAGCCTTAGGCTCAATTTAGCCACTGATCCAAACATAGTTTCCAACACTAAATGTGGTACTTAACACTCTGAAGCACAAATCTCATCTACTGAAAAGCTTATTCTAGATTCAAAATGCAATATTACTACCTACTGAGCTATCCTAATCAACTAGACTGCACATAACCCAAACTTATCTATCTATGCAAAATAATAACTATGCAATTCTAAGATAATGATGACAGCAATGAAAGCAAATATCTAACTACTGAGAATAAGCTATACTACAGTAGAAATTATGCTAATTAAGCTAAACAAACAGGATTAAAGAACTAGAACAGATTGAGAAAGAATTATGATACTCACAGTTGTGTCCTAGTTGTGTCCAACCAACTGAATACCAACTAAGTGCCATAAACTCTGTTCAATACCCATTCAATCATCCAAATCAAGCTAAATTACACCAAATCTGATCCAATTCCATGCTTATCAACCCAATCCAGCTTCCACATGTAATAATTTAACTTTTGTTGACTGGGGTAATTTGAGAGTAAAATCTAAGTAAGGGACTGTATGAGCAATCAATAAGCTATTGAAGAGCTTATAACAGCTTATGCAAGCAATTTGAACAACTAAAGGTAATCTTAACACTGCTTCACTATATTTTATTTATTTTTTTTATTTTTTAAGAGATTTTTATATATTTTTTTTTGTATTTTTGTTTATAAGAAACTTAAGCTGGAAACATGAGTTTAACAAGCTCAAGTTATGTTAATGAACACACAATAAGCTAGTAAGAAGCCTTAAAAACGGAAATGAGATTGAGGTTTGAAAATTGACTAAAAACTGAATTTCATTAAAATGTAAAACTGAGTATAATGAGAGAATTTCAAAAAAAACTGGAAATAGAAGTAACTGAATTAACAACTCAAATGAAAATACAATTAGCTAAATAAGTAGAAGGAGCTTAAAACCAAAAAAAAAAACTACTCTTTGTCTTTTGCCTTCTCTTCTCTTTTATATGCTCAAATTAGGGTTTGTGGTACCCTTCTGATCATTTCCCACCAATAATCCTGGCCTTTGGATGCTTGGAAACCTTTTTAGCCGTTGATGAGAATTTTGGCGCCAAAATGATATTTGCCAGCGGCTCTGATAGCTTGGACAGGGAAAGGAGCATTTAATGCATTTGGCTTGGGGTGTTTGGAGGGTAGGAATAAGGTGGGTGTGATGATGATGGAGTGTGGGAAGTGTTGCAGGCATAGGTGATGATGAGGGGGGAAGGAAACCCGTGAGTGGTTTTATTATTTTAAACGTGGGTGGGTTTGGTTTTTTAAACCGTGGGTTGGATTGGGCCAAGAGTATTGGGTTTGGGATATTAGTAAACAAGGACCACTTTTGCAATACAATCAAACTTGAGGGACCAAAATTGCAACTCTTCCAAACTTATCAAAAGGACCAAACTTGCCAATTATGAATAGTGCAAGGGTAATATTTGATAAATTTCTATTTTTAAATAACCCAAGGACTATTTTTGACATTTTTCAAAGTTTAAGGACTAAAGTTGTCATTTCTCAAAACTTTTGAAATTTTTCACCAAAGGACTAATTATGACAACTTATGATTTCAAAAGGACCTTTGGTGACTTTTCTTTTAAAATAAGTGCTCAGGGACTATTTCTGCCAATTTTTGAAAGTCGGGGGACTGAAACTGCCAATTATGCAAACTTTGTTCGTTTTTTAGCTGTTTTTACTCATTTTGCATTTAAAACATATAAAACACAATTTTGGGATATTTTCAGTATTTTGATGCATTTCTGAGTGTTTTTAAATGTTTTGTAGTTCAGATTTGACCAAAAATGATGAGTGTTTACACACTCATCAATCCCCCACACTAAACTATTGCTAGTCCCTAGCAATCTTTTGAGAAAACTTAATGGATTTGAATCTCTTTACCAAAAGCCATTACTTCTGGAGTAGCCAAATATTTCAGTTCAAGTAATAACTATGGTACACTGATAACCATAAGATTTTGAGCAAATCACCAGCTTTCAACGATTTTGATTTGTCTTTACCAGAAGCCGTTTGCTTCTGGACTAGCCAACTCTTAGATAAAATATCTTTGGTGAGTCGATTACCAATTATGGTTTTCCAACTGCCTTTACCACAAGCCATAAACTTGCGGGCTAGCCAACTCTTCACTAATTAAAGATATGGTGAGCTGAACACCATACAATTTTGGGCAAATTGCAAGCCGTCAACGGATTTGAGATATCTTTACCAAGAGCCGTTTGCTCCTGGATTAGCCAATCCTTTTGTTTATTAGACATGGCGGACTGATAACCATAAGCTGAGTAAGTGCAAAACACTTACTCCAAAAAAAAAATTTGGCCAAAAATGGGGGAATTGGGTGGTATAATTACATGATAAAATTCGTGAGAATTCCCCCCACACTAGAAATGAATATTGCCCTCAATATTCAAAGTACCGGCGGTTATGCCGAAACATAGAACGTAAAAGGGAAATATTACGGCCATTATTTTGAAAGATTTTTTTTTTTTTTTTTTTTTTTTTTTTTTTTTTTGAAAACTTATATACAACAGCGGGGGGCAACTCCCCCACACTAGGGTGGTAGAAAGTAGAAAGAAGTCAGAAATATGGGTGAAAACCCACATGGTGTGCTATTGTTTTTGATTCCCGAGTCGCTAGCTTGACTCGATCCCCGCATTCATTGGTTCATGGGGAAAGTTTGTAGATCCGGGACAACCACAGGAGGAATGTCCTCTCCAAAATAGTGTTTCAATCGATGACCATTCACTTTAAAATTTGGACCATCGGGTTGAGATAACTCAATGGTTCCATATGGAAATACTTTAGTGATGGTGAATGGTCCAGACCAGCGGGATTTTAGTTTTCCCGAGAAAATCTTCAATCTTGAGTTGAAAAGAAGGACTCGATCACCGACGTTGAAAACGCGGTTTTTGATTTTTGAGTCATGAATCTTCTTTGTCTTTTCTTTGTAGATCAAAGAGTTCTCGTATGCTTGATCACGGAGTTCATTTAATTCATTCATTTGAACTTTTCGGTGATCACCAGCTGTCTGAATATCGAAGTTGGCATGCTTCAAGGCCCAGTATGCCTTGTGCCCAAGCTCAATCGACAGATGACACGCCTTTCCGTACACTAGCTTGTATGGAGTACACCCGATGGGTGTTTTATAAGCTGTACGGAAGGCCCAGAGTGCGTCATCTAGCTTATCCGACCAAGAGGCACGGTTTTCGCCTACTGTCCTCTCCAGAATTCTTTTAATCCCTCGGTTGGACACTTCCACTTGCCCACTTGTTTGGGGGTGATACGCAGTAGAGAGACGGTGAGTTACACCATACTTTTGCATGACTCTATCAAACTGGTCATTGCAGAAATGCGTATCACGATCACTGATTATAGCTCGTGGAGTTCCAAACCTAGCAAAAAGAGATTTTAAGAATTTCACAACAACTCGGGCATCGTTGGTAGGCAAAGCCTTCGCTTCAACCCATTTTGACAAATATTCAACGGCCACGAGTATGTATTTGTTTCCTCGAGATGAAGGAAATGGCCCCATAAAGTCAATGCCCCAGATGTCAAAAATCTCACACACTTGAATGGCGTTTTGCGGCATTTCATTTCTTTGTGAGATATTTCCGTGACGTTGACAAGCGTCACAGGTTTTGACAAATTCGTGGGCATCCTTGTAAATCGTGGGCCAATAAAATCCGGAATCAAACACCTTCTTGGCGGTGTAGTTGGGGCTATGATGTCCCCCAGTAGGTCCAGAAGGGCAAGCCTTGAGAATGTCATTGGCTTCCTGACCATACACACATCGCCTGATGACTTGATCCGCGCAAATTTTGAATAAGTATGGGTCGTCCCAGAAGTAATGTTTTACATCTTTAAAGAATTTGTTTTTCTGTTGGGACGACATCCCTTTCACCACAAAGTTACCCGCATGGTAATTTGCAAAGTCAGCAAACCATGGGGTAGAAGAGTCTCCACGAAAAGAAACCACATTGAGTGTTTCGAGAGGAAATGTTTCGTTTATTTCCTTTTTCTCGAACACATTCTGGTGAGGGTTTTCTAGACGGGACAGATGATCAGCAGCCAGGTTCTCAGCTCCTTTTTTATCACGTATAATGATATCAAATTCTTGTAGGAGGAGAACCCAACGGAGCAATATCGGCTTTGCATCTTGTTTTGCAAAGAGATATTTGAGAGCCGAGTGATCCGTATACACCACGCATTTGGTCAAGATAAGGTATGGCCGAAACTTCTCAAATGCATACACCACAACTAATAATTCTTTTTCCGTAGTGGTGTAATGGGTGTGAGCTTCAGTCATAGTCTTACTCGCGTAGTGGATAGGCTGAAAATGCTTGGTTTTTCGTTGCCCCAGGACTGCACCGATAGCAAAATCACTTGCATCGCACATGAGTTCAAAGGGTAAATCCCAGTCGAGGGCAACTAGAATGGGTGCTTCCGTAAGCTTTTTCTTTAATGTTTCAAAAGCTTCGATGCACTCAGGTGAGAAGATAAAAGGAGCATCCTTCTCAAGGAGATGAGTCATATGCCGAGCGATCTTAGAAAAATCTTGTATGAATCTACGATAAAACCCGGCATGACCTAGAAAACTCCTAATACCTTTGACGGTAGTAGGATGAGGCAATTTAGCAATAACATCAACTTTTGCTCTATCTACCTCAATCCCATTTTTGGAAATCTTATGGCCAAGGACTATGCCTTCTTTGACCATAAAGTGGCTCTTCTCCCAATTTAGACAAAGATTGGTGTCTTCACACCGTTTTAGCATTTTTTCTAAATGGGAGAGACATGTTTGAAATGAGTCCCCAATGACCGAGAAGTCATCCATAAACACCTCCATTGTTTCCCCGATCATGTCGTGGAAAATTGCCATCATACATCGTTGGAACGTGCCAGGAGCGTTACATAGGCCAAAAGGCATACGTCTGTAGGCAAAAGTTCCGTATGGGCAGGTGAATGTGGTCTTTTCTTGATCCTGTGGATCAATGGGGATCTGAAAATAACCCGAGAAACCATCAAGGAAACAATAGTATTCGTTCCCTGCTAATCTCTCAAGCATCTGATCCATGAAGGGTAGAGGAAAATGGTCTTTACGGGTGGCTTCGTTTAACTTGCGATAATTGTCACAATTCTCAAATTCCGGTCATTTCTTAAACTCAATATTCATCATATTAGTTCATGCATGAATTTTCATTTCACGTTAAACGCATAATTTCATATTAAATAAACGCTATCGCGTAATTAATTATTTTGAACATTTAATCCGATACTTCCAAAAATTATCCCGACACATTTTTATACTTACACTTAGTTTATAAAAATAATATTTTGAGTTTACCTAGTGTTTTAAATTTATTTTGTATATAAATCGTTAAATTTATATTATTACGACGCTTTTCTTAAAAACTACACGATAATTATATTATCACTCAAATTATGCAAGAAATATATTTTTACAATTTTTATGACCTCAATATATTTTACTTTGGTCCATTAAAATTCATTTTTAGCTAAAACTACTCTATTGTACAAATATACATATAAGTTACCACTTATCCTCATTTAACTTACATTTACTTACACCATTTTATACATAATACATAATAAAAAAAATATATATATATTTTGGGGAGAGTGTTTCCCAAAATATATTTTTTTTATTATGTATTATGTATAAAATGGTGTAAGTAAATGTAAGTTAAATGAGGATAAGTGGTAACTTATATGTATATTTGTACAATAGAGTAGTTTTAGCTAAAAATGAATTTTAATGGACCAAAGTAAAATATATTGAGGTCATAAAAATTGTAAAAATATATTTCTTGCATAATTTGAGTGATAATATAATTATCGTGTAGTTTTTAAGAAAAGCGTCGTAATAATATAAATTTAACGATTTATATACAAAATAAATTTAAAACACTAGGTAAACTCAAAATATTATTTTTATAAACTAAGTGTAAGTATAAAAATGTGTCGGGATAATTTTTGGAAGTATCGGATTAAATGTTCAAAATAATTAATTACGCGATAGCGTTTATTTAATATGAAATTATGCGTTTAACGTGAAATGAAAATTCATGCATGAACTAATATGATGAATATTGAGTTTAAGAAATGACCGGAATTTGAGAATTGTGACATTCTTCCCATGTCAGCGGAATCACGTCCTCGTGATTCGATTACTGATACTATGGCCCAAAACGCGACAAGGGTTCTAAAAGTTTATGCTCATGTATGGTTTAAATGATTATGCCAATGCTCATGCATATATCGTGACTATATCCCATTCTAAAGACATGCTCCCTTATGATTAGGCTCGATGAGGCAGGCTTTCCCATTCTCGAGCAAAATTTTCAAAAGACTTTTTGGTAACCGATTTTACTTAATCCCACAACTCATCAAACAAGAACTGTCATACGATTAAGCTAAATCGGTTTAGGTAACAACTTGTTTCTAGCTTGATCGTTGCATACCATTTTTAACATTTTTTTTAGAGTTTTATATATATAAGTCATCCTATAATTTATCCCTTGTTATATATTAGTCTTGATGATGTCTAGGAACCCATGACACCCTAAGAAGGTGTATGGTAGGATTAGAATAGCTTTGGAGTTGTTTTGAAGGGATTGGAATAGGTTTAGTACGAGAAAAACTCTTTTCGACAAGTATAAAAAGTGGTCTGATCTTGTTTTGTATTTCTGGAAAATCCGACAGTAGACACGAATTTTTGGCCTTGATATTTAGAAAATATACTTTAAAACGAATCCGTGGCCGCTTGAACGGATTAAAACGGAGTTATAACGAAGAAGTTATGAATTTTTCAAGTTTGACGACGAAATATATTAATCCTGAAAATTTCAGCAAACTATTTTTGTTTTGTACGAGTCAAAAACGAGTCTTAAGCTTTATAAATTATTTCGACTTATCAAAAATATATTAGTATACTTTGATACGAAGCTAAGGACGTATAATACGTAGAAAACGGATTTGTAACGACTAAAATATACACGTTTTCACAAAACTACCGTAACTTTATTAGTTAAGAAAAACTATAATATTTATATTTGACAAGTGTTACGGTAAACAAAAGGACCATATTGAAGGCTATTTTTAACGATGACGTAGAACTTTTTGTAACGAGATGTCTTCTAATAAAATCGAGATCACCAAGCATATTTTTCAAAATAACCAACCGTTTGTATAGCGGACTTGTAATGAAATATTTACGGTTGCTTAAACTTTGCCGAAACTCACTTTTAAACAATATTTTGGACAAAATCACCCTACTTAACCTATATTTTTCTATATGAACGAGACCTCTAGGATAAAAACTTAAATGACAAAACTTCGAGATTTTGATACAAGCTTTCCAAAACCGTTGAGTTCGTTTCCTAACGTTCGACGTACACCATTTTACGACTAGCTTTTCGAAGCCATTTTTGTCAATTTCATGAAATTGCCGACGACATTATTTTACGACGAAAAGTTAAAATTTCACAATAAATCATTAAGAAACTATTGTAGGATGACATTTTGACGTAAATACTTGTAAAGTAATTTAAGAATGGTCAAGACGTCAAAAGAGTATTTTTCGACGATAGGTATTATTTTCAAAACTCACAAATGGTATAAATAACATACGAAATGCATGCATAACATTACATCATAACTCATTGCGTATCATATCAATCATAATAGGTCAAGATTAAGCATCACGCTACATCTCAGTGTACTCACTCTTGTCATCATACCAATTTATCAAGTGAGTTCGTAGCCCCACTTTTACTCGTTTAATTGTTTCATAAACTCTTCGGGGGAGATACATGCTCAGCTACTTGCTTTTACTTTACATTTATATGAACTTAAATATCTTTTGTTTCACTCTATGTGCGCGTAAGTAGATTATGCCCGAACTAAATTGATCACTATCTTTAGAACGCTATTAGTTGAAACACTTTCCTTGATTTTGAACCCTTCGACATGTATATTTGAGCTCTTTTAAATTGATTTGGACCCTTTAACATATAAGTGAACACTTTGGACTTGATATGAACTTTTTTTTGACATATAGTTAAACTCTTTTAACTTGTAAAGGACCCTTTTGATATATTTTAAACTTGTTTGACATGAATTTGAACGCTTCGACTATCTTGAACCTTTTGATATTATTCGAGCTCTTTGACTGTTCTGAACTTTTGAACTCGACTTAAATCTTTGAACTTAATTACGAACTTTTGAACGGAACTCTTGAACTTAAATACAAACTTATGACTTGTTTGAACTTATTGAACCGTACGTGTTATGACCTTGACCTAAAGTCTCCTATGTTCGGAGCATCACTATAAAGTCTCCCATGTTCGGAGCATCACTATAAAGTCTCCTATGTTCGGAATATATCTTTGGGAAGAGGCACCCAGTATATCTTTGGGAAGAGGCACCCAGTATATCTTTGGGAAGAGGCACCCAACATAACTTTGGGTAGTGGCACCCAGCATAATTTGGTTTCATCAGAAGCATCATTACAAAGTCTCCCTTGTTGGAGCAGTGCAAAGTCTCCCATGTTCGGAGCATCCCTGAATTATTATATACGTGGTACTATATTGTGAATTATTGTGGTAACTTATAATCGACTATTAGACACACTATATTTTGTGCAATGGGTTGTGAACACACAGGTTGCAAGTTTTGTATGGGCGGAACTTGGAACTGAGTGGATTTACAATGCCTTTGCTTTGTGAACTATTATGATAACGTGCACTTGACTTCTAGACATATTACTTTTGGGCAGTGGGTTGTGAACACACAGGTTGTAAGTTTTGTATGGGCGGAACTTGGAACTGAGTGGATTTACAATGCCTTTGCTTTGTGGACTATTCTACATGACCAAAAAACTTTGTCTTTGTTGTATGATCGCTCTTTAAAAGCTTTACTTGTTAACCAAACTCTATGAACTCACTCAACCATTGTGTTGACACTTTTAGCATGTTTTATCTCAGGTATCTAAGGCATTCACTTCATGGCATGCATGTGGACTTATCATAGAGTCGCGGTGTCGACGCGTCTTACCTACATTTTTGTACTTAACTATCGTTTGGTTGTAACAAACTTATTTTGGTATCTTGGAAATCTATTGGGACCTATGCTTTGTAAAATCTGATTATTTTACTGAATCAAACGATATTTTCAAAACGACACTTTAGGTCGTTCGATATAACTGTAACTTTGATGCTATGATCGTCATCCCCCAGGAATTCCATTCCGCTGCAAAACAGGTAATTTGGGGGTGTGACAGATTGGTATCAGAGCATCGGTTATAGAGAACTAGGTTGCATCATTGACCCTAGACTATAACTGCATCATCATAGCATCTCATCATATCATTATAAGTGCATATTCTTTAAACATGCGAACTTATGACTCCACACCAAACATCATATGAGTCGATTAGTCCAAGCATTGCATAGTTACTCCTAAATTATACATAGCCTGATCACCTATGTCTAATTCAGGAAGAATCATGCAATGAAGGGAGTAGTAGCCTCATATGTGTAAGCAATTCCGTAATCGAGCCAAATTTTCAAAAGATTTTCTTCAAACCACTTGTTTCCTGTTTGATCCGAGTGACAGTTCTTGTTTGATGAGTTGCAACGATCAAGCTAGAAACAAGTTGTTACCTAAACCGATTTAGCCTAATCGTATGACAGTTCTTGTTTGATGAGTTGTGGGATTAAGTAAAATCGGTTACCAAAAAGTCTTTTGAAAATTTTGCTCGAGAATGGGAAAGCCTGCCTCATCGAGCCTAATCATAAGGGAGCATGTCTTTAGAATGGGATATAGTCACGATATATGCATGAGCATTGGCATAATCATTTAAACCATACATGAGCATAAACTTTTAGAACCCTTGTCGCGTTTTGGGCCATAGTATCAGTAATCGAATCACGAGGACGTGATTCCGCTGACATGGGAAGAATGTAACAATTCTCAAATTCCGGTCATTTCTTAAACTCAATATTCATCATATTAGTTCATGCATGAATTTTCATTTCACGTTAAACGCATAATTTCATATTAAATAAACGCTATCGCGTAATTAATTATTTTGAACATTTAATCCGATACTTCCAAAAATTATCCCGACACATTTTTATACTTACACTTAGTTTATAAAAATAATATTTTGAGTTTACCTAGTGTTTTAAATTTATTTTGTATATAAATCGTTAAATTTATATTATTACGACGCTTTTCTTAAAAACTACACGATAATTATATTATCACTCAAATTATGCAAGAAATATATTTTTACAATTTTTATGACCTCAATATATTTTACTTTGGTCCATTAAAATTCATTTTTAGCTAAAACTACTCTATTGTACAAATATACATATAAGTTACCACTTATCCTCATTTAACTTACATTTACTTACACCATTTTATACATAATACATAATAAAAAAAAAAAGATATTTTGGGAAACACTCTCCCCAAAAATCCGGCCAAGGGGGGGGGGGATGAATCAAAGAGTTGTTAGATTTTTTTCATTCATTTACTTACACACTCCAAACCTTACACACACTATCATAATTCAAAGCTTTCAATTCAAGATTTTCTCTTCCTTTTTCTTTGTCTCCAAACCGGCCAAGCAACAAAGGGTAGAAGGAGTTTATCAAAAATCTTCAAATCAAGTTTTTAACAATCTAGTTACACTCTTAATCAAGGTTTTGAAATAAAAACCTATGGTGTTTAGGTTTAATCCTTGTTCTAATCACCTCATCAAGTAACTAGTAAGCATATCATTTTCATTTACATCTTTCCTTATCATTTCATATGTATTTCATCATTTTCTTAGCAAGCATGCAAGACTTATGGTTATTTATACCATTTTTAACATTTTTTTTAGAGTTTTATATATATAAGTCATCCTATAATTTATCCCTTGTTATATATTAGTCTTGATGATGTCTAGGAACCCATGACACCCTAAGAAGGTGTATGGTAGGATTAGAATAGCTTTGGAGTTGTTTTGAAGGGATTGGAATAGGTTTAGTACGAGAAAAACTCTTTTCGACAAGTATAAAAAGTGGTCTGATCTTGTTTTGTATTTCTGGAAAATCCGACAGTAGACACGAATTTTTGGCCTTGATATTTAGAAAATATACTTTAAAACGAATCCGTGGCCGCTTGAACGGATTAAAACGGAGTTATAACGAAGAAGTTATGAATTTTTCAAGTTTGACGACGAAATATATTAATCCTGAAAATTTCAGCAAACTATTTTTGTTTTGTACGAGTCAAAAACGAGTCTTAAGCTTTATAAATTATTTCGACTTATCAAAAATATATTAGTATACTTTGATACGAAGCTAAGGACATATAATACGTAGAAAACGGATTTGTAACGACTAAAATATACACGTTTTCACAAAACTACCGTAACTTTATTAGTTAAGAAAAACTATAATATTTATATTTGACAAGTGTTACGGTAAACAAAAGGACCATATTGAAGGCTATTTTTAACGATGACGTAGAACTTTTTGTAACGAGATGTCTTCTAATAAAATCGAGATCACCAAGCATATTTTTCAAAATAACCAACCGTTTGTATAGCGGACTTGTAATGAAATATTTACGGTTGCTTAAACTTTGCCGAAACTCACTTTTAAACAATATTTTGGACAAAATCACCCTACTTAACCTATATTTTTCTATATGAACGAGACCTCTAGGATAAAAACTTAAATGACAAAACTTCGAGATTTTGATACAAGCTTTCCAAAACCGTTGAGTTCGTTTCCTAACGTTCGACGTACACCATTTTACGACTAGCTTTTCGAAGCCATTTTTGTCAATTTCATGAAATTGCCGACGACATTATTTTACGACGAAAAGTTAAAATTTCACAATAAATCATTAAGAAACTATTGTAGGATGACATTTTGACGTAAATACTTGTAAAGTAATTTAAGAATGGTCAAGACGTCAAAAGAGTATTTTTCGACGATAGGTATTATTTTCAAAACTCACAAATGGTATAAATAACATACGAAATGCATGCATAACATTACATCATAACTCATTGCGTATCATATCAATCATAATAGGTCAAGATTAAGCATCACGCTACATCTCAGTGTACTCACTCTTGTCATCATACCAATTTATCAAGTGAGTTCGTAGCCCCACTTTTACTCGTTTAATTGTTTCATAAACTCTTCGGGGGAGATACATGCTCAGCTACTTGCTTTTACTTTACATTTATATGAACTTAAATATCTTTTGTTTCACTCTATGTGCGCGTAAGTAGATTATGCCCGAACTAAATTGATCACTATCTTTTGAACGCTATTAGTTGAAACACTTTCCTTGATTTTGAACCCTTCGACATGTATATTTGAGCTCTTTTAAATTGATTCGGACCCTTTAACATATAAGTGAACACTTTGGACTTGATATGAACTTTTTTTTGACATATAGTTAAACTCTTTTAACTTGTAAAGGACCCTTTTGATATATTTTAAACTTGTTTGACATGAATTTGAACGCTTCGACTATCTTGAACCTTTTGATATTATTCGAGCTCTTTGACTGTTCTGAACTTTTGAACTCGACTTAAATCTTTGAACTTAATTACAAACTTTTGAACGGAACTCTTGAACTTAAATACAAACTTATGACTTGTTTGAACTTATTGAACCGTACGTGTTATGACCTTGACCTAAAGTCTCCTATGTTCGGAGCATCACTATAAAGTCTCCCATGTTCGGAGCATCACTATAAAGTCTCCTATGTTCGGAATATATCTTTGGGAAGAGGCACCCAGTATATCTTTGGGAAGAGGCACCCAATATATCTTTGGGAAGAGGCACCCAGTATATCTTTGGGAAGAGGCACCCAACATAACTTTGGGTAGTGGCACCCAGCATAATTTGGTTTCATCAGAAGCATCATTACAAAGTCTCCCTTGTTGGAGCAGTGCAAAGTCTCCCATGTTCGGAGCATCCCTGAATTATTATATACGTGGTACTATATTGTGAATTATTGTGGTAACTTATAATCGACTATTAGACACACTATATTTTGTGCAATGGGTTGTGAACACACAGGTTGCAAGTTTTGTATGGGCGGAACTTGGAACTGAGTGGATTTACAATGCCTTTGCTTTGTGAACTATTATGATAACGTGCACTTGACTTCTAGACATATTACTTTTGGGCAGTGGGTTGTGAACACACAGGTTGTAAGTTTTGTATGGGCGGAACTTGGAACTGAGTGGATTTACAATGCCTTTGCTTTGTGGACTATTCTACATGACCAAAAAACTTTGTCTTTGTTGTATGATCGCTCTTTAAAAGCTTTACTTGTTAACCAAACTCTATGAACTCACTCAACCATTGTGTTGACACTTTTAGTATGTTTTATCTCAGGTATCTAAGGCATTCACTTCATGGCATGCATGTGGACTTATCATAGAGTCGCGGTGTCGACGCGTCTTACCTACATTTTTGTACTTAACTATCGTTTGGTTGTAACAAACTTATTTTGGTATCTTGGAAATCTATTGGGACCTATGCTTTGTAAAATCTGATTATTTTACTGAATCAAACGATATTTTTAAAACGACACTTTAGGTCGTTCGATATAACTGTAACTTTGATGCTATGATCGTCATCCCCCAGGAATTCCATTCCGCTGCAAAACAGGTAATTTGGGGGTGTGACAATAATCAATACACACACGCCATCCCGTAACCAATCGAGTTGGAATTAACTCGTTTTCTTCATTTGTGACAACAGTTATGCCACCTTTGTTGGAACACAGTGGATGGGACTGACCCAAGGACTATCAGAGATCGGGTAAATTAAACCGGCATCAAGAAGTTTGAGAACCTCTTGTTTGATAACCTCGTGAATCTTAGGATTCACCCTTCTCTGATGTTGGACTGCTGGCTTGAAGTCATCCTCCATCAAGATTTTGTGAGTACAAAACTCAGGGTTGATACCCTTAATGTCGGAGAGTTTCCAAGCAATTGCTTGCTTGTGTGACTTCAAGACCTTTATGAGAGCAGTCTTCTCCTCCCCAGTTAAGTCCTTAGCAATTATGACGGGTAATTTATCATCACCCTCCAAGAATGCATACTCGAGATGAGGAGGTAAGTCCTTAAGTTCAACCTCGGGAAATTCTTCAGTAGATGTTTGTACTGATTTGATTTCTTCAATTGTGATCTCTTTCGGAGGGAGTGAAGGTAATGGATCTTCATTTAACAATTGCTCGAGATAAAGGATATCTCCCTCCGAATCATAAACACCATCAATTCCTGGCGGAATCGATTCATCATTAGCAAGAAACTCATCGATCTCTTCTAGAAAGAAGTCACCTCCCTCAAACGGAGTAAGAGAGGGGGAAGAGTCGGCAATAATTGGTTGAGAAGATGTGGTGGGATCCCCACTCACAGAATTATGAAAATAACCAAGAAACTCTTGAGAGTACTCCTCTGAAGCAATATCAATTACATCGAATCGATTAACCGATTCAGCATCATAATTTGAGGAGTACCTCGAAGTTTTATCAAGGTTAAAGGTGACAGCTTCATTACCCACACGTAACGTGATTTCTTGCTTAAACACATCAATGAGAGCACGACCCGTTCTCAGGAATCCTCGTCCAACAATGAGGGGAACCCGATGATCGGCATCGAAATCAACAACCACAAAGTCAGCTGGAAAATGGAACTTTCCTACTTTCACGAATACATCCTCGGCGATGCCAAGAGGACGCGATATAGAACGATCTGCAAGCTCAAGAGTCATGCAGGTAGGAATAAGTTCTGGAAGAGAAAGCTTCTTCCATACTGAATAAGGCATCAGATTGATGCTTGCACCAAGATCGGCGAGGGCAAAGCATTCAATCATTCCTGGAAAAACACAAGGAAGAAGAAATTTTCCAGGATCTCCAAGCTTCTCGGGAAGCTTCTTTAACAGAACTGCTGAGCAGTTCTCGTTTAAAGGAGTTTTAGCCATTTCAAACAGTTTTTCCTTGTTGATTAACATATGTTTGAGAGTTGATGCAAACTTGGGCATCAGCATGATAGCATCCGCAAAGCTTATGTCAAAATGTAGTTCTTGGAAAATTTGAAATTTTTTTTCCATTTGATGACTGGCTTTTTCGCGGAGCTTTTGCTCATTTAAACGTGATGGGTAAGGAATAGAAGTTTTGGATTTGGGGTTTTCAACTGGAGGTTCAAAAACAACTCCTGGTTTGGTTTTGGGTTTCGGGACAACTTGAGGATGGACATGTGCTGTACTTTGTGAGCTAGTAGGTTGCACTTGGTCCTTTGTCGCCTCAGGTTCACTTTCCACTACCTTCGGGAGAGAAGAAGAAGAGGTAGTAGGAATAGCGGGTCCATCATATGAAGCACCACTTCTGGTTGTGATCGCCTTTGCATCGCCCCTCGGATTAGCGATCGTATTGCTAGGTAAAGTACCTGAGCCCGAGGGTCGATCATTTAAAGACTTCTTAATGTCAGAAATCTGGCTAACCAACAACCTATTCATTTCCTCTTGGGATTTCATGAATTGCTTCAACAACTCATCAGATGATGGTCCAGTTGGAACAATGGCTTGATTTTGTGTAGGAAAATTATGGCCTCTATTGTTTGGATTAGGGCCTTGATTTTGGAAATTTCCTTGATTATTGCCATGAAAATACCCTGGGTTGAAATTTCCCTGACCTTGGTTTCTATTAAAATTTCCTTGATGTTGGAAGTTTTGACTTTGATTTTGAAAACCGTTATTTTGACTAAAATTACCTTGGTTTTGAAAACCTTGGTTTGTTCTATTCTGATTTTGATTACGGTTTTGGTTTTGGTTGAAACCGGGTGGTCCAGGGTAATGGTTAGGATGGTGGTTCGGGTCCATAGGAGCACGGTATTGGTTGCCTCCTGAATTGGAAATCCCGCCCACAGCGTTTGCTTCAAAAGGGTTACCATCAGTGGCCATACAGCTGTAATAGGCATGGGGGCCACCACAAGTAACACATACTTCCACTTTCTTAACTTCAGCAGGAGGTAAAGTTTGTGGAAAAGAAACTTTCTTTTGGTTGGAGAGAACCAAAGCTTGAATTGCTTCCGTGAGTTTGTCAATCTTAGCATCGGTGCTAGATTGACTCACGGGCGATGAAGTAGAAGGACCAACACTGACTTGGGAAACAACCGGTTTGCTTCGTGCAGTGCGGACTTTAGACTTGTTTTCAATGATCGCTAAAGCTTCTTTTACAGTTTTGCTCAAGAAATTTCCTCCAGCTGAGGAATTGAGAGAATCTTGATCAGATTGACTCACTCCATTATAGAAAGTATCGAGTTGCATCAACTCGGAGAAACCGTGGTGAGGACATTTGCGGAGCAACTCCTTAAAACGATCCCACGATTCACTGAAGGATTCATCAAACTTTTGTGTGAATTTGATGATTTCGTTTTTAAGACTCGTGGTTTTAGAAGGTGGATAGAACTCGTTCACGAATTTCTTCACCAGGTCTTCCCATGTTTCGATTGATTGAGGGGGTTGTTTTTCAAGCCAAATCCGGGCTTGTCCCTCAAGGGAAAATGGGAACAGAAGAAGCTTGACAGCATCGGTAGGGACATTCTTGTATTTGATGGTAGATGCAATCTTGTTAAACCATCGAATATGAGCATGAGGATCATCCCTCTCAAAACCATAGAATTGACTTGAGGTTACAAGATTTAGTAACCCGGTTTTGAGTTCAAAATTTTCAGCCACAATGGCTGGGATAACAATAGCATCTCCATACCCATCGATGGGTGCCTGGAGAAGCTCACACATAGGACATTCTTCCGCCATGATAACGGAAGTAGTGTGAGCAGTCCGGATCTCAGATCCGAATGATGGGGCAGAACGTCTACGGACACGCCTTTTTGGAATCCTGACAAGCTCACGAAATGGGCTCACAGACCTAGAAGAGCGAGTGCGCATACACTAGAGTTAACTCTAAGAAATCTCAGAGTTAAGGAAGGGAATTATGAAAATGGGGAAAGAAGAATATGTTTTTGGGTTTTATGGTTTTGAAAAGTAGATATAACAACCAATCCAATTAAAACAATATCGAGGCAAAACGACAGTGAACTTAAACCAATAATCACAAGATGAATGGCTTCTTTGAAAAAGGTACACCACTCACAAGGACACAAAGGCAAGTTTTTAATCTTTGGTTCGGGAACTTATTATGGTCGTACCCCCAGTTAGGTAGTACTCTGTCTTGGTTCTCGATGGTAATTTTTTTATGTTGTTATTATTAAACAAAGAAAACGACAAATCTTTTTGTATTTTTATCTTTTATATATATAGAAACAAAAGAAAAATATTTTTGTGTTTTATACGATTTAAGATGTTTTTGGGTTTTTGGATTTTTTATAAGAAAATATATATAGATATAGATGGTATAAACAAGGAGTGAATATTCAAATCACTAATCTGCTAAGCGTAAGATAATTAGTACAGCTCCCCGGCAGCGGCGCCAAAATTTGATTCGGTCCCAGACGGTCAGGTTTTATCACACAAGTCAACCACTTGTGAATGGTCAACCGTAACAAAAGCCAAACAGTCTAGAACCAATTCAATTGAGTCCAGGAGAGTTTAGTGTTTCTCCAGGTCGTTAAGTCCCAACGAGCTGTGCGATTGAATCTAAACGTATAGAGATCGGGTAATATGAACAGGAATAGATTTAATGATAATACTAAATGACAAAGGAAATATTTGAGAAAATTAAAAATCTAAATTATATTAAATAAACGCTATCACTATTTTTAAGATGATGTTTTTGATTTTTCTTGATTTTTTTCTGTTATAAATTTGAATTAAAAACTAATTTTAAACTTTTAAAACTAAATTAAAATATTAAAAAATATGAAAATAAAGAGGAAAATTGTGAAACTATTTTTCAAAAATCTAAAATAACTAAACAAACTTTTGAAAATTGAATTTGTATTTTTCTGATTATTTTTCTATTTTCTATGAATTAAAAACTATTTAAAACTAATTAAATTGCTAAAAATTACAAATTTAACTAAGAAAAATCTGGAAAAATATTTTTTTGACTTTTTATATTTATCTTAACCTAGGAAAATTGAAAAATTATTTTTTTGAAGCTTTTCTGATTTAATTGCAATAAAGGCTAATTAAAAAAGTACTAAAAACTGATTAAAATAAAGAAAAATAGCAAACAGAACTAGAAAAATCTAAAAAATTCAGGAAAAGTCTAGAATAATATTATAAATCTATGAAAAATATAAAAACAATAGCTTATGTGAAGGATTATGAAGCTGTAGAGAAAAGTGCTTATAAATAAGCACTTGAATTAAGCAAATGAACACCAAAGACCACCAAATGATAGCAGAAGATAAAGTATGTAAAATCTACTTAATACTAACCTATTTCAACTAATCTAAACCTCTAAGATGCAAGCTACAATGATTTGACGGATTTTAGGCTCAAGAGCCAAAACAGCCTAACCCCCTATCTTTAAGCTGTTGCACAAGCTTATTTAATAGGCTTTAGTCAAAAACAGAAGTAACTCCCTCTAGTCCACCAACCAAAGACCATCTAGACCAAATTTGAGGTAATGATAAGCTATATTGAAGCCTTGAGAGCTTCTGCAAAAAGGGCTGGTTCACACTCAGTGATGCTGAGTGTGAACAGGGCATCAAAGGGCTTATTGAGCAGCTTATTTATATCTTAAGAATAATTCCAACAATTCTCAAAAAATCATTTATCAAACCTTGACCAACTGAACTTGTAAAACCCAAAGTTTCACTTGAATTGAACCAAAGATGAATACATGAAAGATCTATGAAGTTTTGTGAAAAACTGGTTTATTAACTTTTTGACTTTCCTTGACAGAGGTGTAAAGTTGACTTTTGTGAGATTTGATTCTAATGTATCAACTGAAAATGATGCAATAAGCAATCATAAAGCTAGATTAAGCTTCTCCTATGAATTATAAGCACAATGCAAGCATTTGGTTATCTATTCTATATCTGTTATGCAAATTAAGACAGATTATTTGTGATTTTGACTTTCACTGATCTAAGGTCCAATTTTATGATAGGAATCGACTAAGTGAGGCTAAATGAGGTTAAGGCAACTGATTTTGAGCACAAACCAAGCCTTAGGCTCAATTTAGCCACTGATCCAAACAGTAGTTTCCAACACTAAATGTGGTACTTAACACTCTGAAGCACAAATCTCATCTGCTGAAAAGCTTATTCTAGATTCAAAATGCAATATTACTACCTACTGAGCTATCCTAATCAACTAGACTGCACATAACCCAAACTTATCTATCTATGCAAAATAATAACTATGCAATTCTAAGATAATGATGACAGCATTGAAAGCAAATATCTAACTACTGAGAATAAGCTATACTACAGTAGAAATTATGCTAATTAAGCTAAACAAACAGGATTAAAGAACTAGAACAGATTGAGAAAGAATTATGATACTCACAGTTGTGTCCTAGTTGTGTCCAACCAACTGAATACCAACTAAGTGCCATAAACTCTGTTCAATACCCATTCAATCATCCAAATCAAGCTAAATTACACCAAATCTGATCCAATTCCATGCTTATCAACCCAATCCAGCTTCCACATGTAATAATTTGACTTTTGTTGACTGGGGTAATTTGAGAGTAAAATCTAAGTAAGGGACTGTATGAGCAATCAATAAGCTATTGAAGAGCTTATAACAGCTTATGCAAGCAATTTGAACAACTAAAGGTAATCTTAACACTGCTTCACTATATATATATATATTTTTTTTAAGAGATTTTTATATTTTTTTTTTTGTATTTTTGTTTATAAGAAACTTAAGCTGGAAACATGAGTTTAACAAGCTCAAGTTATGTTAATGAACACACAATAAGCTAGTAAGAAGCCTTAAAAACGGAAATGAGATTAAGGTTTGAAAATTGACTAAAAACTGAATTTCATTAAAATGTAAAACTGAGTACAATGAGAGAATTACAAAAAAAACTGGAAATAGAAGTAACTGAATTAACAACTCAAATGAAAATACAATTAGCTAAATAAGTAGAAGGAGCTTAAAACCAAAAAAAAACTACTCTTTGTCTTTTGCCTTCTCTTCTCTTTTATATGCTCAAATTAGGGTTTGTGGTACCCTTCTGATCATTTCCCACCAATAATCCTGGCCTTTGGATGCTTGGAAACCTTTTTAGCCGTTGATGAGAATTTTGGCGCCAAAATGATATTTGCCAGTGGCTCTGATAGCTTGGACAGGGAAAGGAGCATTTAATGCATTTGGCTTGGGGTGTTTGGAGGGTAGGAATAATATGGGTGTGATGATGATGAAGTGTGGGAAGTGTTGCAGGCATAGGTGATGATGAGGGGGGAAGGAAACCCGTGAGTGGTTTTATTATTTTAAACGTGGGTGGGTTTGGTTTTTTAAACCGTGGGTTGGATTGGGCCAAGAGTATTGGGTTTGGGATATTAGTAAACAAGGACCACTTTTGCAATACAATCAAACTTGAGGGACCAAAATTGCAACTCTTCCAAACTTATCAAAAGGACCAAACTTGCCAATTATGAATAGTGCAAGGGTAATATTTGATAAATTTCCATTTTTAAATAACCCAAGGACTATTTTTGACATTTTTCAAAGTTTAAGGACTAAAGTTGTCATTTCTCAAAACTTTTGAAATTTTTCACCAAAGGACTAATTATGACAACTTATGATTTCAAAAGGACCTTTGGTGACTTTTCTTTTAAAATAAGTGCTCAGGGACTATTTCTGCCAATTTTTGAAAGTCGGGGGACTGAAACTGCCAATTATGCAAACTTTGTTCGTTTTTTAGCTGTTTTTACTCATTTTGCATTTAAAAACATATAAAACACAATTTTGGGATATTTTCAGTATTTTGATGCATTTCTGAGTGTTTTTAAATGTTTTGCAGTTCAGATTTGACCAAAAATGATGAGTGTTTACACACTCATCAATATTCTGAATGAAGTACCCCCACCTGCAGATTTTGATCCAAATGCGTTCTTTAACCCGTTTGCTAATGACACTGCTGCACCTGATGTCGCGGAATCATCAACAAACCATTTGAATCCTCAGAATCTGCACAATGTATACCAACATCAACCCTCTACACATCGTTGGACAAAAGACCATCCTCTGGCAAATATTATTGGCAACCCAAATCAACCAGTCGTTACGAGACAAAGTCTTCACACAGATGGTGAACACTGCATTTATGCACTCACTGTCTGCTAATCTGAGCCTAAAAACATTAAAGACGCAATGAGAAAAGACAACTGGATTGAATCCATGCAAGAAGAACTCAACCAATTCAAACGTCTTGAAGTATGGGAACTGGTTGAAAGACCAACAGGGGTCTACGTCATTGGTATCAAATGGATTTGGAAAAACAAATTGGATGCTGAAGGGAACGTAATCCGAAACAAGTCACGCCTAGTTGCTAAGGGTTATCGTCAGGAAGAGGGAATAGACTTTGAAGAATCTTTTGCTCCGGTTGCTCGTCTTGAGGCTGTTCGGATATTTCTCGCGTTCGCGGCTCATATGAATATGACGGTCTTTCAGATGGATGTCAAAACTGCGTTTCTCAATGGACAACTGAAAGAAACGGTTTATGTCAGCCAACCCGAAGGATTCGTTGATCCTGAGTTCCCGAACCACGTCTACAAACTGAACAAAGCTCTTTATGGTCTCAAACAAGCCCCTCGGGCATGGTACGATAAGCTATCATCTTTCCTCATTGCTAATAATTTCACCAAAGGTTCGGTTGACCCAACTCTTTTTATACAATATCACGGGGCACATATCTTAATTGTTCAAATTTACGTGGATGACATCATTTTTGGGTCTACACATAAAAAGTTTTCAATCGCTTTTGCAAAACTAATGAAGAAAATTTTTGAAATGTCCATGATGGGTGAACTTACGTTCTTTCTAGGACTGCAAGTTCATCAATCTCCCCGTGGTATTTTCTTGAGTCAGTCCATATATGCCCTTAAATTGTTAAACAAATTTGGAATGAAAACCTGTGATACTTATGCCACACCAATGACTCATACCAAAAAGCTAGACGCTGATTTACATGGGAAATTAGTTGACCCTACCAAATACCGAAGTATTATTGGGTCTCTCATGTATCTAACAGCTAGCAGACCTGATATTGTATTTGCCGTTTATCTATGCTCCCGTTATCAGTCGCGACCAACTGAAACCCACCTCTCTGAGGCTAAAAGAATCCTCCGATACATCAAGGGAACCATTAACTTGGGGATCTGGTATCCGAAGGATTCTGGTTTTGAACTAATCGCTTTTTCAGACGCTGACCACGCAGGATGCTTAGACTCAAGGAAAAGTACTTCAGGAGCACTACAATTTCTTGGTGATAAACTGGTGTCCTGGCAATCAAAGAAGCAGGATTGTACATCGCTGTCATCAACCGAAGCAGAATATGTAGCCATGTCCGCGTGTTGTGCTCAAGTCATATGGATGAGAACACAACTCAAAGACTATGGTTACGTATTTGACAGAATCCCGATGTACTGCGACAATCGGAGTGCCATTGCGATCTCGTGCAACTCAGTTCAGCATTCGAAATCAAAGCACATCGATCTTCGCTATCATTTCATCAAGGACCACGTGGAACAGGGTACAGTTGAATTATACTTCGTGGGTACAGAATACCAATTGGCAGATCTTCTCACCAAAGCCTTGCCTCCCGCTAGGTTTAATGAGTTGGTCCATCGGATTGGTATGAGGTGTTTGACTCAAGAGGAATTGGATGACCTCCTAAAACAGTCTTAAAAACTTGTCAAACACCAACATATCTTTTGTAAATACATTTTTCAAAAACAAAATACAAAAATATTAAACCTGATAAAACAACAAAAATATTCTTCTAATCTATTTTTTCTTTCAACATGGCAAGTACATTTCTTTCGTCAACACTTTAATCTTTCAAAATTCAGTATTTTTTCGATCAAGTGTTGAGGGGGAGAAAATAATCACTTAATTATTTCAAAACATCTGTGTACTTGCATGTTATCATATCCCGGTTGTTTCTTTTATCAATGGTGGTAAAATTTTCTGGTTAAACTGACACTCCTCGGACTAAAATTTATAACCTTTCATCATTTATTAAGTCGAGGGGGAGTGTCGTCAAAGTTTCTTTCTTAAAATCTTCATTTGGTAACCAAAATGGAAGTTAAAAGGCTCTGGATGAAAAAGGAAAAGGTGGAGGGACCAAAACTATCAAAAGATGAAAGTCATTTTCAATAAAACTCTTCCAACTAACTTACCATTCACATTTATTACTTACACCTAAAAAAACATCCTACGCCTAAGATTAGCTCAACAAATTCGTGTTTCAGATCATCAATTTGTAAGTGATTTCGTGTTTATAACAAGCTTTTAAGCAACGGTTTTGAATTTTTCAAAAATCCAACGGTTTAACCTTGAGATATGATCACTTTTGTGTCTTACGCGTAAGCGCAAGAACACCAAATCATGAAAGGGTGTTTATGGTTAAAAAGATTGTGTCAAAACATGTCTTTAACATCAATGATACTAGTTTTATCCTCAAAATCCACCCAGAAACACTAATTGATGGTTTCTCAAATTTAGGGTTTATGCGTGGTTTTGGGTGTTTTCAAATGTGTATGTTTGTGGTCAAAAAGATTGTTGTATAAGGTTGTATTCAAGTTGAATTGAACATATCCTAGCCCAGATTTTACCCAGAAAATCAAATGAATCATCAATGGGAATTTAGGGTTTACATTCATACGGTTTGGGTATTTTTTACTCTTGACATTTTTGATGTTAAAACTTGGATAAACATACTCTATATGCCTCTTATAACTCCCAGAAACACTATGGTGCAATTCCTATGGCTAGAAATCTTATGCGTAAATCATAAACTTTAGGGTTTTGACTTACGCGTATGACTTTCTACGCGTAAAACATTTAATAAGCTTTCATGCCATGATTTGTTGTAAAATGAATATATGTGTTAAGATTGATGACATGATGATCTTATTTCAGGCTTGCTACGCATAAAATTCAGAATCAAGGTTGATTGTTACTCTACGCATAAGGATTACCATACGCGTAGACAGTTATGCGTAAGAGAAATCCTACGCGTAACTATTACGCGTAAGGTTCTACAATGGGACTACGCGTATCCTGTGAAGGATATGCGTAAACAGTGATCTCTACGCATAAGGTCTACTCTTACGAGTAAGCCTTACGCGTAAGGTCTTTATACGCCTACGCGTAAGCTCTACGCATAAGGTCTCCTTTTCCTACGCGTAACATTTCTTACGCGTAAGTTAGGATCCTACGCATAAGCTTTCGTCTACGCGTATGTCATTTCTGTTTACGCGTAACTTTGCCAAATCTACGCCTAAGCCATGATTGACCTTCATTATGAATTGTTACGTGTACAAACTTGTTAATAAACAAATCATATCGTCACGAAACCAATAATGTCACTAATAAACTTAATCGTTTAATATGTTGTGTTAAATAAGTGATAAAATAAACTTTAAAACTTAAAGTTAACTAACTCACGAAACTTATCACGAAGTTATTGGACGATTGGACAAACAAGTGACTTAGGACTCGTAACAATCATTAACACTGTACATTCAATAATTAGACAATAAAAACCTTCTGTTGACTAACATTATGTCTTTCGATATGTTGGTTCTTTTGGCTAATGTTATTTCAGATCACGACATGGCTGCTCAAATGAATGTGGATGCACCAAAAGTTCTCACAATTGCTGACATCTTCCCTAATGGATATCCTAGAAAGATTGGAAAGAACAACCTTAGGGTTGACTTTGAAACCCTCACATGCTCAGAATCTTCTTGTCTCATTGCTGTGGATATTCTAAAGAATCATCCGTACCAGAACATGCTCTCACACTCTGCTACTGTACCGAAGATCTACATGCAACAATTCTGGAATTCAATGCAAAGGATCAAGGGTCAAAGTGCAGTGACTGTAACTCTCAATCACAAACAAGTCACCATCACTCATGCAGACTTACGGGCTGTTCTTCTCATTCCTGAAATCGAGCCAACCGACTTCTTTGCCACACCTACTGAGGAGACAGTTCTACAATTCTTGCTTGATATTGGCTATGATGAAGCTTCAGGAATTATCTCTAAGCATTCTCATGTGGAGCTTAAGAACATTCCTCAACCGTGGAGAACCCTCTACATCATCATCACCAAATCAGTCTCTGGTCGTGATAGTGGCTATGAGCATCCCAAGCTCATGGAACTACAAATCTTCTGGTCATTAATCAACAAAAAGGACATCGAAGTTGAAGCACTGTTATGGGAAGACATGATGTCATTTCACAAGAAACTTGGCTCAAAGATTCCCTATGTTAGATACACAAAATTGTTGATCCAGAGAGCACTTGGACTTCATCCCGATATTCCACAAAGGCTCAATGACCCAGACAATCACGATATGTTGACTGAACCTACCCTATCAGTCAGAATCAAGGAATCGTCAACAAAGAAACAGGGTGCTGTATTACCTGATCACCTTCTGTCTAATGAAATAAAAAAGCTCGAGACATACAAAAGGTATCTAGTAGCAGTAAGAGAAGGCAAAGTTGGTCATCTCGATGAAAAGTCTTCTGGAACACCTATAAGGAGAACCAGAAGAGGCAGTGCAGGAAGTGATGCAAGTACTATAAGTCAAAGGAAATCCTCCTCGTAAAAGGACTGTTCCTTCTAAGGAAGCTGTTCCCATTCCCGTACCTAAAACTGAACCGCAGAGAAAGCTAATTGACGAGGACTCAGAAGGTACTGCATCAGAAGAAGAGACTTTCTACTTTGAAACTGCTGAAGATGAAACCACAACGGTATCTAAACCTCCCAGTCCTCCAGCTGAACATGGAAAAGGGAAGACTCCTGTACTTGTGCCTTATGAAGAAAGCTCAGATGAAGATGAAGAGCAACTGGATACTTCATACAGGAAGAAGTTTAAATTAGTTAGACACCTTCAAAAAGCTGAAGAGTTTGCAAAAGACCAAATGGGTGGCCCCAGAGGATCAAGTGGTGCTGCCCACTCTAAACCAACTCCTGATGCGGTTAATCAACCCGATAAGGGAGCTGGTGCCACCAATCTTGTGCAACAACAAACGCTTGTGGAGGAGTCTACTGATTATAACATTGAGGAATCAGAAAAGGATAAGACTGAGAAAGTAAAGACTGATGAAGAAGCTAAGGCTCAGACGGAAGAAAAGGCTAAATCTGGACAAGATAACGAAGAGAATTATGATGATTATCTTCTCAACAGTCCAACTCGTTCCAAGGAGGATACTTCTGCACCTCCAAAGGACTCTGAGCCTCCTCATGTCTCCTCCTCATCAGATTCATCATCTCACTCCTCACCACCACCATCTAAAAGATCAACCAAATCAACATCCAAATCAGTGAAGAAGCCAACTCGATCTTGGATATCTCATGCTCATAAAAGAATTGGGAATGCTGTCAAACAAGTCAGAAAGAAAGACATCCTCCAAAGGAAGATGAATTTCTATGCTGATCAGATACAGTATATTCATGATGATCTCGACAAGATGCAAGATGAAAGGGAGTATGTCCAGAAGCTCATGAAAGATGATCTTCAAGGGAAAATGGACGAAATGATCAAAGGATACACTCACCAGTTCCTTATGGAGGTCGTTCCGAAACTGACAAAGGAGATGTATAACAGACAACCGTATCCAAATCTATTGCATCTAGCCAAACAAGCCATGAAATCAACTCCGATGAATTTAAGCATCAATCCAGTTGAATCTATAATCTTCTCAGACGATGAATTGGTGAACCGGCTAGTAGCGCAAATGTCGAATCGCTCTGCAACGTTTGCCTCACACGAAGCTAAACTATTTGAAGCTTTATTGGAATACCAACTCAGGTCCTCATTCCGAGAAGAAGCTGTTAGGCCCAAACGTTCAAGAGATGATGAAGACAAAGATCAGGATAAGGATAAAGAGCCCAAACGCACAAAGAAGTCTGATGTATCATCCTCTATTCAGTACTCGATGCAACCTCCACCACAACGGACTCCTGCACAACAAAGATCACCTCCTCGTTCTTCTACTGATAAATCTCAGGATTCTGAGTTACCGCCCGAGACTTAGAAAACCGGTGATCACTTTGAGTATACGGGTGGTGACGATGAGGAAGTTCGTGAGCCCCTACAACAACCCACCTCTCCCAAACAAGTTAAGAAACCAGAATCCTCATCTAGGCCAAAACAAAAGAAGAAGAAGGCGCCCATGGCTGACGTCGTATCATGGCTAGATGAAGATACAACACAGGAATTTGAATGGTTCTCTACACTTGTCAATTCCACTCCCTACCCTGAAGAAGGTCAAGATATGGTAGACGGTAATACATTGGAGCATGCTAAGATTATGCAAGAAAAGTTCCATGTGAAGAAGATGACGAAATCCGAGTTGAGACGAATCAAGAATGAAGCTTTTCAACTGTGGAAAGATAGCTCAGAAAGTGCCATCGAGGTCGAATATCACCTTGAAAACATTGCTAGAGCTATGTCTAACAACATGGATTGGCTCAACCCAGAAGCAAACATCGACTTCACCAAACGGGACAACCCTCCATATTACACCGACTGGTCTAAACCACTACCAACGATCGGCCAACCAGATGAACCTAGGATTCCATTCAGATATTTCTTCAACAAAGACTTGGAATTTCTTCTACACGGTGGCGATGGATCAAGGAAATACGCTACATCTTTGACACTTCCATTCCCAGCAGCCATATACTCAAACTGCATAGCCATCGAGGAAAGAGCTACTCACTTGTTCTCCAACAAAGTGGAAGCATACGACCGAGATGCAATGTACGGGATTCATCATTGGCCGGAACGCCGAAGAATCTACTACAGAAGCTGCCAGGTTCAGAAGTCTCAACATGCAGTGTTCAGTACTAAGGATATCGTTGCCATCAAACACGTTGATCTGTCGACCAAATGGGACTACACTTTTCTCAAGAAGATTGTGGTCAAAAGGCAAGATGAACGGGATTATGCATTCTATGAAGCTGACTTTGAGAATTTCTCTATCAACGACATTGAAGACATGTACCTTGCCAAAGTACAGGGTCGCATGAGACAATTTTCAACCGAAGTACAACGTGAATTCATCAAGTCATTGCTCATCTTCATCAGACGCATAGTCATCAAAGAACGTGTAGAAGATCTCCAACTTGCTGTTGAATCTTATCAGACCCGTGTCAACTTCACTCCACCTCAGCTTGATCTTCCCGACATCAACCAGCTCTCACAATATACACTCATCAGCAAACCATTCGGCGTCGTTTACCGCAGTGAACTTCAACGAAATTGCTTAATGGCGTGTAGTGATCTTCACAAGTTTGGGGATCACACTTTGAAGATGGTTAGGGACGGATTGGCTTATAGGTTGAAGGATATACGTCAAAAGATTGGGTCTCCTAAGCGATGGAGATCTCAGGATCGAAGGGATGTGAGGAGGATCATCAAAATGATTGATGAAAGGTTGTATAGAAGGGATCAGTTCAGAACTTTGGAAAGCTTTGTTGGTGGTCGACCCAGGATTAACATCACCGGCTATCAACGCCCTGTTCGTACTCCTGGCAACATCACTGCACTTCCTGGTACCCCTTGAACTGCTTCTTTTATTATAAATTTGGATGTGTGATTATATATGTCTGTGGCTTGTGCACACATAACAGTGTACAGCCCGTTCTTGTCAAGAAAGGACCATGTGGTACGCTTCAGTGCCACAATCCTTATAAAAGGAGCGAAAGCTTCTTACTTTTGAGTAAAACCTATCAAACCTTTCATTTTTTCAAGGTTTTGCTCAAAAGGACAAGTACTTCCCCGTATGATTTTCAAAACCTCAACCGTTTATATCACTTGTTGAGGGGGAGTACTTGAGTTAAAACTTTGTTCACAAATTGTTCATAGTGGTCATCTTCCCGCAACACTCGAAATGGTCATATTTATTCTCAACTTTTCAAAAATAACATTTTATATGCCATTTTTTAGGGGGAGAAAATTATGTGATAAGAAATATGTTGTGTAAATGCAAATGAATCTTTGTGTAATAGACTTAACCAACGAATTGACCGTACTTAACTGTTAGTAACTCGAAAAGACTTGTCGTGGACGGGTAATAATTTCATGCTAGTTCGCTAGTAATGTAAACGTGTCTCGCAAAGGACTTGTCCAAGTAGAAAGTACCATTCGAGAAACTCTTGGTAGACATGAACTCTGACGGGTATCACAACCTTTCGAGGTTTGTCTACACCTTCAAGGTAGTTATTAGAGCTAGTTGTCACCTAAAAGCTGACAATGTAACTCTTTAACTATGCAACGTAACCGTGTCTCACGGGGGATTGTCTATCTTGAGTTGATCAATTCAAAAGTGCGCGCTCTTCCCACACAGTGCAGATTTCTGTCAAAACTCTAAAGCACATGTGGATGGGGAGTACTTCTGCTAAAAGATAAAACTCTCACAGTGGTTCAAACATGTTTTTCATTTACAAACCCTTTGAGAGATTTTCTTGAAAATTGGTTTTATGGCAACATAGGTTAGTCATGGAGTGATAAGGTGACTAAGGTTAGGAATAACCGTCCTATGATCCGCCAGAGCCGGAGGGATCTACCCAAGGACATCACAAATAGTTAGTACTTAGAAGTCCTTAGGTATGATTATAAAAAGGAGAAAATGAGAATCGGAGAAAGAAGGAGTTGAAGAATCAAAAAGAAATGCAAAGAAAAGGGTGAAAAGAAATAGCCCTCCAAATTATTCAACTTAGTGCAGACACCGGGTTCAATTCATATGCTACTGGTTGTCACTTAGTGACGCTGGTATTGAAGATTAAAAGTCGTCATGGACCCAGTGACGCATGCACTATACCTTCTTAGCCACTCAAGTTTCTCTCAACAGAAGCTTGTTTCATTTTCACAGGGAACCCTACGTAAACTATTGGCTTTCTCTTAGAGATCGCTGGTATTGAAGAAGGAGACCCTCTCCCTAGTCTCCGCTCAGGAAAACCAATACGCACTATTGAGTCTAGAGCCACGAGATTCATCAAAAGATCTCTTAGGTACACTTGACATTTCATCACTTGACGTTCAACAATAAGAATTTCAGTGGTACATTATCGAGTCCTTCACAGATCTTAGCAATCTGTCGAGAACATTTATGAGAGGTTCACATCTGTGATCCTCAATTATTGAATGGAAACTCCTGCCAGGGTCAACATCAAACAGCCCTGACAGCAGGTCACTTCGGTAACTCCCCGTGGATTACGCTTAGTGTGTCTCAAACGGTCTACAATCGTGAGGTGATGCTTCGGTGTACCTCAGCGACTCATCTGAACTGTGATGTACTTCGGTACATCGCGTTATCTCACTTGTGGGACTCCAGTTCAGGAATGGCCTTTGTGAGAATTAGAGTTGTGTTTTCACACTATGTTGTTAACACTCTCGAAGTTCAAACTTGTAAGTGCCGGAATCCGCTTATTACTAACCGTTTTAAATGTTTTCTTCTTATGGAAGCTCCAGAGCGGGATGATCGTGCAGATTCTTCTCATGCTCACGCCAACATCATCACTAATGGAAGTTCTATCCAAAAGCAACACAACAGTCAGAATGATTCTTCGTCAAATCAAAGAATTTACAAAGTTAAAGACTTAAAGAACTTCATTAGTACTGAATTCCAACGTCAAAGAGCGTGTAAGCATGTTGAAGAATGACGTGGAGACACTGTAGCGGCGAAGCAGACCTGAGGCAGACTTGATGCAGACAACAACATACTATCACTTTCATCACAAACAACAATGATCAAAGAACAAAGTTAATGATGCCGTCAAAGCATAACTGTTCAAAGAAAACTATCTCTCTACACTGGGGAGATTGTTCGAATCAAGGCATCCCTTCTCACAAGAAAGAAGAATGTCAGAAGACGTCAAAGCTACTATTACATCAACGCCCTCACCGTTCTTCATCACCAACACTTGAGGGGGAGATTGTTGGAATCACTCCTAAACCTTAATTCAAGTGTTAGTTTCTCATATGTAATAGGTAGCTTATTATGGCCTTTATGTTTGTTTAAGGTCAAGCTTATGTAGAAGGCCCATAAGCTTAGGCCCATGTCCAATAAGGAAAAGGGAAGGAGTGGGAGTGTTGCCCTAGCTCCTTGCCTATAAATACTCTTGTAAACCTTCATTTGAAGGTTGGTTGTTCAAGTTATTTCCTTTCACATACATCTACGCGTAACCGGTCTTAGCATATTGTGTGTGTGTGTTTGGTTTATTGTTCAATCGCCTTAATCTCTTTCTTGTAAGCTTGTGTTGTAAAACTAGTGACCTAACAATGGTCAAAGACACGTCGATGTCCCAAACAGAAGAAGACTGATCAAAATTGATGGTTTTAGACAAAGCATGATAAACCCTCATGATCATGCTGTACGCGCGGATGAGAATGCTGAGATCCTTTCCCGAGGCCTGTTCTTTTCTAGCAATTACCTTAAGTTTATCCATGAACTCAAGTGTTTGTCGGCAGTCTTCGGACTCTAGAGTAAGTTTCTTACTTTTCTCGAAGTAGGCACTGATCTCATCATCATCATGCTGCAATAATTTATAATGTGTTAGTTAGTTGTGTCGAAATTGTAATCGACATAAATGTTGTATTACATGTTTCTTCAAAGAATTATATATGTTTTATGTTAACAAACTACTTTTATCAACGCAAATCATGGCTAGCTCCACACCCAGCCTGGAGTTAATGTTTGTGAGAATAACTATGCTAACAATTGATATGATAAACAGTTAAGCTTGGGGGGTTGTTTAAGCTTATATAACAGGCTTATAGCTTATGCGGGAGTTTCATAAGCTCAGGGGAAACTCTATGGCTTATATAAGCTAATCATGTCATAAAAACGCCGAAAAGTTTTAATATAAGCAAAAAAAAGGTTCCAAAAGAAGCCATAAGCTTTGCTTAAACAAACATCCTCCTAATGATAATAATAAAAAAGAGGAAGGAAGGTAATTAACCTGAAAAGAATCAACATAATCCTCGACATCAACTTTCTTGTGATATTAGAGACCTTATTGCATACATTGTATATTTTTAACACAAAGGAACAAAAGGATAGCATTTATCTATAAAGAAAGTGGTAGATACCTTTTGCCCTTGTATTGAGAAAGTAGAGAAGTGTAGGCCTCAAGTTCATGACTCTCAGCTGTCCTATCCTGATGTACAGTCCAAACACGTGCCACACCATCAGAACATACAGTCACGATGTCAACATTTTCCAAGAATTTAACATCCCAGACACAACACAAATAGACTAAATAGACATATGCATTCAACTATTTGAGACCCTTTGTAGAAACTAAATATGTCAACGGTAACTTTGTAATATATTGCAGTTTTTTTATACCTTATATTCATTGCAACCTGCATTGTCGCCTTAAAAGTGCTAAAAATTGAACCTTTTTGTTATCAACTTTGTTCTTGTTGTGTTTAACTGTATGCATACTGAAATGGACTTTGATGTCCGTTTGTGTTCTCTATAAGTCTGCCCCTGTTATTTGTGGAGAAGTTGTGTGGTGGTCGATATCCCATTAGCTAACGGAGATGCAAATGGACTGTCGGGATGATTCTGTCCCTCGCTACTGCCAGTTTGACCACATAAAATATTTAGAGAAAGAATTTGTCAACAAATAATGAAATTGAAATAATATTGTAATCACGTTAATTCTGAGTATTTCAGAATTGATTGTGTAAAAAAGGATGGTGGTATAACTTACTCCTGATTAGTATAGTTGGTACTTATCTGCCCAAATCTTTCGTCGCTAGCTAAACCATCGTTCAAAGTATCAAAAAGATGACCAAATCGCTCAGTAGACGAGTAATCCATCTGCCCTGTATTGCCTACACATAGAAACAAACTTCATGTAAAAAAAGACATTCTATCTTTAAATTTGACAATTTATAGTTCCTTACCTTCTGATAGCTGCAACTCTTCAAGTGAGTACCCGCAACATGCTAATTGTTGATCGATAAGCAGCTTCTTCTTTGGTGATGTCGAATTATCACAAAGTCTCAACACTGTATAAATATTGAAAAAAGGTCAAATGACCTCAAAATACAAGCATTATCTATGGAAAAAGGTCATAACTTTTGTATGTCTCACTTGATTGAAGCTCAGATTCACTATCTAGACTGTGAGCACCATAGTACATAGTATGCCAAAATTTGTCTACAATTTTCAGATCAAAACAAAGATAAAATAACAACCGAAAAATAAAATAACATGCATGAAATTATTTTTACACCACCATCATATCTGATCTAGCCATAAGTTTTAACAATCAAAATAAAACATATTGAAAGACAATATAACAAACCAATAACCTCACAGAAAACTAATCTGCACCAGTCTTTAACATGTAAAAAATCAAAGAGATGCTTGAATGATAAACACATGGCAATGAGGCTGTAACGAAAAAAAACAATACTTGTTGTTGATACTCTTCTTGGGAAGCATATTTACAGTTCCACTAAATCATATTCGTCAATTTGTGAATCTGAAACCGGAATGTGAGACGGAGTCGGGTCTGCCTTCATCAGGATGCTTTGGATGAATGCTATCATCTACACATGGAATTCAAAATTTCTTTAATCTTTAGAAGGAATATATATATGTTTTATCTCTTAGATCGGAAGGATGAAACAAGTTAAAAGGGTCAAACAGTTTTAAACCGACTGTTATGCACTTTCTTGGCACAAGCATTGAGGATTTTATACCAAATGTAAAACCGGGAAATAAAGCCTTGTTAAAGTGCGATAGAGACCATACCACAGTTAAAGCGGCCCACATAACACTAAAACCAGAAAAATGAAACGGAGCATGATCCGACAAGAATAAAGCTGCGGGAAAAAAAGAATGTAGAACCTTGTTAGCTACTATCAATCGATCTAATCATGAAACAACATATGTTTGAAGCGTTTCTTCCACCTGTTAGAGGACTGAAAACCAATGGAGATATGATACCGGCTAATGAATTTAGGCCTGTAATGCACCCTTGCGCCTTGCCTTGGTAGGATTGCTTATTGCATTCTAATACAGAAGATGAACAACATAAGGGTGTTTGAGATTGCCTTGCTAATTATTTGTAACTAAAATAAGCAGTTTGAATAAGCAATCCAAACACCCCTTATGTGATATGAAATATTCAAAATCACACAATCTCAGTTATAACAAAATGGGCTGCGTATAAGGAGACTTACACTCAATGCCTACTATTGACGTGGAATTAATGTGACAAATTACCTGCTCGGTAGGGCCAGCTAGTTTGGATACGATAGTGCGTAACTGAAACAAATCAAAAAGTATTTAAGCAGAATTAAATAGTCATATGCACGAAAAGGAGATTTCATAGACATGAACTTACACTCGGTGTTACAAAAACGGCTAGAATCTGCAATGCTGATGCAAGATAGACAACCTGTTTCATAATGTATGCATGTTAGCCCAAAGCCCCAAACCAATACATATTGAAGAGGTTATATAATTTGTTCATCTAGATTGTATGCATGAATTATTTTTTTCATCTCATATTCATCCTGAAAAAAGAATAACAGGAGAAATTACGTGTATTCGCTCATTCTAGAGTAAAAACATGACTTAAAAATAAGTATGTTCTAACTTACTTATGTCTAACACAGAAAAGTATGTCATCATCCACGTGAAAGAATACCTATAACCTCAACCCATATATAAATGATCGTTGTTTGTTACTTAATTGATCAAATATCTAGAATCACTATCTTAGGTCAAGACTTCCATCAAGCACAATATTACACCAATAACAAAAGCAACCAATAAAGATGAAACTAAACTATAGTATACCTTTTGATGTTTTTATCTTTAAATTGTTGCATTTAGGACAAGAAGTGTCAATAAAAAAGAAGCCAATAATCACGAACCTGCATAAAAGTAATTATATTAATTGAACAACTGCCTCTTCCTTAATGTCTTTTTCTCTTAGACACAACCATATGAAATTTCATATGTACATAACTGTCACACAACCATTCCAATTAGTTTCATGAACAAAGACAATTAATTTATTCATAAAGATTAAAAACAATAATTACCTTATGTGATGATGAATTGCAACGATGATGGATTGACCAAAAACGAATACCATCTATAAGAAGATTAGGGTTGTTTGTTGTTGCCGTGATTTGTTGTGTGAATGGTGATTTCAAAAATTCAGTGATTATGTAAATTTGTAGGTACAAAACTTCTGTGTTTAGATATTGAATCTGCAAGAAGAGTAGTTTAGGCATCTATATTTTGTTTTCAAAGATTTCAACAAAAAGTCTAAAGTGTTCCGGTGGTTGAGACGCTTGTGTCTTGAGAGCCTGGACCAGGGTTCGAGTCCCTTAAGTGACAAATTTTTTAAACAATTCCGGATTTAAATGTGCTTATTTGGCATTAAAAACGATGACATGGAATAATGACATGGCATTATGGGATGCTAAGTAGCATTATATGTGGCATGTCTCCTCTTATATATAATGTATATATATATTTTATATATATATATATATATATATATATATATATATATATATATATATATATATATATATATATATATATATATATATATATATATATATATATATAGAATCTAGATCAAATAAGATCATACTTAAAGTTGTTAAAATGAGATCGAACTAAAATTTGACAAGAGATACTCTCCTTACAATAAAAATAATTTTTTTATTTACTACAACTAAAATTGTTAAAGTTTCGATATATTTCTTTTTAAAATTTACGAAACCTAGGTGATACACTTTGATTAGAAGTTTAATGTGTATCAGGTTTTTGTATGTGTATCAGGTTTTGGAATATTTATTAGTGTAATGTGTATCAGGTGTATCAAAATGTTAATTTGTATTAAAATATTATTTTTTTTGTGTATGATTGCTAAAATTGTTATTTATAAATGTTTTAGTGGTTTTTTAGATTTGACCTTATTTTTACAACTTTAAGCTTGATCTCACATTAACCCTCCCCTATATATATATATATATATATATATATATATATATATATATATATATATATATATATATATATATACACTATTAGTACGGGGGCTATTACCCCTAGACTGTCACTTTCGTCCTTTTCATCAGGCGTGGGGCCCTCCCTCTCTCTCCCACTTTCGTCCTTTTTTTTTTTGATTTGATTTGATGTGTATAGTTTATTTTGTATGGTATATTTAATTTGTGTAGTGTTTTTATATGTATAGTGTATTTATTTGTGTGATATATTTAATTTGTGTAGTGTTTTTATATGTAGAGTATTTATTTGTGTATTGTTTCCATTTAATTAAACAATAACAATAAAACATTTTATAAACTTTTTTTACGTTACTTTTTATAAACTTTTTTTATAAACTTTTTTTTATAAACTTTTTTTTATAAACTTTTTTATAAACTTTTTTTATAAACTTTTTATAAACTTTTTTTATAAACTTTTTTTATAAACTTTAGTTTATAAAAAGTTTATAAAAAAAGTTTATAAAAAAGTTTATAAAAAAAAATTTATAAAAAAAGTTTATAAAAAGTAACGTAAAAAAAGTTTATAAAATGTTTTATTGTTATTGTTTAATTAAATGGAAACAATACACAAATAAATACTCTACATATAAAAACACTACACAAATTAAATATATCACACAAATAAATACACTATACATATAAAAACACTACACAAATTAAATATACCATACAAAATAAACTATACACATCAAATCAAATCAAATAAATAAAAAAAAAAAAAAAAAAGGGGGACAAAGTTGCATGTGGGAGGGGCCACGCCTGGGTCTAGGGGTAGACCCCGTTGAAATAAAATAGTAGCCACCGTATTAATAACTCATGCCATATATATATTTGTGTGTGTGTGTGTTTGGAATTATCTTGTCTTACTTCTTTATAAATAGTACATGATTTTGTCTTATAATACCTCTATAGTTGCTTAACTTGCAACATTCTCAATTCACAGCTTATTATATTCATTTAAAAAAAAGAAAAAAAAAATGTTTCATTCAATGTGATTAAATATGAAAAGAAAAACGTTTCTTTAAGCATAAATCAATTGAAATACATATAATATATGTATATAGATCTAATATTTAGCTAAAAATATATTATGTGCATTAAAAAATAAAAAATGCATATAATTCAAATAATGCATATCTGTTGTGAAACAATAAAGTAAAGAACAATAACAAAAACAAGAAGATAGAGAGAATGAAAATTCAGTTTTATTCATCTCATAAAGAGGTATATTTATAATACAAGATAGAACATTCTAGAAGATATGCAATCTCCTAATATAACTCAAATATCTTTAATCAATATCCTATAAGATATGAACATCCATATTATAATTGTCCATAACACTTCCCTTTGGATGTCCATTTGAGGATTATGCCTCATTAAAACCTTACTAGAAAAAACCTAGTGGGACAAAAATCTAGTGAAGGAAAAAGAGTACATAATTCCTTTATATGCTCGGGGATGTTGCCTCATTAAAAACCTTGTCAGAAAACCATGTGGGGACAAACCGGTGGTCAAGGAAAAAAGAGTGTAACGCTTATCTTATCTCCCTATGATGATCACATCACTTAAATTTCTTAGTTGGTTCAATCCAATATCATAAACCAACTTCTTTACTATCAACGTAGTAAGCGTAATTTATTGCTATAATCATAGTTTGATCTTCATCATAACAAGTGTTCCTCTACTTAACCTGCACATATCAAGACGGATTTTCAACGGTATGTAATACATATCAATTATACTGAGGTCCATCATCGTATTTCACAAGTTATAAGTATCAACGACTGCAAAGTAAATGATACATTATATCATTTATGACCACTATTGAGAACATCATGCTTTATACACATTAACATGAACTGTAATCGATTGTGATCATAATCTTTATAAATAAGGGGTCTTCATCAATTGACCTCATACAATTCGCATATTGTGTATATTCATATAAAGATATATATATATATATAATAGAATATCTATATTATTATATATATAGACTATCATAATATATATATAATATAGTATATATATTAATTATATATATAATCATATGTATACTTTATATAATAAATATATATATATATATATATATATATATATATATATATATATATATATATATATATATATATATATATATATATATATATATATATATATAGCATCTTTCTTTAGCTTTCATGATGCATAATGGATTTTATTTGTAAGATGTTTAATTCATAAAACAAGACAAAACTTTGAATTTCATTTCAAGGTATTCAACCGTCTTGAAAATATCCTCATGAGTTCCATTCACATTTATGATTTACCTCATCAAACCATATGAACTTATACCATATTCAAAATACAAATCTCTTTAAAAACTAACATCGGTAAACTTATTATTTAAATGGCTCATTTTAAATCAATATACTCTAAGGCTATTGTAATATACGTATCAATATTAAGACAGGTGCCCATATTGCCTTTCACTTGTAGAGTGATTTATTCAACTTGATCAAGTGTTAATCTTGAAAACTTTCTTATATGCTTTCAGTATTTTAAATCACGAGACATGCTTCATGCATTTTACATCCCCTCATGGAATCTCAACTTCAAATGACTTTATTCATTTTCTTTTAGACGCATATCAATTATTTATCACATTGCCATACAATAATAAAATAACATTATTGGATCCACCACATGTCACAATTTAATTTCGCTATCTCATAATGACGGTGCATATCCAATAAGTTTTACATATTTATGTATATTGAATTTAAGTCCCAATCACATGTCTCATCACACGAGACTTCAATCATTCATTATATACTTGCGTCATTAAATTTGGCCATTCATTAATCCAAGACCCTCACATTCATTTTAGCGCTATATTATTTACTTGCATAATCATCATATGTAATAGTACCATCGACGTCGATTTAGTACTATCGATGTCGATATAGTACTATCGACGTCGATTTATTTCCTTTCGATTCCGTTCTGTTCGATTTATCGAGATCTCATAGTTTTTTCATGTACCAGTGGTTTTTCAAGAACCTTCATGTCTAGTATCTCTTTAGGAGATTATTTTGGGGTCTTTATTACCTCGATTCGACCATCTTAATTTTTTTGCTCCATTGTATCACTTCAATCGAGGACTTTTATTTGGAATCAATTAGTCTATCACGCTGCAATCGTGCCATAGACTTGGTAATTGGAACATTAGCAGCATTTATATTATCTAGTCACTTATTTTAAGTCACAAAACATGCTGACGATTACTAGATATGGAATATAATTTGTCCCTTTAACTTAAAGTTTATGCTCAATAGTGTGATGATCAACATTTATATCATAATTCATTCCATTTCCCTTGCTACTCATTCTCTCCCCCTAAATGAATTATCAATTTCAACATTCCAAATTTGTGTGCGCTGTGGTGGATTAACAATACAAGTTTCGCACATTTACAAAAAACTTTTATGATATACACATGGTTCGTGACAAAAACCATTCTAATGGGGGAGGATTCATTATATATTGTTAGCAAGATGTGAACTCATATTTTTAACATGCCCCATAAACAAAGAGTTTTGTTCTCATAATTATTGACTTTGCAATCAAATGAAAGCGTTTTATAAACATTTCAACAAAAGCAATTCGCGTATGAACATGGGCTATATAAAGTTCAACACTTATTTCAATAATTGCCCAACATATGAAAGTATTCACCACCATTTCCAAAGATACAATCTGGAAAAATCATGCTCGCATTTTACAAGACAAACCATTAATCATGCTAACTTTAAGTTGCGTCTTTGATAATCATTTTGACGATGCATCGATTTTAAAATTCAAAATGATCCACATGACGGATGTATAGGCCTACATACATCCCCGTTATATTCTTTCCAAAACTTTATAAGTATGTTGGTGATATATGAACAATTAGCTTCCATTATATTGAGAACAATCAAATATATCTTTGAAGAATCTTATGGTTCTTCTATACATTCGCATCATCATTGACCCGAGATGGTCTAACCGGTCATGTCACTCATTAAAATAATCTTGGCGCATAAACTTCTAGTTTATGACCATATGTGTTTCACTTTCACCTTACTTTATGTGAAATCTTGACCTCATAAACTTCTAGTTTATGACCACATGTGCTTCTATTACTCTCGACTTTATGTAAAAGTCGAATTATGCGGAGAATTTAGCACATCATTATATTTAAACTTGTACTTTTCCAATCAGATTTATATAAGCTATGTGTGGCTTCTCACAATTATATTAATATGCAAATTAACCTATAACAATGTCAAATAATAAAGCATGTTATGTATACTAAAGTTGCTACTTGCTAGATACATATATATAATTGATCAATTAGTCAAGTCTCATAGGCAAATAATATTAATTGTAAAGAGCTATTTAAGGGCCCGTTTGTTTTGATAGGTTTCCTACTGTTGGTATGGATTGATAGTTTAAGGCTGCCCACAGTAGGGGGATTCAATCCCCCTACTTTTCCCTGCCACGTCAGCTTTCTCTCTCCAGCGACCTGCAGGCGATTAGGTGCCCCAGTAAGTCAAGCCAAATATTGTATTTGTTTTAGGTGTGTTAAAGTGTGATTTGTTTCTTGTTTCAATCGATCGGCTACTCGACCGAATAGGATGAAATCACCCTCGATCGACACTCACCACATTAAGGGCGATCGACAAGAATCGATCGTGGGTGTCCAACGATCGACTCACGATTAGTGCTGCTGCGTTCAGCCTAAAGATGTAGTTTGGTTTAAGGAATTTGAAATAAAAGAAATAATTTAATCCAAAACTTGATTCCACACTAGTTTGATAGGATTCGGATGAAAGTTCTGACTTTTGTACTTTTCTCTTAAATATTTATTTCTCTCTCTCAACTTTCTTCAAATAATATTTTAATATTCATTATTATTTATAACTAAAATATAATCTTATATAATTATACATTTTTTTTATTCACAATTTTTATTAAACCATTCCAAATTCGAATCCGAATTCTAAACCCACTTACTAACTAAACGGGCCCTAAAAAACATGTAATCTCATAATATAAGTCAAATACCTCTAATCAATATCCAGATATATGAATATCCAAATTATAATTATCCATAACAATATCTAATATGTATTTTTTTAACATTAAAAAGTCAAAACTAACTAATCAAAATATATGTATTTGACAAATCATCATAAAAAGTAAAGCTAAATACTCGGTGTCAACCAAACAACTTCCTTCCCAACCCAAACATCCTTTCCTTCTTCTTCAAAATATACTTTTCAAAAGTTGGAATTATTCATCCCAACAGCCGCAGTCACATTCCATCATCAAAATCTCATCAAACAAATTCACCATCAGAGTAAGTCTTGATCATTAAACAACTTAATTTCCTTCATTGTTCGTCGATCTGATTAATTAATTGTATACATGATGCTTGTTTGTTAGGACTTGATTACAAGCAGTTAGTATTTATAATATCTTTCCATTTGTTTGATCTGATTAAGTAACTATTTTGATTTTGTATTGCTTATTTATTTTATTCTATTTTTTGATGTTGCTTATTTAACTATGCTCGTTATATGTTGTTAGTGCTAGTGATGTGCGTAGGAGTTTACGAACTAGGGAAGTTTTGTTTCACCATAGAGTCGATGAATAGTTGATAACAGGTTGTTAGGAATCGAAATTTGGAATATGAAAACCGCTCAGGGGTGGCCTATTTGGTAAAAGGTTTGTGCTTTTCATCACTAAAATGCGAGAGGTCTTAAATTCAATTCCTAGGTGGTGCAAACAACCTTGATGTGTCCACGCCAATATTTCAAGAAAGGGAGGGCTTTACCCAGCCCCGTAGTTTAGGAGATCAGTCTATATCAGGTTAGGGAAAAGTTATTGACATAGAGATATAATTGGCGTGAAAGATGTACGTTGCTATTCTACTAGTTTTATGGTAGGTTTAGAGTCATAAATTTTGATAAACGTAAGTGAATTTATAAGGACAGAGTTTTATGTAGAAGAAGAAATCAAAAAAAGGGAACTTAAATTTATTTTTATAGTAAGGCTATATTCTCTAAAAAGTTATCTTAGGGATCATATGATATCTGGATTTGTGCATGCTGGTTATGTGGTTTTTCAGATTTTAGCCAAGTGTTTGTTAGGAAGATTTTTGAAGGACTCGTTGGAGGATATACTATTAGGCTTATTGATGGACTAGGAAAGAACTAGGCATTTACACGAACCCCAATACCCCAGGATACCTACAGCAACAATCCAAAGATCAATAGCACACAACAAAAAAGGTGGCTCGTTGTTTGATGAGATCACTTATAACAACTTTTTGATAAAAATATAAAATCAGTGCACTTTTTGGTCTTACATAAAGCAAGATAACCAGTCAGTCGATTAATATAGTGGGAAACAAGTTAAAAACAGGTTAAATAATTATTGCGTTTTTGAGCTAAAAAAGGTTAAACGTATTTATATAAATGATAGTCTTTGTCAAAGTTCTTTGATGTATCAAAGCATAAACTCATGAATAATAGTGAGGAAAGCCATTTTCATTTATTGTTCGACTCATTCATGCCTGTAAACTTATCTTGTTATATATTTCTGAAAATTTTTAGAGTTCGAGAAACACTGTGTAAGGAGAGAGAAGACTTGGGAAGAATGTCGGATCAAATAGCAAAAGGTTTAGAATTTGAGAAGAAAGCCGAGAAAAAGCTGAGTGGCTGGGGCGTCTTTGGATCCAAGTACGAAGATGCTGGAGATTTATTCGAAAAAGCTGCCAACTGTTACAAGCTTGCCAAGTCTTGTAAGTATAATGCTCAAACGTATGTTAGAAGTGTTCTTTGCTAGCCAAATGTAGCACATATAGTGCTCAGACATATTAATATAGTGTTTTTTCCTATGATCTGATTGTATGCTTTTCTCTTCGTTGATCAACATGATTGTTTTGCGTTACTTTTACGGAACTACCTTTATTTTAAATTTGCGGATACATGCCCTTTTTAACTAAAATTTCTCTAGTGGAGACAGTAAGAGTATGTTTGTTAAGTTGTCTGGAACGACGTTTTCCTTTAGTACAAAAGAAGCTCGGACCTTGAAAATGCTTAAATAGGCCATATTCTTTCAAAAACTGAAACTGCCATATATGTAGTTTCACGACTATACTTTTGTCACAACTAAAAGCGAAACCAAGTTATTTTCATAGCTAGTTACATATTAACTTAACAAAACTTCATTTAATCTTTTGTAAGAGTATGTTTGGTAGAGGGAAAATAAGGCAAATTGTGGGAAATCATGCTGTTTGTTATTTAATTTCCACGCAAATTGTGGAGAAAAGAGGGTTTAAAAGGCAGACACACGTGACTTTAACATGACACCCACATGAAATAATATTTATACCTAGCCAAGTAGCCATGGCGATTTCATTCAAACTTACCACTCAGATTGAATTCAATACTTGCTGCTCTGATAAAATTCAAACAATTGACTGACACTATATGTGGATATGTTTAAATTCCTTTTGGTAAATATGTATACAATAATTTAGGTTGTTTAGTATGATTAGTGCTCGTTTGACTTTTCTGAGATAGATGCACTTTCGAATTCGAATGCTGTGATAAAGAAAAATTAGGTTCCAATTCATTTCATTTGATGGAATTTCTCTGTACCAAATGTGCCCTAAGGGTGTGTTTAGTTGAAGGAAATCACTCATGTTCTCCGCTAAAAAGTTTGTAGAAAACAGGGAAATAGAGAACATGCTCAAAATAGTTTTTTCACAAAGTTTTCTCTACAAAATACAAAATATCTACTTATTAAATTATAAAAGGAAACAACAAAACATCTTGTTTGACTTTTTGCTTTACAATGCCAAATCGCTGTTTCTCTTGTATCTGGAAAACACAAAACGCCTTTTCTTTTATGTTTTTATGTGGGACAAGTCAAGGCCCCCACGAGTATTTTGTGCCATTGTTAGTGAGCTACCCTGTATATAAGCATTTGCTTTTATAGAAATATATCAAAGTTCCCTCCAAGCCTGATATGAAAAACTTTTGACAGATGTTATGTAGCAAAACGTAGAATTGGTGAATTTAGTCTCTTACTTTCTGCTAATGTGATTGTGACCATAATTTCTCAGGGGACCAAGCTGGAGCTGTATATGTCAAGTTGGCCCAATGTCATTTGAAGGCAAGTGTTTGATGCTGCTCTACTTAGTTTTTTCTCCCACTTGTTTCTTGGCTTTGTTTATTGAGCTGCATTAATTGTGAATTTAATCTCAACAGGGGGATAGCAAACATGAAGCTGCTAGTGCTTATGCTGATGCAGGTCATGCGTACAAGAAAACAAACACCAAGGGTTAGTATGTTTTCGAATATATTTTACCATTCTTGCAGATAGTTAGCAACTCTTTACCCATTTCAGCATCCTCTTAATCTTACTATGATCATGTAAGTTAATTATGAGGTTAGCATTTGGTTGGTTGGATGTGACCAGGTTTATCATCTCAAGTGCAAATTTTTTACCCTGTTGCTTACTTGTCTTGAGTATACTTATCAGATGACTAATTTTTAACCAAAAATATCATCCTGGGTTAGCGAGGTCCCTCTTGAAATGTGAAAGCCAATTTATACGTTTTTGTATGTCAAATTTATAAAAAGAACAGCAGCTGTTACAGAAGCCGTCAAATTTCCCTCTAAATGTATGGTGTACTTTAACATGTCTTTTGAAACAGTTGCCTGTTTAACAGTAACCATGCTTCCTTGCCATGCCCCCACCCTGCCAAAAGCCAAAACCGTAAAACATGCTAGTGGGTATATTCATTATATCAGGAGTTAAAACGCATATAGAAAATGACCATCTCTTCCAGCAACTCTTTGCTGCTGTCTTTTTTTTTTTTTTTTTTTTTTTTTTTTTTTTTTTTTTAAATTATTTTCTGGTAGTTGTTACAAGTATTCTGCAGATTTAGTAGGACTAAATATTTTATTAAAGAAAGAGAAGTTATTCATTTGGAACCGTAATTTTTTTTTTTTTGGTGTATCCAGTGGCAGATCTAGTGTGTATATCAACGGCAGATCTAGTTTGTATATCAACGGCATATCTAGTTTGTATAACAATCGCTGGCACTATACAGAAAAATAACATAATACCATATATACCTCTATCCAGCTAGTTATGTGTCCAGAAATTCTGGGGGTTACCTACTTCCATGATATATTTAACATTAAAATATTTTCTGTTATATTGAACACTAAACTCAACCATGACTCCATAAGTTACTTTTTTCTCAAGATGAAAAGCTAAACTAGAATGTAGTGATTATTGCATTATAAATTTAGCAGTACATTCAAATTACACTTGCATCCATATACGTATAAACTTGATTTATGCAAGCAACCCATGGTTGGATGTGTTGATAAGATTTACGGAGTATGATATATCCAGTAATGAAATGGGTCATTAGTCAATTGGCACTTAATTCGTCTCAAACTAAATGAACCTGTCACTTAAAAATGATAAAAGTAAGAAAATCGTTCATCTTGTAATTCACTACTAAAATAATTTAATGTTATATAACGTAGTTTGTGGAAAAGAATTTAGTCATTTTATGTGGAAAAAGACACGTGTTTGAGCACCAGTTGTTTAATTAGCTGAACTTGTAAAACAAAATAAGATAAAAAAATGTGGTTGTGATTCTAACACAAAAAATAGAAGGCATTACATGCAAGTTTGACATGTCCAACAAAACTGAGTCGCTGCTTTATGCATTTTCCATCTTGACTGGTTTAGAATAGATATCGAGCTTGGGAAAATTGCAAGTCATAATGTCAATAGATTGTGGAGTTGGCTTCATTTATTGCTTATATACAGTGAAACCTTTTTCTTGGTATTTGACGTACTGTTGAATGTGTGCAGAGTGCATTGCTTGCCTAGAGCAATCATTAAATTTGTTCATGGAAAATGGGAGGCTCAGCATGTCTGCAAGATATTGCAAGGTACAACATCAGTATAAATTAGTGTATCAAGTACCTCACTGTTTTTACCCAAATAAAAGTCATTGTATTTTCATGATTCTCAACTTGGCAAATTTATTAGATTCACTTCTTACAACTTAATTTGTCAATGAATTGAAATGGAGCGGAATTTTAATTTTTTATCACTCTGTTCTTTTAGGGCTAGCCAGCATAGTATTTGTTACACGGTTTTGTGACTTGGTTGACGTCAAAATGTTTAGAGTTCTCGTACTCTCTCATCCATGAATTACTGTTATGCTTGAACCAACTAAGAAAAGTTTATAGAAAATTTAGAGTGTGTTTAGTTGTAGAGAAATTTCCTAGTTTTTTCATCTCTAATTTTCTTGAGAATGGAAAGGAGTTTTTTTCTCTAGAAAAGTGTTGAAGATTTAGAAAACATGTTTAGTTGATGTTACGTTTTCTGCTTTCTTTTTCATTTTAATAATATCGCATAAGATAAAAATAATACTATTTAAAGACATGGGCAAAGATAAAGTCAACTTGTATTTCTGGTAATGCTCTCACAAAACAGTTTCCCGCACATCACTACATCAGGATAAAAAACTGTTTACATCCAAGTATACAACTCAATGAGCAACTTTTATACACTAACACAAATCGCTATTAAAACTTAAAAGTAAATATAACTTTTTAAAAAAGTATTAGTTATGGACATTAACAAAGGAACACAGGTACAAATAAACTAATATTTGTTGACATCGGAAGAGCCAACAAACATTCATTAGATTAATGAAATAATAGTGCTTCAAAATAACATAATAAAAAAATAAAAAATAAAGAAAGTACAACGTTTATTAAAATAAGTGGAAGAATTAGAAAAGTGGAAGGTGGAAAAAAGTAGAAAACTATTAAATTGAGTTTTCAGCGTTGTAGTTATAAAATAGAAAAAACACTTTTCACTCTTCCATAGAAAAAAGTTAGGAAAAATAAATATTTAACATGTTTTCTACTTTTCTGTATAATTTTTTTTGAAAAAGAGTGGGTTTTTTCTACATCTAAACAAGGCCTTAGTGTGCTTGGGGATTACAATGCAAGAAATATAATTTGAACTTGAGCCATAAATATGGGTTGGGAATCTCTAATTTATTTCATTTGGGTTTTTGATTTATCTTACATTTAGAATATGTAATAGCTTTATTTCTTCTGAATCTTAATATATGTATAAACTCACACACACACACACAAACACAAATGCATACATACATGAATATATAGACATATGTATATATACACACATAATGGATACCTGCGGGTGATTGGTCTTAATTATCATTACTCTGCAGGAAATTGCTGAATTATATGAACAGGAGCAGAACTTGGAGCAAGCCATTGCGTACTATGATAAAGCTGCTGATCTTTTTCAAGGTGAAGAAGTAACCACTTCTGCGAATCAGTGTAAACAGAAAATTGCACAATTTTCAGCTCAACTGGAACAGTAAGCATGCTTTTCTTTATATGTATTACTAGGTGTGGCAATATGGGCAGGTTGGGTAGGTTGGGTAATAGGTCAAAATGGTTTTTGTTTAAAATGAGTCACTTTGGTACATGTACGGGTTTCTATGTTTCAAATAAATAGTTTTGAAAATTATCATTACCAAAACTATATTGTTTCAATAATGATCCAAGGTTCAAAATATTAGAATAAAATGGTTTAGGAGGTTGTATGCATAAAAAATGGACTATGGGTCTTTTCAACCTGTTTACCCTGCATCCCTGGTAGCCAATTTTTTTGGTTTGACCCATGTTACTAGCTAGGGATGAATATTTATCTTTTTACGAGTAATTGGTCGAAATTGTGACCTTTGGATATTAAGTTTATATCATGCCCAAGCGTTTTACCTTCACTTTATTACTTTATAATATGTCTCTTCAGATATCAGAAAGCTATAGAGATTTTTGAAGAGGTAGCACGGCAATCTCTAAACAGTAACTTGCTAAAATATGGAGTTAGAGGGCATCTACTCAATGCTGGCATTTGTCAACTCTGTAAAGGTGATGTGGTTGCGATCACAAATGCCTTGGAGCGTTATCAGGTAAAATACCAGCTCTTGTGATAAGTTTACCTATAAAGTTGCGTATACCAAATGAAAGTGGCGTTTGCTTTTGTAGGAACTGGATCCAACATTTTCAGGAACTCGCGAATACAGATTACTAGCGGTATGCTGTTAATAGATTATACATTTTCAATTGCAGGGCTAAAAATAATATCTAGCAATTATGCACTTTCTGGTGTATGGCTATGTTTAAACTTTAAATGCTTTTTTTCTTTTTTATGTTAGGATTTAGCTGCTGCACTAGATGAGGAAGATGTTGTGAAGTTTACTGACGCTGTCAAGGAATTCGACAGTATGACTAAGCTGGTAATTGATCTATCTTCCTTATTCTATTAATATTTTTTGGGGTTTGAATTGAAATTCTGGCTGTCTATACAAGTGGCGCAGTGGGCTTGTTGGGTCAGGTCAATATGCAAACGGGCGGGTTGGTTGATTTGAAAACTCATCTCTTCCAAATTTTTTACTTATGAAATAGATCTTATATCCTTGCTGTAATAATTTGCTGTTGTAGTGTTTTCTTTTTGAACAAAAAACTCTCTCTCTCACACACACACACACACCCGCGCTAAACCTTTGTCCTATTTAGGAATTGAACCCTCAACCACTTGATGGGTGAGCACCTTGATTACACCTGGATACCACTTGGCTAAAGGCTTCTTGGTACATTTTATGTATTGTTAGTTCGTAGAACCTACGAAACCATTTAAATTGGTGTTAGATTATCATGGCAATAATGTCTCACAAACTATTTTCAAGAAATATTTAAAAGTTTGGACGAGTGTTCTAGTCAGCCTAAACCATACCAAAATCGTTCGTTATGACGCGAATCCATCATGGCTTGTTACCTAACTGCCGTTTTGCCCGCTCTTATCTGAATTTTATGCAAATCCTTTTTTCTTCTGCATTTCTTTTTACAGTGTCCTTGTTTAGCACATTCAAATATATATCTAAGTCCGGTTTCTATTTGGATTTTTCTTGCACAGGATGAGTGGAAAACGACTCTCCTTTTGAGAGTGAAGCTGCTGCTCAAGGCCAAGGAGGATGAGGAAGATGATCTTACTTAAGTTGGTTTATCTGACATAAGCAACAACTTTATCGCACTACTGCTAATACATTCATGTTTTTATGCGTTGGCATTTCAGAATTTGGAAATTTCTTTGGGAGCAAATATGTATTTTAATCATTGGAAACGAGTACATCTGCATAGTACTTAGATTTTGTTTCTTTAGTTGATCTTATACTTGATCTTTGTTGGTCTTTCTTTTGTGTGTGCACTTGAGTGAATGGTGTTATGAGTTATGCAAATGATCTTGTCATGCAAATGATCTTGTCAGAGTGGTGGTTACACTTGGAGTGTGCTTCCACGTTTGTTTGTTTTGCGGGTGAGTGTGGTGGCAACATGTCTAAAGAGGAGTGGGTTCATATATACATTGTTTGGTAGTAATTGTGGAAGTCAAATCCTATTAAGTTATGTCAAGTGTGAATAAAGGAGGGTTAATATTGAGCCAACTTAACATACTCTCATCTTTGTTACTGATTAGGGGTATGTGTATCAGATTTCTGCAGATGAAAATTGTTGATGTGACAGTTTGTTGCATTGCTCTGAGTTTGAGTAACATATAATGTCAGAGTAATAATTATTCAAATATTGATATGTTTGACAATTCAATGATACCAAAATTCCTTTTAAATGATGGCTCATAAAACAAAATTATGTTATTCTAAAGTGAGTGGCAGTTAGTTTTTTCGTATTCTCTTCGATTTTGAGTTTTGGAGGGTCTTCTATCTTTTGGTAACAAGTGGATGAATATCAGGTATTCTTCATTGATCTTGGGACAAAGAGTATTTGCCCAGGCACACACAATGTTTAGGTGGATGCAGAGTGGCTCTGGCCGTTGTCTTGGCGCAATTCCACATTTTTTTTTGAACGGCTATATTATTAAGAAACAACTAGCAAGAAGCTAGCAATTACAAAGAAATAAGATTCGGGTTTTTAAGCCAATCGTTCCAACAAAACGACGCTTTACATCTATATCGACACCAATAAAAAGACTTACACACTACATCTTCAAAAAACGTCTGCTTGGTATGGGCCTTAGCTTCGAAAATAGTCTTGTTACGAAACGACCATAAAAGCCACCATATAACGTAAAAAACTCTTTCAAGCATCTTTTTGTTCCTAGATGGCAGACAAACATTCATCAGCCAAGCTAACCAACCATCGTATGACTCAACCTCCACATCAGGCACATCCCAGTATCCCACCATCGAGTGATTAGATTAACAACTTCCCGAGCCATACAACACAAAAAGAACAAATGGCTAGACGTCTCCACCCCTTCTCACAATTAACACATATAATAGAATCAATGCAAATTATATGGTGCAACTCCACATATAGACATATAGTGTACTGCTCCCGTATTATGGTTTAATACTTTAACGACTTGCACCGTTAGTCAATAAAACCCAAACGATGATATATACGATTACACATACAATGTACACTATTAAGAGAGAGAGAAAAAAAAAAAAAAAATACAAAATTGTAAAAATTTTCATTATGGACGTGAAACAAAAATTAAAGTTAGGTTAAAGTTTTGAGAAGATAAAAAACAACTATTGTATTGGTCTTATACAAATAGTTGAATGTTTAAATAAAAGGCCAATTGCATATCTTCCTTCTTTTTAGTTAAAAATTTCATACATACTCAAACATACATTAAAAATATTATACATTATACATTCAATACTTGCACTTTTGGTATACATTAAATTAATCATGAAAGTAAAGGTGATATATGAAATTAATCCTTATATAAAAATAGTGTTGGTCAATATTTAGCATTTTTTTACAACAAGTCAAATATAAAAAAAGAAAAATCAAATGAAACGCTAGAAAATAATTAACGGTTAAATCTCAATAGAAGGTTACACATGGATAAATAAAACTGTAAAATTTGAATCTCAATATTACTAAGAAGATAACATTTACACTAATGATGACTGATGATTAAAAAAGAAGAAGAAGTTAAGTATAGTAATTGTAAAAAAGAAGAAGAAGAAGTTAAGGTTGCGTTTAGTTGAGGGAAGACACCCTTATTTTTCACAAAATGTTTTGCGAAAAATAAGGAAAATAGAGATCGCGTTCAAATTATCATTTTCCGACAAAATGTTTTGCAAAACACAGAATCCCCTATTTCTAACCTAACAAAGAAAATTACAAAACAAATTTTAGTTGTTTTCTTTGTAACCCCAACCCTCCCTCCCCTTCTTCAAAATAGAAAATACAAATATCAACTAAACGCGTTTTCTATATTTTCAAGCGTTTTTGTGGAGATAAATTTTCCATCCAAGTTTTTACAAAACTAGAAATAGAAAAGAAAGGAATTTGTTCTCCAACTAAACGCACCCTTATATAAGTATAGTAATTGTAAAACAGTTTTTTAACGCTTGCAAAAAAGTTCTTTTAATGGTTGAATACAAATCCTCAAGAAAGGTTTGTGATCCACAACAGACATGATAATGGTGTCAATTTGACACGATATATAAATTTTTACGCGAGTTTACAATATCTTGGCTGGTACCAGGGCGGACCTATGTATTAGGTACGGGGTGGCGGTGCCCCCTATGGCTAGCCAAAAAAGTTGCGATGTTAGTGTATTTTTTTTTAATTTTTAATTTTGACCTTTTTGTGAAAGTGCACCCCACTCAAAACTCAAATTGCCCCAACCAACATACTAAAACACAACATTCAACACTTTAAAACTTTATAAATCCTCAATCTCTAAGCAATAATACTCGATTTATCATTTTAAATCCAATTTTTTCATCTGCATTTTGCTGTTATCGTCAAAAAAATTTTTTTGCCCCCCACATTGGATTTTTCTGGGTCCGCCACTGGCTGGTACACTACGAATAAAATCACAACAAATACTAAAATGAACTTTATAAAGTTATTGTCAAATAAAGTACATAATTAAAGAATATTGTTCACAGAAAATTTTAATTACATGATATATGCTGTCGCAACACGGGTAACCGTCTACTGTCTAAAAATATTGTTTTAACACAAAGATTACGGTGGTGTTTGTTTTTCATAAAGAGGCTCTTAACACCCTCTTAATCTGAACCATTCAGACGCGGTCAGACATTTTGGTCGTTCAGACCGTTTGTTTGTTTTTTTTCCGTTCAAACGCGTTCAGAGACAGTAAGATCTTAATGGTCTAGACTTGAGAGGGGTGTCTGAATGCCTCTTATTGCCTCTTGCTGACACAAAAATAAAAAAAAAAACCAAAAAAAAAAAAAAATTAGTACGAGCAAGCAAATGTACGGTTCAAACATGAGATTCAAACATTTATGCCTCCGAGTCAGATTCAGATATGCGGTTCAAATTCAGATTAAGAGCCTCTTAAAAAACAAACACCGCCTACGTTTCTTGAGTAGAGTTGATAGTGAGAGATTATAGATCTGTAGTCAATTAAAATATTAGAGCTAAGATTCTTAAAGTATACTGTAACTTAGTTGTTTAGAATTAAAAGAATATTCTTTAAATTATTCTAATAACTTTCTGTTAAAAGATCGAACTTTAAAATACGTTGCCTTACTTGAAGTTCCTGCAAATATACATTTTAAATGGTAACCACGTCTAAACCCGCATGCAAACAAATAAACATGTGATGCGATCCGACCATAGTCCCTCCCTTTCGTCAAATCTTGTTTATTGGGTGTGAAATTATTATTTTATTATATATATTTGGTTCTATTTCACGCAAGTACTTAAATCATCTAACGTTCATGAAATATAAAAAACTGTAACTTGGTTGAATTAGACATTTGCAAAATGTTGATTAATATAAAGTATTATTTGATCAAAAGTTAAAGAAACTTTAATATACTAAGCATGCACAATTACACTACGCTATATACTCTGATATTCTCATATAGTTCAAGTGATGAAATTGCGAAATTTCAAACTGGAGTAGAAAATTTAAAACACTAAAGCGATAACTAGTTTGTAGAAGAATACAACTGACAGTAAGCGGAGAAAAATATTTAAACCGCAACAAAAGCAAAGCACTAAAAACATAAACAACTAGCAAAAGCGAAAATGATCATTGGCTGACAGCGGCAACATCTATGACCATTTTTTAAGGATAGTAGCGGCTATAAAAGGCGACACCTAGGTTTTGAGATGGTGGATAGGGAGAATCGACAAAGTGGCATAGCGGCAACGGCTCATGGTGGCCGACTTGCCATAAGGATCATGCTCGATCTAATACTATGTTAAACAATAAATTCTCGATCATTTATAAAGTATTATTTGATTCCAAAATAAGAGTAGCCCAAATATCTAAGCATGTACAATTGGACTAGGCTTTCCACTATAATTGTCACGCAAATCGCTTTATATGCCTCCATGTAATAATACATAGAAGACAATGGTTATATTATATTTCATATTAAGACTGGGCATACTAAAAAGGTAAACCGATGTGTGATCTCTAACATTTCACCAGCTTCACGCGTGGTTCGTTATTACACCAACTTCATCTCCACACATGGTAAAAAAAAAGAAAACGAGTATAGGTGGTGACCGTCTGTTTTGAAAGTTTTTGGTGAGATATGAATATATGGTAAAAGGTTATTGATTGTTATAGGCGAAGATGGTGGGAAAAAGACGTTGGCGTGTAGATGGACTGTTGGAAAATTTAGTGCACTTGTGGGATGGTTCACACCTTGTAATGGGTTAGGAGGTACGGAGTGTACACCCATAAGGTCCATGAACACCCTGACTCTAATAGTGGTTTGTATTGGTAGTGCTTGGTGAAAGTACTGTTGTGGTTAACACTGATTATCTGTGTTTCCACTGAAGCAGTACTTCAGCAGGATCAGTGTTTCCACTGAAGTGGTATCTCACTGAAGTTGTGTTTACACTGAAGCAGTGGCGTTTCCACTGAAGCAGTGTAACCACTGAAAGCACTATGAAAGTACTGAAATAAGTACTGATAAATGACAGTTACAACTACATCATTATGACCACGTTTAATTGGTCATGTAACCACTAACGGCTATAATGGGGATGATTATGAGGCTATTAATTGGCCGATTAATACTCATAATTCCATTGGAACGGTCAAGAGTAACCTCCTATAAATAGGAGATCTGAACATGCATGGAATATACACAGAAAACACGAAACACTTATTAGCGAAAGGGTTATAGAATTGTGCCTAATTCTCTAACTGCATTTGGTCTTATCCCAAGTAGATATTCGTGATACCCAGGCATTAGGGTCGAATAGTTTACTTTGGAAAGTGATCACACGATTCCAAGTGATATCCGGTAACCACCAAGTGGTATCTGTTACTACTGACTCTTTGTTGTTTCTGCTGAACATTTATTGATTATCTTACCCTGCTGCTGGGAGATAACCCCCAACAATCAAAGTAAACTATTTTGTGATAATCAATGGCAACTGCTGCAATGAAACACATGGCTTCAAACTTTGCTAAGCTCGACAAGTTTGAAGGGGTGGACTTTAGGAGGTGGCAGAAGAAGATGCACTTCTTGCTGTCAAGCATGAGTGTGGTGTATGTGCTGACCACACCAATTCCTGATGATGGGGATGATGCTACTGTGGAGCAGATCAGAAGGAGGAGCAAATGGGAGAATGATGACTACATATGCAGAGGTCTTATTCTCAATGGTATGTCTGATTCTCTGTTTGATATTTATCAGAACTTTGAATCTTCCAAAGAACTGTGGGATTCATTGGATGCCAAATATATGGCTGAGGATGCATCAAGTAAGAAGTTCCTTGTTAGTAATTTCACAAATTACAAAATGACTGATTCAAGACCAGTTATGGAACAATACAATGAACTTCTTGGAATACTTGGAAGGTTTACACAACACCAAATGAACATGGATGAGGCTATCAAAGTCTCTTGTGTCATTGACAAACTCCCTCCTTCATGGAAAGATTTCAAGCATACCTTGAAACATATGAAGGAGGAGTTAACTCTTGTTGAGTTGGGCAGTCATCTGCACATTGAGGAATCTCTCAAGGTGCAGGATAATGACAAGCCAAAGAGTGGCAATGCTGCTGGACCATCTATTGTCAATATGGTGGAGCATAACAACTCCACCAGGTACAATGACAACAAAGGCAAACGCAAATATCATGATAACACAAGGGCAGATCCTAACAAGAAGGCAACACCTACTTGTTGGAAATGTGGCAAGACTGGTCACATTAAAAGGGATTGCAAGGGTGTTAAAGTTGGTGGTAAAGCCAATGGATCAGGCACTAATGGTTCAGGGAGTGGTGGTTCAGCCAACTCACTGAAAGGTCAGAATATGTTTAATAAGTCTTTTCAGATTTATTATGTTACATATGTATCTGAATCTTTTTATGTGCAGGATGATGATGTTGCGTGGTGGGTTGACTCTGGTGCAACAGTTCATGTGTGTAAAGATAGAAGCTGGTTCAAGACTTATGAGTCACTGAATGATGGTTCTATTCTTCACATGGGAAATGAGTCAACAGCCTTGGTGCATGGTTGTGGTTGTGTAGATCTTAGGTTTAGTTCAGGAAAGATTGTAACCTTGTTTAATGTTATTCATGTTCCTGATATCAGGAAGAACTTGGTTTCAAGTAGTGTTTTGAATAATCATGGATATAAACAAGTTATTGAATCTGATAAATTTGTGCTTTCTAAGCATGGTGTTTTTATTGGTTTTGGTTATTTATGTAATCAAATGTTCAGGCTTAATATTACCACTGACAGTGTTATTTCAGCTTTTGTGACCGCATATGATCAGAGTGATTCCAACCTTTGGCATGCTAGACTTGGTCATGTTCACTATAAAAGGATGCAAGATATGTCTAGGGATGGTTTAATCCCTGCTTTTGACATGGACACTGAAAAGTGTAAAACTTGCATGTTGACCAAGATAACCAAGAAACCTTTTCAGGGTGTTAGTCGTGAGACTAAGGTCTTGGAGCTTATACACAGTGACCTGTGTGATTTGCATGCCACTCCTTCTTTGGGGAATAAGAAGTACCTTGTGACATTTATTGATGATGCTTCTAGATTTTGTTATGTCTATTTGTTACATACCAAGGATGAAGCATTAGATAAATTCAAAGTGTTTAAAACTGAAGTTGAATTACAACTTGGGTCTTTGATCAAAAGATTAAGGACTGATAGGGGAGGTGAGTACATGGATACTCAGTACTTTCAGTCTGTTGGAATAATCCATGAAACAACTGCCCCTTATACTCCTCAGCAAAATGGTATTTCTGAAAGGAAAAACAGGGTGCTGAAGGAGATGGTTAATTCCATGTTGTCCTATTCAGGACTGAGTCAAGGGTTCTGGGGTGAAGCTATGTTAACAGCTTGCTATTTATTAAATAGGGTTCCCAATAAAAGGAACAAGGTTACCCCTTATGAACTCTGGACTAAAAGGAAACCCAACCTGAACTATCTCAGGGTCTGGGGTTGTAGGGCTGTTGTAAGACTCCCTGATCCAAAGCAAAAGACTTTGGGTGAAAGAGGCATTGACTGCATCTTTGTTGGATATGCTGAGCATTCCAAGGCTTTTAGGTTCTATGTTATTGAACCTAATGAATATGTTTCAATTAACTCCATTATTGAATCAAGGGATGCAGACTTTAATGAGAATAGATTCTCATCAGTTCCTAGACCAAGTCAGAGGATTCCTAATGGAACTCATGACACTGGTGTATCAGTGGTACCTGATGATGAACCATCAGTGGTCCCTGATGAGGTTGTGGTTCAACAACCTGAACCTGTGCTCAGGAAGAGCAAAAGGGTCAGGACTCCAAAGTCATTTGGACCTGAGTTTCAACTATACTTAGTTGAAGGTACCAGGGATGAGGTCTCAGACCAATACTCCTATTGCTTCATTGTTGAGGATGATCCCAAGACATTTGAAGAAGCAATGAAGTCCCAGGATATTGCTTTCTGGAAAGAAGCAATCAATGATGAGATGGATTCCATCATGGGCAACAACACTTGGGTGTTGGTTGATCTACCTCCTGGTTGCAAACCTTTGGGTTGCAAATGGATTTTCAAAAGGAAAATGAAGGTAGATGGAACTATTGAAAAGTTCAAGGCTAGACTAGTCATTCAGGGCTTTAAACAAAAGTCAGGAATAGACTATTTTGATACTTATGCCCCTGTGGCTCGTATCAGTACCATAAGATTGCTGATTGCTATGGCATCTATTCACAATCTGGTTATTCATCAGATGGATGTGAAAACAGCTTTCTTGAATGGTGAATTGGAAGAGGAAGTTTATATGAACCAACCTCAGGGCTTCATCATGCCTGGCAATGAAAACAAGGTGTGTAAACTGATTAAGTCTCTTTATGGACTTAAGCAGGCACCTAAGCAATGGCATCAAAAGTTTGATGAAGTGGTTTTGTCTAGTGGTTATGTTCTTAACCAAGCTGACAAATGTGTATATAGCAAATTTGATGAATCTGGTAAAGGAGTCATCATTTGTCTATATGTTGATGACATGTTGATGTTTGGCACTGACCAAAATCAGGTTGACCTGACAAAGGAATTTTTGTCATCAAGGTTCTCCATGAAAGACATGGGGGAGGCTGATGTTATCCTTGGTATAAGGATTAAACATGAAAGTAATAGAATTTCTATCTCTCAGTCTCATTATATTGAGAAGGTACTGAGGAAATTCAATTACTTTGATTGTACCCCAGTGAGTACACCTATGGATACTTGTGAGAAGCTGATGCCTAATCATGGCAAAGCTGTATCTCAACTTGAGTATTCTAAGGTAATTGGCTGCCTGATGTATGCCATGACTTGTACAAGGCCTGATATTGGTTTTGCAGTGGGAAAATTGAGCAGGTATACTAGTAATCCTAGTGCTCATCACTGGCAAGCAGTTCAAAGGGTACTGAAGTATTTGAAGAGAACTATGGATTATAGTCTCTCATATACTGGTTACCCATCAGTGTTGGAAGGTTACACTGATGCAAGTTGGATCAGTAACACTGAAGACAATTCGTCTACCAGTGGCTGGGTATTCCTACTTGGTGGAGGTGCAATTTCTTGGGCATCCAAGAAGCAAACTTGCATCACCAGTTCAACAATGGAATCTGAATTTGTGGCTCTAGCAGCTGCCGGTAAAGAAGCTGAATGGTTGAAAAACTTGCTTCTTGAGATTCTATTGTGGCCTAAACCTATAGCACCTATTTCCATCCGGTGTGATAGTGCAGCTACATTGGCTAAGGCTTATAGCCAGATGTACAATGGTAAGTCTAGACACTTAGGTGTCAGGCATAGCATGATTCGTGAGCTTATCATGAATGGGGTGGTATCTATAGAGTTTGTGAGATCTCAACAGAACTTAGCTGATCACTTGACGAAGGGTCTGGCTAGAGACTTGGTTATAAAGTCTGCTAAAGGGATGGGTTTAAGTCCAACTTAGTCACTGAATGCTAGGACACCCAACTCCCTCCTGAGGAAACTTAGGAGCTGAGTTCAATGTGGAAAGCTGAACATTCAGTGGACTGGAGCACATGTTTATTTTACATCCCAAGGGTGTGCTCGGAACCTGCTGAAAGGAGGATGAAGTCTTTACTTCTTAATGGTTAACTTATCTTTGAAAAAGTGCTTGGCAGGAGCATGAATAAAGAGGAACCACCTATGTAAATGTTGAATTTTTGCCGCTTCAGGAAGCTTTTGGACTTTTAGCTTTTACAACATTTATGAATTTGGATATGGACACATGGCTTGTATAGTGTCAGGAGCTTTTAAGTGTTTGAAAACTTGTGTGTATTTATCTTCAGGTATTCAAATGGGTTGAAGGGTTCAATTCTTAGAACACCCTGATTCTCGAATATTTGAACGTGTAATTACTAAGATGGAAATTCAATCCTCAGGACATTTTCGTTTATGCACATGTTTTGCTTGATGTTTATTTTACATGCAAAGGGAGTGAACTAAATTTGGGGAGGATTGTTGGAAAATTTAGTGCACTTGTGGGATGGTTCACACCTTGTAATGGGTTAGGAGGTACGGAGTGTACACCCATAAGGTCCATGAACACCCTGACTCTAATAGTGGTTTGTATTGGTAGTGCTTGGTGAAAGTACTGTTGTGGTTAACACTGATTATCTGTGTTTCCACTGAAGCAGTACTTCAGCAGGATCAGTGTTTCCACTGAAGTGGTATCTCACTGAAGTTGTGTTTACACTGAAGCAATGGCGTTTCCACTGAAGCAGTGTAACCACTGAAAGCACTATGAAAGTACTGAAATAAGTACTGATAAATGACAGTTACAACTGCATCATTATGACCACGTTTAATTGGTCATGTAACCACTAACGGCTATAATGGGGATGATTATGAGGCTATTAATTGGCCGATTAATACTCATAATTCCATTGGAACGGTCAAGAGTAACCTCCTATAAATAGGAGATCTGAACATGCATGGAATATACACAGAAAACACGAAACACTTATTAGCGAAAGGGTTATAGAATTGTGCCTAATTCTCTAACTGCATTTGGTCTTATCCCAAGTAGATATTCGTGATACCCAGGCATTAGGGTCGAATAGTTTACTTTGGAAAGTGATCACACGATTCCAAGTGATATCCGGTAACCACCAAGTGGTATCTGTTACTACTGACTCTTTGTTGTTTCTGCTGAACATTTATTGATTATCTTACCCTGCTGCTGGGAGATAACCCCCAACATGGACCACCGCCATCACAACCAACTTAAGCGTCAACATATATCGAGAATGGTAATTATATTCGCAAAGGTTTTTCAAAACCAACTTCATAGGCATCGGAGAGCTGATCCAAACTTGCACATTATTATTATTATTATTATTATTATTGTTATTATAATATGAATAAAACATCACTTCATTAGAAAATCACTAGAAGGGTACCCGCGTAATGAGGCGGTGGGTACCCGATGACTATAATATGATTGAAATAAATGAAATAAATGTTAAAGTTGTAAAAAATTGAATTAAAATAAAATAAACTCACAAAAAATATAAAAACTAAAAACTCATAAAAATATATTAAAATGGATGTTGAATTAAAGAGCATAAAATTTTAGAAAATATGATGAAATTAGATTATAATATAAATAAGTAGATAAAAAGATATTTTAATTTGAAAATAAAGATGAATTTTTAGTTAGAAGTGACACTATGTCATTTTATAATTGGAGCTCCTTATCTTAATTTTTGATGGTTAGGAGTTAGCCTTGGAGTTTGTTAGAAGTTAGGCTTGGAGTTTGTTAAGAAGTGACACATGTCATCTCATGATTGAAGCTCATTATCTTAATTTTACATGCATTATAATATATCTTTCCATAATAAGCAAGTAAAAAAGTCTGAATTTTTAATCCTTCTAATTTTAGAAGGCCTAAATGCGTTATAAGGTAGTATAGATAGTGGGGAGCCGAAAAACTAATTGGGCCCCCACTCCTATAGCTATAGCAAAACTAATCATACTAAAAATATGTTCAGCAGCACGTGCGCCAATCTCCTGAGTCAACGAGAAACTTCGGATGCGCTTTAGTAGGGTTACCACATCCTTCTCGAGCTCTCCAAAGGAAGAGAAAGAGAAGGGGAGAAACTTGTATCTAATGTCCGCACATTTAGCCTCGTACTTGACACATTTACGTTGTGTTGCTTCAACCACCACACGACCCGATTATTATTATTTCTTTTATCATGGATCCAAAACCTACATTTGTAGAAATAGCTTCTTTTCCGTTTAAAGAAAATTTTAAAATTGGTAATGTTTATCTTTTAATCAAAGTTAAAAGCCCATTTATCTTTTCACTCCGAACAACACATACAATATAGCCTATCATGTTGAGAGTAAATTTAAAAGAATCTTTTCTTAATTAAATCAAATATATAAATAGACATTTATCTTAACGGTATCAAAATCTCCACATAATTATAGGAGAGCTTAGTTTAAATCAAATATATAGATAAACATTTATCATAACGGTATCAAAATCTCTACATAATTATATATTCAACTCCTTAAATTTTAACCATAGAATGGCTTAACACTTTCATTTCCCAACTTTTTTTTTAAACACATATGTTGTTAAACTTCTTTTAAAAAGAGTTTTTTTTTTTTTTTTTTTTTTTTTTTTTTTTTTTTTTAAATGGTCATCTTTTACAAAAGTGGTCCACAAACTGGTAATTTTATTTTTAGAGTTTTCAATTTAGTTTTATGCAACCGCTAAATCGTGCTACTCTATTATATTTTTGACAAGTGTTTAGTGAGTAAGTATATGTTTCTTTCGATGAAGTGACATTTTGTGTGACCATAGTTTTTTTTGTACGACTATTTGTCTTTTTGAAAAAGACAAAAAATTCTCGAAAAACATAAAATTTTGAAATTGTTATTCTGTTTTTTGGGAGAAATGTTTGTCTTTTTGGAAAAAGCCAAAATTGTCAGGAAAAAAAAAACCATAGTAACACAAAATGTAATTTCGAACAAAAAATACCTACTTACCTACTAAACATCTGTCAAAAATATGATCAAGTTGCATAGTCTAATGGTCACACAAGACTAAATTTAGAAAAAAAAATTAACGCCTATTTTATGGAATACCAACATTAGCAATAGCTTGTTTTTGGAATTGATTATCATAAAAATGTGATTTATTATTTAATAAGTACTACTCCCTCCGTCTTAATTTAATTGTCAGGAGAGAGAAATCACAAAGTTTAATAAAAGTGAGACCACTTTAATTTTCAATCACACGAATAGAATATTCCCTCTTTAGATTCTCTAGTTTTTACTAAAAAAAGAAAGTGGACAATCTTTTTGAGACATTCAAAAATGGAAATATGGACAATTAAATTGAGACGGAGGGAGTACTAAATAATGTACAAGACAAAAATACCTGAGACAGACAGACATACCCACCAACAGCACCACCTTCATTCTTCTCTCACTACAAAACCCCCAAAACTCTGTTGTCTCTTCACTTCATTTTTATTCCCTTTTAAATTCCTTCCATCACTTCATTAAAGGTAAATATATTCACATTTTAATCCAAACTATATGTGTATACTAATGTTTACTCTTTACATACTACATTGTTACTTTCACACTTTTAAATGTACCCATTTGTAAACTCTCTGTAAATTTGTCACATTTCACATTTTCTAAATTTTTTTGACACCATTGTTGGTTTAGTTTAAGGTGCTTAAGATACTTGTTTTTTTATTTTATGTTTTCTTTTTTTGGTGTTGTAAGTTAGGGTTTTGATTTATGTTTTTTGTCTTGTTGTTTGCAGGTTTGTAGCATTCAGATCTGTAGATATATTTTTGGCTCAAATTTTACTAGTGTTATGAGGTACTTGTTGGATTTATTTTATACTAATGTTTTTAGCTTCATTTATGTTTAGTTTATAAAATATCGGGGACAATGTTTAAGTCACCATTTATTCAACTTTTTCTTATTTGTTATAAGGGTACTAAGCTAGTTTTGTATCTGGTTTCGTTTATATTAAGTTGGGTTAAATTTAGTTAAGATGACGAAAATACCCCAAAAATGTGTGACTGATAGATGGTTACTCAACACGGGGAAAAAAATAACAAAGGATATAGTTGTCTTTTCAAAGATTTAAGTGTAGTTGTGTCATAAGATTTAAGGGTGCTTTCGCTCTTACAAGGTTAACGGTAAACTTTTTTTAAAGTTCACATGGCATTTTCTTCTTCCAGCATAGTTTTGTACCCTGTAAAATAGTTTTAATCCTATAATGAAAATTTTGGCGAAAAACGGATAATGTATCAGTAACTCACCATTTAGTCAACTTTTTTTTGTTAAGGCCGCCAAACTATTTATGTATCCGGTTCCGTTTCTACTTGATTCGTTAAATATGGGTAGGATGACGATAATACATTGATACCCCTAAATTTGCGACTGATTGATAGTTTTACATATAAAGTAACTAAGGGTATTCTTGTCTTTTTGAAAGTTTGAAGGGTATTTTTGTCTTTTATTTGAGGACACTTTTGTCTTTTTAAAAGATCTAAGGCTACAGGTGTCTTTTCAGAAGTTGCAAGGGTACTTTTGCTATTTTAAAAAGTGTTAAGGGTGTTGTTGGCTTTTTAAAATATTAAGGGTACTTTTGTCTTTTTATAAATTTTATGGGCATTTTCATCATCCAGCATGTTTTTACCCAGATTTTGTATAATCCGAACCACATATACATATTTAGGTGACCTATATAATAGTATGAGAAAAAAATGAATAGTTGGCGCCCCCTAATTATTGGTTATTACTTATTAGAAATGTTCTGATTTTTGGTAAAATGTGGGAAACATAGATGATGCAGAGACCTCCCCATGAAGATTTCTCCCTCAAGGAGACTAAACCTCACCTCGGTGGAGGTAAGGTCACTGGCGATAAACTTACTAGCACCTATGACCTTGTGGAACAAATGCAATACCTATATGTTCGTGTAGTTAAAGCACGCGAATTACCTTCTAAGGACGTTACAGGTAGTTGTGACCCATATACTGAGGTTCGTTTAGGAAACTATAAGGGTACAACTCGTCATTTCGAGAAAAAAACAAACCCCGAATGGAATCAGGTGTTTGCTTTCTCTAAAGAGAAAGTTCAAGCGTCTGTTCTTGAGGTTACTGTGAAAGATAAGGATGTAATGAAAGATGATTTTATTGGTCGGGTTTTCTTTGATCTTAATGAGATCCCTAAACGGGTCCCACCGGACAGTCCTTTAGCTCCACAGTGGTATAGGTTAGAAGAACGGAAAGGGGAAAAGCTTAAAGGAGAGCTTATGTTAGCCGTTTGGTGGGGTACTCAAGCAGATGAAGCGTTTTCTGAAGCGTGGCATTCAGATGCTGCAAGTGTTAGTTGGTCTGATGGTGTTGCTAATATTCGGTCGAAAGTTTACGTTGCACCTAAGCTTTGGTATCTTAGAGTTAATGTAATCGAAGCACAAGACTTGATGCCAAACGATAAGACTAGATTTCCAGAAGTTTTTGTGAGGGCTATTCTCGGAAATCAGACTTTAAGGACTAGAGTCTCAATGAACAAGTCTACTAGCCCGTTGTGGAACGAGGATCTGATGTTTGTAGCCGCAGAACCATTCGAAGAGCCCTTGATTTTAAGTGTCGAAGATAGAGTTGGGCCTAATAAGGATGATGTTCTTGGAAGGTGTATGATTCCGTTACAGTATGTGGATCGACGGTTAGACCATAAAGCTATCAACACAAGATGGTTTAATCTCGAGAAGCATGTCATGGTGGTGGAAGGGGAAAAGAAGAAGGAAGTTAAGTTTGCTAGCAAGATTCATATGAGGGTTTGTTTGGAAGGTGGTTATCATGTTCTTGATGAATCGACACACCATAGTAGCGATCTTAGACCCACGGCTAAACAACTTTGGAAGAATAACATTGGGGTTCTTGAAGTTGGAATATTGAGTGCTAAAGGGCTGACACCAATGAAGACAAAAGACGGAAGGGCGTCAACAGATGCTTATTGTGTCGCTAAGTATGGGACTAAGTGGATCAGAACAAGAACGATTGTGGACAGTTTTGCTCCCAAATGGAACGAGCAGTATACGTGGGAGGTTTTTGATCCATGTACGGTGATAACCATTGGTGTTTTTGACAACTGTCATCTGCATGGAGGGGATAAGGCTGGAGGTGCTAAGGATTCGAGAATTGGTAAGGTTAGGATTCGTCTTTCGACTCTTGAAACTGACCGTGTTTACACCCATTCATACCCCCTTTTAGTTTTGCATCCATCTGGGGTGAAAAAGATGGGCGAGATTCATTTGGCTGTAAGGTTTACATGCTCATCTTTACTAAACATGATGCTTATGTATTCACAACCACTTTTGCCCAAAATGCACTACATTTATCCCTTGACTGTCACCCAACTTGATAGCTTAAGACACCAAGCTACACAAATTGTCTCAATGAGGCTAACCCGCGCTGAGCCACCTTTAAGAAAAGAGGTTGTGGAGTATATGCTCGATGTGGGTTCTCACATGTGGAGTATGAGAAGAAGTAAAGCTAATTTCTTCAGAATCATGGGGGTTTTAAGCGGGTTGATTGCTATTGGAAAATGGTTTGATCAAATCTGTAATTGGAAGAATCCAATAACCACTGTTCTCATTCACATTCTGTTTTTGATATTGATTTTGTTCCCTGAACTTATTCTTCCAACGATTTTCCTCTATCTTTTCTTGATTGGTATTTGGTACTACAAATGGAGACCAAGAAATCCTCCGCATATGGACACTCGTCTCTCATGTGCTGATAATGCTCACCCTGATGAACTTGATGAAGAATTTGACACCTTTCCAACTTCACGCCATCCTGATATTGTAAGGATGAGATATGATCGTTTGAGAAGTATTGCAGGACGGATTCAAACAGTGGTTGGCGATTTGGCTACTCAAGGTGAAAGGCTTCAGTCTTTACTCAGTTGGAGAGACCCTAGAGCTACTGCACTATTTGTGATTTTTTGTTTGGTTGCTGCAATTGTTCTCTATGTTACACCTTTCCATGTTGTAGCTCTTCTCACTGGCTTTTATGTGTTACGCCACCCTAAGTTCCGCCACAAGCTACCTGGGGTGCCACTCAATTTCTTTAGAAGATTGCCAGCAAGGACTGACTCCATGCTATGAGCAGAGTTATGCAATTTATGAATAGAGGTAGTAATATTGAGCTATTTACTTATGAATGGGTCATTTTTTTTATCTGAAACGGGCCATATCAATAAAGGGGAACTGGATATAGGCCAAACAGGTAAAAAGTTGGCCAAAATATTTTTCAATCGTAGTGTTCAAATATATAGTTTATATTATTGTAAAATTGTTTTTTAAGTTTGTATTATTACAGTAAACTACAAGTATGGTATTATTACAAACGCTTATATAGATATATAAAAACTTTAGAAATTGACAAGCTTTTACGGGTTAACTCAAACCGGCATGTTTTGACCCGTTGACCCAACAAGCCCGACTCACCTATCTTGCCGTTTCTGCTTCTGACTGTTTCTTTTTGACTTGCAGTTTATGGAAGGTGATAGAATCAGAAGGGTATTTGGTCTGCAGAAGACATTGTTCGTCGCTATTAAGAGTTTCTTCACAACTATAATTTGTAGGTGTAGTGCCGTCTTTTATTTAAAGTTTAATAGGTTGTAATTTTTTTTTATCTGAATCTATCTATAGTTGTTACTAGTAGGGGTAAACTGTGCAAGATTTCTCGAACCATGATGATATCTTTTGAACTACAAATGAATCTTAAAGTTCTGTTTAAATTTCATCGATTTTAATTTGGTTGCTATACGTGTATTTATGTCAATTTTCTTAGGTCCTTGTCCCTCTTTTCCTAATTCCTATAAGATCCTTCCGGTTAAACGAAAACGTTAACATGAGAAAACAAAAGATAGTAGTAGGGCTACTTACTCTCTTTGATTCACAATATATGAAACAAAGTAGTTTTAACATTGCTGAGTTATTCTAACTATTATTTATTGTTTTAGAAAGGCAACTTCTCACACGCTATCATTTATCTCTCGCTATTTCACAAATATCTCCTCCAAAACTTTAAGTAACAACAACAATACTCAATTACGTCTAAGCAAAATACAAAAGAGGTGAAATGTAGACAGATTATACCCCTATCATAGGGTAAACTAGAAATATAGGGGTGAAAACCAGCCGAGCCGAGCCGAGCCTGCCCGAGCTTGAGCTCGGCTCTTTTAAGTTTTAAAACGCTCGAACTCGGCTCGTTTATACGATTTGGCAAAAAAAAGTTAAAGCTTAGCTCGAGCTCGAACTCGGCTCGTAATATATCTTTATTGAACTCGTTAATAAGCTCGAGCTCGGCTCCTATATATGTTTACTACTTAAAATATCATAGTGTCGTTTAGGCTTGTTTAGGCTCGCGAGCCCAAACGAGCTTTGTATGTAAAGCTCGGGCTCGAGCTCGATTAATAAACGAGCTGCAACTTAGGCTCGAGCTCGGGTTCGAGCTCGTTTAAGCTCGACTCGTTCGAGCTTTTTACCTGTTGGAATCACTCCTAAACCTAAATCAAGTGTTAGTAATTCATATGTAATAGTTAGCTTAATTATGGCCTTTATGTTTGTTATTAGCCTTAAGCTTATGTAGAAGGCCCATGAGCTGAGGCCCAAGCCCATAGGAGAAAGGAAGGGACTAGGAAGTGTTGCCCTAACTTCCCTCCTATAAATACTCTTGTATAACCCTCACTTGAGGGTTGGTTGTTCAATTTATTTCTTTCACTCATACCCTACGCATAACCGTGCTACTCATATCGTGTGTGTGTGTTTGATTTATTGTTCAATCGCCTTTATCTATTTCTATTAAGCTTGTGTTGTAAAACTAGTGACCTAACCGTGGTATCAATCGCCTAATAGTTGGGTGAACGGATTTTGGTCCTACGCGTAAGAAATACGTTTCGTCCTTGATACTTTCGTTAGCTTAAAAACACGTTTTTACACTTTTTAATCCAAGATTCTTGTCCTTTCAATGTTTTAAGGTGTTAAAATACTTGTTTTTGGCAAAAAGTTTCAAACTTTACGCGTGGATCTAAGTTTTTAAGCTTGTTTTTGTTCGAGGGTTTCGTTCTACGCGTAACCTATTTAGACTTTTTGGTTCATCAAGTTTCACACTTTTGTGTTATTTTGGTGATATTAAAGCTATCTCATCACAAAAATCTGGTTTAGAAACATCTTTGGGCAAAATCATTTTTACGAGTAACGCTACGCGTATCAAAACCCTAGTTTTACGCGTAACTTTATCCTTGGTTTGATCTTCAGTTTCGTGGTTTACTCCGTGTTTTCTTGCTTGGATAAGCCTGAAAATACGTCGACTTTGGATATCTTTTGCACTGTGATAGTGTAAAAGATCACTTGGGATAAAACCCTAAAATTACGCATAAGCATAGAGCTTACGCGTAGAAAATCCTACGCATAAGATTCATCTTACGCCTAAGCCTAGTCTTACGCATAAGGTAATCCTACGCCTAAGTTTCTACGCCTAACTTTGTGTCTACGCATAACTTTAGTGTATTTTCCATACTTACGCGTAAGCTAAACCTACGCGTAACTCTTGATTGTTACGCGTAACTTTGGTGTTTTTACGCATAAGTGCTACTTGGTTTATTGTGATTTCTACGCCTAAGGATACTTTATCAACAAAGGTTCATTCGACTACAAAGATCCATTTTTACCAACACAAGTTTTCAACATGTCACAACCACCATACTCTAACTATTTCCCTTACACTTATTCTCAACGACAACAACAACTAAGTCCACAACATCAACAATGGAATCAACAACAAGCAATTTATCAACAACAATTTAATCAACAACATACCCCACAACTTGGAGCAATTCCTCCACCACAAATGGTTCAAACACCACCAAGTCTTCAAGTTCAACCCTACACTAACGATTTCAATCAACATCCATCAAGGAACACTATGAAGGAACCCACTTGGTTTGCAAAGATGTGTGAAGCTTTAAGCAGCCAACAATCAATTCATGAGGCTGGATCACTTGATAGACCTCCAATGCTCACTCCAGGAAACTACGATCAATGGGTAATTAGGTTCTTTCGGTTTTGTGATCTGAAGAAGCCACATGGAAAGTTCTTAAAGAAGGTTATCTTGGAAGGTCCATTTCAGATGCCTACTGTCATTGTACCCGGAGATCCAAATGCTAATCCACCAAGAGATGAACAATCAAACATTGCTACTGTTGCAGACTTGAATCCAGAAGAACTTCTACACTATGAAGCTGATGAGCTTGCAATGCAATATATCCTTTTAGGATTGCCAAACCCAATTCTTCGAAGTGTTGATGCTCAAAAGACTGCAAAGAAAATGTGGGAACACATTCATCTACTTATGGAAGGATCTGCACTCAATCAGGAGGATATGGAATCCAAAATTTACTTGGCTTATGAACACTTCATGATTGAACCTGGAGAGACACTAGAGTCTTATCATCATCGATTCTCAGACATCATAAATGATTTGGATAAACACAACATCATCATGCCAAGAATTGCAGTTAATACTAAGTTCCTGAGTAGTCTTGGTCCTGAATGGGAGAAGTATGTCATTTTTCTCCGTCAAGCGAAGAACATGCATCATTCTACATACGGATTGTTGTATGATTACTTGAAGCCTCATGAAAAGGAAGTTGATAGGGAAAGGATTCTCCGTGCTCAAATTGCTTCAACGACAACTCCGGAAAATCAACAACTTGCCTTGTATGCTCAAAATAGTTATCCTCCTCAATCAGCAACTCAACCAACTGCCACTACCACACCAAATGATCAATCACCACAATCTCAACATAATCAATTGGTTCCATACAACAACAACAATGCTCAAGCATTTGTCAGTGAAGCTAATGAGGAATCCGATCCGTTCGAAGCATTGCAATAAGGATTTGTTATGATTGCTAATGCTTTTAGCCGTTATACCAACAAATCCAACAATCGTATTCGTTCCTCATCTAACACACGAAATCAGGCTGTTGTGAACAATGGACGCGTTGAAGTTCAGAATCGTGGTTATGGTCGTCAGATGGGCGGTGGTCAAGGGTTTAATACTATGGGTAGGAATAACAACAGAGCTCAAGTGGTGGAACAGGGAAATGCTCAGAATGGGTTGAATGGTCTTCGATGCTACAATTGCAATGAGAAGGGACACCTGGCTAATGCATGCCCAAAGCCGAGGACTAGGGGCAGTGCTTATTTCAAAGAGGCTCTTCTTTTGGCTCTTAAGGATGAAGTTGGTGGATCTATCACAGACAAAGAACAGAGTTTTATGGCAGATGCAGACTCAGATGATGATATGGAGGACTTGCAGGCCAATGCAGCTGTTATGTTGATGGCTAATATGCATGAGTTACACATGAGTGACACAGGCCCAGTGTATGACACTGATGGCTTGTCTCAGGTACTCGAACAAACCATATTTATCTCTGATCTAATATCTCCGCCAACATCTGAATCCGACAAGGCTCAGAATGTTCAAAATGAGTCATCCACATCTCATTCCGACGATTTTCAATTAGACCCCGTAGTTACACTTGACGATCAAGATGACCTTATGGTTTCCTTTGATAATCAAATTGACTCCGTGGTTATACTTGAGGATCTAAATAATGATCATGTTGTGACTCCCGTTGAACAAGCCGAACTTTTGCCTCATCCAGATCTTGCTCTTTTACTTAAAGACCAGCAATCCCAAATTGAAGAATGTTGTGCATTAAATCAGGCCTTAAAAAGTAAAAATGCACTGTTAACCAAGGATTTTGAATGTTTAAAAATGCAACTCAACTTTTTCAAAACTCAAGAAAACCGTGAAAAAGGTTTTGAAGCCGCTTTTGCTAAATCTCATCAAAACGAAAAATATTTAGAGAGACAGATGCGTGATCTAGCCGCTTCGAAGAATGCTTTGTTGTCTGAAATAGAACAACTGAAACATGAACATAAAAAGAAAATTAACACTCTCACCTTGGAAAATCAAAAAGCTAAGGCTGAGTTGTTAACTTCTCAAAAACAGTTCTCTGCATACAAAAAGTATTCAACGAAACGAATAGATGATCATCTTGAAGAAATTATCGGCTTGCAACGCAAACTTAAAGAGTTTAAAACTGTTGTTTACAAACATGGTGAGTCAGTAACCGCTATTGAAAAGTTTACTTTAACCAAATGGATATGGACCGAATCTTGCTGATTACAAACCTAAGCTTTCAACCAAAACATTCAAACCAAATCCTGAAGTTTCCAGTGCAGAATATAAAATTGATAATTCTGTTATGAGTGTTGTTGAATATCATCGCCAAGAGGAATTAGATGCAGAAGACGAGATTCGATCAAAATTAGAAACTATTGTTTACAACAAACATTTTAATTATTCAAAACCGGTCACTTTCGTCACACCAACGGATTCTTCTAACACACCAAGGGTTATCATAAAAACATCTGAGTCTTCTAATGTTAATCCCCAACCAGATTATGCACAAATTTATGGTCCTTTACCTTCCATTAGTGAAGTCAACTCAAAACCTGAAAATCGCAACATTCTTAGATATTTTGACATTTTCATGGCTGACCTCAAAACTTTACAACATGAGATAGAATATCATTCTGAAATCAAAGTTCAATATTTTCAATCGCCTCTGGAGCGAGAACAAAGAGACATTTTTCAGAAAAATCTTTTACCAAATGTTAAAAATTTGAAAAATTGTGCATTGTCTTGGGGACGGGACTTTCATAAGGAACTTGGAGTGATGAAGGTCATTTTCGAGAAAACAGAAACATCTATTTCTAATACTAAACGTAAAAAGAAAATGTTGAGAAAAGATGTTGATCGACTCTTGAATGATGTTATCTGTGCTGATATCCATAATATTGTGTTATTGAATTCTGTGTCATATGCATCTGATTATATCTCTGCTGATACTGTTGACTCTGTGGTAACTGTTGAGAATACTGATAATGCGCTTCAGATCGAGTCTTTAAAAGCTGAAAATGAACGATTGCTTAACGAACTTTCCAATGCAAAACGTCGTCTTAATTGGTGTAAAAAAGATATTCACAATCAACAACTTGTTTTTCAAAACAAAATCGCTCAGTTGCGTGCAAAATCTTCTGATCCTAAAATTGAGCAACTGGATGATCAAAACGTGTCTTTAAAATGTATAATCTCAAAATATGAACAAGAACTTGTAAAAGTTAAACAGGAATATGGTGTCATATATGATTTACTTAAAAAGACTCGTGATGATGCATCAAACGAACTTGATCATTATCTTGCACACACTAGAGAAGTAATGAATTTTGCTGGTAATATTCGTTCTGAAAATCAAGATTTGATTCACACTATCTCTAAGTTAAGAGAAATGTTAGGAAAGTATGAACAACTTCCGCCAACCATCATTAAGAGATTAGCACCTGTAACACTTAGTAATCATGAACCTAGAATGCATTCTGCCAAAACACAAGTTGCTAACGTGCTTCCTTCTACTGAAACAGGAATAGTTGCGTCTTTTCCAAACGTCCGCACTTCACAGCCTAGGAGCACTACATCGAATAATAGGAAGTTGCTACCTAAGAAAAGATCAATAAGGAATGCTAAAGTAGAAGAACACCCTAGGACTATGAGTAAGACTCATGTTGCTTCCACTATAGATATTGCGTCTGGCAAATGTAATAAAAATACTGATGTAACGAATGCTAAACCTTTAAGTACTTTTGATATTCAGTCTGATGCACCTTGTGTTATTTGTCGTAAAAATATGAATTCTGATTGTCATGACAAATGTGTTGCTAAAGCTATCATCTCTCGTTTACGGAATCCTAAGAATCGGAATACCTCTAGGCCCACTAATCTTTCTAAGTCTGTGCTTGGTAGACCGCCCTCTTTAGATTCTAAGAAACGCATTGCTGTCCCTGTAGCTCCAGTTTCACCTCCTAAGAATGTAGTACCACCTAGTGCATTCACTAAGACTAAAGCAAATACTAGTTGGAGATGGCAGAAATGGATAATAACACACTAGGATTTAAATGGATGCCTAAAGTTATTGATGTGTGTATGTCTACTATAACTGCTCCGGAACCCTCTAACATTTCGGGTTCCACATCTACTTCTATTCCATCTGTGTCGTCTGTGTGTAATGCAGGTGATACATATCATTCTATGGATTGTTGATAGCGGATGTTCCCGACACATGACAGGCAACCTTAAACTGTTATCAAACTTTATTGCAAAGTTCATTGGCACTGTCAGATTCGGGAATGATCACTTCGCAGCTATCATGGGCTACGGAGATTATATCAATGGGAACATCGAAATTAGCAGGGTTTATTATGTGGAAGGCCTCGGTCACAATCTGTTTTTAGTAGGTCAGTTCTGTGATGGAGATTTGGAGGTTGCTTTCAGGGAGAAATCTTGTTTCATTCGTGATCTACAAGGAAACGACCTTATGTCTGGCTCGCGTAACTCAAGTCTTTTGATAATGCTACACGCGTCGTTCGGGGTCAAAGGAACTTCCTTTTCGTCGAGCAAGTTTTTCAACACCCTAGGCAGTGAACCTAATCGTTGTAGTGTAGTATTAGGGTAAGCCACGGGTATTGATATCGTTCTCTAGGGGAATATGAATGCTAGTGAGAAGTTACTACGCTAAGGTTGGGGTTGAGGAAGATTATTTTTTTTTATCTTTTTATATTTTTAAGAAAAGGAAAGGTACGAATCTCGGGGTTTGAATTTGGGGGGTTGGTATTGCTACCGATTACTCTACTTATCTAATTATCTAATCTAAGGTGTATGTAGTCTATGTCTAATTAATGTGTGCTCGTATGATAGTTTAAAGATGTGTTTACTTAGGTTTTACTACTCCTTAATTATCTCCTATTGATGGTTGAATTGTCACGTTCTTATTCTTAGTTGCGTTGTGTGTCTAAGGTTGTAGGGTATGCGTTTCTCCCTAACTCTTTGAACTTACCAAAGGGTCTCGTCTACAAAACCCACTAGGGATAATAAACTCCTACTCTAAGGCACTCTTTGGATGGTTTAGCTTACAACTACTCAAGGAGTCATATTCTAAGGTTCACAAAGATTTAATCAAGCATTAAGTACACAACGAATGACCTATCGCATTACTAGATCATTAATCAACTAAGATAAGAGACAACCAATCAATATTCAATAATTAAGTTTCATATTCCCTAAGCAAACACACAAGTAAATTAGCCGGACATGGAGAACATGCAAGCATACACACAAATAATCAAAGACATAATTGTATTAATGAAGTAAAACACTTATCTTGGTGTAAGATAGGGTTTGGAACCCTAAAATACTGTACAAGATAGCCTTGGTTCGGTTTAGGTTTTTACTCCAAAAGACTACCCACTAATACTGAAAAATTCGGATTCTATATATAATATTATATATGCGACGGCTTCACCTTATGTTGTGTGACGCCGTCGGGTCGTCGTCATTAGGGTTTCGTCTTGGCCACGTTAGACTTGCGACGGTGTCACCTTATGCTTGTGACGCCGTCCTCTTCAGCTTCTAACGCCGTCTGGATTGCATCTAGGCCGTCTGAGTTGCGACGGCCTACTCTTTTATAACTTGACGTCGTCACTTGAAAATAGGAGTTTTGGCTTCTGTCCCGTCATAAAATCCTCCGACGGCGTCGCAATTTAACTCCTGACGCCGTCACCTTATGTTTTCAGCAGCTTTGAGTGTCTCGATTCTGACTTTGGCCATTTTCTTCGTATATTCGCGCCTTTTCGTCCAAATAAGTGCCATTCCAGCATTTTGCCTTCAAGAGACCTAAAAAGTGAAAAGGAACGATATTAAGCAATAACGGATACAAAAGTGATCAAATAAGGGCTTAAACGACCCCTCAAAAAGGTACCTTTTAAAACCTTATCAAATATCCCTACACCTGGTATTTGCTTGTCCTCAAAAAAATGTGCTTTTAGCCAATTAATTTATAAGTTAGGGGTCATGAAGCATTGGTTCAAAACGGTCCACAACACATATAAGCCCCGCAAAAGTCATAACAAGCACATAAATCATATACTAGCACCTCTCATGGGGTGTTTGGATACTCACATCTCTCTCGGGTGTATATGAAATATAACAAATTGGAAATGGAAGATAAACACTCATTAACCGGTCCTAGTACATAGATTACCATAGGCTTGAGAATAGATCAAACCTCCATCGCTTTGGTATAAGCACCTAGGAAAGACTATCAAAGAGGTCTTTAAAGGGTTGTAACGTTATGCTTACGGTAGGGAAACAAAGGGTTTGGTGGGATAGGCTATATAGTGGTGGCAAGTCAAAAATCTCTATGTTAAATGCATACGAAGAATGGCGTTGCTAAGCCAAGACTCGACACTCTAGAATCTAGCTAACTGAAATAAACAAACATAAATTTAAAGGATAGATGTAGGATGGTAGCCCGTTTTTTTTTTTTTTTTTTTTTTTTTTTTTTTTTTTTTTTACTTTATATTTTTTCTTTTCTCTTTTTCTAATTTTTTTTTTCGATTTTTTTTTCATACACTTTTACTCTACCATCCTCTACGGTAACATCAAAATGATAGGGATTTATAGGCACATCCCTACACTTGAGTTTTTATTACTCAAACACTAATTTGACCCGAATTGAAAAGATCAAAACACTTGGGGTACATTATTATGCAAACAAAGGGAATTTGAATTTAACGTTCCCTTCCCGTCATTTCATAAACTTTAACTTTTCCCATGAATCTCAATCGTCCCAAAACTGTATACAAAGGATATGACTCGACTTAGCAACTCATGCAAGCAACCAGATAATTGAACTAAGGGTTTAGGGTGATAACAATAATGCACTAAAAGTGAGTGCATACAGGGTAGGCTAAGGCGATTTGGGTGTATACTTGGGGGTGGGGTGTAAACAATGCTCTTCATTGATATTCCGGAAAAACCGAAACATCACGAGAACCGCGAAAAGGATAGGCTCTGAGGGGTTAACTAGGGGTATCGTGTACTAAAGATTAGTACAACGCAAAGGTGTGGGGGAATTACTCAACCAAAGTGGAAGAAGTAATTATATTACGGGTATCAAACAAGGGTTATCCTAATGCCTCTTATCATTTAGTTATTCCTAACTACACAAGTGTAGTCTTACTAGCAATCTCGGGATGCATCACAAAACAAGTTCTAGAATCTAATATACTACCGGTTCACACTCTAAGCATTAAAGATGAATGCTTTAATTCCTACTAATCTAAGGGCGATCCTCACATTTTGGGTGGAATTTAGGTGGTAAAGGGTTTTTGTGCTAGTCATGCAACTTCCTACCCGTGAGACGCTTTTGTTAAGACTAATGGCCCACTCCTATATGTCATGAAAAATTTCAAATCTGGTGCCAAAATTACCCTAACCGACATTTTCTCATGGTTTATTACACAAATACAATTGGACAAAGCAAATATTCAAGGATAAGCATAGTTTCAAAGTTCCCGTTTTATTTTCCCTCCCTACACTTAAACTGAACATTGTCCCCAATGTTCCTCGAAAGTATCAAAGTTATGATAATGGAAGGTAATTAAAAACGAAAGAAACTAGTACTCCCTTGATTAGCTCGGTAGGATCCGTGTGTGAAGTAGTGGTTAAATCCTTTCCAAGAAGAATTTATGCGTGAAAAGCTCCTTCCAATCTTATGTAACTTCTTCTTGATAAATTAAACCTGCACACTTGAAGAAAACAAATGAAACCTTCGCGTAAAATCGGTGGTAATAATATATATAAGACTCAATTTAAACTAGGATATAATGCTTGTGGAATGGATGTTTACAGAATTTCTGGAAAATTAAGACCTGGAAAATTTCAAAAATTTATAAGTAGCTCAGAAAACGAGAAAAAAAGTAATCTGTTGTTTTTACTCCTTCCTGACGCCGTCAGGTTGCGATCCTGACGCCGTCAGGTTATCCTGACAAAAACTGGTCTGCGATTTTCTGGAAAAAATTCTGGAAAATTTACATCTTTAGAATCTGGAAAAATTTCTGCAAAACATCCATTATGACTCGATACAAGCATTTGACTCGAACAAACACACAAATATATCTTTTAATGAATTGTTATTCTCATGTTTATGTTTCTTTTGAAAACGTGTGTAATCCTCCCTACACTTATCCTTTATGTAAAATACCTTTATATGCAATTAAGACGAGGTTAAAAACAAAATAAAGCATTTTTACAAATTTAAACATGAGAATAAACAATCAATAAAAGATATATGACACTAACAAGCAAACAATTAAGCATGGGTTGCCTCCCACAAAGCGCTTTTCTTTATTTAAGAGTCTTGTAGCTAGACTCGTAGTCGTGCTCCTACGTTGCCCTAATCTTAGAGGCCCATTCGATTTCCTTAACTCTTCTCTCATCACGAAATATATTCAGGGCCTAGTTCAAGACAAGCAGTGTAGCAAACTTTATCCATGCCTTCAAACTTCTTATTCTTGTAGGGCATTATATATTTAACACTCTCGGCTTCATTTGAGAACTCGACTATTCCCTTATCTAGATCATAAACCATCTTAGACTCCTCTATAAATGGTTTCCCAAGTATCACATCTCCTAAAAACCCATCAATGATGCCCTTAACATTTTCCAAAATCATGAAATCACACCTATATGTGAAGTTACCTATGAAGACATGCAATCCCTTAACCCTCCCCACATAGTTACTTGCTTTCCTAGGGCGAAAGGGGTCCCTCATAGGTTCTAGCTTTTTGCTCATGATCCAATTGTAATAGAGCCTAGACATTATATTCATGGGTGCCTTATAGTCAATGTAGGTGTGATCCCTATATAAGTATCCAATCATACACGGTATTTTGATGTTTTTAGGGTTTCCCTTTCTTATGCGAGGCTCGAAAGGTGGTCTTGGGAAGTTAACTACGTTATAGTGATAAGCGGTTTCCTTCCCTTTAGGGTATGAATCAAAATACTCCCTAAGTTCTTCCTCCTCCTTACTACCCTCCATAATTTCTAACACCTTATAATCTCCCTCTTCTAGATCATCATCCGAATCACTTGTGGTCGAATCACTATCTAAAGGGTGATCAGATTCCTTAAGGGCTTCCTCGAGCGTATTTTTAATTATCCTATTTAATTTCCTAAGCTCTCCAATTTCGCTAATAATACGGGCTCGAAGTTGGTTGGCAGAGGCTGAGTCAAGCAGTGGGTATTTGTTTGGTGGTTGGTTGATGAGTGGTGGTTGGTTATCACCTTCCATGATGAAAAGTGATGGGATTACGAACAAAGGTCACGAAGAAGGGGGATAGACTACGAGAAAGCTAAAAATGAGAAAAAAGTTTACTTGATTGGAATAAAGTAAAGAAACCTAAACGAGGTGGACTACTAACTAGCTATTCTATTCCCCGGCAGCGGTGCCAAAAACTTGATAACGCTACACGCGTCGTTCGGGGTCAAAGGAACTTCCTTTTCGTCGAGCAAGTTTTTCAACACCCTAGGCAGTGAACCTAATCGTTGTAGTGTCGTATTAGGGTAAGCCACGGGTATTGATATCGTTCTCTAGGGGAATAGGAATGCTAGTGAGAAGTTACTACGCTAAGGTTGTGGTTGAGGAAGATTATTTTTTTATCTTTTTATATTTTTAAGAAAAGGAAAGGTACGAATCTCGGGGTTTGAATTTGGGGGATTGGTATTGCTACCGATTACTCTACTTATCTAATTATCTAATCTAAGGTGTATGTAGTCTATGTCTAATTAATGTGTGCTCGTATCATAGTTTAAAGATGTGTTTACTTAGGTTTTACTACTCCTTAATTATCTCCTATTGATGGTTGAATTGTCACGTCCTTATTCTTAGTTGTGTTGTGTGTCTAAGGTTGTAGGGTATGCGTTTCTCCCTAACTCTTTGAACTTACCAAAGGGTCTCGTCTACAAAACCCACTAGGGATAATAAACTCCTACTCTAAGGCACTCTTTGGATGGTTTAGCTTACAACTACTCAAGGAGTCATATTCTAAGGTTCACAAAGATTTAATCAAGCATTAAGTACACAACGAATGACCTATCGCATTACTAGATCATTAATCAACTAAGATAAGAGACAACCAATCAATATTCAATAATTAAGTTTCATATTCCCTAAGCAAACACACAAGTAAATTAGCCGGACATGGAGAACATGCAAGCATACACACAAATAATCAAAGACATAATTGTATTAATGAAGTAAAACACTTATCTTGGTGTAAGATAGGGTTTGGAACCCTAAAATACTGTACAAGACAGCCTTGGTTCGGTTTAGGTTTTTACTCCAAAAGACTACCCACTAATACTGAAAAATTCGGATTCTATATATAAGATTACATATGCGACGGCGTCACCTTATGTTGTGTGACGCCGTCGGGTCGCCGTCATTAGGGTTTCGTCTTGGCCACTTTAGACTTGCGACGGCGTCACCTTATGCTTGTGACGCCGTCCTCTTCAGCTTCTGACGCCGTCTGGATTGCATCTAGGCCGTCTGAGTTGCGACGGCCTACTCTTTTATAACTTGACGTCGTCACTTGAAAATAGGAGTTTTGGCTTCTGTCCCGTCACAAAATCCTCCGACGGCGTCGCAATTTAACACCTGACGCCGTCACCTTATGTTTTCAGCAGCTTTGAGTGTCTCGATTCTGACTTTGGCCATTTTCTTCGTATATTCGCGCCTTTTCGTCCAAATAAGTGCCATTCTAGCATTTTGCCTTTAAGAGACCTGAAAAGTGAAAAGGAACGATATTAAGCAATAACGGATACAAAAGTGATCAAATAAGGGCTTAAACGACCCCTCAAAAAGGTACCTTTTAAAACCTTATCATCTTTACACTATGTCTATGTAAGACATGGTTGCTTCATCTCCCATCTGCTTACTTTCAAAGGCAACATCAACAAAATCCTGGCTATGGCACCATCGTCTCTCACATTTAAACTTTCAAACTATAACCAATCTTGCTCGACACAAACTAGTTGAAGGTCTCCCACGATTCCGGTATTCTAAAGATCACCTTTGCTCAGCTTGTGAACAAGGGAAAAGCACTCGTGCTCATTTTCCTTCAAAGGTAGAACACAGCTCTCAACATGTGCTTCATCTTCTTCACATGGATTTGTGTGGCCTGATGCGCGTGCAAACGATCAATGGCAAACGCTACATCTTAGTAATTGTTGATGACTATTCACGATGGACTTGGGTCTACTTTCTTCGAAGCAAAGTCCAAGCTCCACAAATGATCATCACCTTTCTCACAAAAATTCAAGTTCAGCTCCGGAACACCGTCAGCCAAATCAGAACAGACAAAGGAACTGAATTTGTTAACCAAACTCTTCGTGAATTTTATGAGAAAGTGGGAATTGAGCATCAGACATGTATTGCACGTACACCAGAACAAAACGGAGTTGTTGAAAGACGAAACCGAACGTTAGTGGAAGCTGCAAGAACAATGTTAATCAATGCTAAACTTCCAGATTACTTATGGGCAGAAGCTGTATCTACTGCATGCTATACTCAAAACCGTTCCATGATTACTAAACGCCACAACAAAACACCGTTTGAGCTTCTCCACAACCATAAACCGAATCTCAAACACTTTCATGTATTTGGCTCCCTTTGCTATCCGAATAATGATCGTAATGATTTTGGAAAGCTCAAATCCAAAGCTGACATTGGAGTCTTTATTGGATATTGTGAAAATTCTAAAGGTTACCGGATCTGGAATCGTTGTACAAAACATGTTATGGAAACGATTCATGCTCATTTTGATGAACTTACGGAAATGGCTTCTGAGTATAACAGCTTGGAACCCGGTCACAACCGCTTAAACTTCCCTCAACCCCCATCATCATCTGAACAAAGCCCCCAGCTCACTCGTCAACAATGGAAAGGTTATTTGCTCCATTGTTCAGTGACGATATTGATGAACGTGCTCCAGGTGTATCCGCTGTTTCCGCTGCTCAACCTGATACTACTCTTATACCTGATACACCTGCTACAACAACTACTGTTGAAGAAGCACCACCAGTTGACTCCACCACAACAGTTGAACAAACCGCTTCCAACAATGATGAACCAGCTGATGATATTCTTAATGAAGTACCCCCACCTGCAGATTTTGATCCAAATGCGTTCTTTAACCCGTTTGCTAATGAGACTGCTGCACCTGATGTCGCGGAATCATCAACAAACCATTTGAATCCTCAGAATCTGCACAATGTATACCAACATCAACCCTCTACACATCGATGGACAAAAGACCATCCTCTGGCTAATATTATTGGCAACCCGAATCAACCAGTCGTTACGAGACAACGTCTTCACACAGATGGTGAACATTGCATCTATGCACTCACTGTCTGCCAATCTGAGCCTAAAAACATTAAAGACGCAATGACAAAAGACAATTGGATTGAATCCATGCAAGAAGAACTCAACCAATTCAAACGTCTTGAAGTATGGGAACTGGTTGAAAGACCAACAGGGGTCTACGTCATTGGTCTCAAATGGATTTGGAAAAACAAATTGGATGCTGAAGGGAACGTAATCCGAAACAAGTCACGTCTAGTTGCTAAGGGTTATCGTCAGGAAGAGGGAATAGACTTTGAAGAATATTTTGCTCTGGTTGCTCGTCTTGAGGCTGTTCGGATATTTCTCGCGTTCGCGGCTCATATGAATATGACGGTCTTTCAGATGGATGTCAGAACTGCGTTTCTCAACGGACAACTGAAAGAAACGGTTTATGTCAGCCAACCAGAAGGATTCGTTGATCCCGAGTTCCCGAACCATGTCTACAAACTGAACAAAGCTCTTTATGGTCTCAAACAAGCTCCTCGGGCATGATACGATAAGCTATCATCTTTCCTCATTGCTATTAATTTCACCTAAGGTTCGGTCGACCCTACTCTTTTTATACAATATCTCGGGGCACATATCTTAATTGTTCAAATTTACGTGGATGACATCATTTTTGGGTCTACACATAAAAAGTACTCAATCGCTTTTGCAAAACTAATGAAGAAATTTTTTGAAATGTCCATGATGGGTGAACTTATGTTCTTTCTAGGACTGCAAGTTCATCAATCACCCCGTGGTATTTTCTTGAGTCAGTCCAAATATGCCCTTGAATTGTTAAACAAATTTGGAATGAAAACCTGTGACACTTATGCCACACCAATGACTCATACCAAGAAGCTAGACGCTGATTTACATGGGAAATTAGTAGACCCTACCAAATACCGAAGTATTATTGGGTCTCTCATGTATCTAACATCTAGCAGACCTGATATTGTCTTTGCCATTTATCTATGCTCCCGTTATCAGTCGCGACCAACTGAAACCCACCTCTCTGAGGCTAAAAGAATCCTCTGATACATCAAGGGAACCATTAAGTTGGGGATCTGGTATCCGAAGGATTCTGGTTTTGAACTAATCGCTTTTTCAGACGCTGACCACGTAGGATGCTTAGATTCACGGAAAAGTACTTCAGGAGCACTGCAATTTCTTGGTGATAAATTGGTGTCCTGGCAATCAAAAAAGCAGGATTGTACATCGCTGTCATCAACCGAAGCAGAATATGTAGCCATGTCGGCGTGTTGTGCTCAAGTCATCTGGATGAGAACACAACTCAAAGACTATGGTTACATATTTGACAGAATCCCGATGTACTGCGACAATCGGAGTGCCATTGCGATCTCGTGCAACTCAGTTCAGCACTCGAAATCAAAGCACATCGGTCTTCGCTATCATTTCATCAAGGACCATGTGGAACAGGGTACAGTTGAATTATACTTCGTGGGTACAGAATACCAATTGGCAGATCTACTCACCAAAGCCTTGCCCCCCGCTAGGTTTAATGAGTTGGTCCACTGGATTGGTATGAGGTGTTTGACTCAAGAGGAAGTGGATGACCTCCTAAAACAGTCTTAAAAACCTGTCAAACACCAAAATCTCTTTTGTAAATATTTTTTCAAAAACAAAATACAAAAATATAAAACCTGATAAAACATCAAAAATATTCTTCTATCTATTTTTCTTTCAACATGGAAAGTACATTTCTTCCGTCAACACTATAATCTTTCAAAATTCAGTATTTTTCCAATCAAGTGTTGAGGGGGAGAAAATAAATACTTAACTGTTTCAAAATAACACTGTACTTACATGTTATACTATCCTGGTTGTTTCTTTAGTATTGGTGGTCACATTCCTGGTTTACTGACACTCCTCGGATTAAAATTTATAACCATTCATTATTTCTTAAGTCGAGGGGGAGTGTCGTCAAAGTTATTTCCAAATATTCTTCGTTTGGTAACCAAAATGGAAGTTAAAAGGCTTTGGATGAAAATGGAAAAGGTGGAGGGACTAAAAATGTCAAAATCCAAAAGTTATTTTAAATAAAACCTTCCACCTAACTTTATACTTTCACATTTATTATTTTCATCTAACATATCCAACGCACTAAAATCGTTCTTCAAATCCGTGTTTCTGATCATCAATCTGTAAGTGTTTTTGCGTTCCTAACAAGTTTTTAAACAATGGTTTTGAATCTTTCATTAATCTAACGGTTAAAACTTGAGATATTGTGATTCTAGTGATCTACGCATATGCGTATGAACACTTAATTGTGTTTATGTGTTTGTGATGAAAAAGATTGTGTCAAAACGTTTGTATAACATCAATGTATACGTTTTCATCACTTAAACACATCCAGAAACACTAATTGATTGTTTTGAGGAATTAGGGTTTATACGTTAATTTGGGTGTTTTCAAATGAGAATGTTTTTGGTATTAAAGATTGTTGTATAAGGTTGTTTTCAAGTTGACATAACCATTTCTAAGCCCAGAAATCACCCAGAAACACTAATGAATCATAAATTGGAAACTAGGGTTTATGTTCATACGGTTTGGGTATTTTTGATTCATGACTTGTTTGATGTTAAAACTTGGATAGAACAACTTATTATGCCTCTAAGACTTACCAGAAACACTCTGGTGCAATTCCTATGGCTAGAAATCATATGCGTAATCTATGAACTATTAGGGTTTTAGTTTACGCGTAAGACTTCTTACGCGTAACTGTTTGATGAAGATTCATGCCATGATCTGTTATAAGATGAATATATATGTTAATATTGATGATATGATGAATTTATTTCAGGTTTGTTACAAGTGAGAATTCAGAATCAAGGTTCTAAGCAAACTACGCATAAGGATCACCTTACGCGTAGCATGTTATGCGTAAGAGTAATCTTACGCGTAGCGTCTACGCATAAGGTTCTACAATGGGACTACGCGTATCCTGTGAAGGATATGCGTAAACAGTGACCTCTACGCATAAGGTCTACTCATAAGAGTAAGCCTTACGCATAAGGTTTTTATACACCTACGCGTAAGCTCTACGCATAAGGTCTCCTGTTCCTACGCGTAATATTTCTTACGCGTAAGTCAGGATCCTACGCATAAGCTTTCGTCTACGCGTATACCACTCCTGTTTACGCATAACTTTTCCACTTTTACGCCTAAGCCTTGATTGACCTTAATTATGAATTGTTACGCGTGCAAACTTGTAAATAAACAAATCATAACGTCACGAAACCAATAATGTCACTAATAAACTTAAACGTTTAATATGTTGTGTTAAATAAGTGATAACATAAACTTTAAAACTTAAAGTTAACTAACTCACGAAACTTATCACGACGTCATTGGACTATTGAACAAACAAGTGACTTTGGACTCGTAACAATCATTAACATTGTACATTCAATAATTAGACAATAAAACCTTCTGTTGACTAACATAATGTCTTTCGATATGTTGGTTCTTTTGGCTAATGTTATTTCAGATCAAGATATGGCAGCTCAAATGAATGTGGATGCACCAGATGTTCTCACAATTGCTGATATCTTCCCTAATGGCTATCCAAGGAAGATTGGAAAGAACAACCTCAGGGTTGACTTTGAAACCCTCACCTGCTCAGAATCTTCCTGTTTGATTGCTATGGATATTCTCAAGAATCATCCCTACCAGAACATGCTCTCACATTCTGCTACAGTACCGGAGATCTACATGCAACAGTTCTAGAATTCAATGCAGAGGATCAAAGGTCAAAGTGCAGTGATTGTGACGCTCAATCACAAACAAGTCACCATCACACATGCAGACTTACGGGCTATTCTTCTCATCCCTGACATCGAGCCAACCGACTTCTATGCCACACCTGCTGAAGAGACAGTTTTGCAATTCTTGATTGATATTGGCTATGATGAAGCTTCAGGAATTATCACTAAGCATTCTCATGTGGAGCTTAAGAACATTCCTCAACCGTGGAGAAATCTCTACATCATCATTACCAAATCTATCTCTGGTCGTGATAGCGGCTATGAGCATCCCAAGCTCATAGAACTGCAAATTTTTTGGTCATTAATCAACATGAAGCACATCGAGCTTGAAGCTCTGATATGGGATGACATGATGTCATTTCTCAAAAAGCTTGGCTCAAAGATTCCCTATGTCAGATACACTAAACTGTTGATCTAGAGAGCACTTGGACTTCATCCCGATATTCCCAAGAGGCTCAATGACCCCGACAATCACGACATGTTGACTGAGCCTATTTTAACTGTCAGAATCAAGGAATCGTCAACAAAGAAACAAGGTGCTGTGTTGCCTGATCTCCTTCTCTCAGATGAAATCAAACAGCTCTACTCTTACAAAAGATATATGGTAGCTGTGAAAGAGAACAAAGTTGGGTTTCTTGATGAAAAACCTTCTGGGACACCTACACGGAGAACCAGAAGAGGCAGTGCAGGGAGTGCTACAAGAACTGAGACTCAGAGGAAGTTCCCCAAGAGGAATCCTCCTCGTAAAAAGACTGTTCCTTCTAAGGAAGCTGGTCCTATTCCCATTCCAAAGCTTGAACCACAAAGAAAGCTAGTGGACGAAAGCTCTGAAGATACACAATCGGACGAAGAGGTCTTCTACTCTGAATCTGCAACCGAAGCACCTCCTTCAGTAGCAAAACCTCCCAGTCCACCAGCAATTATAAGCAAAGGGAAGTACTTGTGCCTTATGAAGAGGATAGCTCAGAAGAAGAGCAACTGGATACATCCTACAGGAAGAAGTTTAAAATCGTTAGACACCTACAAAAAGCTAAAGAATTTGAACAAGATCAAATGCGTGGCCCCGGAGGGTCGAGTGGTGGTGTCCACTCTTCACCAGATCCTGATGCGGTTAATCGACCCGATAAGGGAACTGGTGCCACCTCTCTTGTGCAATAGCAAAAGCTTGTGGAGGACTCTACTGATTTTAACATTGAGGAACCAGAAAAGGAGAAGTCTGAGAAAGATAAAGCTGATGAAGAAGCTAAGTCTGGAAATGATGAAGATATTGATTATGAAAAGTTTCTTCTTGACAGTCCCGTACGGTCTAAGGAGAAAACTTCTGAACCACCAAAGGACCCAGAGTCTCCTCACATCTCATCATCATCGGATTCATCTTCTCACTCCTCACCACCACCATCTAAAAGATCAACCAAATCAACATCCAAATCAATGAAGAAGCCAACTCGATCTTGGATTTCTCATACTCATAAAAGAATTGTGAATGCTGTCAAACAAGTCAGAAAGAAAGACATGCTCTACAGGAAGATGAATTTCTACGCTGATCAGATACAGTACCTTCATGACGAGAATGACAAGATGAAAGTTGAAAGGGAGTATGTACAGAAGCTTATGAAAGATGATCTTCAAGGGAAAATGGACGAAATGATCAAAGGTTACACTCACAATTACCTTCTTGACTTTGTTCCTAAAGTTACAAAGGAGTTAATCACCAAACAGACTATGAAATCAACACCAATGCACGTGAACATCAATCCTGTTGATCCCATAATCTTTTCAGATGCTGAATTAGTTGACCGACTGGTAGCTCAACTGTCCAAACGATCTGCAACACTTGCCTCTCACGAAGGTAAATTGCTTGAAGCATTGCTAGAATACCAACTAAAATCAGCATGTAGAGAAGAAGCTGAAAGGCCGAAATGTCCAAGAGACGATGATGACAAGGATAAGGATAAAGACAACGAGCCCAAACGCCCGAAGAAGTCTGGTGAATCATCTTCAATGCAACCTCCACCCAAACGGACTCCAGCACAACAAAGGTCTCCTCCTCGTTCTTCTACTGAAAAACCTCAGGATTCTTCTGAGTTACCACCCGAGACTCAGAAAACCGGTGATCACTTTGAGTATACGGGTGGTGACGATGAGGAATTACATGAGCCCCAACAACAACCCACCTCTCCCGACAAAGTTAAGAAACCAGAATCCTCATCCAGGCCTAAGAAAAAGAAGAAAAAGGCGCCCAAAGCTGACGTCGTATCATGGCTAGATGAAGATGACACAGAAGAATTTGAATGGTTTTCTACACTTGTTAATTCCACCCCCTATCCAGCTGAAGGTCAAGAACTGGTAGACGGTAATACATTGGAGCATGCTAAGTTCTTGCAAGAAAAATTCCGTGTGAAGAAGATGACGAAATCCGAGTTGAAGCGAATCAAGAATAAAGCATTTCAACTTCTCAAAGACAGCTCGGAAAGTGCTATTGAAGTTGAGTATCATCTTGACAATATAGCACGAGCCATGTCTAACAATATGGATTGGCTCAACCCAGAAGCAAACATCGACTTCACCAAACGGGACAATCCTCCATATTACACCGACTGGTCTAAACCTCTACCGACAATTGGCCAACCAGATCAGCCTAAGATTCCATTTCACTATTTCTTCAACAGAGACTTGGAATTTCTTCTACACGGCAGTGATGATTCAAGGAAATATGCTACATCTCTGACACTTCCGTTCCCGGCAGCCATATACTCAAACTGCATAGCCATCGAGGAAAAGGCTACCCACATGTTTTCTAACAATGTGGAATTGTATGACCGTGATGCAATGTATGGGATTCACCATTGGCCGGAACGCCGACGAATCTACTACATAAGCTGCCAAGTTCAGAAGTCTCAAAATGAAGTGTTCAGTACTAAAGGAATCGTTGCTGTTAAACATGTTGGCCTTTCGTCTAAATGGGACTACACTTTTCTCAAGAATATCATGGTCAAAAGATAAGACGAAAGAGATTATGCATTCAGTGAAGCGGACTTTCAGAATTTGTCTCTCAACGACATTGAAGATCTGTATCTTGCCAAAGTACAGGGACGTATAAGACAATTCTCGACTGAAGTACAACGTGAATACATCAAGTCCTTGCTAATATTCATCAGAAGCATAGTCATATAGGAACGTGTAGAAGATCTTCAGCTTGCAGTTGAATCATATCAGACCCATGTCAACTTCACTCCACCTCAGCTAGATCTTCCCGACATCAACCAGCTTCCACAATACACACTCGTCAGCAAACCATTCGGCGTCGTTTATCGCAGTGAACTTCAACGAAATTGCTTGATGGCGTGTAGAGATCTTCACAAGTTTGGGGATCACACTTTGAAGAAGGTTAGGGACGGATTGGCTTATCGGTTGAAGGCGATATAAGAAGGCATAGGGTCTCAAAAGCGATGGAACTCTCAGGACAGAAGGGATGTGCAGAGGATCATCAGAATGATTGATGAAAGGTTGTATCAATGGGATCAGTTCAGAACTTTGGAAAGCTTTGTTGGTGGTCGACCCAGGATTAACATCACCGGCTATCAACGCCCTGTTCGCACTCCTGGCAACATCACTGGACTTCCTGGTACCCCTTGAACCGCTTCTTTCATTATTACTTTGGATGTGTGATTATATGTGCAGATGGCTTGTGCACACATATCAGTGTACAACCCGTAATTGTCAAGAAAGGACCCTGTGGTACGCTTCAGTGCCACAATCCTTATAAAAGGAGCGAAAGCTTCTTACTTTTGAGTAAAACCTATCAAACCTTTCATTTTTCAAGGTTTTGCTCAAAAGAACAAGTATTTCCCCATATGATTTTCTAAACCTCAACCGTTTATATCACTTGTTGAAGGGGAGTATTTGAATTAAAACTTTGTTCACAAATTGTTCACAGTGGTCATCTTCCCGCAACACTCGAAATGGTCATATTTATTCTCAACATTTCTTCAAAAACAACATTTATATGCCATTTTTGAGGGGGAGAAAATATGTAATAAGAAATATGTTGTGTTTTGCTAGTTGAATCCTCGTGTGAAAAGACTTCAACCCATGAATTGACGGGATCTAACAGTCTTACATTGAAAAGATTTGTCTTCCAAAGACTTATCCAAGTAAATTGTACCTATTCGAGAAGCTCTTGATAGACATGAACTTTGACGGGTTTGACAACCTTTCGAGGTTTGTCCACACCTTCAAGGTAGTTATTAGAGCTAGTTGTCACCTAAAAGCTGACAATGTATCTCTTTAACTATGCAACGTAACCGTGTCCCTCGGGGAATTGTCTATCTTGAGTCGATCAATTCAAAAGTGCGAGCTCTTTCCTCACTGTGCAGACTTCTGTAAAAACTCTTAAGCACATGTGAAGGGGGAGTATTTCTGAAAATCTAAAACTCTTGAAGTGTTCAAACATGTTTTTCATTCACAAACAGTTTGAGAGATTTTCATGAAAAATGGTTTTATGGCAATGGAGTTATAAGGAGATTAAGGTTAGGAATAACCGTCCTATGATCCGCCAGAGCCGGAGGGATCTACCCAAGGACATCACAAATAGTTAGTACTTAGAAGTCCTTAGGTACGATTATAAAAAGGAGAAAATAAGAATCGGAGAAAGAAAGAGTTGAAGAATTAAAAAGAAATGCAAAGAAAAGGGTGAAAAGAAATAGCCCTCCAAATTATTCAACTTAGGGCAGACACCGGGTTCAATTCATATGCTACTGGTTGTCACTTAGTGACACCGGTATTGAAGATTAAAAGTCATCATGGACCCAGTGACGCATGCACTAAACCTTCTTAGCCACTCAAGTTTCTCTCAACAGAAGCTTGTTTCATTCTCACATGGAACCCTACGTAAACTATTGGCTTTCTCTTAGAGATCGCTGGTATTGAAGAAGGAGACCCTCTCCCTAGTCTTCGCTCAGGAAAACCAAAACGCACTATTGAGTCTAGAGCCACGAGATTCATCAAAAGATCTCTTAGGTACACTTGACATTTCATCACTTGATGATCAACAATAAGAACATCAGTGGTACGTTATCGAGTCCTTCACAGATCTTAGCAATCTGTCGAGAACATTTATGAGAGGCTCACAACTATGATCCTCAGTGACTGAATGGAAACTCCCGCCAGGGTCAACATCAAACAGCCCTGACAGCATGTCACTTCGGTAACTCCCCGTGGATTACGCTTATAAACGGTCTACAGTCGTGAGGTGATGCTTCGGTGTACCTCAGCGACTCATCTGAACTGTAGATGTACTTCGGTACATCGCGTTATCTCACTTGTGGGACTCCAGTTCAGGAATGGCCTTTGTGAGAATTAGAGTTGTGTTTTCACACTATGCTGTTAACACTCTCGAAGTTCAAACTTGTAAGTGCCGGAAACCGCTTATTACTAACCGTTTTCATGTTTTCTTCTTATGGAAGCTCTGGAGCGGAATGATCGTGCAGATTCTTCACATACTCATGCCAACATCATCACTAATGGAAGTTCTATCAAAAAGCAACACAAAAGTCAGAATGATTCTTCTTCAATCCAAAGAATCTACAAAGTTAAAGACTTAAAGAAATTCATCAGTACTATTATCCAACGTTAAAGAGCGTGTGAGCATGTTGAAGAATGACGTGGAGACACTGGAGCAGCGAAGCAGACCAGAGGCAGACTTGATGCAGACAACAACAACATACTATCACTACCATCACAAAGAACAATGATCAAAGAACAAAGTTAAAGATGACGTTAAAGCAAAACTGTTTAAGGAAAACAATTTCTCTACACTGGGGAGATTGTTCGAATCAAGGCAATTCTTCTCACAAGAAAGAAGAATGTCAGAAGACGTCAAAGCTACTATTACATCAAAGCCTTCACCGTTTATATTTTTCATCACTAACACTTAGGGGGAGATTGTTGGAATCACTCCTAAACCTAAATCAAGTGTTAGTAATTCATATGTAATAGTTAGCTTAATTATGGCCTTTATGTTTGTTATTAGCCTTAAGCTTATGTAGAAGGCCCATGAGCTTAGGCCCAAGCCCATAGGAGAAAGGAAGGGACTAGGAAGTGTTGCCCTAGCTTCCCTCCTATAAATACTCTTGTATAACCCTCACTTGAGGGTTGGTTGTTCAATTTATTTCTTTCACTCATACCCTACGCATAACCGTGCTACTCATATCGTGTGTGTGTGTTTGATTTATTGTTCAATCGCCTTTATCTCTTTCTATTAAGCTTGTGTTGTAAAACTAGTGACCTAACATTACCGATTCGATCTCGAGCTTTTCACGAGCGGCTCGGCTCATTTACACCCCTACCGAAAAAAAGAGACCGCTTCTATGAAGAACTTCGACAAGTGTATGTGTGAGGGTGAATGTGCTAAAATATGAGTGAATGCATGATTGAGTAATGAATAAATGAACTATGTAAGCATACGACACATACTATCATAAAAACTTAGTCAAACAAAGACATATAAGTATACAACGCAAAAATAAAAGCAACTAATATAATGAGTGCATATACGGGAAAAAGAGGTATATAAACGTATGATCATAAACACATATGAGCATGGGGACAAAAAAAATACCTAAGAGCACCTTTCAAAGAGGAGGTCAAGGGTTCTAATCCAATGGAGAGAAAATTAATCCTCTTATGGTCACAAAGGTTCATCTGCGCCAACTCGGGCTATCAAAAAGGGTAGTGACCATAGGATTAGTCGGCTCGCAATGCTGAGTCAAAACCCAGGTAACAAAATAATAATAATAATAATAAAATGTACACACGAGGCTACTAAAATTGTTTAAAAGGTCTGACGGATTCTAACTATGATCTCTATGCCTAATATTGCGGGGGTAAAATCATCTAAAAAGATCAACGCAAGATCGATATATACTAACGCTACAAAACGTCACCTATAAATCCTAGACGACAAACTACCACATACCAAGAATCGACCTAGACTTTCTCACCGCCTATTCTGATTTTAGGTCTCCACGCGTTCCTATCAGATGTCATGTCTTCGGCAAAGAGAAGCTCCTTCATGTCATGCTTCAATCTATCCTCCTCCATAAGTTTTGGCCTGCCCCTTCTCCTCAAGCCGTCCGCTACCAAAGCTTTTACTTTCCTAACTGGCATTGTTCGTGGTCTCCTCTTCACATGTCTGAACCATCTCAACCGTCATTCCCTCATCTTGTTGAGCATACTCGCATACCACTAGGTCAAAGACCCTTCGATAACAATTTTATTTAAACTTCAAACACAACATCTTTAATGACTTGACGAGCATACGCACATACCAGTAAGCCAAAAGCTTTTTGGTAACTATATTATTTAAAAGCACTCCTTCATGTATCATTCTTTTAAGGTTTTGGGTTTTATTCTCTTATATAACGATCTAAGTTGTTTGGTTTCTTGTGCATGTTTTTTTATTAAGTTTGGTTCAACAAAGTTAAAAACAATCAAAGATCAGATGAGACAATCTTAATCACTCTTTTTTTAGAGGTGGCAAAACGGGCAGGCCGGGCGGGCATGGGGACGGGCTAAAACGGGCACGGGCTAGAATGAGCAAGGGCTAGAACGGGCACGGGCTAAACGGGCACGGACCAAAACGAGCACATGTTATACAAATCACTTAATAAAAGACCTAAAACGACGAAATAATTTCCTTAAACGTGATATCTTAGTTATATTAAAAAACTTAAATATATTAGACAAAAAAAAATTTCTTTAAAACGATCGTAATGTTCTACAACTAAAAAAAAGTGTGCCCGTTAGTGCCCATTTAAGTTTTCAATGAGATATATGTGCCCATTTCAAAAAAAAGATTGGGCTAAATGTGCTCGAATCTTTTAAAAATTTGCCCATTTAGCTAATTTTTTTTTCTTTTGGGCACATTTTGCCACCTCTACTTTTTTCAATCAAAATGAAAAACCTACCCACATCTTCTTTTTTTAAAAGAGAAAAATGAATATAGAGTTGTCTCACATCTAGGATTACATGCAAGAGTTTAAAAAGTTACATCGTTTTAATAACGTCAAATCTACCTCATTCGTATTACTCCGTATGTGCTTCACAATATTAGTGTTTTCTCTTGATTGTGGTCGATCGCACATGGTCTCTAAATTTGTAGGGGCACCATATTTATAGCCATAAGTGCTCATTTAGTTTGTTTTGTAGCATAAAACTGATTGGAATGTGTTTAAAAACTTAAGATATTTTAACTAGGGCAAATCGCATAAAAAGGTACTCATCTTATGTCCAATTTTAATTAAAGGTACTATTCTTTTTTTTCCTCAATTTAAGGTACCCGACTTTTTTTTGGACCGATTTAGGTTTTTTTCTAACTTCCGTTAACCATTTCGTTAGTAAATTACATGTTTGGTCCTTGAGTTTGTATAGGCATTCCATGTTTGGTCTATTTTCGTCCGTTTTCATACGCTTGCATACGTTTTCGCCCGTTTTTACACGTTTTCGTCCATTTTTGCAGGTTTACGTCCGTTTTTGCACGTTTTCGTCCGTTTTTGCACGTTTCCGTCTGTTTTTTCACGTTTCTGTCTGTTTTTACACGTTTTCGTCCGTTTTTACACGTTTCCGTCTGTTTTACACGTTTTCATCCGTTTTTGCACGCTTTCTTCCGCTTTTACACATTTTCGTCCGTTTTTTCACGTTTTCGTCCATTTTTACACGTTTTCGTCCGCTTTTTGCACGTTTTCGTTTATTTTTACACGTTTTCGCATGTTTTTGCACGTTTCTGTCTGGTTTTACAAGTTTTTTTTTTTTTTTTTTTTTTTTTTTTTTTTTTTTTTTTTTCTGTTTTATACGTTTCCGTCCGTTTTTACACGTGTAAAACAGACGAAACGTCAAAAAAAAAAAAAAAAAAAAAAAAAAAAAAACCGGGCGAAAACGTGTAAAAACGCTTTTTACACGTTTTCGTCCATTTTTGTCTATTTAAACGGAAACGTGTAAAAACAAACGAAAACGTGCAAAAACGGACGAAAACATTTAAAAACATATGAAAACGGACAAAAACATTTAAAAACATATGAAAACGGACAAAAACGTGCAAAAACGGATGAAAATGTGTAAAAACGGACGAAAACGTGTAAAAACGGAAGAAAACGTGCAAAAACGGAAGAAAACGTGCAAAAACGGACGAAAACATGTAAAACAAACGGAAACGTGTAAAAACGGACGAAAACGTGTAAAAACAGACAGAAACGTGCAAAAACAGACGAAAACGTGCAAAAACGGATGAAAACGTGTAAAAACGGACGAAAACGTGTAAAACCGGACGAAAACGTGCAAAAACGGACGAAAACGGGCGAAAATGTATAAAACGGACGAAAACATATGCAAGCGTATGAAAACGGACAAAAATAGACCAAACATGAAATGCCTTTACAAACCCAAGGACCAAACATGTAATTTACTAACGAAATAGTTAACGGAAGTTAGAAAAAAACCTAAATCGGCCCAAAAAAAAAGTCGGGTACCTTAAATTGAGAAAAAAAAAGAATGGTACCTTTAATTGAAATTGGACATAAGATGGGTACCTTTTTATGCGATTTGCCCTTTTAACTATATTAAGTAATTATTTTAAGTGATTTCCGACAAAAAATTAAAACAGATGATAGAGATTTGATGGAGTAGGTGAGGAAGATGATATATTTGTGCTATTTTTGGTTTACACCTCATAGTTTTTGAGTTTTTTCACTTTTATCTTAGTTGTTTGTTTTTCTCTAAAATAATGTATAAGGGTTTCAAAAATGACAGTTTGAACCCTATATTAGAGAAAACATTACCAAAGACCTATTAGAGGGAAGGGTATCATGGCTAAAAAAGTTTAGCCATTTGGGCCCCTGGGTGCCATATAAGATTTTTTACTTTCAACACTCACACCTTAAAATACCGTTTCACTCATAACTAAACACAACTTAGCTATTGACTCCACCCACTCTCAATTTTATTTTCTTTTTCATTTTTTCAACTCGCCTTGTCGTTTCTTGAAATCGGCTTCAAACTTAGTCAATTGAGTTTCTTGAGATGACATGAATCTAGACACAATTGCCTCAAGACTAGCGGAGTTCCCGGTATTTAGAGGGTTGAACCTATTAGGTGGACTAGATGAGCTTTGGGGTGTGTTTGAGTTTTGGTTCCACTTAAGGTTAGGGTGATTCCTCCATGAGGGGTTGTAGGAGTTTCCTAAGTTTTTTTGTTCGGGCTTGAAAGTGTACCACTTTTCTCCCGCTCCGTCGGTATGTGTGGAGGCGTAGTCCGCAAAAGCTTGTTCGGGGAGTCTTGTGCAATCACGAGTGTCGCGGGGACCAATACACAACTCACAAGGTAGAGTGATTTTGTTCACTTGATGCGAAGACTTAGTATTTTCGTAAGAGCTCATTAGGAATTTGACTTGATCTTCAAGTTCTAGCATCCTACGATCGGAAGTTTGTGAGTCAATAGGAGGCAAGGAGATTGCCTTGACGGTTTTGGGCAACTCATGGGGGTCATTCCAACTTTCGTTGTCAGAGAGAGCAAGGTCCTCTATTGTACCCTACGATTCTTCCGCGGTGAGGTCACTAAGTTTACCACCGGCCGCTTGGTCGATGGATTGCTTAGTTGAGAAGTTGACATGATCATAAACGATTTGGACTTGAAGCCAAAGATCGATGCCGTGATGAGGGACTTTATGGAGCAAGTCCGTGAATCGAGTCCATGCTTCATAGAGAGATTCACCTTGACATTGTTGGAACATCAATATTTCATTCCTAAGCTTAGTAGTTCTCCCTGATGGGAAAAATTGGGCAAGGAAACGAGTAGTGAGATCATCCCAACTTGAGATGGAGCAGGCGGGAAGTCGCTCAAGCCAATTACTAGCTTGGTCTCGTAGAGAGAATTGGAAGAGACGCAAGCGCGTGGTCTCCCGAGTAGTAGCATCGAGGTCGATGGAATCGACGATTTTAAGGAAATCCTTAAGATGCTGATTAGGATCTTCGGAACGAAGTCCATGGAATGCGCATCCGTTTTGCACCAACCGGATGGTGTCGGATCGCAGGGCCGTAGTTTGAGCTTGATCGGGGAGCTCAATGGTGTTCCGATAGCCTTGATGGCTTGGTCTAGAGTATTCACCAAGAGTACGGGCTCTTGGCAGGTCATTTGGTGGCGGGTTGATGAGTGGTGGTTGATTATCACCTTCCATGATAAAATGTGATGGGGTTACTAACAAATTCATGAAGAAGGGGGATAGACTATGAGGAAGCTAAAAATGAGAAAAAAAAATCTTACTTGATAGGAATCAAGCAAGGGAACCTAAACGAGGTGATTAGCTATTCTATTCCCCGGCAGCGGCGCCAAAAACTTGATACGCGTACAACGCGCGTTCGGGGTCAAAGGAAACTTCCTTTTCTTCGAGCAAGTTTTTCAACCACCTAGGCAGTGAACCTAATCGTTGTAGTGTAGTATTGGGGTAAGCCTCGGGATTGATATCGTTCTCTAGGGGAATAGGAATGCTAGTGAGAAATTACTACGCTAAGGTTGGGGTTGAGGAAGATTATTTTTTTTTATCTTTTTTATATTTTTTTTAGAAAATAAAACGTACGATCTCGGGGTATTGGATTTGGGGGGTGGTACTTCTACCAATTACTCTACTTATCTAATTATATAATCTAAGGGGTAGTCTATGTCTATTGAAGTGTGCTCGTATGATGATTAAAGATGTGTCTACCTAGATACTATTACTCCCTAGTTATCTTTTATTGATGGTTGAATTGTCACGTCCTTATTCTAACGCATTGTGTTTTCTAAGGTCGTAGGGTGTGCTTTTATCCCTAACTCTTTGAAGCTACCTAAGGTTAATGACTACAAAATCTCTAGGATTCATAAACTTAACACTAAGGCTATCTTTGGATATTTAGCCTACAATTCCACTAGTAATTATAAGCTAAGGTTCAACAAAGATTAATCAAGCATTAAAAACACAACGATGGCTCTAAGCACTCCTAAGCCAATTACAATTAAGATAAGAGACAACCAATCAATATTCAATAACTAGGTTTCATAGATCTAAGCAAACACACAAGTAAATTAGCTGGACATGTTAAACATGTAAGCATACACACATTCAATTGAAGACATAATGAAAACAAAGGAATAAATAACTTATCTCGATGTAAAATAGGGTATTAGAAGCCTAAAATACTGTCCAAAATGGACTACAATAGTTTTAGATTTTTACTCCACAAGTCTCCCTCTCTAAAAGTTTGAAAATTCGAGTTTTATATATAGAGTTACAACTGCGACGGCGTCACCTTTTAATTGTGACGCCGTCAGATCGCCGACATTAGGGTTTCGTCTTGGCTAAGTCAACTTTGGGACGGTGTCACGTTGTGGCTGTGACGCCGTCGGCTTCAACTTCTGATTTCGTCTGAGTCTAGATCTAGGCCGTCTGGGATGAAAAGTCTTCGTGACACCCTACTCTTTAAAGCCTGACGCCGTCAGGTGCAAAATAGCAAATTCACTCCTGAGCCGTCACAAATATAGGGACGATGTCACCGTTTGTTTCTGACACCGTCGGGTGCACTTCCAGCAGCTTGAGTGTCTTGATCTTGACTTTAGCCATTTTCTTCACATATTCACGCCTTTTCGTCCAAATAAGCATCATTCCAGCATTTTGCCTTCAAGAGTCCTAAAAAGTGAAAAGGAACGGAATTAAGCAGGAACAGATATAAATGAGGGCGATTAAGGGCTTAAATGACCCCTTAAAAGTGTACATTTTAAATCCTTATCAAATATCTCTACACTTGGTATTTGCTTGCCCTCAAGCAAATGTGCTTTTGGCCAATCAATTTATAAGTTAGGGGGGCATAAAGCCATGGTTTAACATAATTTATAACAAGTATAAGCCCCGCAAAAGTCATAACAAGCACGGAAATTATATACTAGCACCTCACAAGTGGTGTTTGGATACTCTCATCTCTAGGGTGTATATGAAATATATCAAATGGAAATGAAAGATAAACACTCATTAACCGGTCCTAGTACATAGATTACCATAGGCTTGAGACTAGATCAAACCTCCACCACTTTGGTGTAAGCACCTTGGAAAAACTATCCAAGAGGTCTTTTAAAGGGTTGTAACGTTAGGCTTACAATAGGGAAACAAAGGGTTTGGTTGGATAGGTGATTTAGTGGTGGCAAGTCAAAAATCTTTACGTTACAAGCATGAGAAGAATGGCGTTGCAAAGCCAAGACTCGACTCTCTAAACTCTAGATAACTTTGAAACAAACAAACATAAATATAAAGATAGATGTAGGATGGTAGCCCGTATGTTTCTTTTTCTTCTCATTTTTTTCAATTTTTTTTTCATACACTTTTACTCTACCATCCTCTACGATAATATCAAAATATAAGGGATTTATAGGCACATCCCTACACTTGAGTTTTTATTACTCTAACACTAATTTGACCCGAATTGAAAAGATCAAAACACTTGGAGTACATTATTACGTAAATAAAGGGAATTTGAATTTAACGTTCTTTCCCGTCACTCCATAAAATTTAACTTTACCCATGAGTCCCAATCGTCCCAAAACTGTATACAAAGGATATGACTCGACTTAGCAACTTATGCAAGTAACTAGATAATTGAACTAAGGTTTTAGTATTATAACATTAATGCACTAAAAGTGAGTGCATACAAGGTAGGCTAAGGCGATTTGGGTGTACATTTGGGGGTGGATTGTAAACAATGCTCTTCATTGATATTTTGGAAAACCGAAACATCACGAGAACCACGAAAAGGATAGGCTCTGAGGGGTTAACTAGGGGTATCGTGTACTAAAGATGAGTACAACACAAGGGTGTGGGGGAATTACTCAACCGATGTGGAAGAAGTAATTATAATGCGGGTATCAAACAAGGGTTATCCTAATGCCTCTTATCATTTAGTTATTCCTAATACACAAGTGTATCTCACTAGCGATCTCGGGATGCATCACAAGACAAGTTCTAGAATCTATTATACTACCGGTACACTCTCGAAGCATTAAAGGTGAATGCTTTAATTCCTACAAATCTAGGGGCGAACCTCATATGTTTGGGGTGTAATTTGAGTGGTAAAGGGTTTTTGTGCTAGTCATATAACTTCCTATCCATGATAAGACTAAAGACCCACTCCTACATGTCATGAAAAATTTTAAATTTGGTGCTAAAATTACCCTAACCGATATTTTCATGGTTTATTACACAAATAAAATAGGACAAGACAAATAATCAAGGATAAGCATAGTTTCAAAGTTCCCGTTTTATTCTCTCTCCCTACACTTAAACTGAACATTGTCCCAAATGTTCCTGATTGATGCTAAACAGTCAAGTCAAATAGACTTAAAAACTGCTCAAACACTAATGCAATTAAGATCAGAGGAATATAGGGAATTCCTGGGTCGTTAAGTCCCACGGAGGATGAATTGGTGTTAAAACACTTAATCAGATGGTAGAATGATCACTAAGGATAGCAATCAGTAGGGTTTTGGATGGAAAATTATACTAAAAGAAAAGATTAACAAATAACAGCGACTTAAATGCAAATTAAAAAGATTAAAAAGTTAAAATCTATTAAATAAACGCTATTACTATTTTTAAAGGCGATGAACGTTTAAAACCTAAAACTTAAAACTTACGTTTTAAAATAAAATTACGTCTACGTACAAAATAAAAAGTGAGTTTTAAAGAAATAAAAGGCCTATAAATATGAAAATGATGTTTTAACAATCCTAATAATAAAAGAAAATTATTAGAAAAAGAAAATTATTTTTACAACTATTTATTTATTTATTATTAATTAAAAACTATTTATTAAGTATTTAAATTGCACTAAAATACAAGAAAATACAAAATTAACCTAGAAAAATGAAATTATAACTTGGAAAAATCTAAAATATGATAAAACTTATTTTAAAACTAAAAATATATTTTTTAGACTTATTATGTATTTATTATTAATTTAAAACTATTTAAAACTAATTAAAATGCTAAAAAAATACTTTTTAAACTAAGAAAATTATGGAAAAATACTTTTTAGACTGTTTATATTTATCTTAATCTAGGAAAATTGAAAAATCATTTTTTTGAACTTTTTATAATTTATTTGTATTAAAAGCTATTTAAAAATGCTTAAAAACTGTTTTTAATTAAGAAAAATAGCAAACAGTTATGAAAAATAATGAAAATTTCAGGAAAAGTCTATTTTAATATACTAAGTCTAAGAAAAATAGAAAAACATAGTCTTGTTTGGAGAATTTAGCAACTGCAGTTGTAACTGCTTAATAATAAGCACTTGAAAAAGCTAAATGATAACCAAAAGCTACCAACTTGATACAGAAGCTATATTAAGCTAAAATGACTCAATTTCAACCAAAAACAATAAGCTAGAACCTCTGGATTACTAGTTAACACAGATTTTATGTTTGAGCTTGATTATGAAAACAGAAAATGGTATACTACTTTAAGCTAATGCACAGGTTACAAGATAAGCTAAAAGTGAAAAGAATTGATTGGAACTTGGAAAAGACCTGGTTGAGAGTATATAAACCAAAACTCAGACCTTGATGAGCTCTTATGAGCTTGTGAGAAGCTTTTTCAAAACTTGAGAACCCACTGATTTGAGACTCAGTTAATGCTGAGTAAAATGGGACAGAATGATAAGCTTATGCAGCCCTGGTAAATAAGCTCCAAATTGAGATTTTTAACTTGGAACCTAAAGAGGACCAGGTTAGCTATGCAAAGAAACAAAAATCACTGGATTTGACCAAGTATTAAGCTCTGTATGAGCTTTTGAAAGTGGTTGTAAAAACTGTGCACAGGGCACATTTGACTTTTCTAAAAACTGAAGGTTTGACTAAAATGAATTTTAATTTGATTATACTAACTTATTATGTAATATTAAGCTAAAGTATGATTGAATTAAGCTAAGTTATCAAGTTTTATGCTACTGTGATGACTTTTACACTCAAACTTCCAACAGTGACTGAGTAAGGTGAGAATTAAGGAAAGTTTGACTTTTAAGACTAACAAGCTCTGGTTTTCTTTGCTAAACTGAGTTATATAGACCAAGTATTACATGTAGCAACAAAGAACAAAGTCTGCAACAACCTGTTACACAGAGAAATACACAAATCCAAACACTACTTTCAGAAACTGATTTTGAGCTTTTCAAAGTATTTCACTGATATAGACCAAGTTATTGATTAAAAACCTTATGATATCATTAAATAGAACTAATGAAGCATTAACTAATAACAATAACAACATATAATTAACAATTTAAGCTTTAAGCTATTTTACTGTCTAAAATGAGATTTTACTTATCTACTGATTTTAAAGAACAAACAACTAATTTTAAAGCTTAATTAGACTTAACTATAGCTAGTGAACACTAAAAAACAGAGATTACAACTAATGACTGATTTAAACAGTAAAATGCAAGAAATGAGCAAAAGCTTACAAATGGCTTTAGGTCACAAACTGAGAACTAGGACCAAATAACCAATCCTATAGCTTACCAATAAGCACTATACCCAAGACCATCCATTATATATCCTGCTCCAACCTGCTAGATCCTTGAACCATGGATTTTTATTTTTAAGCTATTTATTTGTTATTTTTGTTAATTTCTGACTTTTGCTAACAAACTGCTTTTTAGAGTATCTAAAAGCTTGTATAAGCTTTATATGGAGCTTATGTGTGCTTCTCAGTCCAAAGTAACAATTTCTAACAACATTTTAACAGATTGAGATTTCTTGAATAATGAGAAAATTGCATAACTTGAAATAATACTTGAAACTGAAATTGATTGCTTACAAAAGTTTTTTCTTAACTTAGAAACATAAAATACAAGGCTTGAAGCTTAAACAAACACTGAATTTTAACAGTTAAACTAAAACGACATTAAAATTGAAAATTTTTTTAGATTTTTTATTACATTGCACAATCCTTGATATTTATTGACCTCTGACTTCACTTGTCGACCTCTGAAAATATCCCACCACAATCTAACCGTTGAAATCATCCAGATAATCAGATATGCCACATGGCGATTTTGGCGCCAAAATTCCAACGAGCAGGTTATTAGCATTAATTGGAGCTTGGATTGATGTGGAGGTGGAGGTGGAGTGTATTTGAGTGGGAAAGTGAGGTGTAAAGGAGAAAACCAGTGGTTAAAACCACTGGTTTTGGCTAATACTGCTTTGGAAGAGACGATGAACAGTGACCGCGGTATTATTTGATTTTAAAAACTGGGCCGGGTCACTGTTTGGGCTTGGGTTTGGGCTAGTAGTAATAATAGGGTCCGTTTGGTTTGGTTTAGTAAACAAGGACCATATTTGCAATTTTGCCAAAGTTGAAGGGCTGGTTTTGACAAGTTTCCAAGCATATCATAAGTATCAAACCTGCCAAGTAAGATTAGTTCAAGGACCATTGTTGAAAATTTCTATTTTTACAAATCCAGGGACTAAAACTGTCAAGTTTAGAACTTGAGGGACCAATATTGTAATTTTCTCCAAAGTTTATCATAAGGACCATTTTTGTCATTTATGAATAGAACAAGGTTAAAACTTGATAATTTTCACTTTTTAACTTAACCAAGGACTATTTTTGACAATTTTCAAAGTTAAAGGACTAAAGTTGTCATTTTGTGATTTTTAAACTTTAAAGGGTTTATTTTGACAACTTTTGAATCTCAAGGACCTAAAATGATATTTTACAAGTTTTTGAATTACCAGGGACTGATTTTGACAATTTTTATAACTTGGGGGACTAAAACTGCCAATTATGCAAACTTAATACGTTTTTCACCAGATTTTGATGTTTTTGCATTTAAAACATATAAAACACTTGTTTGTGATATTTTTATCATTTTGATGTGTTTTTGAGTGTTTTCAGATGTTTTTGGCATTCTAACAGTATAAAAATGATGAGTATTTAGACACTCATCAATCCCCCACACTGAGATATTGCTAGTCCCTAGCAATGATTTGAGAAAACATAATGGATTTTAATCTCTTTACCAAAAGCCATTACTTCTGGAGTAGCCAAATGTTTCAGTTCAAGTAAGAACCATGGTACACCGATAACCATGTGATTTTGAGCAAACCACCAGCTTTCAACGGATTTGATTTTGTCTTTACCAGAAGCCGTACCCTTCTGGACTAGCCAACTCTTGGATAAATTATCAATATTATCTTTGGTGAGTCGATTACCAATTATGGATTTCCAACTGCCTTTACCACAAGCCATAAACTTGCGGGCTAGCCAACTTTTCACTAGTTTAAAGATATGGTGAGTTGAACACCATACAATTTTAGGCAAATTGCAAGCCATAAACGGATTTGAGATATCTTTACCAAGAGCCGTTTGCTCCTGGATTAGCCAATCCTTATGTGGGTTAGACATGGCGGACTGATTACCATTTGCTGAGTAAGTGAAAAACACTTACTCCAAAAAAAAATTTTGGCCAAAAACGGGGGAATTTGGTGAAATAATTACATGATGAAATTCGTGAGAATTCCCCCCCCCCCACACTAAGAAATGAATATTGCCCTCAATATTCAAAGTACCGGCGGTTATGCCGAAACAAAGAACATAAAAGGGAAATACTACGGCCATTATTTTGTTTTTGATATATACACTTTTTTTTTTTTTTTTTTTTTTTTTTTTTTTTTTTTAGAAAGATTGAGAATATACAACAGTGTGGGTAGACTCCCCCACACTAGGGTGATAGAAAGGGGATAAGAAAACAGAAACATGGGTGAAAACCCATATTGTGTGTGCTAATGTTTTTGATTCCCGAGTCACTAGCTTGACTCGATCCCCGCATTCATTGGTTCATGGGGAATGTTTGTAAATCTGGGACAACCACAGGAGGAATGTCCTCTCCAAAGTAATGCTTTAATCGATGACCATTCACTTTAAAATTAGGACCATCAGGCTGAGATAACTCAATGGTGCCATAAGGATAAACCTTAGTAATGGTAAATGGACCAGACCAGCGGGACTTAAGCTTTCCCGAGAAAATCTTCAATCTAGAATTGAAAAGAAGGACTCGATCACCAACGTTGAAAACGCGGTTCTTGATTTTAGAGTCATGAATCTTCTTTGTCTTTTGTTTGTAGATCAAAGAGTTCTCGTAAGCTTGATCACGAAGTTCATTTAGTTCATTCATTTGAACTTTTCTGTGATCACCGGCTGTCTGTATATCGAAGTTTGCATGCTTTAAGGCCCAGTAAGCCTTGTGCTCTAGTTCAATCGGAAGATGACATGCTTTTCCGTACACTAGCTTATATGGAGTACACCCAATTGGTGTTTTGTAAGCTGTACGAAAAGCCCAGAGTGCGTCATCCAATTTATCCGACCAGGATGCACGATTTTCACCTACTGTCCTTTCAAGTATTCTTTTAATACCACGATTTGAAACTTCCACCTGCCCACTTGTTTGGGGATGGTATGCAGTAGAGAGACGATGGGTAACACCATACTTTTGCATGACTCTTTCAAATTGGTCATTACAAAAATGTGTACCACGATCACTGATTATTGCACGAGGAGTTCCAAATCTGGCAAAGAGAGCTTTCAAAAATTTCACAACAACTCGGGCATCATTGGTGGGTAAAGCTTTTGCTTCAACCCATTTTGACAAATAGTCAACAGCCACAAGTATGTACTTGTTACCACGAGAAGATGGAAATGGCCCCATAAAATCAATACCCCAGATGTCAAATATCTCACAAACTTGAATGGCATTTTGTGGCATTTCATTCCTTTGAGATATATTTCCATGACGCTGACAAGCGTCACAGGTTTTGACATAATCGTGGGCATCTTTATAGATTGTGGGCCAATAAAACCCGGAATCAAACACCTTTTTGGCGGTGTAGTTTGGACTATGATGTCCCCCGGTGGGTCCAGCATGGCAAGCTTTGAGAATGTCAAGAGCTTCTTGTCCATAAACACACCGTCGGATGACTTGATCCGCACAGATCTTGAATAAGAAAGGGTCGTCCCAGAAATAGTGTTTAACATCCTTGAAGAATTTATTCTTCTGCTGGGTCGTCATCCCTTTCACAATGAAGTTACCCGCATGGTAATTGGCAAAGTCAGCAAACCATGGGGTAGAAGAGTTTCCACGAAAAGAAACCGCATTGAGTGTCTCGAGAGGAAATGTTTCATTTATATCCTTTTTCTCGAAAACATCTTGGTGAGGGTTTTCTAATCTGGACAGATGATCAGCAGCCAGGTTCTCAGCTCCTTTTTTATCACGTATGATGATATCAAATTCTTGAAGGAGGAGAACCCAACGGAGCAATCTCGGCTTTGCATCTTGTTTTGCAAAGAGATATTTAAGAGCCGAGTGATCCGTATACACTACACATTTGGTCAAGATTAAGTACGGCCGAAACTTTTCAAATGCATACACCATGGCTAATAGCTCTTTTTCTGTGGTGGTGTAATGAGTCTGAGCTTCAGTCATAGTCTTACTTGCGTAGTGAATAGGCTGAAAATGCTTGTTTCTTCGTTGCCCTAAGACTGCGCCGATAGCAAAATCACTTGCATCGCACATTAGTTCAAAAGGTAAATCCCAGTCGGGAGCAACGAGAATGGGTGCTTCAGTAAGCTTTTTCTTCAATGTTTCAAAAGCTACGATGCACTCGGGTGAGAAGATAAAAGGAGCATCCTTTTCAAGAAGATGGGTCATTGGCCGGGCGATTTTGGAAAAATCTTGAATGAATCTACGATAGAAACCGGCATGACCTAAAAAACTCCTAATACCTTTGACGGTAGTAGGATGAGGTAATTTAGCAATAACATCGACTTTTGCTCTATCAACCTCAATCCCGTTCTTTGAAATTTTATGGCCAAGGACTATGCCTTCTTTGACCATAAAGTGACTTTTCTCCCAGTTTAGACAAAGATTGGTGTCTTTACACCTTTGAAGCATTTTATCTAAATGGGAGAGACAAGTTTGAAATGAATCCCCAATGACCGAGAAGTCATCCATAAACACCTCCATTGTTTCCCCGATCATGTCGTGGAAAATGGCCATCATACATCGTTGGAACGTGCCAGGAGCATTACATAGGCCAAAAGGCATACGTCTATAGGCAAAAGTTCCGTATGGGCAGGTGAATGTGGTTTTATCTTGATCCTTTGGATCAATGGGAATCTGAAAATACCCCGAGAAACCATCAAGGAAACAATAGTACTCATTCCCTGCTAATCTCTCAAGCATTTGGTCCATAAAGGGTAGAGGAAAATGGTCTTTACGAGTGGCGTCATTCAACTTACGATAGTCAATGCACACACGCCATCCCGTAACCAGACGAGTTGGAATTAACTCGTTATCTTCATTTGTGATAACAGTTATGCCACCCTTTTTCGGAACACAATGAATTGGGCTAACCCAAGGACTATCTGAGATCGGGTAAATCAATCCTGCATCAAGAAGTTTGATAACCTCCTGTTTGATAACATCATGGATTTTTGGATTCACTCTTCTCTGATGTTGAACTGCTGGCTTAAAGTCATCCTCCATCAAGATTTTGTGAGTACAAAACTCAGGGTTTATACCTTTGATGTCGGAGAGTTTCCAAGCAATTGCTTGCTTGTGTGACTTCAAGATTTTTATGAGAGCAGCTTTTTCATCTTTACTCAAATCTCTAGCAATAATGACTGGTAATTTATCATCACCTTCAAGAAATGCATACTCGAGATGAGGTGGTAAGTCCTTAAGCTCAACCTCAGGAAATTCTTCAGTTTTCTCAACTGATTTGACTTCCTTATTATGAAGTTTGATGGGAGGGAGTGGAGAAGAAATGTCATGATTTAACAATTTCTCAAGAAGAAAATCTCCCTCCAGATTAATCTCATTTTGATTAATCTCAGCAGGAATTGAATCACTAGAGTGAGGGGTGGATGATGGATCATCATTAAGCAACTTCTCAATGAGAAGTATGTCCCCCTCAATGTCAATTGGAGCGTGATCAATTTCCCATGGTACAGAATCACTGGATAAGTAGGCTTCAATCTCTTCTAAGATGAAGTCACTTTCCTCAAATGGGGTGATAGAAGGAGTAGAATTGGCGATGATAGGTTGAGATGAATGAGTGAGATTATCACTCGAAGAATTATGATCATAACCAAGAACTTCTTGCGAGTACTCTTCAGAAGCAACATCAATGATATCTATTCGGTTAACCGACTCGGAATCATAATTTGCGGAGTACCTCGAAGTCTGATCAAGGTTAAAAGTGACAGCTTCATTACCAACACGTAATGTGATTTCTTGCTCAAATACATCTATGAGAGCACGGCCCGTTCTCAGGAATCCTCGACCAACAATGAGAGGAACCCGATGATCGGCATCAAAATCAACAACCACGAAGTCAGCTGGAAAATGGAACTTTCCTACTTTCACAAATACGTCCTCGGCAATGCCAAGAGGACGGGATATTGTACGATCTGCAAGCTCGAGAGTCATGCATGTAGGAGTGAGTTCCGGAAGAGAAAGTTTCTTCCAAACTGAATATGGCATCAGGTTGATGCTTGCACCCAGATCGGCCAAGGCAAAGCATTCAACCATTCCTGGGAATACACAAGGTAAGAGAAATTTCCCAGGATCTCCAAGCTTTTCTGGAAGCTTTTTCAGAATAACTGCAGAGCAGTTCTCGTTAAGAGGAGTCTTTGCCATTTCAAACAGCTTTTCCTTATTGCTTAACATGTGTTTGAGAGTCGATGCAAACTTAGGCATCAGCATGATAGCATCCGCAAAGCTTATGTCAAAGTGTAATTCTTGGAAAATTTGGAAAAATTTATCCATTTGATGACTAGCTTTTTCACGGAGCTTTTGCTTATTCAAACGTGATGGATATGGAATAGAAGATTTGGATTTGATATTTTCAACGGGAGCTACAGGTGGTTCAAAAACAACTCCTGGATTAGACTTGGGTTTCTGGACAACTTGAGGATGGACTACCGAAGGTGGGACTTGTGCGGTATTACTTGGGCTAGAATAATGCACCTTGTCCGTTGTTTCCTTGGTAACTTGACTCATTGCCACAGGAGGAGGGGGCATTGGAGTCGTAGGTCCATTGTGTGTCCTCGGTTCACTTTCCACTACCTTTGGAAGAGAAGAAGAAGAAGAGGTAGTAGGAATAGCGGGTCCATTGTATGAAACACCACTTCTGGTCGTGATCGCCTTAGCATCGCCCCTCGGGTTAGCGATCGTGTTGCTCGGTAAAGTACCTGAGCCCGAGGGTCGATCATTTAAAGACTTCTTGAGATCAGCGATCTGACTGACCAACAATCTGTTCATCTCATCTTGGGACTTCATAAACTGCTTCAGTAACTCATCAGATGATGGTCCTGGAGGAGTAATGATGGGAGGTGGATTAGGAGGGAAATTTTGAGGTCTGATGTTTTGATTATGACCTTGTTGTTGAAAATTCCCTTGATTAGGATTCACATTCCCATGAAATTGATTCCCACGATTGAAATTGTTTTGATGAAGGTTCCCTTGTTGTTGGAAACCTTGATTGGGTCCAGGATAGAAATTACCTTGGTTTTGATAACCTTGGTTCATTCTAGGTTGATTCTGATTCCGGTTAGGATTCTGGTTAAAACCGGGTGGTGCCTGATAAGTGCTAGCACGGTAGCTTGGATCATTCTGAGGACGGTATTGATTACCTCCTTGATTTGAAGTACCGGCTATAGCATTTGCTTCAAACGGACTACCATCAGTGGCAGTACAGTTGTAGTATGCATGAGGACCACCACAAGTGACACAAACTTCAACTTTCTTCACTTCACCATGTGATGGTGTTTGAGTGAAGGTGACTTTCTTTTGGTTAGCAAGAACCAAAGCCTGAACAGCATCTGTGAGTTTATCAATCTTAGCATCGGTGCTAGATGTACTCACAGGAGATGAAGTAGAAGGTCCAGCATTAGACTGATTCTGATATGTCTTAGTGCGGAAAGAGCGGACCTGGGACTTGTTTTCAATGATTTGTAAGGCTTCTTTGGTGGTTTTGCTAAGGAAATTACCTCCCGCGGAGGCATTCAGAGAGTCTTGGTCAGCTGGTCTCAGACCATTATAGAAAGTATCCATTTGCATTAACTCGGTAAAACCATGATGTGGACACTTGCGGAGCAATTCTTTGTAACGATCCCATGCCTCCCCGAATGATTCATCAAATCTCTGAGAAAATTTCATTATCTCATTCTTAAGACTTGTGGTTCGGGATGGAGGATAGAACTCGTTAACAAACTTGGTAACTAGATCTTCCCATGTCTCTATAGAACGAGGGGGTTGTTTCTCAAGCCAATTCCGGGCTTGTCCCTCTAGAGAAAATGGGAACAGAAGAAGCTTGATAGCTTCGGATGGGACATTCTTGTACTTGATGGTTGATGCTATCTTGTTAAACCATCGAATGTGTGCATGAGGATCATCCCGCTCAAAACCATAGAATTGGCTTTGGGTTACTAGATTGAGCAACCCGGTTTTGAGCTCGAAGGTATCAGCCACAATGGCTGGGACAACAATGGCATCTCCGTAACCCTCGATGGGTGCTTGGAGAAGCTCATTCATGGGTTTGTCTTCTGCCATTTCGACAGGTGGTGGTGGTGGTAGACGTTCCTCAGTCACGGCTGAAGGAGCTGAACGTCCTCTACGTCTGCGAGGAATGTTTCCAAGTTCGGAAAGTGGACTTGTAGAACTGGAAGAACGAGTGCGCATGCACTAAGTATAAAAATCAATTTCCAAAACAAATGAGGCAAAACACAAGTGAACTCAACCAATAATCACAAATGAAATGGCTTCTTTGAAAAAGGTACACCAAATCACAAGTGACACAAAGGCAAGTTTTAAATCTGATGTTCGGGAACTTATTAATGGTCGCACCCCCAGTTAGGTAGTGCACTGCCTTGATTTGCGGTGGTTGATTTTTATGTATTCAATTAAGTACCACTGAAAAGACGTAGGTATGATTTGTGCTGATGGGGTTTAAAAACTTTTGGAAAATATTTTTGGTATCGTCCCGTTTAACCAAATCGCATCTCTTTAAGAATCACCTTAAAAGAAACACAAGACAGAAAACGTTACGATTGTTTTGTTGTTTTATATTGTTTTTGGGTTTTTAACACTTTAGGAAAAGTGTTAATGAACTTTTTGATTTATATTAACTTTACAGAAAACTTTTTACAAATTGTGGTATATGTGCAAGTACGGGTCTGATAATGCTAGAAACACGCTTACAGCCTCCCCGGCAGCGGCGCCAAAATTTGATTGATGCTAAACAGTCAAGTCAAATAGACTTAAAAACTGCTCAAACACTAATGCAATTAAGATCAGAGGAATATAGGGAATTCCTGGGTCGTTAAGTCCCACGGAGGATGAATTGGTGTTAAAACACTTAATCAGATGGTAGAATGATCACTAAGGATAGCAATCAGTAGGGTTTTGGATGGAAAATTATACTAAAAGAAAAGATTAACAAATAACAGCGACTTAAATGCAAATTAAAAAGATTAAAAAGTTAAAATCTATTAAATAAACGCTATCACTATTTTTAAAGGCGATGAACGTTTAAAACCTAAAACTTAAAACTTACGTTTTAAAATAAAATTACGTCTACGTACAAAATAAAAAGTGAGTTTTAAAGAAATAAAAGGCCTATAAATATGAAAATGATGTTTTAACAATCCTAATAATAAAAGAAAATTATTAGAAAAAGAAAATTATTTTTACAACTATTTATTTATTTATTATTAATTAAAAACTATTTATTAAGTATTTAAATTGCACTAAAATACAAGAAAATACAAAATTAACCTAGAAAAATGAAATTATAACTTGGAAAAATCTAAAATATGATAAAACTTATTTTAAAACTAAAAATATATTTTTTAGACTTATTATGTATTTATTATTAATTTAAAACTATTTAAAACTAATTAAAATGCTAAAAAAATACTTTTTAAACTAAGAAAATTATGGAAAAATACTTTTTAGACTATTTATATTTATCTTAATCTAGGAAAATTGAAAAATCATTTTTTTGAACTTTTTATAATTTATTTGTATTAAAAGCTATTTAAAAATGCTTAAAAACTGTTTTTAATTAAGAAAAATAGCAAACAGTTATGAAAAATAATGAAAATTTCAGGAAAAGTCTATTTTAATATACTAAGTCTAAGAAAAATAGAAAAACATAGTCTTGTTTGTAGAATTTAGCAACTGCAGTTGTAACTGCTTAATAATAAGCACTTGAAAAAGCTAAATGATAACCAAAAGCTACCAACTTGATACAGAAGCTATATTAAGCTAAAATGACTCAATTTCAACCAAAAACAACAAGCTAGAACCTCTGGATTACTAGTTAACACAGATTTTATGTTTGAGCTTGATTATGAAAACAGAAAATGGTATACTACTTTAAGCTAATGCACAGGTTACAAGATAAGCTAAAAGTGAAAAGAATTGATTGGAACTTGGAAAAGACCTGGTTGAGAGTATATAAACCAAAACTCAGACCTTGATGAGCTCTTATGAGCTTGTGAGAAGCTTTTTCAAAACTTGAGAACCCACTGATTTGAGACTCAGTTAATGCTGAGTAAAATGGGACAGAATGATAAGCTTATGCAGCCCTGGTAAATAAGCTCCAAATTGAGATTTTTAACTTGGAACCTAAAGAGGACCAGGTTAGCTATGCAAAGAAACAAAAATCACTGGATTTGACCAAGTATTAAGCTCTGTATGAGCTTTTGAAAGTGGATGTAAAAACTGTGCACATGGCACATTTGACTTTTCTAAAAACTGAAGGTTTGACTAAAATGAATTTTAATTTGATTATACTAACTTATTATGTAATATTAAGCTAAAGTATGATTGAATTAAGCTAAGTTATCAAGTTTTATGCTACTGTGATGACTTTTACACTCAAACTTCCAACAGTGACTGAGTAAGGTGAGAATTAAGGAAAGTTTGACTTTTAAGACTAACAAGCTCTGGTTTTCTTTGCTAAACTGAGTTATATAGACCAAGTATTACATGTAGCAACAAAGAACAAAGTCTGCAACAACCTGTTACACAGAGAAATACACAAATCCAAACACTACTTTCAGAAACTGATTTTGAGCTTTTCAAAGTATTTCACTGATATAGACCAAGTTATTGATTAAAAACCTTATGATATCATTAAATAGAACTAATGAAGCATTAACTAATAACAATAACAACATATAATTAACAATTTAAGCTTTAAGCTATTTTACTGTCTAAAATGAGATTTTACTTATCTACTGATTTTAAAGAACAAACAACTAATTTTAAAGCTTAATTAGACTTAACTATAGCTAGTGAACACTAAAAAACAGAGATTACAACTAATGACTGATTTAAACAGTAAAATGCAAGAAATGAGCAAAAGCTTACAAATGGCTTTAGGTCACAAACTGAGAACTAGGACCAAATAACCAATCCTATAGCTTACCAATAAGCACTATACCCAAGACCATCCATTATATATCCTGCTCCAACCTGCTAGATCCTTGAACCATGGATTTTTATTTTTAAGCTATTTATTTGTTATTTTTGTTAATTTCTGACTTTTGCTAACAAACTGCTTTTTAGAGTATCTAAAAGCTTGTATAAGCTTTATATGGAGCTTATGTGTGCTTCTCAGTCCAAAGTAACAATTTCTAACAACATTTTAACAGATTGAGATTTCTTGAATAATGAGAAAATTGCATAACTTGAAATAATACTTGAAACTGAAATTGATTGCTTACAAAAGTTTTTTCTTAACTTAGAAACATAAAATACAAGGCTTGAAGCTTAAACAAACACTGAATTTTAACAGTTAAACTAAAACGACATTAAAATTGAAATTTTTTTTAGATTTTTTATTACATTGCACAATCCTTGATATTTATTGACCTCTGACTTCACTTGTCGACCTCTGAAAATATCCCACCACAATCTAACCGTTGAAATCATCCAGATAATCAGATATGCCACATGGCGATTTTGGCGCCAAAATTCCAACGAGCAGGTTATTAGCATTAATTGGAGCTTGGATTGATGTGGAGGTGGAGGTGGAGTGTATTTGAGTGGGAAAGTGAGGTGTAAAGGAGAAAACCAGTGGTTAAAACCACTGGTTTTGGCTAATACTGCTTTGGAAGAGACGATGAACAGTGACCGCGGTATTATTTGATTTTAAAAACTGGGCCGGGTCACTGTTTGGGCTTGGGTTTGGGCTAGTAGTAATAATAGGGTCCGTTTGGTTTGGTTTAGTAAACAAGGACCATATTTGCAATTTTGCCAAAGTTGAAGGGCTGGTTTTGACAAGTTTCCAAGCATATCATAAGTATCAAACCTGCCAAGTAAGATTAGTTCAAGGACCATTGTTGAAAATTTCTATTTTTACAAATCCAGGGACTAAAACTGTCAAGTTTAGAACTTGAGGGACCAATATTGTAATTTTCTCCAAAGTTTATCATAAGGACCATTTTTGTCATTTATGAATAGAACAAGGTTAAAACTTGATAATTTTCACTTTTTAACTTAACCAAGGACTATTTTTGACAATTTTCAAAGTTAAAGGACTAAAGTTGTCATTTTGTGATTTTTAAACTTTAAAGGGTTTATTTTGACAACTTTTGAATCTCAAGGACCTAAAATGATATTTTACAAGTTTTTGAATTACCAGGGACTGATTTTGACAATTTTTATAACTTGGGGGACTAAAACTGCCAATTATGCAAACTTAATACGTTTTTCACCAGATTTTGATGTTTTTGCATTTAAAACATATAAAACACTTGTTTGTGATATTTTTATCATTTTGATGTGTTTTTGAGTGTTTTCAGATGTTTTTGGCATTCTAACAGTATAAAAATGATGAGTATTTAGACACTCATCAGTTCCCCGAAAGTATCAAAGTTATGATAATGGAAGGTAATTAAAAGAGAAAGAAACTAATACTCCCCTGATTAGCTTGGTAGGATCCGTGTGAAGTAGTGGTTAAATTCTTTCCAAGAAGAATGTATGCGTGAAAAGCTCATCCAATCTAATGTTTTTTCTTCTTGATAAATAAAACCTGCACACTTTAAGAAAATAGACGAAACATTCGCATAAAATTGGCGGTAAAACTATATATGACTCTACTAAACTAGGATATAATGCTTATGGTGTTAGGAATTAGAAAATTCAGTCGTTAAAGAGTTGGTCACCTCAAGTATATGTATTCATTAGAATGCTCGTAGTCGTAGTCTAGTTATATTAATAAGTAGGTTATTATGTATCACCGTGGAGGACGGACGGGTCTTTACCCACTGTATTCCTGATCCACAGCCCGTAGGTGGCGTTTGTTTGTAAGAAACTATAAATACCCTCTACCTCCCAAGGTAGAGGGTTGGAGCTTTAATACCATTTTTCTTTGTTTCACATAGTTCCCAACTCTCTTCCCTTTCTCTCTCTAGAACTTTCTCTCTCTAAACACTTTGGAACGCCTACTTGAATTATGGTTTAGTGTGTTTGTGAAATCCTATAACTAACAATTGGTATCAAGAGCCAAGGTTTGATCACTCATCTTTCATGCTCTTTGTTTTGGTGGATTTCATAAGGTTTTTGGGGTATTAAGTGTTTAGAAGAGTTTGATTCATTTGGACAAGTTCTAGTGTTAAAGTTTGAATTTTGCTTGTACTTTTGTGTTTAGGATCATCATATGTGTTTATGTTTTGAATTGGAAGGCATAAATCACTATGGTTTGGTTGTTTTTGATTGACAAAGTGGTTACTTTTGAAATTTGTACAAAGCGAGTTGAGTCTCGGATACACATTTCATCAAAGCGAGTTCCTTTGTTACTGGATGCGAGTTGTTATATGCGACTTGGCTACTTAGCGAGTTAAGCTTTTAAGCGACTTGGTGGTTAAGCGAGTTGATTCCTAAAGTGACTTGCTTCTTTAAGCGAGTTGATTGTGTTGCGAGTTGATACTAAAGCGAGTTGGCTATTTAGCGACTTGTCTCATTAAGCGAGTTGATATTTATGCGACTTAACTATTTAGCTAGTTGATTACTTAAGCGACTTGTTCCTGTGAGCGAGTTGGTTGTTTAGCGAGTTGACTACTAAGCGAGTTGAGTGTTTTGCGACTTGTCTATTTAGACTTGTTACTTCTTCGTAATACATTCTTACGGTTGTTCTTTTGGTTTAGTAAAATCCCGTGAAAGAATCAATTTCCCGGTTTAATCAAAGAATAGTAAAATCCCGTAGAACTTGGTATCATGGCAAACATCGTTCCTACTATTGTTTCTTCCGTAGCTGAGGACGTTCAAGCAGCAGAGTCTGATACTCGTCCACCTATGCTTGACAGAACTGATTATGATTCATGGGCACAACGAATCCGTTTGTACTGTTTGGGAAAAGAAAACGAAGTCAACATCCTCAAGTCAATCGATGAAGGACCTTATCAGATTGAGACTACCAGAGACTTAATTGATACGGCTGCAGATGGAACAATGATCTATGGAATAGACAGACCAAAGACGTATGATGAGCTCAATGATAAGGAGAAAAAGAGATTTGATGCAGATATCAGGGCTTCTAACATTGTACTTTAAGGTCTTCCAAAAGACATCTACAAGCTTATCAATCACAACACTGAAGCAAAGGCTGTATGGGATAATGTCAAGATGCTTCTCTCAGGTTCTGAATTAACTGTTGAAGACAGAGAATCACAACTATATGATGAGTTTGAGCACTTCAAGATGAAACCAGATGAGAGTGTCTATGAGTATTACGTGAGATTCCATAAGCTAGTTAATGACATGAGGAACATCAGAATGACCATGCCTAACATTCAGCTGAACTCAAAGTTTGTTAACAACATGAATCCCGAATGGCACAAGTTTGTCACGTCTGTGAAGCTCACTAAAGGATTGAAGAATACAAACTATGAGCAATTGTATGCATTCCTTCTTCAGAATGAGAGGCATGCTATGTTTGAGAAAAGGATTCTGGATCAGTTCAAAACCAATCAGGGAGATACAAGTTCATCTAATGACTCAACTGATTTCTACACCAACGTAGGAATTACCACCAAGGCTTCTAAAGTCATTCCCACAGGAGATGGTAATCACAAACTCATTCCTGATCCAAGGTTCAAGCAACCAGATGCTGATGCAGTCATGGAACATTTCATCAATCAACTGGCTCTCATGGTTAAACAGAACTTAACCCTTTCACCTCATACTAACAGTCTTCACACCAACAATGAAATCAGAACTTCATCCAATCTTCACAATCATGCTTTGATAAGAGATGGGAAAGTTATGGGGCAGCCAGTTCAAAAAAGGCAGTATGATCAGAGAAGAGGTGGAGTAGGTGGAGGCTATGGGGGAAATCAGAATCGAGGAAGGATTGGAAATCAAGGACAAACAAAGGCTATTAAATGCTACAACTACGGTGGGGAGGGACACATTGCAATGAATTGTACATCTCCAAAACGTCCACAGAATGCCGAGTACTTCAGGGATAAGATGTTACTCGTGCATGCTCAGGATAATGGAGCAGCTTTGGATGAAGAAGAGCTATTGTTTCTTGCTGAAGGAAATGCAAAGACCTATGATGCAGATGTGGATGAGCAGCCAATTCAGGAGATAGGTCACAATCATCAGAATGCCTTCCAAGTCGCTGACTGTGATGCATACGACTCTGACATCGATGATGAACCTACTGCACAAACAATTTTCATGGCTAGCATTTCTCCAATGGTTTCTCCTAAGGCCTCAACATCACAGAAAGCTGTTCCATCCAAAGAATCAATCATCTCAGAGGTATTAAAACTATATGATGATGTTGATGAGCTAAAGATGCATAATGAAGTACAATCTCTTGAGACTTATGAATCAGATATTGATAATGTGGGTAATAGCAATATTGTCCCATATGATCAATATGTGAAACAAGGTGAAAGTGAGATTGTATCAAACGATGCATCTTCCGCAGTCAATAATGACTATGTCTTTGATGAATACACTGCATGTACCCCTAATGATTCTATTATCTCTGAACTGAATGCCTATAAAGAACAAGTTGCTATTTATGAACAACGTGCTAAGTTTTAGTTAACCACACGTGAGCAGGAAATGGATGACCAGATGCGTACAATTATTCGAAAAAGTAATTTTAGAGAAGAAGTATTAAAACAAGAGTTAAACTACTTACAAGAAAAGCTTTCTAAAACTGCTAAGCAAAAACAAGAACTTCAAGAAAATGTTAAAATGCTAAAGCAAGAATTCAATGCTTAGGAATCAAAACTTTTGAATGATTTTTCCAATCTAAAAACTCTAAAAAACAAGCTTGAAAATAAGTTGTACATACAAGGGAATACCATTCAGACTGCTCACATGATCACTAAGCATAGAGTTTTAAGCGATAAGCATAGCATTCCCCTTGTTGAGGAACCAAATCCAGAGGTCATTAAAAAGGCTAGAAGTGCTCATAAGGTAATTTATGATGGCAATGAAATCCTTAAGCCTAGATAGAAACCTAGTTGCGCTGAGTGCACAGACGAAGATAAAAAATCAGATGAAGTCACTAGGGAGAAGATGAACAAAAAACTAGATGATCCTAAGTGCAAAGAGAAGAAAATTATTATCACACCCCATGATTACAAGAAGGAAAATTGGATTTCCTTAAACAAGTTTAAGTCTCAAATGTTGTTAACGCCCGAGCAAGTGTTCTGGAAAAAGGATTTAGATAAGCAGAAAGCAGAGAATCTTGTTGTAACAAACCCCCCTCTTAGAAAAATGCCTTCAGCAACTGTGTATCCTCCTAATACACCAATGCATCTAGTCCCTAGAACTATTGCTACTAAAAGCAAGACCTTAATCAGTCAATATGTCATCTTTCAATTATTTGTTGATTTTGAGAAAACATGCAAGAAAAGGATCACACCCACTGGGATTACTGAAGGGGAAAGGGGTTTTGAGCAAACTAAAGAATGCTATTTAACAGAGGTCATGCCTTTCTTTAAACAACTAAAAGATCAATTTGAGAGTCTTAAAAAGGGGATGGACTCAGATATCAAAGAAATGGAAAGGGAATTTGATGCAATGATAGTTGAGGTTAGTGACTATGAGCGAGAATTAAAATATAATGAGATTGAGAGGAAGAATTTGCATACACTGACTGAGAATCTGATTTCTGAATGTATTGCTCAAGATGTGTTTTTCACTGCTACAAATTGTTCCATTAATGCTTCTCAATTTCATGAATTATCTGTTGCTCTGAAAGTCTCCCATGATCGTGTCATTGAGCTTGAAAAACTAATTCTAAACTAAATGAGAAAATTGATCTGGATGATCACGACAATTTGGTAAAACACTTTTCTAAACTAGAAGTTGAGCATTTTAATTTACAACTAAAATATCAACATCTTAAAGAAAATGTCAAAACCTCAAATATAAAGACATCTTCAGATGCTCCAGAGTTTGATGCAGTTTTTCAAATACATAAACGTGACGAACAGATTCAAGCTCAGTGTTGCACGATCAGAAAGTTGAAAGCCCAAATTTCTCAATTAAAGGGTGAAAAGAACAATGTGACTGGCTCCCAAATGTCTCCTCCTTTAGATTCTCAGTATTCTCAAACGTTTCATCTTCAAAACTTAGTAAATGCATTACAAAAGGAAAACGAGAGTTTTCTAGCAGAAAACGAAAAGGTTAAACGTCATTTTAAAGAGTTATATGATTCAATTAAAGTCACTCGTGACAAAAACAACGAAAAAATAACTTCTTTACAAAAGGAAATTGAGAATCTGAGGAGTCAGGAAAAATGGAAACTGCCACTTGTGTTTAATGAGAATGTCGCTTCAAAGTCATCCACTGACTGCAAATATTCTGTGACTGTTAGATACATTCCTCCTCATCTTAGGAATAATGAACCTGTGTTTCATAACTACTGTGCCCACCTTAAGGATAGTCTAGAATGTCTCCGTGAGATTGTGGAGGAGGATTACCTAAATAATCCTCTTGATAGAGAAATTAGGTTTGCGTGCATTCAGGCCAAACGATCTCAGGAACTGCTAGAATGCTTAATTGCAACATGTCCTAAATCCTTAGATGCAAAAGGTAAAGCTGTGATGCCTTGTTCTATGCCTAATGCCAAGCATACAAACCGTTCCATACCCAGTTTTAAAAAAGTAAACACTAATGTGCCTACTAGTAGTTCAGATCCTTGCACATCTAGTTCAGGAATGCAAAAGGTAGATCAACCAACTAATGTTCCCATAATTCACTCTACAGGAGTAATCAGTGATATTAAAGCAAGCGGGTCAAAGCCTCCAGGCAATACCAAGCAAGATAGGACCTCGCAAGCTAAGAATGCACACTGGAAGAGAGTAGAAGACCAACCTAGGAACTTTAAGTTTGAGTTGAATAAAACAAATCGTGTTGATTCTGGTATTAGCCATAGGCGTACTGTAATTAATTTGAATTCTGATACTATCTGCAAACCATGTAATGATGTCTGCTTGAATTCTGTTGCTAATCATGAATGTGGTGTGAATGTTATGTCTAACGCTGTCAATTTTCCTGTGAAAATTGTTAATGCTAAAAAACGTGCTAAGAAGGCTAAAAGGCAAAAACGAAAGAAAGTTAGAAAACAGTGGAAACCCACAGGAAGAACATTTAGTAAGATAGGATATCGATGGATACCGTTTGGTCAAAAGGCTAATCAGTTCTGTCCTCAATATGCTAAGACAATGCCCACTAGAAAATGGATGCCTACTGGTAGAACTATTCCTTTAAGAAGTGAACATACTTTGAATAGGTCAAATACGGATACCAGCATTGCATCTATTCTTGATGATTCCATTGCCTCTATTTCTGATATGAATGTTTCTATTTCTGATGTGGGTGTTCCAATCGCTGTTACTAACCAAATGGAACCCATTCTTGCATGGGGATCCCAATTATCCAGTTATCCCTTCTTGTCTGTGTTCAACTGCAGATCGTTCAAATCGTTCTGTGGTACCTGGACTCAGGCTGTTCCAAGCATATGACTGGAGACCGGTCACGACTCATGAACTTCGTGAGCAAATTCATCGGGACAGTTAGATTCGGGAATGATCATTTCGGTGCAATTATGGGTTATGGAGATTATGTTGTTGGTGATAGTGTTATCTCCAGAGTATACTATGTGGAAGGTCTTGGTCATAACTTGTTCTCTGTTGGTCAATTCTGTGATTCTGATCTAGAAGTAGCATTCAGAAAACATACTTGTTTCGTTAGAGAACTTGATGGTAAGGAACTTTTAAGAGGAACACGTGGTTCAAATCTATACACCATCTCTATAAAAGACATGATGAAGTCTTCTCCAATTTGCTTGTTGTCAAAGGCTTCGAAAATAAAGCATGGTTATGGCATCGTCGTCTTAATCACTTGAACTTCGGCACCATCAATGATCTCTCCAGAAAGGACTTAGTTGTAGGTTTACCTAGACTGAAGTATGAAAAGGATCATCTTTGTTCGGCATGCCAATTGGGAAAAAGCAAGAAGTATGCCCATAAACCCAAACCTACAAACTCAGTTATGGAAGTTCTTCATAAAATTCACATGGATTTATGTGGACCAATGAGAGTGCAGAATATCTTTGGGAAGAAATATGTGTTAGTTGTGGTTGATGATTACTCTAGATTCACCTGGGTCAAGTTCTTAAGGACAAAGGATGAAACTCCAGATATCATCATCAAACTCATCAAACAGCTGCAGGTTTGACTTAACAAAACAGTCAGAATTATCCGAACAGACAATGGAACTGAGTTTGTTAACAAACAACTTAGTGAGTTTTATGAATGTTGGAATCAGCCATCAAAGAAGTGTTCCACGAACTCCTCAACAGAACGGTGTAGTTGAAAGACGAAATCGAACTCTTTTAGAAGCCGCAAGAACAATGCTGATTTACTCAAAGGTTCCAATGTTTCTCTGGGCTGAAGCCATTGCCACTGCATGCTACACACAAAATCGATCCCTGATTCATACTGTTCATGGAAAAACTCCATATGAACTTGTCCACAACAGAAAGCCTAATCTCTCATTCCTTCGTGTGTTTGGTGCATTGTGTTATCCAACCAATGAGGGCCAAGACTTAGGCAAACTTAAAGCTAAAGCGGACATTGGAGTATTTGTAGGGTATGCACCAAACAAAAAGGATACCGAATCTACAACAAGAGAACCCGGAATATCATGGAAACAATTCATGTTACGTTTGATGAGCTGACCGGTCAAATGGCTCCTGGACAATCCAGTTCTGGACCCGCACTTCAAAACAGTCCAATTGGTTCATCTCTTGTACCAAATCCCTCTCCAGCAGCCCCATATGTACCTCCATCAGAAGATGATTTAAGGAAATTATTTGATCCAATGTTCGATGAACACTATGAACCAAATGCTGATGAAATGTCAAATCCATCAACAGAGGCTGCTCCTATCCATGTGAATGATGTTGATCCTTCAGTTTCAATATCATTAAGTCAAGAAGCGCCTACTGCTGATCACTCTGTCTCATCAACAAATCATCAATCATCGAGTGTACATCATGGAAATGTTTCTGGTATCAACGATGCAGAAAATCCATTTGCTACTCCTGAAGATGCTCCGTTTGAAAATATATTTGCTCCTGAATCATCATCAGAACCATCTTCATTAGGAGAAATCGACTCAGCTACTTCAGTTCCTCAACAACAACCACATGAACACCTTAGGAAATGGACTCATGATCATCCATTGGACAACATCATTGGAAACCCCTCTTGTCCAGTATCAACACGAAAACAACTTGCAACCGATGCCTTATGGTGCTTCTTCAACTCCGTACTCTCTAAGGTCGAACCAAAAGATGTTAAAACGGCCATGAATGAAGACAGCTGGTTCAATGCCATGCAAGAAGAAATTCATGAGTTTGATCGACTTGATGTATGGGAATTAGTACCTGCTCCAGATTGTGCTATGATCATTACTCTAAAGTGGATCTTTAAAGTGAAGCTTGATGAACATGGTGATGTTTTAAAGAATAAGGCTAGATTGGTTGCAAAAGGATACCGCCAGGAGGAAGTTATTAACTTTGAAGAATCATTTACTCCTGTTGCTCGTATCGAGGCAATCAGAATCTTCTTGGCTAATGCTGCAAGTAAGAACATGGTAGTCTATCAGATGGACGTTAAGACGGCATTTCTGAACGGAGATCTTAAAGAAGTCGTCTACGTCAGCCAACCTGAAGGCTTTGTGAATCCAGAGCATCCTACTCACGTCTATCATTTGAAGAAGGCTCTCTATGGTTTAAAGCAAGCTCCAAGGGCATGGTATGATACGCTATCAAAGTTTTTTCTGTCTACCGGCTTCAGCAAAGGAGCAGTTGATCCAACATTGTTCACCAGGAAGTCAGGAAAACATTTAATTCACGTTCAAATTTATGTTGATGATATCATCTTTGCCTCGACTGACCCCAATGAGTGTGACCGTTTTTCAAATGAAATGGGTTCTAAATTTCAAATGTAAATGATGGGACAAATGTCATTTTTCTTGGGATTACAAATTTCACAAAGTCCCGGAGGCATTTTTATAAATCCATCTAAATATGCTAATGAGATTTTAAAGAAATTTGGATTTGATTCTAGTGACCCAGTCAACACTCCCATGATTGAGCGTACTAAACTGGATGAAGACCACTCAGGGATCATGGTAGACCAAACAAAATATCGTAGCATGATCGGATCCCTGATGTACCTCATAGCCAGTAGACCTGATATTCTGTTTGCTGTATGCATGTGTGCTAGATACCAGGCTAAGCCTACCAAAAAGCACCTTGAAGCGGTTAAACGGGTCTTTCGGTACCTCTAAGGAACCATCAATATGGGACTTTGGTACCCGAAGGACACCGGTATGTCACTAACAGCATATGCAGATGCAGATCATGCAGGGTGTCAAGATACTCGTCGAAGCACGTCTGGAGGTGCTCAGTTTTTGGGTGATAAGCTTGTGAGCTGGTCGTTAAAGAAGCAAATGAGTACTTCTATTTCCTCTACGGAGGCTGAATACATAGCCATGTCATCCTGTTGTGCTCAAATCCTATGGATGAGATCTCAATTAACTGACTATGGCTTTGATTTCAACAAAATCCCTCTGTACTGTGATAATAAAAGTGCTATTGCTCTCTCATGCAACAACATTCAGCACTCAAGAGCTAAGCATATCGACATTCGACATCATTTCATCAGGGAACAAGTGGAAAAAGGTGTGGTGGAACTCTACTTTGTGAGGACTGAATACCAATTAGCAGACATCTTCACCAAAGCTCTTCCTAGAGAATGTTTTGAGTTTATCCTTCCACGTCTTGGACTAAAGAGTTTACAACCGGAAACACTCAAGCGTCTTCAAGAGGAAGACGAGGAGTAAAGGTCTTTATTCATCTATCTCTTGTATATATTTATTCAAAAAGCAAAATACAAAACTTGAAAAACCCTCAAAAAGAAAATATAAAATTATAAAACTTTCAAAAATCCATAAAAATTATAAAATCTTGAAAAATTCCATAAATATTGTTATTCTGTCATGTTTTTCCTTATTCGATATCATCTACGGACTTTGTGTTGACATTCAAAGAATGTCACAGGGTTTTAGATGTTCTTCGAATGCACATAGTTTTTGTTAAAAAAAAAAAAAAAAAGAATAAGGCGGAGAAAAAATGGTGGTTTATTGTCATTTCAGACAGTAACCCGTTTTTAAAAGTAAAGAACAGAGCCATGCTTTATCTTATTTTTCAAATCTCATGCTCTGATTCTTAAAACAAAGGTTTGTCGTCTAAAAGACAAATGCTTATCCTTTCAAATATTTTTCCGTCTAATGATTCTTCTGAAAAATATTTGCTTTCTTTTGAAAACTTAATTGCTTTGAAAAATTCCTTGTACTCTACTACTCGTGTAAATCATTTGTGCTTGTCATCTGTCAAAATCTCTATATCTCAATCAACAACATGTGTCATTGATTGAGGGGGAGAATGATTTTATTCGAATTAAAAAGGTTATTTTTCAAATAATTGGCACGTAATCGAGCAAGGTTTATTCTTGAAAAACCAAAAGAAATTATGTTTTACACAGTTGACTCAAAACCTTTGCTTATATTATGTTTTCAAAAGACAATCATGCATGTGTAATAATGGAGTTTAAAGTCTCAAAATCCGATCTTTATCAGTCAAAACGTTTTCATAATCAAGTCACAATTCTCCTTTAAAAGCCTTCAAAATCAATTTAAATCTACAGAGATCACAAATCTCAAATGATTTGATAATTGTGATCAGGGGAGAATTTGTGATTTAAATTGGATTAAAACTGATAATTCGGTAAATGGTTTTATAAGGATGTACAAGCTCTCCTTTCCACATGTGCCAAACGATTTCAATAACTGCTAAGCACATGTTGAGGGGGAGCATCTATCTTAAACCACTAAGTTCTGAAATGTGATCATTTTACGTGCAGTATTTTCCCTCTAGTATGTGCAAAACTCTTTCAAACCTCGAGGCACATATTGAGGGGGAGCAAAATTTTGAAAACCTCATCCTTCCCAAAATGCTGTATCTACTTGATTTTATCTGGGAAGTGATGGTGATATCTTTTAGAAATTAGTAATTAAAGAAGATAATTAATCCTCTTGCCTCCGTGTGCCAAAAGATTTCATATACATGAAGCACATGTTTAGGGGGAGCTCTTTTTCTAAAAATATCTAAAACAATTCAGGTACAAAATGCTTTGATAATATATCACAAGTATCTGGATTGATTTTCAAATGTTTTTCAATTGGTTCCAATGGCAGATGAACAATACCAAATAGACCGACCAACTTTACTTTATGTATGGTGATATAAGGATGATAAGGTTAGGTATTTGTTCCCATGATCCGCCAGAACCGGAGGGATCTACCCAGGGACAATGAACTAGATAGTGTAGAAGTCCTTAGGTATGATGAAAAAAAAAGAAGGGAGAAAAGTGAGTTATGGGAAGAGTGCAGACTGAGACTGAGCTAGTACTTGAATAAACCCAACAAGGTTCTAGTAATGAAGTTTCGGTAAGCACTGAAGGGGTTGAAGAATGAAAAAGAATTGAATGTGAAAAGGGTGAAAAGAAATAGCCCTCCATTTATTCAACCTTAGGGCAGATACCGGGTTCAATTCATATGCTACTGATGGTTACCATGATAACATCGGTATTGAAGACAAGACGTCATTGACCCAGTGACGCACTGCACTTCAACTTCCCAATCCACTCAAGTTCCTCTTAAAAGGGTTTGTTTCATTCTCACGGGGAACCGACACTCTCTATCGACTCTCTCTTAGAGACTGTTAATATTGAAGAAGGAGACCCTCTCCCTAGTCTCCGAAAAAGGAACCAAAATATGCACAAATTGAGTCTAGAGCCACGAGATCATCAATAAATCTCATTAGGACACTTTCAATGAAGACCCTCTGTTTCACTCAATGTGGAAAGAGAGTTTATATCTTGAGTCCTACGCATTATCGTTGTGGTATTGCCAGAACATCCGAGTGATATGTAAACATATTCACAATGAAGATGGAAAGCCTTCTGGAGCCAACATCAAACAAGCTCCTGGTAGGTGGCATGTGAGATCTATTCAATAGATCAACCATGTGACAACTGAACAGAAACAATGGGGCGATTCAATCTTTTGAATCAATCCTGGTTCAGGTTATGGATTGACGGATACCTTTGAAAAACCGGTCGTTGTGCTTACAAACTCTTTTCATTAGCACATCGACCGTGTACGAATATTTCAAATCAAAAAGTGTCTATGATTGATAATTGATTTTCACTAAAACCTTCGTTGTATTGCAAAAACAATTTCTATTGAGCAATACACGATTGTTTTTCAAATATCTTTTTATCAATCAGTGAATCTCAATTCGCTGGTTCACTCACTCCGTGTTGTCTTCTTTGAGACGCTCCGGTTTGAGAACAGCTAGAGCAGCTGCGAAACCCTGTCAAGGAAATTCTTTGGAATTATACCTGATCACAGGCAGTACGTGTACTGATCAATGGGGAACCGTGGGCCGTGTACCTCAATTCAATGAAAGTGATCAAAGACACTTTCGTGCACTTTATTGCTAACTGTTGTATGCAGGTACGCCCGACGTTTGCAGCTGTTCAGAATGAAGCGATCAATCCATAGCCGCATGCTCACTCAACACATTCATCTCGAAAGAAATCATGATTAGTGCATCAATGACTCTGATATTTACACTCCATGCTTCTGTGTTGGGATATGAAAGTGCTGAAGATATCAAAGTACTGAAGATATAAAAGTACTGTAAGCTGCAAAGTACTGGAAGAAGTCAAATAGTCAAAGTACTGCTAAAGACAAAGTCAAAGTACTGCAAGTTAAAGTCAAAGTACTGCAAGAACAGAAGATCTGTTATATTCGTTTATGGAAAGTATTGTATTCCATGTTTAGATTACTTGTCGTACAAGGTTATCAATTGTAAACCGACTAGGATATTCTTGAGCCTATAAAAGGACTCCTAGATTGGCTTTAGAGGTACGATTTCAGAAAAAGAGTTTTAGAGTTTACGAATTAAGAGTTTAGAGAAAAGTTCGAATATCTTAGAGTTGTATTAGAGTATCTGCATAATAAGCAGATTTAGAGTTTTATTAATAAAGTTTCTTTTTAGCTTTGTTAAGTAAATTCCGCGTACTTAATAAAGATTGCTCAGTGTTTCTTTGTTAATAACTTAGGATTTATCCGAGGTTATTAAACCTTAACAAGCTAGTTAAGTTAGTTTGATTAAAGTATATCGATCCAACATTCTGCTACACTGCTGCCAATATCATGAATCAATTAAAGCTTCCGCTACTCTGATGAGAATACATCATGATCCAGAATGTGAGCATGTCGGTCCAAAAGTCACAACATCACATGATACCAACACCACAATGGAAGAGTCAAAGATTAATGTCAGCTGATATTCTCAATGATGGCTCGAACCTCATCATTACGTGGATCAGTTAAAGACCTCCACTTGAATTATCCAAACATGCAAAACATGAAGAATCAAAGACTACGAGCTACTGAGCAAAGAACTTAATCAAGAATCCTCGAGCAATCTAATGTAATATCAGTTTGTATTCATTGTAAATTGAGGTGACCTCCCTTAGGGGGGGATTGTTAGGAATTAGAAAATTTAGTCGTTAAAGAGTCGGTCACCTCAAGTATATGTATTCATTAGAATGCTCGTAGTCGTAGTCTAGTTATATTAATAAGGAGGTTATTATGTATCACCGTGGAGGACGGACGGGTCTTTACCCACTGTATGCCTGATCCACAGCCCATAGGTGGCGTTTGTTTGTAAGAAACTATAAATACCCTCTACCTCCCAAGGTAGAGGGTTGGAGCTTCAATACCATTTTTTTTGTGTCACATAGTTCCCAACTCTCTTCCCTTTCTCTCTCTAGAACTTTCTCTCTCTAAACACTTTGGAACGCCTACTTGAATTATGGTTTAGTGTGTTTGTGAAATCCTATAACTAACATATGGAATGGATGTTTACAGGTTTTCTGGAAAATTAAGACCTGAGAAATTACAAAAATTTGTAAGTAGCACACAAAATGAGAGAAAGTAAGATAAGTGGTTTCTGCTCCTCCTGACGCCGTCAGGTAGCAATCGTGACGCAGTCAGGTTATCCTGACAGAAACTGGTCTGCTGCATTTTTCTGGAAAAATTCTGGAAAATTTATACCTTTAAAATCTAGGAAAAATTCCTGCAAAACATCCATTATGACTCGATACAAGCATTTGACTCTAACAAACACACATATATATCTTTTTCAAGAATTGTAATTATCATGTTCACGTTCTTTTAAAAAGGTGTGCAATCCTCCCTACACTTATCCTTTTTGCAAAATACCTTTATATGTAATTAAGACGAGGTTAAAGATAAAATAAAGCATTTTCACAAATTCAAACATGAGAATAAACAATCAATGAAAAGATATATGACACACAAACAAGCAAACAATTAAGCATGGGTTGCCTCCCACGAAGCGCTTTTCTTTATTTATAAGTCTTGTAGCTAGACTCGAAGTTGTGCCCCTACGTACCTATGTAAGTAAGCTTATCCTCAAGAATGTCATAGGGATCAAACTTATCTTTTAAGTTCCTAGTGGTACACTTAGTTCAGTACGCCTTTTCAAATTTTTCTCCATTGGGGTCATAGATTGTCATCTTAATGTGCCATTCTGCGTTACCATCACTAGGTGGTCAATCCCAATTCCACTTATGCTTAGGTTTCCTACTCTCAACTTTCCACTTATTCAGGACAAGATTAACGGGCAAGCTTCCTAGGAACTCAGTCATCTTCCTAAATATGAAGGCGTCCTCAAACGAGTTCACTTCTATATCCCTATCCAATTCTTGGTCATGGAAAGTTGAATTACTAACAAAGGTCTCCTCTAGATAGAAGGGTCATTGGAGACCTATGAAATCCTTATTAATCCAAGGCGCATATCTAGATGGTGTTCTATCTAACATGATCTCGTAGGGAATTTCTTTCTCTTTGTAGTAGATATGCTTCTTGACATCATAAATTGACCTAGCATTCCCTTCTCCTACTACTATTTTAGACATCTTACAATCAATGATGGCACTAGCGGTAGCTAAGAACCCTCTTCCTACTAACAACGGGCATGTCGGGTCCTTATTCATGTCTAGCACATGGAAATCCACCAAAAGAGTCAATTCACCTACATGTATTACCATGTCTTTAATTATTCCTACCGGATATGCAATACTACCGTCCGCTAGACCTAAGATGGTTTCCCTTGGCTCTATCTTACCTAGGTTAAGGCTTCTATGGAGGGACAACGGAAGAAGATTGATGCTCGATCCTAAGTCGGCTAAAGTGTTGAAAGGTTTGGAGTTTCCAAGCCTACATGGAAGAATGAATAGCCCAAAATCATCTAACTTCTTAGGTAACTTATTTTGCACGAATACGAACCCACGTTCTCCTAGCTTTAGTTCTTGCTCATATTTTTCTATTAAAGCATTGTAATAAGGTGCATGAGCCAAGACTTCAAGAACCGGTTTTTCTTGGTGGAGTTCGTTGTACTCCTCCTCTAGATTAGGTTTGGGTTCTTGGTTGACGGGTTTCTCAAGAGTTAGTTGGACCAATGGTTCGGGTCCTTGGTACTTCATGAGGTATCGCTTGGAACCCGTGTTGATGGCGTTAACCGGATGAACTTTCGGGTGTGAAAGGCATGGATATGCACTCTACCAAGGTGAGCAAGAACATGAAGTTGATGAAATCGAATTCACTTTTAGGTTCTTTATAGTGTCACTTGGTAGTGCTCCAATTTCCCGGTCATTGAAGGCTTTTAAGAGGGCGTCGAGCTTGTTTGTCATCTCACCTTGTCGTTACTTGAAATCAGCTTCAAGCTTAGTCAATCGAGTTTCTTGAGATGACATGAATCTAGACACAATTGCCTCAGAACTAGCGGAGTTCCCGGTATTTGGAGGGTTGAACCTATTAGGTGGACTAGATGAGCTTTGGGGTGGGTTTGAGTTTTGGTTCCACTTAAGGTTAGGGTGATTCCTTCATGAGGGGTTGTAGGAGTTTCCTAAGTTGTTTTGTTCGGCCTTGAAAGTGTACCACTTTTCTCCCGCTCCGTCGGTACGCGTGGAGGCGTAGTTCGCAAAAGATTGTTCGGGGAGTCTTGTGTAATCACGAGTGTCGTGGGGACCACTACACAACTCACAATGTAGAGTGAGTTTGTTCACATAATGCGAAGACTTAGGATTTTCGTAAGAGCTCATTAGGAATTTGACTTGATCTTCAATTTCGAGCATCCTACGATCGGAAGTTTGTGAGTCAATAGGAGGCAAGGAGATTGCCTTGACGGTTTTGGGCAACTCACGGGGGTCATTCCAACTTTCATTGTCATAGAGAGCAAGGTCCTCTATTGTACCCCACGATTCTTCCGCGGTGAGGTCACTAAGTTTACCACCGGCCGCTTGGTCGATGGATTGCTTAGTTGAGAAGTTGACATGATCATAAAAGATTTTGACTTGAAGCCAAAGATCGATGCCGTGATGAGGGACTTTATGGAACAAGTCCTTGAATCGAGTCCATGCTTCGTAGAGAGATTCACCTTGACTTTGTTGGAACATCAAGATTTCATTCCTAAGCTTAGTAGTTCTCCCCGGTGGGAAAAATTTGGCAAGGAAACGAGTAGTGAGATCAACCCAACTTGAGATGGAGCCGGCGGGAAGTCGCTCAAGCCAATTACTAGCTTGGTCCCATAGAGAGAATTAGAAGAGACGCAAGCGCGTGGTCTCCCGAGTAGTAGCATCGAGGTCGATGGAATCGAAGATTTTAAGCAAATCCTTAAGATTCTGATTAGGATCTTCGGAACGAAGTCCATGGAATGTACATCCGTTTTGCACCAACCGGATGGTGTCGGATCACATGGCCGTAGTTTGAGCTTGATCGGGGAGCTCAATGGTGTTCCTATAGCCTCAGTGGCTTGGTCTAGAGTATTCACCATGAGTACGGGCTCTTGGCGGGTCATTTGGTGGTGGGTTGATGAGTGGTGGTTAATTATCACCTTCCATGATGAAAAATGATGGGGTTATTAACAATTTCACGAAGAAGGGGGATAGACTACGAGGAAGCTAAAAATGAGAAAAAAGAATCTTACTTGATAGAAATCAAGCAAGGGAACCTAAACGAGGTGGAAATCTAACTAGCAATTCTATTCCCCGGCAGTGGCGCCAAAAACTTGATACGCGTACAACGCGCGCTCGGGGTCATAGGAAACTTCCTTTTCTTGGAGCAAGTTTTTCAACCACCTAGGCAGTGAACCTAATCGTTGTAGTGTAGTATTAGGGTAAGCCTCGGGATTGATATCGTTCTCTAGGGAAATTGGAATTCTAGTGAGAAATTACTACGCTAAGGTTGAGGTTGAGGAAGATTATTTTTTTTATCTTTTTTATATTTTTTTAGAAAATAAAAGGTACGATCTCGGGGTATTGGATTTCGGGGGTGGTACTTCTACCGATTACTCTACTTATCTAATTATCTAATTTAAGGGGTAGTCTATGTCTGTTGAAGTGTGCTCGTATGATGATTAAAGATGTGTCTACCTAGATACTATTACTCCCTAGTTATCTTTTATTGATGGTTGAATTGTCACGTCCTTATTCTTAACGCGTTGTGTTTTCTAAGGTCGTAGGGTGTGCTTTTATCCCTAACTCTTTGAAGCTACCTAAGGTTAGCGACTACGAAATCTCTAGGATTCATAAACTTAACACTAAGGTTATCTTTGGATATTTAGCCTACAATTCCACTAGTAACTATAAGCTAAGGTTCAACAAAGAATAATCAAGCATTAAAAACACAACGATGGCTCTAAGCACTCCTAAGCCAATTACAATTAAGATAAGAGACAACCAATCAATATTCAATAACTAGGTTTCATAGATCTAAGCAAACACACAAGTAAATTAGCCGGACATGTTAAACATGAAAGCATACATACATTCAATTGAAGACATAATGAAATCAAGGGAATAAATAACTTATCTCGATGTAAAATAGGGGATTAGAACCCTAAAATACTGTCCAAAATGGACTACAATCGTTTTAGGTTTTTACTCCACAAGTCCCCATCTATAAAATTCTGAAAATTCTAATTCTATATATAGAGTTACAACTGCGATGGCGTCACCTTTTAATTGTGATGCCGTCAGATCTCCGCCATTAGGGTTTCGTCTTGGCCAAGTCAACTTTGGGACGGCGTCACGTTGTGGTTGTGACGCCGTCAGCTTCAACTTCTGACGTTGTCTGAGTCTAAATCTAGGCCATCTGGGATGAAAAGTCTTCATGATGCCCTACTCTTCAAAGCCTGACGCCGTCAGGTGCAAAATAGCAAATTCACTCCTGAGCCGTCACAAATATTGGGACGGCGTCACCCTTTGTTTCTGACGCCGTCAGGTGCACTTCCAGCAGCTTGAGTGTCTTGATCTTGACTTTAGCCATTTTCTTCACATATTCACGCCTTTTCGTCCAAATAAGCATCTTTCCAGCATTTTGCCTTCAAGAGAGCTAAAAAGTGAAAAGGAATGGAATTAATCAGTAACGGATATAAAAGTGGGCGATTAAGGGCTTAAATGACCTCTTAAAAGTGTACATTTTAAATCCTTATCAATTGCTTTGACACGAAACTTCCCCTAACTTAGGTTGTCAAAGTCTTCATGTGTATATTGAAAATCTACAAAACAAAGGTTAGAAAACAAGTTTATAATGCATAATTTCATGCAAATAAGACTCAAGTTAGTAGTAAATAAGTCTTTTGTTGCACGGATCCCACGGTTCCCTCCTTGGAGGGATCCGTCTGACTGTAAACAAAATACAGCAATGGTGATGTAACAAATGATGTTAACATCAAAATGAGATATGTATTTAAGGTAACAAACATACTCTCAAGAAAATATGGCACATAACATGTAATCTCATTCAATAAAACATACAAGAAATGATCTACAAAGAAAAAAAAAAGAAAAAAAAAAACACTAAGAGAATGATTTAAACATGAAATGTGATTCCTAAAAGATTTAAGTTAAGCTTAAGACTAGGACACCGCTTGAATCCTTAAGCTCACGATTGTTTAGGTTTGTTGACCTCATCGAAACGTTCGAGGAGGTGATAAAACATGAAACGTTGCTCTTCACGTAGTTCATGTATCAAGCCTTCAACGTGTTGACAATGATAACAATCCTTGTCATGGCTTGGAAAAGGTGGTGGTAGACATGAAGCGACTTGATGTGGAGGATCAAGTGAAGAGGGTTGAGGATCCTCAAAAGAAGGAGGGATTGGTGGAGGCACATTCAATGATGGCTCAACAAAGGATGATGGTGGAGGTAGAGAGGTGTCAAATTCCATGTGGTCTGGTGGTTTACTTTGATGATTCCTCATAATCCAAAATGGACCATTTGAGGTAAGTGTTTATTCAACACCTTGGTTTTGTTGCACAATCTTCTATATTGAAGAGAGTGTCGGTAATGGTGGAGGATGAGATGGCCTAGGAGGTAAGTTCTCTAAGTTGTAGAGATGTGGAGATGATTGGGAAGTGGTAAATGATATGGCTCGAGGCACCAAAGATGATGGTTGGCTGGAAATGGGTGTGTTTGGTTTAGTAGGAATTGTGGTATTTGGTGATGATATTTTTGTGGTAACGGGAGATGATTCGGTTGAGGAAATTTCGTGTACAACACGAGCAAGTTTCTTGGGTGGTCCTTTGGTGGATGAGTTAGCACTAGGAGCTTTCCTCATGATGAAATGACTAAGGAAAAGGTTTCTAAATGCTGAGAATTAAGTTGTGGTTGATGACTAAGAAGTTCTAACAAGATGACTTATAAAGGGAAGGATTTGGGAAGTGCATTATAGACTTAAGCTACTAAGATCCTTAGAAATGTGATGATTTTCATGCACAAGGGTCAACTACAGATTTGAACTGATGTATGAGTTTAATTAAGACAATATGGAGTGTTCAAGTTAGCAAGGAGAGCTTGAAATGATTGTTTTAGGTAGGATTTGCTGAATCTGTCACCCGAATCCCACGGTTCTCTCCAATGAGGGATCCGTCTAGGCTAATCCTAGGGATCCGGCTCTCAGTAGCTAAGAAAGAAGGAAATTTATCTTTGTAGATTCTAATACCTATACATACTGAGTGTCTCAGTCTTCTTAAGTATTTTAAATGAGGTGTGACTTAAGTGTTCAAGGATAATCAGTGGTGGTAGCTAATGATTGCCTTTTATGGAAGGAAAATGAGACTTTATGACCACCAATGGGTGATAAAGGATGACACTAGGAATATTGATAGTGTCAAGTGATGTTAAATGATCCTAAAGATCAGATGGAAACTTGGGATAAAATTTGAAAATTCCTTAAAAATTATAAGAATTGAAAAACTAGTTTTTGACCCATTTTGAGGTAGAGATGACTAAAATCAATTTGCTAAATTGAGAGATTTATAAAACTAGATGTGTTGACATGTGAGAGATGATGTGTGAGTATAGGAGTGGAAGGATGATGAGTTTTGGTGATATGATAAATTAAAAATCATTTTGTGTGTGATCCTAAATGAGCTATGAGTGAGTGTGAAGCTTACTAAGCTTGAGGAAGGCTTAAGTGGTCCTTAGGCCTTATGTTTAGCTAGTGTGAAGTGATCTAGTGAGCTATTTTGATGTGTGGGGTTCTACATTGTAAATCTGTCACCCCGGATCCCACGGTTCCCTAAAAGGAGGGATCTGTCTAGTATATCTTTAGGGATCCGGCAACTGCAGATCGGAAGCATCACAGAAAATAATGCATATTTTGCACTATACTATGTATACCAATTTCTATTGGTCCCTACTCTAAACAACACCAAAAAAGCAAAATATCTCATAAACCATATCATAAAAAGGGTAGTAATGATAATATCCAAACAACCAAAATAAAGCATTTCACAAACATAAGTGATACGCGTACAACGCGAGTTCGGGGTCAAAGGAACTTCCTTTTCGTCGAGCAAGTTTTTCAACACCCTAGGCAGTGAACCTAATCGTTGTAGTGTAGTATTAGGGTAAGCCTCGGGAATTGATATCGTTCTCTAGGGGAATAGGAATGCTAGTGAGAAATTACTACGCTAAGGTTGGGGTTGAGGAAGATTATTTTTTTTATCCTTTTTTATGTTTTTTTAGAAAATGGAAAGGTACGAATCTCGGGGTTTGGGTTTGGGGGTTGGTATTTCTACCGATTACTCTACTTGTCTAATTATCTAATTAACTAAGCTAAGGTGAGTGTAGTCTATGTCTATTGTTGTGTGCTCTTATGATGATTAAGAATGTGTTTACTTAGATGCTATTACTCCCTAGTTATCTCCTATTAATGGTTGAATTGTCACGTCCTTATTCTTAACGCGTTGTGTTTTCTAAGGTCGTAGGGTGTGCTTTTATCCCTAACTCTTTGAAGCTACCTAAGTTTAATGACTACGAAATCTATAGGATTCATAAACTTAACACTAAGGTTATCTTTGGATATTTAGCCTACAATTCCACTAGTAACTATAAGCTAAGGTTCAACAAAGATTAATCAAGCATTAAAAATACAACGATGGCTCTAAGCACTCCTAAGCCAATTACAATTAAGATAAGAGACAACCAATCAAAATTCAATAACTAGGTTTCATAGATCTAAGCAAACACACAAGTAAATTAGCCGGACATGGAGAACATGCAAGCATACACACAAACAATTGAAGAAATGATTGAATCAATGAATTAAAACACTTATCTTGTTGTAAAATAGGGTATGGAACCCTAAGATACTGCCCAAGACAGCCTTGGTTCGGTTTAGGTTTTTACTCCACAAAACTACCTCCCCAAAAACTGAAAAATTCAGATTCTATATATAGTGTTACAAAATGCGTCGGCGCCACTCTTTAATTGTGACGCCATCGGGTCGCCGCCATTAGGGTTTCGTCTTGGCCACGTCAACTCTGTGACGGCGTCACCTTATGCTCGTGACGCCATCGGCTTCAACCTCTGACGCCGTCTGGATCCAAATCTAGGCTGTCTGAGTTGCGATGCCCTACTCTTTTAAACCTGATGCTGTCACTTGTAAATAAGCAATTTGGCTACTGAGTCGTCTCAAGATGTGTCGCGACGGCGTCGCAATTAAGCCGTGACGACGTTCCCTTTCAATTCTAGCAGCTTGAGTGTCTCGATTCTTGACTTTGGCCATTTTCTTCATATATTCGCGCCTTTTCGTCCGAATAAGTGTCATTCCAGCAATTTGCCTTCAAGAGACCTAAAAAGTGAAAAGGAACGAAATTAAGTAGTAACGGATACAAAAGTGATCAATTAAGGGCTTAAATGACCCCTCAAAAGTGTACCTTTTTAAATCCTTATCAAATATCCCTACACTTGGTATTTGCTTGTCCTCAAGCAAATGTGCTTTTGGCCAATTAATTTATAAGTCAGGGGTCATGAAACATTAGTTTAGAACGATTCACAACACATATAAGCCCCGCAAAAGTCATAACAAGCACGGAAATTACATACTAGCACCTCACAAGTGGTGTTTGGATACTCTCATCTCTCGGGTGTATATGAAATATATCAAATTGGAAATGGAAGATAAACACTCATTAACCGGTCCTAGTACATAGATTACCATAGGCTTGAGACTAGATAAAACCTCCATCGATTTGGCGTAAGCACCTAGGAAAGACTATCCAAGAGGTCTTTTAAAGGGTTGTAACATTAGGCTTACGGTAGGGAAACAAAGGGTTTGGTGAGATAGGCGATTTAGTGGTGGCAAGTCAAAAATCTTTATGTTACAAGCATGCGAAGAATGGCGTTGCTAAGCCAAGACTCGACACTCTAAACTCTATATAAATTGAAACAAACAAACATAAATTTAAAGAAAGATGTAGAATGGTAGCCCGTTTTTTTTTTTTTTTTTTTTTTTTTTTTTTTTTTTTTTTTAACATACACTTTTACTCTACCATCCTCTATGATAACATCAAAATGATAGGGATTTATAGGCACATCCTTACACTTGAGTTTTTATCACTCTAACACTAATTTGACCTGAATTGAAAGGATCAAAACACTTGGAGTACATTATTATGCAAATAAAGGGAATTTGTATTTAACGTTCCCTTCCCGTCATTTCATAAAATTAAACTTTTCCCATGAGTCCCAATCGTCCCAAAACTGTGTACAAAGGATATGACTCGACTTAGCAACTGATGCAAGCAACTAGATAATTGAACTAAGGGTTTAGTATGATAACAATAATGCACTAAAAGTGAGTGCATACAAGGTAGGCTAAGGCGATTTGGTGTATATTTGGGGGTGGATTGTAAACAATGTTCTTCATTGATATTCCAGAAAACCGAAACATCACGAGAACCGCAAAAAGTATAGGCTCTGAGGGGTTAACTAGCGGTATCGTGTACTAAAGATGAGTACAACGCAAGGGTGTGGGGGAATTACTCAACCGATGTGGAAGAAGTAATTATAATACGGGTATCAAACAAGGGTTATCCTAATGCCTCTTATCATTTAGTTATTCCTAACTACACAAGTGTAGTCTCACTAGCGATCTCGGAATGCATCACAAAACAAGTTCTAGAATCTATTATACTACCGGTACACACTCGAAGCATTAAAGTGGAATGCTTTAATTCCCACAAATCTAAAGGCGATCCTCACATTTTGGGTGGAATTTAAGTGGTAAAGGGTTTTGTGCTAGTCATATAACTTCCTATCCATGAGACGCTTTATTAAGACTAATGGCCCACTCCTACATGTCATGAAAAATTTTAAATTTGGTGCCAAAATTACCATAACCAATATTTTCTCATGGTTTATTACACAAATGAAATTGGACAAGGCAAATAATCAAGGATAAGCATAGTTTCAAAGTTCCCATTTTATTTTCCCTCCCTACACTTAAACTGAACATTGTCCCCAATGTTCTCCGAAAGTATCAATGTTATGATAATGGAAGGTAATAAAACGAAAGAAACTAGTACTCCCCTGATTAGCTCGGTAGGATCCGTGTGAAGTAGTGGTTAAATCTTTCTTCAAGAAGAGTGTTTGCGTGAAAAACTCCTTCCAATCTTACGTATCTTCTTCTTGATAAATTAAACCTACACACTTTAAGAAAACAGACAACCCAATGCATTAAACTGAACAAAGAAAAATCACAACAAGATGTAATTCCAGACTTAAATAAGATATAATGCTTGTGGAATGGATGTTTGCAGATTTTCTGGAAAACTAAGACCTGGAAAATTCCAAAAATTTATAAGTAGAACAGAAAACGAGAGAAAGTAAGATAAGTTATGCTCCTCCTGACGCCGTCAGGTTGCGATCCTGACGCCGTCAGGTTATCCTGACAGAAACTGGTCTGCGATTTTCTAGAAAAATTCTGGAAAATTTATATCTTTAGAATCTGAAAAAATTCCTGCAAAACATCCATTATGACTCGATACAAGCATTTGACTCTAACAAACACACATGTATATCTTTTCAATAATCGTAATTCTCATGTTCACGTTCTTTTAAAAATGCGTGTAATCTTCCCTACACTTATCCCTTTTGTAAAATACCTTTATATGTAATTAAAGAGAGGTTAAAGACAAAATAAAGCATTTTTACAAATTCAAACATGAGAATAAACAATCAATAAAAGATATATGACACACAACAAGCAAACAATTAAGCATGGGTTGCCTCCCAAGAAGCGCTTGCTTTTGTTCGAGTCACGAGCTTGACTCTACCCTTATTTAACGGATAAAGGGGAAGTTTTTTCTACACTTAAGCTTAAGTGCGGGTGATAGTAGCGATACACACCCTTAGGGTGGAAATTTGCTACGTGAGGAGAGGGTGATGGGTGATTTATATGCTCAAAGGGGTGTGCTCCATTCATTCTAACCTTACCTAATTTTATGGGTGTAGCGGGTGAATCAAATCTCTCTCCGAAAAATGGATCATCTTCTATCAACTTCAAAAGATTCTTAGTTAATGATCCATCTTGACCTAATAAAACCGGTTTAAATCCATAATGTTTATTGTTATCAACCATGAATGGGTTATATAAGTGTGTAAGGTCGTGGGTTACTCCTATATTAGCTTCCACTCTACATGGCCTAGAGTCTATCACCTTTATCAATAAACTACCTGGACTATTTGTTTTGATGGATGGATTGGGGCCAAATTCAATTCCAAGATTCACATCTAAAGTCAGAAAATTGGGTAAGGTTTTTGGTTGAGGCTCCGGTTCATCAAAATTAGGAACTTACCTAGGACTAAGAGAGAGGTCATGACAACAAGCATCTAAACCTACATTCTCTAGTGGCGTTTGGTCCAAAGGTTCTATATCAATCGGGGTTCCTATAGTCTCTTCTACTTCTTCTAGGTAAGTTATAGGCGATGTGTGCTCCTCAAGTGATGGTAGGGCTTGTGGGCTTGGAGTTTCCACCTCATTCTCTATTATATCTAGATCTCCTAAATGTTCATCATGTGTTTTAGTATGATCTAACCTAAATATACTCCTAAGTATCTCAAATCATTCTTTAGCCATTTCAAATTCTTGGTCCTATTCATAAGAATCATTCTAAAAAATTTGATCACTAAATTCTATTTTCCTAAAGGATTCCTCACGCGTGTCATATGTTTTGAAATCTATCCCACGCATGCAACTAGGTAGTTCAACTATAACCATCTCACAATCTTGTTCGGGTTTAGGTTCCATGTTCTTAAAAACTAGGTCTTTTTGATCATGATGCCTAAGGTTGGATAAATCTTCCTTATCCATTTCGTCAAGTTGTGACAACTGATGGTTTATGCTTAGGAGGATTTTCTCAAAAAATTTCCAGAGGGTCTCACTAAAAAGAGTTGATTCTGACAATGATCGTTGAATAGAAGCCACACAAGCACAAAATTTATCAAATCCATCCAACCTTACACCCGTCTCCTTTTGGATATCTCTAAGATCACTCAAAAATTCATTAGAACAATAAAAAGCAATCCAATCTACGAAATTCAATTGTTCCTCATTTGTTAATGATTCAAATGCAACTTCACTTGCCATAGCAACAAATGAAAAGGGTTTTACGAACACAAACACAAAGAAGAGGGATAAACTATAAGGAAGCTAAAAATGATAAAAATGCTTACTTGATAGGAATCAAGCAAGGGAACCTAAACGAGGTGGAAATCTAACTAGCTATTCTATTCCCTGGCTGCGGCGGCAATAACTTGATACGCGTACAACGCGCGTTCGGGGTCAAAGGAACTTCCTTTTCGTCGAGCAAGTTTTTCAACACCTTAGGCAGTGAACCTAATCGTTGTAGTGTAGTATTACGTTAAGCCTCGGGAATTGATATCGTTCTCTAGGGGAATAAGAATGCTAGTGAGAAATTACTACGCTATGGTTGGGGTTGAGGAGGATTATTTTTTTTATCCTTTTTTATGTTTTTTAGAAAATGGAAAGGTACGAATCTCGGGGTTTGAATTTGGGGGTTGGTATTTCTACCGATTACTCTACTTGTCTAATTATCTAATTAACCAAGCTAAGGTGAGTGTAGACTATGTCTATTGTTGTGTGCTCTTATGATGATTAAGAATGTGTTTACTTAGATGCTATTACTCCCTAGTTATCTCCTATTGATGGTTGAATTGTCACGTCCTTATTCTTAACGCGTTGTGTTTCTAAGGTCGTAGGGTATGCATTTATCCCTAACTCTTTGAAGCTACCTAAGGTTAATGACTACGAAATCTCTAGGATTCATAAACTTAACACTAAGGTTATCTTTGGATATTTAGCCTACAATTCTACTAGTAATTATAAGCTATGGTTCAACAAAGACTAATCAAGCATTAATAACACAACGAATGACCTATCGCAATACTCGGTCAACCACAATTAAGATAAGAGACAACCAATCAATATTCAATAACTAGGTTTCATATTATCTAAGCAAACACACAAGTAAATTAGCCGGATGATTCGTGTAAAGTGAGTGGTGAAAAACAAACACAATATCAATATATCAAATTAACCGTGAAACCCGACAAATCAACCTTTTAGGAAAAAGGTTAACTTGCCAAATCTCACGAGTGTGATAAAAGTGATACCGGAAAAGTGATTTCCCGGGTCGTGTCCCAACGAGGTGCGAATGGAAGGATTCGTTGAGTTTCGTGATTTGAACTTGAATTGGTTTTAATGATTTGTTTGATTTGAATTACGTTTTCTTTAAATTAATGAACGGGAAGGTAATTAAGGCAAGGGAACCCTAATAAACTAAAAATAAACTATCACTAAGCCTAAGGAATGATAAAACGAAGCTACACTAAGTCCTAGGGTGCAAAAACTAAAAAACGTAAAAACCGAGAAACAACCCGAGCCATAAAAGTAAAAGTTTTGAAATTTAAGGGCTACGGGTGTGAAATCAATTTTCCTACGTTCTATTTGACTAAAAATAATTTTAGAAAAAAGCCGGGAATTTTTTTGACTTTTAAATTATTTTCTACGAATTTAAAACTAGTTTACTCTAATTAAATGATTAAAAATATTAAACTAATTTTGAAAAATCTGAAAAAATTCACTAAAAGTACTTCTAACTAAGCTAAACCCAAGAAAAATAAGAAACAGTTTGGTTGTTTTGTAAATAAGCTGCAAAATAAGCTACAAAAGGCTTATAGTCAAAACTGCCCAAGTGCCTTAAATGACTTGTTTGTGTAAAATCCAACGAGACAAGTCCCAAGGGCGCGTTGGTTGAGGTGTTGTGTTATGAGGTGGGTGGCCGGGGTTCAACTCCCAGCAATGAAAAATTTTTTGAACATTTTTTTTTTCAATTTTGCTTTTCAGAACTTAAAGACACAATCCAACTAAGCACTTTTTGTGAAAACTTTACTCTAGAAAACCAGTTAATAAGCTGCTTGTACAGCTTATTGGGTACAACTTTGGACAGAAAAGCAAACACACCTTATAGCTACTGTCAACAAACAACATTAAACAAAACCATTTTTTTTCCTTTCAGAAACTACTTAAAGGGATTAACCTGCAAATCTTTCTTAAAAATCAATTCTTGAAAAGCTTGAAACAAGCTGTTTGGAACAGCTTATTCCAACAGCCAAACACCCTTTAAGAGGGTAACAATCTCTGAAACTGTTTTTTTTTAGTCACAAGCCTTGGACACCTTTATCAAAACTAAATGAAGACTTAACTTTGGTAAAAAAAAACAGATTTGAAAGGTACAATAAGCAGTTATCTAAATAAGCACTGAGTGCTTATTTTTGACAGAAATGAGACAAATGCTAAAAAAAAGGGTGTTTATTAACTTAACTAAACATTACAATACTGAGACTTTGAGATGGAAAATCAGCTGAACTTAATTTTTTTTTAAGCTAAAACCTACTGAGATAAGCTAAAGGGCAATGGGGATAAGCAGTTGGCTCAAGGAAATTAACTAGAAAATCCTAAAACTAAGAAGAGTGGGGATAAGCACTAAGTTATTCTAATAAGCACTAAGGGAAGATTAAAAAGCCAAATCCTAACTATACTTCATCTAAGCTACCTTGTAATCTCCTAAATAAGCTAGATAAGCTACTGTTAAGCGAAACATAAAAGAAAAAAAATGACCTGTTGCTGCTGATGTGCAGGCTGCGAGACAGCCTAAGGGCTACTGTTTGAGCTTATTTATAAGCTGAAAGGGAGTCCTTGAAAGCAATAAAAAGCTGCACAGGTAGTGTTAAGCTAGCATAGATGTTAAAACTAACAAATAGGACCCAAGAAAAAGCTGTTTACAGCTTAAAATTAAGCTGAGACCAGCTTGTTTTGACCACCTTTTTTACTGATACAGAACAGGTTGAACAGCTAATGAAGGTTTTTAACATTGATTTCAATGATGCTAGAGGTAAGTTTAATACATGAAACTGAAACTAAAGTTGGTTGGGGTTGCAAATATTTGGGAGAAACAGAAATTTCAAATTTTGAAGATCAAATAAGTTGATAAAGAGGCACAAGATCAGCAGCAAACTACTGTCCTGTGCAGTTTTAGAGAGACAGCAAAAACGATTTTTTATCTCTAAACTTTTACCAAACTCATGTAACCATTTCCAAATTCCTTGTGACTGAGCTAAAATAACTTAAGTGAGTTTGAATCAGTAAGTCAAACAGGCAAAAAAAAGGATTCAGACCAGTTTAAACGCATAAACAAACACCCCTTTTTGCAAAGACTCAAGCTACCATTTTTTTGTGATTGATCTAAAAATCTTTTAACAACCTTTCAGTAAGCTAAGATAAACATTTAACAAAACATGAAACTAAAAAAAAAAAATACTTTCATTGATTAAAAAGAAATTACAATAAAACTGAGATACAAGAAAACTAAATTTTTTAAAGAAAAACTAGGGGGTGTTAATATAGGATTTGGATTGAACCCATATGAGACCTTAGGGATTAAAACTGCCAAAACTAAAAATTCAGGGACCACTCGTGTAATTTCTGATAAGTATAATCCAAGGGCCTAAATTTGACAATCTCAAATAATGCAAGGACTGAATCTGCCAAATTGTGAAACCTGAGGGGTAAACTTGTAATTTTCCAAAGATTATCAAAAGGACCAATTTTTTTGACAAGTTAAATTTTCCCAAGGACCAAAAATAATAATTTTCAAATTAAAAATGTCCTGGGGTAATTCCTGTCAATCTTTGAAATTTCAGGGACTAAAGTTGCCATTTTGCAAAATTAAATTTTATAAGGCTAATTTTGACAACTTGAAAATCCCTGAGGGCCTTTTATGAAAAATTAACTTGTTTTGAATAACCAGGGACTAGATTTGACAATTTATGCATAAAATACAGTCTAAATATTTTTCTGTCTTTTTGAGACTTTTCAGAGTGTTTTTGACTGTTTTTGCAGTGCAGATGGAATAAAAATGATGAGTATTTACACACTCATCAATCCCCCACACTAAAACATTGCTAGTCCCTAGCAATCTTTTGAGAAAAGTTAATGGATTTGAATCTCTTTACCAAAAGCCATTACTTCTGGAGTAGCCAAATGTTTCAGTTCAAGTAAGAACTATGGTACACTGATAACCATATGATTTTGAGCAAATCACCAGCTTTCAACGGTTTTGATTTGTCTTTACCAGAAGCCGTTTGCTTCTGGACTAGCCAACTCTTAGATAAACTATCTTTGGTGAGTCGATTACCAATTATGGTTTTCCAACTGCCTTTACCACAAGCCATAAACTTGCGGGCTAGCCAACTCTTCACTAATTAAAGATATGGTGAGCTGAACACCATACAATTTTGGGCAAATTGCAAGCCGTCAACGGATTTGAGATATCTTTACCAAGAGCCGTTTGCTCCTGGATTAGCCAATCCTTTTGTTTATTAGACATGGCGGACTGATAACCGTAAGCTGAGTAAGTGCAAAACACTTACTTCCAAAAAAAATTTTTGGCCAAAAATGGGGGAATAAGATGGTAATACATATGATAAAATTCGTGAGAATTCCCCCCACACTAGAAATGAATATTGCCCTCAATATTCAAAGTACCGGCGGTTATGCCGAAACATAGAACGTAAAAGGGAAATACTACGGCCATTATTTGATTTTTTTTTTTTTTTTTTTTTTTTTTTTTTTTTTTTTTTTTTTTTATATCCAACAGCGGGGGGCAACTCCCCCACACTAGGGTGGTAGAAAGTAGAAATAAGTCAGAAATACGGGTGAAAACCCATATAGTGTGCTACTGTTTTTGATTCCCGAGTCGCTAGCTTGACTCGATCCCCGCATTCAGTTGTTCATGGGGAAAGTTTGGAGATCCGGGACAACCATGGATGGTATGTCCCCTCCAAAATAATGTTTCAATCTATGTCCATTCACCTTGAAGTTTGGTCCGTCAGTTTGAGATAACTCGATGGTGCCATATGGAAAAACTTTGGCAACGGTGAATGGACCGGTCCAACGGGTCTTAAGCTTCCCCGAGAAGATTTTCAATCTAGAATTGAAAAGAAGGACTCGGTCACCTGCGTTGAAAACGCGGTTCTTGATTTTTGAGTCATGGATCTTCTTTGTCTTTTCTTTATAGATCAAAGAGTTCTCGTAGGCTTGATCACGGAGTTCATTTAATTCATTGAGTTGAACTTTCCGGTGATCACCCGCGGACTTAAGGTCAAAGTTGGCATGCTTCAAGGCCCAATAGGCTTTGTGCTCGAGCTCGATCGGGAGATGATACGCCTTTCCATACACAAGCTTGTAAGGAGTACACCCGATGGGTGTTTTGTAAGCGGTACGGAAGGCCCAAAGTGCATCTTCAAGTTTGTCCGACCAAGAGGCACGGTTTTCACCTACGGTCCTCTCCAAGATTCTTTTCAAACCACGATTCGAAACTTCCACTTGCCCACTAGTTTGTGGGTGATACGCGGTAGAAAGACGGTGAGTGACACCGTACTTAAGCATGACTTTTGCGAATTGGTCGTTGCAAAAGTGCGTACCGCGATCACTAATGATGGCATGGGGAGTTCCGAAACGGGTAAAGAGAGACTCTAGAAACTTCACAACTACTCGGGCGTCGTTGGTGGGTAGCGCTTTCGCCTCTACCCATTTGGACAAATAATCGACCGCCACGAGTATATACTTGTTCCCTCGAGAAGACGGGAACGGCCCCATAAAATCGATGCCCCATATGTCAAAGATCTCGCACACTTGAATGGCATTTTGAGGCATTTCATCTCTTTTAGAGATGTTGCTATGACGTTGGCAAGAGTCGCAAGATTTGACGAGGTCATGGGCATCTTTGTAAATCGTGGGCCAATAGAAACCGGAGTCAAACACCTTCTTGGCGGTGTAGTTAGGGCCATGATGTCCCCCCGTGGGTCCATTATGACAAGCCTTGAGAATTTCATCGACTTCTTGGCCGTGAACACACCGTCGGATGACTTGATCCGCACAAACCTTAAACAAGTAGGGGTCATCCCAGAAATAATGCTTAACATCTTTGAAAAATTTGTTCTTTTGTTGGGACGACATCCCTTTCACAACAAAGTTACCTGCATGATAGTTTGAAAAGTCGGCAAACCATGGGGTACTCGAATTTTCATGATGAGATACCACATTAAGAGTCTCTAGAGGAAACGTTTCATTTATTTCCTTTTTCTCGAGCACACCTTGATGTGGATTTTCAAGACGAGAGAGATGATCAGCCGCTAGGTTCTCGGCTCCTTTTTTATCACGGATAATGATATCAAATTCTTGTAGGAGGAGAACCCATCGGAGCAATCTCGGCTTTGCATCTTGCTTAGCAAAGAGATATTTGAGAGCCGAGTGATCCGTATACACTATGCTTTTTGACAAGATCAAGTATGGCCGAAACTTCTCGAAAGCATACACCACGGCTAGTAATTCTTTCTCCGTCGTAGTGTAATGTGCTTGAGTTTCAGTCAAAGTTTTGCTAGCATAATGTATAGGCTGGAAATGTTTTGATTTTCGTTGCCCCAAAATGGCACCTATGGCGAAATCGCTTGCGTCGCACATAAGCTCAAATGGTAATTCCCAATCGGGGGCAACTAGAATTGGTGCTTCAGTGAGCTTCTTCTTAAGAGTTTGAAAAGCTTCAACGCACTCACTAGAGAAGACGAAAGGAGTGTCTTTTTCAAGAAGTCGGGTCATAGGCCGGGATATTTTTAAAAAGTCTTGAATGAAACGACGATAGAAACCGGCATGACCAAGGAAGCTTCTAACTCCTTTGACGGTTGTGGGAGGAGGTAATTTTGAAATGACATCGACTTTAGCTTTGTCAACCTCAATCCCTGATCTGCTCTAAACCGTCAAGTCAAAAAGACTTAAAACTGCTCAGACACAAATACAATTAAGATCAGAGAATACAGGGGATTCCCGGGTCGTTATGTCCCACGGAGACTCAATGGTGTGTACAACACATGATCAGATGATAGAATGATCACTAATGATAGCGATCAGAAAGGATTAGATTTGAATGATACACTACTGAAAAAGATTATAAAATAACAGCGACTTAAATGCAAATTAAGAAAATTAAAAAGATAAAAGATATTAAATAAACGCTATCACTATTTTTAAAGTGATGAACGTTTAAAACCTAAAACGAAAAACTTACGTTTAAATAAAAATAACGTAAACGTACAAAATAAAAAGTGAAACTTACACAATATAAATCCTAAAAATATGAAAAATACATTTTTACAAACCTAATTATATGAGAAAATTTATAGAAAAATAAAATTATTTTTACAACTATTTATGTAATTATTATTAATTAAAAACTATTTTAAACTATTTAATAATACTCTAAAATAAAAGAAAATATGAAATAAGGCTAGAAAAATAAAGTTAAGACTTAGAAAAATCTAAAATATGATAAAACTAATTTTAAAACTGAAAATATATTTTTTTGACTTTTTATGTATTTATTATTAATTTAAAACTATTTAAAACTAATTTAAATTATTAAAAATACCAAATAAAAGGAGAAAAATAGGGAAAAATATTTTTTAGGCTTTTTATATTTATCTAAACTTAAGAAAATTGAAAAATTATTTTTTTGAAGCTTTTCTTAAATTTTTGTATTAAATGCTATTTAAAAATGCTTAGAAACTAATTAAAATGCAGAAAAATACTAAACAAGCTAGGAAAAATCTGAAAAATTCAGGAAATGCTTAAAATAATATTAAGAAGCTAGGAAAAATGGAAAAACATAGGCTTGTGTGGAAGATTAAGGATCTGATGTGGAAAGTGCTTAACAATAAGCACTAGAAATAAGCTAGATGAGCACAACAAGCACCAAACTGAAATGGAAGTTACAATAAGCTAAAAAGACCAAAATGAAATGAGAAACAACAAGCTAAACCCTCTGATTATCAAGTTGCAATGATTTGAGGATTATGAGCTAATGGCCAAAAACAGTGACTGGGGACTAACTTTAAGCTATTGCACAAGCTACAAATAAGCTCTAAACTGAAAATGAAAAGTTACAATCTAAACTAGACCTGGTTGAGAGTGTTTGTGCCAAAGATCAGACCTATAGAAGCTCAAATGAGCCCTGTGCAACTGATACAAATCTGTGAGAAAACTCAGCATATGCTGAGTTTTGCACAGGGCAGATGAGGCCCAAAGGAGAAGCTGATTTGAAGCTTGTAATAAATTTGCAAAAATCAATAAAAATGGTCATAAGTAAGCAGACCAAGAGAGGTTTTTAAAACTACAAATTTCACAAAATAAGTCCTAAAAATGAATCCTAGAAAATTCCTTGCATTTGGGCCCAAAACAGATTTTTGCCAAATTTTGACTTTTGATGAAAAACTAAAAGTTTGACTGATGTGAGTTTTAATCTGGATTTAAGGACTGAGAATGATGTTACTAGATTAATTGAAGCTATATCAAGCTTTGTTTATGACTTTGGAACACAAAAACAAGTATTTGCTATGCAAAAACTACAACAGTAGGCTGCTAAGACAAATTCAAGAGAAAATTGACTTTCAGTGTTATCAAGCACTAGACTAAGGCAGATATGAGCATAAAAGAAGTACACAAGGGTGAAACAACAGGAACCTACCAATGAACAAGCCTCTATGACAGATAGTGCAGCTAACCAAACACTCCTTTAAGTGACTTATTGCAATCAATACAAGCTAAAACAACACCTTAAACCTACTCACCCATCAAAACAGATTTAAAATGCCTAAATAGAGCTAGTGAAACAACAAATAACAAGACTTGATCAGAACTAAAAGTTATGACTAATGCTACTGTTTATAAACTAAATATGAAATGAAAACTAGTACTTACAAGAGATCCATAGCCACAATGGCTTGCAAACCAGAATAAGAACCACTAATCCTAACCTATTCAACCCATATCCATCATCTAATCAAACCATAACCATCTCTGAACCAATTATGAACACGAGTTGACTTTTGTTGACCAACATCCAAATTTGCTTAAACTGATTCCAAAGCTTGTCAAAAGCTAAAGTAGGCTTAAATAAGCTTATTGGGATTGAACAAAGAACTATTTGAAACTTGAATGCATAAATTTAAAACTGAAATACTCAACAGTAAGCATAAGACATGAATTTTAACAAGACTTTGAATTTGATACTTAAAACAGATTACAATGGTACATTAACTTTAGTTTGAGTCTTAAAAACAAAAGATTACATAATTAAAACTAAGCTAAGACATTTAAAAAAATGACATTAAAGAAAGAAGATAAAAACTAGCTACTCCTTTTGAAGCTGCATCTCACTTCTCTTTTATACTCCCACTAGCTTTCTCTCACCTCCTTGATTGAATCCCACCATTATTTAGGGCCATTGGATGGCTAAGTGCAATTTTAGCCATTTGATCATTTTGGCGGGAATTGATTTTTGACAGGTGTAGGGGTTGAGTAAAGAGGAAAAAGATGCATTTAATGTTATTTGGAGTTGTGATGAGGTGGGGGGACAAGGAAAGGAAAAGGTGAGCTGGGGGGATGGTGTTGTGGTGATAGCAGGCATGGGTGAGGGAGGAAGGAGAAAAGGCGGGTAAAGGGGGTGTCTGTTTTTGACTTGTGGGTTGTGGGTTGACCGGGTTTGGGCTTGGGTTGACCAGGGTTGATATTGGATTGGGCCTAAGATAATACAAGGGTCCATTTGGTTAAGCTTGAATACACAAGGACTAATTATGTAACATTCTGAAAGTTGAGGACCAAAACTGCCACAATACCAAAGTTATCACAAGGACCTATATTGCCAAGTGTGAATATTAAAAGGACCATATTTGATAATCTCCCATTTTTAAACTTAAAAGGACCTTTATTGTCATTTTTTGGATTTTGAGGGACTAAAAGTGTAATTTCCCAAACGTTTATCATAAGGACCATTTTTGTCATTTATAAATAGTACAAGGTTAAAATTTTATAATTTTCACTTTTAAAACCTTAAGGACTATTTTTGACACTTTTGCAAAGTTGAGGGACCAAAGTTGTAAATTTGCAAATTTACATTTCAAAGGTTTGTTTTGACAACTTTGGAATCCCATGGACCTTAAATGACATTTTTCTTGATTTTTAAATACCAGGGACTGTTTTTGACAAATTTTGAAACTTGGGGGACTAAAACTGCAATTTTTGTAAATTTGATACGTTTTTCATCTGATTTTGATATTTTTGTATTTAAAACACATAAAACACTGATTTGTGATATTTTGATCATTTTGATGTGTTTCTGAGTGTTTTCAGATGATTTTGCAGTTTAGATTACACAAAAATGATGAGTATTTAGACACTCATCAATCCTCCACACTGAGATATTGCTAGTCCCTAGCAATGATTTGAGAAAACATAATGGATTTTAAACTCTTTACCAAAAGCCATTACTTCTGGAGTAGCCAAATGTTTCAGTTCAAGTAAGAACCATGGTACATCGATAACCATGTGATTTTGAGCAAACCACCAGCTTTCAACGGATTTGATTTTGTCTTTACCAGAAGCCGTACCCTTCTGGACTAGCCAACTCTTAGATAAATTATCAATATTATCTTTGGTGAGCTGATTACCAATTATGGTTTTTCCACTGCCTTTACCACAAGCCATAACCTTGCGGGCTAGCCAACTCATTATCTTTTGAGGATGATGGGGAGCTGAAGAACCATACAATTTTGGGCAAATTGCAAGCCATATAAACGGATTTGAGAAATCTTTACCAAGATCCGTTTGCTCCTGGATTAGCCAATCCTTTTGTCTTACAGACATGGCGGACTGATAACCAAATGAGTAAGTGTAAAACACTTACTCCAAAAAAAAAAATTTTGGCCAAAAACGGGGGAATTGGGTAGATAATATATGAAATTCGTGAGAATTCCCCCCCCACACTTAGAAATGAATATCGCCCTCGATATTCAAAGTACCGGCGGTTATGCCGAAACAAAGAACGTAAAGGAAAATATTACGGCCATTATTTAAAAGTTTTTTTTTTTTTTTTTTTTTTTTTTTTTTTAAAGATATATATATAACATGTGGGGCATTACCCCCACACTTAGGTGTTAGAAAGGGGGTAAGAAGACAGAAATATGGGTGAAAACCCATATGGTGTGTGCTATTGTTTTTGATTACCGAGTCGCTAGCTTGACTCGACCCCGAATTCATTGGTTCATGGGGAAGCAAAGTGGAAGAAACAATCTCCATCGGACTTTTATTCAAGATGTTTGGATAAACATTCGAAGCGCGAGAAAGTTCCACACCGATGAGATATAGAGAGAACCGGCTCAAAAATGATAATTGAAAATGCCGGGGTCAAAGATAGTGTCCTCACTCCCGAAGGAGTGAAGATGAAGGGAAATCACAAGATATTTGAGGAAAGGAAGAAAAGTCTTGATAACAATCAAGATCCATTCCTCATCCTCAAATGCAGACATTTCGGGAGGAAGGGTGAAGGTAGTATCATTAATAAGCAAACTCATACGATAGAGTACACCTTCCTCCGAGCCAATATCATCCTCAAGATCAAAGTAGAAATGATCATGTTCCGGAGGAGATATGTCATGAGAGAGTTCACCGGAGAACTCCTCATGAAGAGAATCATTCACATGAGGTGAATTTGTGAACTCTTGTTCCATTGTGGGCTCATCACTATCCTCAGTCTCAGTATCAAAGAGTGGATTCTCAGAAATTGAAGTGAATTCAGAGTTGAATTCAAATAGAGGATTAGTGAGAGTTGTTTTGAATGCTTCAGGAACAAAGTGATTAACATTCTCATTTGGACTGTTAGGGTAAGAAGTGAGTGAACGATCATTGTCAATGAGACTTTCAGTCTCTCCCAGATCGGCTTCGAAATCAAAGAGTGGATTGATGTGAGTGAGTTCACCGGAGAACTCCTCAAGAAGGGGATCAGCATCAGATTGTGGAAGTGATGCCTCAACAAACTCGATGTCTCCATAGGAAGCACAATCGTCGCTAAGATCAGAGAAAGTTTCAAAATGATCTTGAGAACACTCAAGAGGGAAAGGGATATCACACATATGGTCAATAGATCCCTGTGACTCTCCTGGGATTGGGACAAGGTCCTCAACACTAGACTTTATCAATTCGTCCGATTCCTTTTCAGGAACAGTGTCAAGAAGCTCATCCCCCATGTTCAGAGAGTGAGTGGGAGCTTTGGGTGTGATAACAACAGACTGAGGGAGTTTAGAAGGACTAGCATACATATGTTTAATACTTAACATTTGTTCTTCTGCTAGTAATTCCATCATAGTCTTTTCTCCCTGATTCTTCATGGAAGGAGTTTCAACTGATGAACTTGATGAACTGTTATAAAATTGTAGGATATCAAGGATATCTTCATCATCATCGTCATCAGGAATGAAACGGAATCGAGAGCTAGGTTTGGCCGCTTTTTCTATTGCAATTGATTCCCTAACAGATTGTTCAAAGGCAATTTGGGAATCTAATTTAGCAGCCCGCTCTTCGGCTAACAAAACTTCCATTGATTTCTCATTTGGATTATGGGATGACATAGCCGACTCCTCCTTAAGTTCTTTTAATAACTCCAGAGTCTTCAGTAGAAGATCTGTCGTAGTTTCATGAGGAGTCGCTTGAATCATTTGGTATTGTGGAGGTTGGTCATTATACGAAGAGTCGTAATTGTTACAAGGAAATGGATTCCCTGTTTGACAATCCGAGCTAGAGTGAGGACCTCCACAATACTCACAACAGTAAAAATGATGTGGCTGTGAGTGGTATGTGTTGTAGTCATAATTGTTATCAGGAACCTGCTCATAGACAAGCGTGTTTCCTGATTGACAATCAGAACTGGAGTGTGAACCACCACAGTACTCACAACAGTAAAACTGCTGAGTATCACAGTGTGGTAGCTGATGGAATAAATCAGTCGTGTCATGGTAGGAATAGGGATCTTGGTTATAGACAGACCCGTTTCCTGACTCCACCACGCTACAACTGGGGCAATTGCCACCATTATAAGGACTACCACACCATTGACAACCAAGAGGGTGAGGATAAGACATAGAAAGAATCAAAGTTTTTCAGAGGGTAAGAAATGAAGAATCAAAAAGGTAGGAGGGTAAAGAGGAATATTTTTGGTGTTTTTGAAAAACATGATGATAAAAACAAAGAATGAAAATATTTTTGGCGTTTTTAACACTTTAGGAAAAGTGTTAATGAACTTTTTGATTTTCTGATAACTTTACAAAAATCTTTTTACAAATGGATGGGGTATGCACAAGAATGGATCTGAAAAAGGCTAAACACACGCTTAAGCCTCCCCGGCAGCGGCGCCAAAATTTTTGATCTGCTCTAAACCGTCAAGTCAAAAAGACTTAAAACTGCTCAGACACAAATACAATTAAGATCAGAGAATACAGGGGATTCCCGGGTCGTTATGTCCCACGGAGACTCAATGGTGTGTACAACACATGATCAGATGATAGAATGATCACTAATGATAGCGATCAGAAAGGATTAGATTTGAATGATACACTACTGAAAAAGATTATAAAATAACAGCGACTTAAATGCAAATTAAGAAAATTAAAAAGATAAAAGATATTAAATAAACGCTATCACTATTTTTAAAGTGATGAACGTTTAAAACCTAAAACGAAAAACTTACGTTTAAATAAAAATAACGTAAACGTACAAAATAAAAAGTGAAACTTACACAATATAAATCCTAAAAATATGAAAAATACATTTTTACAAACCTAATTATATGAGAAAATTTATAGAAAAATAAAATTATTTTTACAACTATTTATGTAATTATTATTAATTAAAAACTATTTTAAACTATTTAATAATACTCTAAAATAAAAGAAAATATGAAATAAGGCTAGAAAAATAAAGTTAAGACTTAGAAAAATCTAAAATATGATAAAACTAATTTTAAAACTGAAAATATATTTTTTTGACTTTTTATGTATTTATTATTAATTTAAAACTATTTAAAACTAATTTAAATTATTAAAAATACCAAATAAAAGGAGAAAAATAGGGAAAAATATTTTTTAGGCTTTTTATATTTATCTAAACTTAAGAAAATTGAAAAATTATTTTTTTGAAGCTTTTCTTAAATTTTTGTATTAAATGCTATTTAAAAATGCTTAGAAACTAATTAAAATGCAGAAAAATACTAAACAAGCTAGGAAAAATCTGAAAAATTCAGGAAATGCTTAAAATAATATTAAGAAGCTAGGAAAAATGGAAAAACATAGGCTTGTGTGGAAGATTAAGGATCTGATGTGGAAAGTGCTTAACAATAAGCACTAGAAATAAGCTAGATGAGCACAACAAGCACCAAACTGAAATGGAAGTTACAATAAGCTAAAAAGACCAAAATGAAATGAGAAACAACAAGCTAAACCCTCTGATTATCAAGTTGCAATGATTTGAGGATTATGAGCTAATGGCCAAAAACAGTGACTGGGGACTAACTTTAAGCTATTGCACAAGCTACAAATAAGCTCTAAACTGAAAATGAAAAGTTACAATCTAAACTAGACCTGGTTGAGAGTGTTTGTGCCAAAGATCAGACCTATAGAAGCTCAAATGAGCCCTGTGCAACTGATACAAATCTGTGAGAAAACTCAGCATATGCTGAGTTTTGCACAGGGCAGATGAGGCCCAAAGGAGAAGCTGATTTGAAGCTTGTAATAAATTTGCAAAAATCAATAAAAATGGTCATAAGTAAGCAGACCAAGAGAGGTTTTTAAAACTACAAATTTCACAAAATAAGTCCTAAAAATGAATCCTAGAAAATTCCTTGCATTTGGGCCCAAAACAGATTTTTGCCAAATTTTGACTTTTGATGAAAAACTAAAAGTTTGACTGATGTGAGTTTTAATCTGGATTTAAGGACTGAGAATGATGTTACTAGATTAATTGAAGCTATATCAAGCTTTGTTTATGACTTTGGAACACAAAAACAAGTATTTGCTATGCAAAAACTACAACAGTAGGCTGCTAAGACAAATTCAAGAGAAAATTGACTTTCAGTGTTATCAAGCACTAGACTAAGGCAGATATGAGCATAAAAGAAGTACACAAGGGTGAAACAACAGGAACCTACCAATGAACAAGCCTCTATGACAGATAGTGCAGCTAACCAAACACTCCTTTAAGTGACTTATTGCAATCAATACAAGCTAAAACAACACCTTAAACCTACTCACCCATCAAAACAGATTTAAAATGCCTAAATAGAGCTAGTGAAACAACAAATAACAAGACTTGATCAGAACTAAAAGTTATGACTAATGCTACTGTTTATAAACTAAATATGAAATGAAAACTAGTACTTACAAGAGATCCATAGCCACAATGGCTTGCAAACCAGAATAAGAACCACTAATCCTAACCTATTCAACCCATATCCATCATCTAATCAAACCATAACCATCTCTGAACCAATTATGAACACGAGTTGACTTTTGTTGACCAACATCCAAATTTGCTTAAACTGATTCCAAAGCTTGTCAAAAGCTAAAGTAGGCTTAAATAAGCTTATTGGGATTGAACAAAGAACTATTTGAAACTTGAATGCATAAATTTAAAACTGAAATACTCAACAGTAAGCATAAGACATGAATTTTAACAAGACTTTGAATTTGATACTTAAAACAGATTACAATGGTACATTAACTTTAGTTTGAGTCTTAAAAACAAAAGATTACATAATTAAAACTAAGCTAAGACATTTAAAAAAATGACATTAAAGAAAGAAGATAAAAACTAGCTACTCCTTTTGAAGCTGCATCTCACTTCTCTTTTATACTCCCACTAGCTTTCTCTCACCTCCTTGATTGAATCCCACCATTATTTAGGGCCATTGGATGGCTAAGTGCAATTTTAGCCATTTGATCGTTTTGGCGGGAATTGATTTTTGACAGGTGTAGGGGTTGAGTAAAGAGGAAAAAGATGCATTTAATGTTATTTGGAGTTGTGATGAGGTGGGGGGACAAGGAAAGGAAAAGGTGAGCTGGGGGGATGGTGTTGTGGTGATAGCAGGCATGGGTGAGGGAGGAAGGAGAAAAGGCGGGTAAAGGGGGTGTCTGTTTTTGACTTGTGGGTTGTGGGTTGACCGGGTTTGGGCTTGGGTTGACCAGGGTTGATATTGGATTGGGCCTAAGATAATACAAGGGTCCATTTGGTTAAGCTTGAATACACAAGGACTAATTATGTAACATTCTGAAAGTTGAGGACCAAAACTGCCACAATACCAAAGTTATCACAAGGACCTATATTGCCAAGTGTGAATATTAAAAGGACCATATTTGATAATCTCCCATTTTTAAACTTAAAAGGACCTTTATTGTCATTTTTTGGATTTTGAGGGACTAAAAGTGTAATTTCCCAAACGTTTATCATAAGGACCATTTTTGTCATTTATAAATAGTACAAGGTTAAAATTTTATAATTTTCACTTTTAAAACCTTAAGGACTATTTTTGACACTTTTGCAAAGTTGAGGGACCAAAGTTGTAAATTTGCAAATTTACATTTCAAAGGTTTGTTTTGACAACTTTGGAATCCCATGGACCTTAAATGACATTTTTCTTGATTTTTAAATACCAGGGACTGTTTTTGACAAATTTTGAAACTTGGGGGACTAAAACTGCAATTTTTGTAAATTTGATACGTTTTTCATCTGATTTTGATATTTTTGTATTTAAAACACATAAAACACTGATTTGTGATATTTTGATCATTTTGATGTGTTTCTGAGTGTTTTCAGATGATTTTGCAGTTTAGATTACACAAAAATGATGAGTATTTAGACACTCATCAATCCCGCTCTTAGAAATCTTATGGCCAAGGACAATTCCTTCCTTAACCATAAAGTAACATTTCTCCCAATTTAGACTAAGATTAGTGTTTTCACAACGTTCAAGCATCTTGTCCAAATGGGAGAGACATGTTTGAAAAGAATCCCCAAAGATCGAAAAATCATCCATAAAGACTTCCATAGTCTTTTCGATCATGTCATGGAAAATGGCCATCATACATCTTTGGAACGTACCGGGAGCATTACACAAGCCGAAGGGCATGCATCGGTAAGCAAATGTTCCATAAGGGCATGTGAATGTGGTCTTTTCTTGATCTTGTGGGTCAATGGGAATTTGAAAGTAACCCGAGAAACCATCGAGAAAACAATAGTATTCGTTTCCCGCTAATCTCTCAAGCATTTGGTCCATGAAGGGTAATGGAAAGTGGTCTTTACGGGTGGCTTCATTTAACTTTTGATAGTCAATGCAAACACGCCATCCCGTAACCAATCGAGTAGGAATCAACTCGTTTTCATCATTTTCAACAACGGTAATGCCACCTTTTTTGGGCACACAATGAACGGGGCTCACCCAAGGACTATCCGAGATAGGGTAAATCAATCCGGCATCGAGAAGTTTTATGACTTCCGCTTTGATAACCTCGTGGATTTTAGGATTCACCCTTCTTTGGTGTTGAACCGCCGGTTTGAAGTCATCTTCCATGAGAATTTTGTGTGTACAAAATCTCGGGTCAATACCCTTGATGTCGGAAAGGTTCCAAGCGATGGCTCGCTTGTGTGACTTCAAAACCTTTATGAGAGCGGATTTTTCATCCTCACTCAAGTCTTTAGCAATGATGACGGGTGATTTATTGTCACCCTCCAAAAATGCATACTCGAGATGAGGTGGTAAGTCCTTAAGTTCGACCTCGGGAGGATCATTAGATTTTTCAATTGTTTTAATTTCCTCTTTATGAAGTTCTTGAGGAGGGAGTGATGAAGGATCTTCATTGAGCATCTTCTCGATGAGAAGAATATCTCCCTCAATGTCGATGGGAGCGTGATCAATTTCCCATGGAACAGAATCACTAGCCAAGTATGCTTCAATCTCTTCCAAAATGAAGTCACTTCCCTCAAACGGAGTGAGGGGAGGGGAAGAGAGAGCAACAATGGGATCAACCGAAGTGGGATTGCCACTCGAGAATCCAAGAATTTCTTGAGAATACTCCTCCGACACAATGTCAAGGACATCAATTTTGTTGACAGAATTGTCTTCATAATTGGGGGAGTATTTCGTGACTTGATTGAGATTGAAAGTAACGGCTTCATTGTTTACCCGCAAAGTGATTTCCCCTTCATCAACGTCGATCAATGCACGACCTGTTTTTAAGAAGCACCTCCCAAGGATGAGGGGTACTCGGGGATCGGCATCAAATTCGACAACAACAAAGTCGGCGGGGAAATGAAACTTGCCTACTTTCACAAATACATCCTCGGCTATACCTAGCGGATGAGAACTTGTACGGTCCGCAAGCTCGAGGATCATACATGTAGGTGTAAGCGGAGGTAATGAAAGCTTCTTCCACATGGAGTATGGCATCAAGTTAATGCTAGCACCAAGATCGGCCAAAGCGGAGCATTGAACTATGCCTTGAAAATCACATGGGATGAGAAATTTTCCGGGGTCTCCTAACTTTTCGGGAAGCTTTTTAAGGATAACCGCCGAACAATTTTCGTTCGAAGAAGTTTTAGCCATTTCGGAAATCTTTTCTTTGTTATTCAACAAATTTTTGATTGTTGGACCGAACTTTGGCATTAGAAGAAGAGCGTCCGCGAAACTAATCTCGAAGTGCAAATCTTGAAAGATTTGGATAAGCTTCTCCATTTGTTGACTAGTTTTATCACGGAGCTTTTGGTCATTAAGCCTTGAAGGATAAGGAAGTGAAGGCTTAGGAATGGTCATCAGAACAACGGGTTCCGGAATTGGAGGTAAGACCACCGGAGGTTGGACTTGTGCGGTACTTCGTGGGCTTGAGTTATGCACCTTGTCCTTTGATACCTCAGTTTCTCGTTCCACATCCCTCACCGGAGAAGGATTAGGCATCGAGGGTCCCTCATAAGACTTACCACTTCGGGTGGCAATAGCATTCAATTCACCTTTTGGGTTGGGAATGTTATTACTTGGAAGAGCACTCGAAGTTGAAGGTTGATTCTTTTGACTCTTGAGACTAGCAAACATGCTTTCAATCTTGCTTTGAGATTGATCAATTTTGTTGCTAGTAGCTCTAAGCTTGGAAGTGAAATCATTCTTCAAAGTGGTAATTTGATTTTGCATGGACACCATCTTAGCTTCATTGCTTTTGATGTAATTAGCAATGTCAATGGAAGCTTGAGGAGGCTGGGCATGCATATTTTGTTGAGGAGCTTGGAATCGGTTTTGATTGAAATTTCCTTGATTTTGAAAACCTTGATTTTGATTTTGAAAATTCCGATTCTGACTCTGATTTTGATGAACTGATTATTTCTATTTTGCACATTTTGATTGTTCTGATTTTGATTAAACCCGGGTGGTCCAAGGAAATTGTTAGAATGATAGCTTAGAAGGTTTCGGTCTCCTTGCGGTTGGTAGGAATTACCTCCCGTATTGTAGGAACCAGAAGCGGCATATACGCTCTTTTGAGTGAAGCTACCGGAGGCTGGACACTCAAAATAAGGGTGTGGACCACCACAAGTTTCACAACTTTTGTTTACGACATTCACATGTTGATTGTTGTTATTTTGACTCATTTTAAGTACGGCAGTGGATATTTCTTCAATCTTTTTGGTTAGAGTCGTGTATTCCGAAGATGGAAGAGTAGTAGATCTCCTTGACTCACTCCTCTCGGCTGAGGAATCCCAATAATTGTGGTGGGCAGTCATGTTTTCAATGAGATCATAGCACTCTTCGGGTCGCCTTTTCATAAAGGTACCACCGGCAACAACATTGATTGTGTCACGATGTCTCAATGTTAACCCGTTATAGAATGTATCTATTTGGGTGACAAGCAACATATTGTGGTTCGGACATCGATCAATCGAAAGCTTATAGCGTTCCCATGCCTCAAATAAGGACTCATCGGGATGCTGCCGAAAATTACTGATTTCATTCCGTAGTTTCGTCACCATCGACGGTGGAAAGTATTTCGCCAAGAATTTGGAGATCATTTCATCGAAACTATGGATTGAGTTCTTGGGAAGACGATCAAACCATGCGGTGGCATGAAGTGTCAAGGAATATGGAAAGAGGTATAAGCGAAGGGCGTCATCGGTGACCCCATTTTGCTTCATACTTTGGGTGACGGTGAGAAATTTGTCAAGATGCTTGTTGGCATCGTCACCCGGTGATCCGTAAAATTGGCAAAAACTTTGGACTTGTTGAATCATGTGATGCTTAAGTCCAAAATCCGTGGCCTCGATGTTGACCGGGGCAATTGGACCGCCCCGTCCATCCATCGTGGGTTGGCAAAGCTCCTCCATCGTTCGGAGATCGGGAGCTTGATTTTGTGGACCATGTACTTGGACTTGAGGTCTGTTCCCTTGGTTTCCAGCCATGGTGGGTTGTTCAACGGTACGTATCTCGGGTACGTTTGCTTGGTTACGGTTACGAGCTTGCGAACGAGTGCGCATGCACTTCTGAAAACAACACTTTCAATTAAAACAAGACCGAGGCAAAACACAGTGAACTTAAACCAATAATCCCACGTGAAATGATCACTTCTATAAGTAAAACGCACAAAGGAGCGGAGAGACTTTTTAGGTCAGCGCGAAGCTTATTAAAAACCCGTCTCTTTTCAGCCGCAATTTAATGTCAGGCCGTCCTTATACCCCTCACACAGTTTGTTAAACCGATAAAAGTAAACCAAAACACGAGCGACACAAAGGCAAGTTTTAAATCTTTTGTTCTGGAACTTATAATGATAACACCTCAGTTGAGAATGTTATATTGATTGTGTCTTCTATATTATTTAAAACAACAAGCAAAAATCTTTTTGTATTTTTAATCTTTTACATATATATACAAAGAAAAGAAAAATATTTTTGTATTTTTGTATTTTTATAAAAAACAATAACTTCACGAGGAAGGTTCTTCAAGTCACTAATCGCAAAAACTTCACGATATTGTCGCAACACACCTCCCCGGCAGCGGCGCCAAAATTTGATTCGTGTAAAGTGAGTGGTGAAAAACAAACACAATATCAATATATCAAATTAACCGTGAAACCCGACAAATCAACCTTTTAGGAAAAGGGCTAACTTGCCAAATCTCACGGGTGTGATAAAAGTGATACCGGAAAAGTGATTTCCCGGGTCGTGTCCCAACGAGGTGCGAATGGAAGGATTCGTTGAGTTTCGTGATTTGAACTTGAATTGGTTTTAATGATTTGTTTGATTTGAATTACGTTTTCTTTAAATTAATGAACGGGAAGGTAATTAAGGCAAGAGAACCCTAATAAACTAAAAATAAACTATCACTAAGCCTAAGGAATGATAAAACGAAGCTACACTAAGTCCTAGGGTGCAAAAACTAAAAAACGTAAAAACCGAGAAACAACCCGAGCCATAAACGTAAAAGTTTTGAAATTTAAGGGCTACGGGTGTGAAATCAATTTTCCTACGTTCTATTTGACTAAAAATAATTTTAGAAAAAAGCCGGGAATTTTTTTGACTTTTAAATTATTTTCTACGAATTAAAAACTAGTTTACTCTAATTAAATGATTAAAAATATTAAACTAATTTTGAAAAATCTGAAAAATTCACTAAAAGTACTTCTAACTAAGCTAAACCCAAGAAAAATAAGAAACAGTTTGGTTGTTTTGTAAATAAGCTGCAAAATAAGCTACAAAAGGCTTATAGTCAAAACTGCCCAAGTGCCTTAAATGATTTGTTTGTGGAAAATCCAACGAGACAAGTCCCAAGGGCGCGTTGGTTGAGGTGTTGTGTTATGAGGTGGGTGGCCGGGGTTCAACTCCCAGCAATGACAAATTTTTTGAACATTTTTTTTTTCAATTTTGCTTTTCAGAACTTAAAGACACAATCCAACTAAGCACTTTTTGTGAAAACTTTACTCTAGAAAACCAGTTAATAAGCTGCTTGTACAGCTTATTGGGTACAACTTTGGACAGAAAAACAAACACACCTTATAGCTACTGTCAACAAACAACATTAAACAAAACCATTTTTTTTCTTTCAGAAACTACTTAAAGGGATTAACCTGCAAATCTTTCTTAAAAATCAATTCTTGAAAAGCTTGAAACAAGCTGTTTGGAACAGCTTATTCCAACAGCCAAACACCCTTTAAGAGGGTAACAATCTCTGAAACTGTTTTTTTTTTAGTCACAAGCCTTGGACACCTTTATCAAAACTAAATGAAGACTTAACTTTGGTAAAAAAAAAACAGATTTGAAAGGTACAATAAGCAGTTATCTAAATAAGCACTGAGTGCTTATTTTTGACAGAAATGAGACAAATGCTAAAAAAAAGGGTGTTTATTAACTTAACTAAACATTACAATACTGAGACTTTGAGATGGAAAATCAGCTGAACTTAATTTTTTTTAAGCTAAAACCTACTGAGATAAGCTAAAGGGCAATGGGGATAAGTAGTTGGCTCAAGGAAATTACCTAGAAAATCCTAAAACTAAGAAGAGTGGGGATAAGCACTAAGTTATTCTAATAAGCACTAAGGGAAGATTAAAAAGCCAAATCCTAACTATACTTCATCTAAGCTACCTTGTAATCTCCTAAATAAGCTAGATAAGCTACTGTTAAGCGAAACATAAAAGAAAAAAAATGACCTGTTGCTGCTGATGTGCAGGCTGCGAGACATCCTAAGGGCTACTATTTGAGCTTATTTATAAGCTGAAAGGGAGTCCTTGAAAGCAATAAAAAGCTGCACAGGTAGTGTTAAGCTAGCATAGATGTTAAAACTAACAAATAGGACCCAAGAAAAAGCTGTTTACAGCTTAAAATTAAGCTGAGACCAGCTTGTTTTGACCACCTTTTTTACTGATACAGAACAGGTTGAACAGCTGATGAAGGTTTTTAACATTGATTTCAATGATGCTAGAGGTAAGTTTAATACATGAAACTGAAACTAAAGTTGGTTGGGGTTGCAAATATTTGGGAGAAACAGAAATTTCAACTTTTGAAGATCAAATAAGTTGATAAAGAGGCACAAGATCAGCAGCAAACTACTGTCCTGTGCAGTTTTAGAGAGACAGCAAAAACGATTTTTTATCTCTAAACTTTTACCAAACTCATGTAACCATTTCCAAATTCCTTGTGACTGAGCTAAAATAACTTAAGTGAGTTTGACTCAGTAAGTCAAACAGGCAAAAAAAAGGATTCAGACCAGTTTAAACGCATAAACAAACACCCCTTTTTGCAAAGACTCAAGCTACCATTTTTTTGTGATTGATCTAAAAATCTTTTAACAACCTTTCAGTAAGCTAAGATAAACATTTAACAAAACATGAAACTAAAAAAAAAATACTTTCATTGATTAAAAAGAAATTACAATAAAACTGAGATACAAGAAAACAAAAATTTTTAAAGAAAAACTAGGGGGTGTTAATATAGGATTTGGATTGAACCCATATGAGACCTTAGGGATTAAAACTGCCAAAACTAAAAATTCAGGGACCACTCGCATAATTTCTGATAAGTATAATCCAAGGGCCTAAATTTGACAATCTCAAATAATGCAAGGACTGAATCTGCCAAATTGTGAAACCTGAGGGGTAAACTTGTAATTTTCCAAAGATTATCAAAAGGACCAATTTTTTTGACAAGTTAAATTTTCCCAAGGACCAAAAATAATAATTTTCATATTAAAAATGTCCTGGGGTAATTCCTGTCAATCTTTGAAATTTCAGGGACTAAAGTTGCCATTTTGCAAAATTAAATTTTATAAGGCTAATTTTGACAACTTGAAAATCCTTGAAGGCCTTTTATGAAAAATTAACTTGTTTTGAATAACCAGGGACTAGATTTGACAATTTATGCATAAAATACAGTCTAAATATTTTTTCTGTCTTTTTGAGACTTTTCAGAGTGTTTTTGACTGTTTTTGCAGTGCAGATGGAATAAAAATGATGAGTATTTACACACTCATCACCGGACATGGAGAACATGCAAGCATACACACAAACAATTAAAGACATGATTGAATCAATGAAGTAAAACACTTATCCTGTTGTAAAATAGGGTATGGAACCCTAAGATACAGCCCAAGACAGCCTTGGTTCGGTTTAGGTTTTTACTCCACAAAACTACCTCCCCAAAAACTGAAAAATTCGGATTCTATATATAGTGTTACAAAATGCGACGGCGTCACTCTTTAATTGTGACGCCGTCGGGTCGTTGCCATTAGGGTTTCATTTTAGCCATGTCAACTCTGTGACGGTGTCAGCTTATGCTCGTGACACCGTCGGCTTCAACCTCTGACGCCGTCTGGATCCAAATCTAGGCCGTCTGAGTTGCGACGCCCTACTCTTTTAAACCTGATGCCGTCACTTGTAAATAAGCAATTTGGCTACTGAGTCGTCTCAAGATGTGTCGCGACGGCGTCGCAATTAAGCCGTGACGCCGTCCCCTTTCAATTCCAGCAGCTTGAGTGTCTCGAATCTTGACTTTGGACATTTTCTTCATATATTCGCGCCTTTTCGTCCGAATAAGTGTCATTCCAGCAATTTGGCTTCAAGAGACCTAAAAAGTGAAAAGGAACGAAATTAAGTAGTAACGGATACAAAAGTGATCAATTAAGGGCTTAAATGACCTCTCAAAAGTGTACCTTTTAAATCCTTATCAATAAGCATCCATTGTAAAATGATAAGAAAAATTTCTAAAAGCGACCATAATCCTAATGTCTCTTTTGCCAATCTTTTCTCTTCCTCTTTCCTGACTTCACAACGTAGTTAGTTAGGTATTGGATCATGCCCTTCAATTGTTTGAATTCTTCGGTATCATTTGGAAGAGTTTGAAGTTGTTCACAGTAGGTTATAGGGTCCAAGTTGACGTTGGCGACAGGGTTGAAATTTACTTCTTCTTCGTTCGAGGAGTCCGGGAGAGCCCGAGGTCTTCTTCCATTGACCATGAACCATTTAGAGGGTTGTTTGGTGAGTGGTACCATGAAGTGATCGGAAAGGAAATGATCATCGTTGATTGGAGAAGGTTGCATTGCACTAACATACTCACGAAGTCGTGTTAGGAACATACCATAGGGAATTACCATGTTGGCGACTTTGAATACACCGGCCATTCTCTTCACCATGTAATAGGAAAGATTAAATGGACTTTAGTGAATGAGGCAATATATCATTTGGACAAGACATGCATTTGGATGGTCTTTGTTTTCGACCAAACTAATGACATTTTCCCTAAGAAATTATTCCCACTTTCTATAAATGGTGTCTCGAACAATTGCGGGGTCATCAAGAGGAGTGCAGTAGATTGGTTTGGAATCTAGTGCAAAGGATTGAGTGGATATTGCCCAATCTTGGGAGTACATACAGATTCCTTCACAAGGAATGTGGAGAATTTGTGCAAATGTGTTGAGGGGTAGAGTAAAGTTTTGTTTATTGATGATATCAAGGAGACAATCAAAGTTGATTGCCGAGAAGACTTGACGAATGTCGGTATTTTCAAGGAAACATTCCTTGACCACACGACCTTCGTGGATAAGTTGTTTTTCAAGTATTTTGAAGATTTTACGATCGGTTTTTCAAAACCCCTCTTTTCGATAGTATTTAGTGAGGTAGTGAACGGTATTATGGTGGTCTTGTTGGGTAGCTTTAGGCATGGTTGGTCCTAGAAAAACAAATATTCCAATTAGGTAAAATTTGTTGAGATGGGTTTATGGTTTTGATTTGTATTAACAATGTTGTAAGCACAATGGAATCTTAGTTATGTGAAAAACTTTTCTAGTGATCAATTTTGCAAAACCTAATTTCATCAATTGATTAAGAAAAATTAAAAACCATAAACCCTAGGATGAGGATGATGAAGATTAGAACATATGAGTGTAATTACTTACAATGATGTTCTAGAGGAAGATGCTTGAGGATATGAAGCCCTACAGAGATGAAAGCAGCAATTGGGTCATTTTTGTGTTTTGTGAGGATTGGGAAAAGAGCAGAATTGGTTTTGAAAAACGTCTGGTTGGTTTCTGTCACACGGTTCCCCCGGATCCCTTGTAATTGGGATATGGCTAGTACAACTTGAAGGATCCGGCTACTGTGGACATAAAGAGGGTGTTTGGTATTATTTTTGTAATAAGTTATACACTAGCTTATGAAACAAAAATAGCTTTGAGGTTCCTAATTGAATAGATGTTTGGTCAACGGGATTTGATAAGTTAATTATCAAGGATCTATTTGTGACGGTGGCATTAGTTTGACGATCTTTTAGAAAATCAAGGAGCAATACTATTCCTGATGATGAGTAAGTCGGGAAAGTTGCGAAAAGAGACTTTTTAGAGACTAGCAATAATTAACGTCTAAAGTAATGAAAAAATAATATCAACATATCCATGTAAACGTAAACTAGCTAATTTGTGGATAAGTAAACATACCTCTAAACTCTTGATTATAGTTTATGGAGACCATAAAACCGAAATACTTCATGAGCTTTTAAAGTAATCTGTTGTACTTAGAATAAGTAGGTTGCGATTAATTTTAGTTTCTTCCTTGAAAGTTGACTTCATTTTTCTTTGAATAGAAATGAAGGCTTTGGAGAGATCATAGCATGAAGATTTCTTGAAAAGAAAATGTTAGAATAATCTATCACTATTCAACATAAAAGAAACAATTAGTTTTAAAAGATTTCCTTCTTTGTAGTTTTCAAACATACACGGATCGTATCAAGTTTTTAAAGTACAACATACTCTAAGAAACTTGGTAACGAAGCTCTGATGCCAATTGTAGAAAACTAGAATGGGGAAAGGGTTGAATAGTTTTACCGATTAAAACTTCATTTTAAAATATTTAGATCGACTTATGTCAATCTATTTAGATGTGTATGTTGGATGTTGATAGATACATATGTAAGTATGTAATGTAAAGGTAAAGAGTAAGAAATACAAAACCACAACACAAGTATTTATAGTGGTTCGGCTACAAGGACACCTTCCTTGCCCTACTCCACTCCCCGAGTCACCTACTCGTGTAGGACCTTACTTTTATCAACCTTATCACAAACCCAACACAAATACCACGTTAACACAAACAACCCAAACACAAACAAAGCTTAGAAATAAGATGAGAAAGATGGTGACTTGAAGATATAAAATCCGTGTATGTGAGAGGATAAGATAAACACAAGATGTTGTATATTCAATAAAGAAAAACACACACACACACACTTTCAAGCACACCCCTCAAATGACCATTTGAGGGGTATTTATAGTACAAGAGGTTTGTTGCTCTAAAGGCTTTCTATGGGCTTTTCGTGGGTTTGCAATGGGCTTGGGATGCTTAAGCTTATACAAGGCTTAGCATACGCGTAACATTTAACCAATTAGATTAGCCCACTCCACGAGCCCGTAGACTATTCTATCACGATATCTAACACACGTTACAAAGTTCCTAATCGTGAATGACCATCACTTTTAATAAAACTATTAAGGCTAACAATCTCCCCCAAAGGGGTGGTCATTCAAATGATGCTCCACTTGATTAGGTCTTTACTTTCCTTGAGCTTGAACTTTGCGTGTAGATATAGAATAGTCTTGATTCTTTGTTCCTTCATGCTTTGTGATCAGATAATGTGGTTGTCTGCCGTTGTCAACTTTGTTGGTTAGGTGTTTCCATGTCTTTCTCCACCATGCTCACACTTCTATTTGACTTTGAGTTGCTTTTGATTTTGATGAGAACTTTCATGTTTAGTTGGTATGAGCATGTGGCGAGTCTGCACGATCCATCCGCTCCGGAGCTTCCATAAGAAGAAAACATAAAACAAGTTAGTAATAAGCGGATTCCGGCACTTACAAGTTTGAATTTCGAGGGTGTTAACAGCATAGTGTGAAAACACGTCTCTAATTCTCACAGAGGCCGTTCCTGAACTGGAGTCCCACAAGTGAGATAACGCGATATACCGAAGTACATCTACAGTTCAGATGAGTCGCTGAGGTACACCGAAGCATCACCCCACGACTGTAGACCGTTTGAGACACACTAAGCGTAATCCACGGAGAATTACCGAAGTGACCTGCTGTCAGGGCTGCTTGATGTTGACCCTGGCAGGAGTTTCCATTCAATCACTGAAGATCACAGATGCGAAACTTCTCATAAATGTTCTGGCAAATTGCTAAGATCTGCGTAGGACTCTAGAATATATCACTTTTTCCCTTATTGATGAACAACAAGCGATGTCATGTCAAGTGTTCCTATGAGATCTTTTGATGAATCTCGTGGCTCTAGACTCAATACTGCATTTTGGTTTTCCTGAGCGGAGAGTAGGGAGAGGGTCTCCTTATTCAATACCAGCGATCTCTAAGAGAAAGCCAATAGTTTACGTAGGGTTCCCTGTGAGAATGAAAGAAATCCCTTTTGAGAGGAATTGAGTGGCTAGAAGGTTTAGTGCAGTGCGTCACTGGGTCCATGACGTCTTGGTCTTCAATACCAGTGTCATCTAGTGACAACCAGTAGCAGATGAGTTGAACCCGGTTTCTGCCCTAAGGTTGAATATGGAGGGTTATTTCTTTTCACCCTTTCTCATTACATTTCCTTTTAATTCTTCAACCCCTTATTTCTCCTTTCTCACATTACTCCTTTTTTTCAATCATTCCTAAGGACTTCTAATACTAACTATTTGTGATGTCCTTGGGTAGATCCCTCCGGCTCTGGCGGATCATAGGACGAATTTCCTATCCTTAGTCACCTTATAACTCCATGACTATCCTATTGTTGCCATAAAACCATTTTTCTTGAAAATCTCTCAGAGTGTTTATGATAGAAAACATGTTTGAAACATTCTGAGAGTTTTATATTTTCAGAAACACTCCCCCTTCACATGTGCTTATATGTTTTGACAGAAATCTGCACATAGAGGGTAGAGTTCGCACGTTTTGAATTGATCGACTTTAAATGAACAAGACCGATTCGAGACACGTTTACATCACTAGAGAACTAGCTTGAAATTATTACCCGTCCTGGTCAAGTCCATAGAAAGTTTCTCGAGATGGTACATGATTGTTCGTCAATTCATTGGTTTCAACTTAGTCGAGCTCTTTTTGAGATTCAAACAACGATCATTAAACTTTTTGATCACATTTTAATGACGTCTCCTCCCCCTAAAAAATAGCATATAAGTGATATTTTTGATATCCACGGATTAATCAACATTTTAGAATCTTTTGGGGAGACAAACGGATTTGATTTAAGCATGAATTTGGAATATTTTGGTTTTATACTCCCCCTTTAATAAAGCATAATCAATTAAAGGGTTTTAGAGGGAGTTATCTTGAGCACAAAATATTTGAAAGATTTTGAAAATCTTTTTGAACAATCTTGAAAAGGTGCTCAAGATGATGATGATTTCTCACCATTTTTAAATGTAGTGCACTGAAGCGTACACTTGATTTTTTCGTTAAAAACACGAGTTTTGATCTGAAATAATCAAAAGTCATCATGTCGGTCCGGGTTTCGTACTGATGTATACGAAAGCCATTTTATTAAGAAATTTTGAGAAACGACATGTTTTAGAAAACAAATTAAAGAACTCTCGCTCAAGCATCTGTACATGCTCGTATCATTGTTGAATGACATTTCTAGATACGTACAGAATATCGATTATACAAGAGACATGTCGTAGAAGAATATTTTTGGATTTTTGATTTTCTATTGTTTTTGTATTTTTGAAAGTTTTATATTTTTATATTTTGCTTTTGTTGGTTTTTTAGATTTTGTATTTTGTTTTTCAAAAGTATTTACAGCGAAGCTTTTTGGAAAAATCATTTTCAAGAAGAAGATTCGAGAAGACGTTCTAACTCCTCAGGGGTTAGGCTTCGCATTCCAATTCGTCGAACTAAATACTCAAACCTTTCTTTTGGAAGGGCTTTAGTTAGTAGATCGGCGAGTTGGTAATCAGTCTTCACGAAGAATAATTCAACAGTACCATTTTCGACGTACTCTTTGATGAAGTGATAGCGGACTCTGATATGCTTAGTCTTTGAGTGATGAACAGGATTGCATGATATGGCTATGGCACTTTTCGAGTCACAATACATAGGTATTTTATCGAAAGTAAAGCCATAATCTGTGAGTTGTGTTCTCATCCATAGAACTTGAGCACAACACGCAGATAGAGACACATACTCAGCTTCAGCGGTTGAAAGTGCAATGCAATCTTGTTTCTTTGAAGACCAGCTTACTAACTTTTCACCCAAAAATTGTGCTCCTCCAGATGTACTTTTTGCTGTAACTTGATCACCTGCGTGGTCCGCATCTGAAAAGGCAATTAGATCAAATCCGGATTCCTTCGGATACCAAAGTCCCATGTGAATGGATGTCTTCAGGTACCGAAAGATCCGTTTAACCTCTTTGAGGTGCAGTTCGGTAGGCTTTGCCTGAAACTGTGCTAATAAGCAAACAGCAAACTGAATATCTGGTCGACTAGCAGTAAGATACATGAGAGAACCAATCATGCTCCGATATTTCTTCGGATCAATTGGTTTCCCAAACAAATCGGCTCCAATTTTTGGTGAAGTTACCATTGGTGTTCCGACCGAATCACAATTATCCATACCATGATTTTTCAAAATCTCAGTTGTGTATTTAGCTTGATTTATAAAAATTCCACGAGGGGACTGATGTATTTGTAAACCAAGAAAGAATTTTAGTTCCCCCATCATGGACATTTCAAATTTGCTTTTCATGAGATTTTCAAAATGTTTTGAAAGATTCGGATTAGTGGACCCAAAGATGATGTCGTCAACGTAAATCTGAACAATCAAAATGTCGTTTTTGCATTTTTGTGTAAACAAGGTAGGATCAACTGTTCCTTTGGTGAAATTGTTTTGGATAAGGAAAGAGGACAGTTCGTCATACCACGCTCTCGGAGCTTGTTTCAAACCATAGATTGCCTTTTTGAGTTTGTAGACGTAGTCTGGATGTTCCAAGTCGATGAAGCCTTCAGGCTGACTCACGTACACTTCTTCTTTCAGAGTTCCATTCAAGAACGCAATCTTAATGTCCATCTGATAAACCGTGATGTTTTTGTGAGCTGCATAGGCTAAGAATATCCTGACTGCTTCAAGTCTAGCTACCGGCGCGAATGACTCTTCAAAGTCTATTCCCTATTCCTGTCTATATCCTTTGGCCACAAGACGAGCTTTGTTGCGAATAACAGTCATTTCTTCATCCCATTTGTTCTTCCATTGCCATTTGAGATCGATGACGCGAACGTCAATTGGTCTTGGAACCTTTTCCCATGAGTCATGTAGACGGTATTGAAGAAGTTCCTCCTGCATTGCTTCAATCCATGCGGGATCTGCCATTGCCTCACGAATGTTCTTTGGTTCAATATTGCTAATTGAGCAAAGGTAAATGCACAAGTCGCAATCGGTGGCAAGTTGACGTCTCGTCTGAATTGGCCTTGAAGGTTCACCAATAACTTGTTCAATTGGGTGGTCTTTTGTCCACTTCAGAGTAGAAGGATACCGTTGGTTAAACGTATGCGAGTTAGATGGTTCTCGTAAGCTTGAAGAAGATTCAGCTGATTCCGTAGCAAATGGGTTTTCAAATAAGTCTTCATCTAACGTTGCATCGTTCTGGTTTTGGTTTTGCTCATCAACTGCTGGTAGAACGGGTGCAAGAACTTGAGTAGATGTAGATGATGTTGATGGAGTTGGTGCATTAGTTTCGACCGTTGTTGATGCATCTTCTGTTGGTGGTGGAGGATGATTTTGAGCGGGTGCAGCGGAATGATAGTTTGATGCATTTGTCGAAGTTCCACCATAGTATTCATCGAACATTAACTCGAAGAAATTCTCCCATTCTTGTTCTTTAGGATTGTCAAACGAAGTTGATTGAGCTCTTTGAGGTACGAGTCCTGAACTGATGTGTCCAGAAGTCTGTCGGTTTAGTGCGGGTTCTAGAGCGAGTCTCTCAGAAAAGGATTATAACACCTTTGTTATCAATCAATTTCTATTTATGTTTCGGATATTAAGGAAAAAAGGTCGATGATGATAAGTGATTCATTTGAAAGAATCTATAAAAGATTACAAAAAATAGAATCCGAATCTGAGATTGTAATATGTTTTTCTTTGAAGTTTTGAAATGAATGAGATGGGGAGTGATAGTGAGGGTTAATTGGTGAGTCTAGGTATAGGATTGTGGTTGGTTTTGGTTTTTGATATCTCGGACTGATGATGCACAAATAAAGCTGATGTTCGAGACTTTTGTGGTATATGGTATGTTGGTCATGGTCTATGTTACGCTTAACTTTTTCCATTTCTGCACATGAATTTCTTACGCGTAACTTCTGGCTTAACCTTATGCGTAGCCTTACGCGTAACGTTATGCTTATGCGTAAGCATACGCGTAGGCCATAGGCGTAAGCCAAGGCTTATGCTTAAGCATACGCATAACTTTTTCTACGCGTAACTTCACAGCTACGCGTAACTTCACTGTAGATTCTTCTTACGCGTAAGTTTAGGGTTTTGACTCTTTGACCACTTTTTCCGACGAGTTTTCTGACTGAAAAATCCGTTCAGCTTCATACGTTACCAAGAAACACATAAAAACTGCTTCTGTTGACTGTTTTGACCAAGAAAACTGAAGGTGTTGACCATAATATTTTCACGGTTTGGTACAAAAAGTAAAAGTAACCTGTTTGGATAAGATGACCCAAGACAATATGAAACAATAAAACTGCTTTACCCAAGACAGATGTGTTAACAATAAAAGACCAGTACTTTTTGACCAAAACAAGGATACGAAACATGTATAAAACTGCTTTACCCACAAATCGGAAAAAAAAATTTCCGACCACCAAAATAAGCATAAAAAACAGTTAAAAACATGATTCAAACCAACATAAATCAATAAAACAACAACCTTGGCTCGTTATACCACTTGTTAGGACCGATTAATACAAGATTTATGTGGTTTGGAGGTCGGGGTTGGTGGAAGAAGATGAAGATCTTCATCCTTTTTAGTGAGAGAAAGTTAGAGAGAGGGAGGAGAAAACACAAGGTTTATTGATAAGAACAAAACAATACAACTAGCCAAATGATTCACCTCACCCCTCATGGAGAGTCATGAGGGGTATATATAGGCCCTATCTTTGCCACTTACACGATACTAGTCCCTAAGGGCAAAGTATACTACGCATCTAGTCCAATTCACGTAAGTGACTTTATCTTAAGAAAAAGCGAGGCTAACAACTCGAGAGTTCGTAATCACTACATATGTATTACTAAATCATGAGAACACTACTACTTGTTTGGTGTTTAATGTGAAAACGTAAGTGTGTTAGTAAACTATTGGCTCAAACCAATTACGTATTTTATTTGTTTCTTTAAAATGATTTTACGTTTGTTATCGACAAAATATTAGAAGATCGTAAAATATAAATAAACGTTTTTACGGCTTATTTGTATTAACAATACATACTCTTGAAGAACACATGTGCATCATATTGTGACCTACAGAATGAGACTGCGTGTGAATGTGAGATAAAGTTTGTAGAATTATATGTGTAAGACTGTTTGTTTTGTGGTGTTTTTCTTGGTATTGTCGCCGATTCAAAAAAGGGGAAGATTACATATTCGAAGAATCAATTGCATGTAGGAGGGTCTCAAATTGTAAGTTTATGTCGATTGATTATGGATACAATAGAGTTTAGCTTCTATTGCATGTACCCATTCATCTTTAGGTCTGATGATTCGTTTTTATTAGAATGAATTGTAAGTTTTTGTTTATTGCTTTATTTTTTGGGTAAAGGGTTTCCCCAACAAATGTACTACTTCAAAAAACGTTTAAGTACAAAGGATATAGGTGAAGTCCCATATCTCAGCCCGTTACATAGGCGGTAAACTAACATAACAAGACACTTCCTATCCTTTAAAACAAGAAAAGAAACCACTACTCACTAAATTACATTTGACACAAAACCAAACATAAACTAACGTTTAGAGTTCTTACGAATCCTTATGTCATAGGAATTACAAAAGGCAATTTGACTAACAAAAAGCTTTTCGTGGACTTCATCATCAACATCATCAGGATCATCACCATAGGGGTCATATCCATAAATCTCCCTCCAACTTTCTAATAAACTCTTCTGCCCATACCTCCATTTCCACTCCCACCCTTAGCAGAACTAGCCACAACAGGCATACCAGATGCTAAAAAATTAGCCATATCGTTAGCACAAGATGCAACCTCATCTTCACTAACATGATCACCCGGATAATCAACCCTTTTTAGAGGATTTCCATAATCATCCAAAAGAGTAGCTTTCCCATCAATAATTAGCTTTTCAAGCTTCACAATTTTCTCAACAATAGGAGTAGTACAAGAAATACCATTCCCATCAGTATCGACTGTTAGGTTCCCATATTAGTAACACAAGCATCAATATAAGAAGTAGAGATAAGAGATAGATCGGTTGAACAAGACACACAAACACACGAATGAATAAGAAGAGTTATGCGTAGGATTTGAGATAAAATGAACAACCAACCATCTAAGGATGGTTTACATGGGTATTTATAGGAAGGAACTAGGGCAACATGCAAGTTCCCTTCCTTTCCCTTATTGGGCCTCGGCATAGGCTCATGGGCTTTCTACATAAGCCTAGCCTTGATTACTAACATAAAAGCCATAATTAAGCTAACTATTACATATTAATTACTAACACTTGAATTCTAGTTTAGGAGTGATTCCAACAATCTCCCCCTAAGTGTTAGTGATTGATGATTTGTTCTTTAAACATTGTAGGTGCTGATGTAATACTTGCTTTGACGTCTTCTGACATTCTTCTTTCTTGTGAGAAGAAGTGCCTTGATTCAAACAATCTCCCCAATGTAGGGAAATTGTTTCTTTTGAAGTATTCTGCTTAGACGTCTTCATTATCTTTGTTTTTTGTGATGGAAGTGATGGTATGCTGTGGTTGTCTGCATTAGGTCCGCTTCGTTGCTCCAGTGTCTCCACGTATTTCTCCAACATGTTCACACACTCTTTAACGTTGGATTTCAGTACTGATGTAGTTCTCTTAGTCTTTGAACTTTGTAGATTCTTTGAATTTAATGAAGAATCATTCTGACTTTGTATTGCCTTATGAGAGAACTTCAATTGGTGATGTTGTGGTTATGGGCATGTGGAGAATCTGCATGATCTTTTCCACCCGCAAGCATCCATAAAAAGAAAACATAAAACATGGGTTAGAAATAATCTAGCGCTTACAAGTTTGAACTTCGAGAGTGTTAACAGCATAGTGTGAAAACACAACTCTAATTCTCACAAAGGCTGTTCCTGAACTGGAGTCCCACAAGTGAGATAACACGATGTACCGAAATACATCTACAGTTCAGATGAGCTGCTGAGGTACACCGAAGCATCACCTCACGACTGTTGACCGTTTGAGACACACTAAGCGTAATCCATGGGGAGTTACCGAAGTGACCTGCCGTCAGGGCTGTTTGATGTTGACCCTGGTAGGAGTTTCCATTTAATCACTGAGGATTACATGTGTGAACCTCTCATAAATGTTCTCGACAGATTGCTAAGATCTGTGAAGGACTTGATAATGTATCACTTGCGTCCTTATTGTTGAACGACAAGCGATGAATTGTCAAGTGTACCTAAGAGATCTTTTGATGAATCTCGTGGCTCTAGACTTAATAGGGTGCTTTGGTTTTCATGAGCAGAGACTAGGGAGAGGGTCTCCTTCTTCAATACCATCAATCTCTAAAAGAAATCCGATAGTACACGTAGGGTTCCCTGTGAGAATGAAACAAGCTTCTGTTGAGAGAAACTTGAGGGGCTAAGAAGGTTTAGTGCATGCGTCACTGGGTCCATGGCGACTTTGATCTTCATTACCGGCGTCATCAAGTGACAACCAATAGCATATGAATTGAACCCGGTGTCTGCCCTAAGTTGAATAATCTGGAGGGCTATTTCTTTTCACCCTTTTCTTTACTTTTCTTTTTAATTCTTCAACTCCTTCTTTCTCCGATTCTCATTTTCTCCTTTTTATAATCAAACCTAAGGACTTCTAATTCTAACTATTGGTGGTTTCCTTGGGTAGATCCCTCTGGCTCTGGCGGATCATAGGACGGTTATTCCTAACCTTAGTCACCTTATAACTCCATGACTAACCTATGTTGCCATAAAATCATTTTCATGAAATTCTCTCAAAGTGGTTATAACTAAAAGAATTTATACCACTGTTGAGAGTTTAAGACTTTGCAGAAATACTCCCCCTCCACACGTGCTTGAGTATGTTTATAGAAATCTGCACGGTGAGAGAAGAGCGCGCACTTTTGAATTGATCAACTCAAGATAGACAATCCCCCGCGAGACACGGTTACGTTGCATAGTTAAAGAGTTACATTGTCAGCTTTTAGGTGACAACTAGCTCTAATAACTACCTTGAAGGTGTGGACAAACCTCGAAAGGTTGTTAAACCCGTCAAAGTTCATGTCTACCAAGAGTTTCTCGGATGGTACATTCTACTCGGACAAGTCCTTTGCGAGACACATTTACATTACTAGCGAACTAGCTTGAAATTATTACCCGTCCCGGACAAGTCTTTTCGAGTTACTAACATTTAAGATCTCGTCAATTCATTTGTTAAGTCTGTAGCACAATGATTCATTAGCAATTCACAACATATTTCTTATCACATAATTTTTCTCCCCCTAAAAAATGGCATATAAATGTTATTTTTGACAAAATTTGATATCGAATATGTCCATTTCGAGTTTTGTGGGAAGATTACCACGAAGAACAATTTTGTGAACAAAGTTTTTAAGCAAATACTCCCCCTCAACAAGTGATATAAACTTTTGAGGTTTTGAAAATCATAAAGGGAAGTACTTGTCCTTTTGAGCAAAACTTTGAAAAGTGAAAGTTTTGATAAGTTTTACTCAAAAGTAAGAAGCTTTCACTCCTTTTATAGGATTGTGGCACTGATGCGTACCACAGGGTCCTTTCATTACAAGTACGGGTTGTACACTGTTATGTGTGCACAAGTCATTGTTAAATATAAATCACACAACCAAGTAATGATAATGAAACAAATCAAGGGTTACCAGGAGATTCAGGTAGTCCAGCAATAACTCCAGGAATGCGTTCTGGACGTTGATAGCCTGTGAGAGATATGCTGGGACGACCACCGATGAAGCTCGCCAACGTTTTGAACTAGTCCCTTCTGAACAACCTTTCATCAATGCGAGTGATGATCTTCTTAACATCCCGTCTCTCCCTCGAATTCCATCGCTTAGGTGACCCAATGCCTTCTTGTATCGCCTTTAACCGATAAGCTAACCCGTCCCTAACTTTCTTCAGTGTGTGATATCCAAACTTATGAAGCTCTTTGCACGCCATCAAGCAATTTTGGTGTAGTTCATTACGGTAGACTACTCCAAATGGTTTGCTGATGAGGGTGTATTGAGGAAGTTGGTTGATGTCGGGAAGGTCTAGCTGTGGTTTAGTGAGGTTAACACGCGTCTGATATGATTCCACGACAAGTTGAATGTCTTTTATACGTTCCTGGATCACTATGCTTCTGATGAAGATTAACAAGGACTTGATGTACTCACGTTGGATTTCTATAGAGAAATGTCGCATTCATCCCTGTACCTTGGCAAGATACATATCTTCAATGTCGTTGAGAGACAATCTCTGAAAGTTTGCTTCATAGAATTCATAGTCCTCTTTGTCTTGTCGTTTGACCACTATTTTCTTGAGAAATGTGTAACGATCCCTTTATCACTAAACACCTCCTTCTTTGATGTAAGTACCTGGCAGCTCTTGTAGTAGATTCTTCGGCGTTCTGGCCAATGATGAATCCCATACATTGCATCACGATCATACTTTTCCACTTTGTCAGAGAACATGTGGATGGCATCTTCCTCGATTGCTATGCTGTTGGAGTATATTGCTGCCGGGAATGGAAGTGTAAGTGATGTAGCGTATTTCTTGGAGACATCGCTACCGTGTAGAACAAATTCTAGGTCTTTGTTGAAGAAGTAGCGGAATGAAATCTTTGGTTGATCCGGTCGACCAATTGTGGGTAGAGGTCTGGTCCAATATGTGTAGTATGGAGCTTTGTCTTGTCGAGTGAAGTCGATGTTAGCTTTAGGATTGAGCAAATCGATGTTGTTCGACATGGCTCGTGCAATGTTGTCGAGGTGGTATTCCACTTCAATTGCACTTTCGGAGCTATCTTTGAGCAGTTGGAAGGCATCATTCTTGATTCGCTTAAGCTCAGCCTTCGTCATCTTCTTCACTTTAAATTGTTCTTGTAATAGCTTGACATGCCCCATGGTACGACCATCTACCATTTCCTGACCTTCAGGTAGTGAGGGAGTAGCATCACAAAGTTGAGAAAACCAGTCGTATTCAGCGGTTGTATCGTCATCTAGCCATGAGACAGCATCAGTCTTAGTCTTCTTCTTCTTCTTCTTCTTTGACTTTGATGAGGATGCTGGTTTCTTTGTAGTGTCGGGAGAGGTGGGTTGTTGTTGGGGCTCATGGAACTCTTCATCGTCACCACCAGTGTATTCGAAATGATCACCGGTTTTCTCTGTGGATGGTGGTAACTCAGAGTCCTGAGGTTTATCAGCAGTAGAACGTGGAGGAGATCATTTTTCTGTTGGAGTCCTTTGGGTTGGTGGTGGCATAGAGGAAGATTCACTAGACTTCTTTGGACGTTTAGGTGCAGAATCCTTGTCCTTATCATCGTCATCTCTTGGTCGTTTAGGTTGACCTGCTAACTCTTTGCATGATGATTTGAGTTGTTATTCTAGAAGGGCCTCAAAGAATTTAGCTTCATATGAATCAAAGGTTGCAGACCGATTAGACATTTGTATCACCAATTTCGAGATCAACTCAGCTTCAGAGAGTTCAGGTGAGTTGGCCAATGTATGTTTAACCAATGCGACGATATTTAGAGTAAGTTGTCTGGCGAACATATCCCTTGTCAATCTAGGAACAGAGTCGAGAAAGAACTTGTTAGTATATTCCTTAATCATCTTGTTCATTTCCCCTTGGACATCACGTTTCATAAACTTCTGGATATAATCCCTTTCACTCGACATCTCGTCTATCCCGTTTTGTAGAAGATTGATCCTGTCAGCGAGTTGATTCAGCTTTTTGTTGGTCACATCTTTCTTCCTGACTTGCTTGACAGCTTTGACAATCTTTGTCTTAGCCCGAGATATCCAAGAGTCGGTTGGTTTCTTTACTGACTTGGATGTGGATCTGGTTGTGCCTTTGGATGGTGGAGGTGAAGAGTGAGAAGACTAGTCTGATGATGAGGATACATGAGGAGGCTCATGGTCCTTTGGTGGCTCAGAAGTTAGTTCCTTGGAACGTGCTGGACTATCTAGAAGAAAATCATCATAATCAACTTCGTCATCTTGTCCAGATTTAGCCATTTCTTCAGCCTTAATCCTGGTTTCTTCATCTGCTTGAGCTTGAGCTTCTTTTTCTGCATTTTCTTTAGCTGCAACCTCAGCATCTTCATCATAAATTTTCTCACACTTCTCCATTTTGGTTCCTCAAAATCATAGGTTATAGTATCCTCATGTTGCCTTTGTTGTTGTTCGTGGGTGGTGGTACCAGTTCCCTTATCGGGTTGATTAACCGCATCGAAAACTGGTGTAGACAATGCACCACCACTTGACCCTCCCGGGCCACGAGTTTGTTCACAGGTAAATTCCTGAGCAATATGTTGGAGTCTGATATTCTTCAACTTCTTTCTGTAGTCTTTATCCAGTGGTTCTTCATCCGAGCTCTCCTCTTCCTCTGGCTCAGCAACTGGGGTTTTACCTTTATCAGCTTTTGCACTTAGAGGTTTTGCAACAGTGGGTGGGTCATAAATAGGAGTTTCTGAGTAGGTAACCTCTTCATCGGTGTCAGTCTACTCTGAGTCCTCGTCCTTCAGTTGTGGTTCAGATTTGGGAATAGGGATAGCATCCTTTGACGGAATTTTCCTTTTGAGAACATGAGTCCTCTTAGGATACTTTCTCGCACTCTCAATGCTTGTAATACTATCTGCACTGCCTCTCCTGGTTTTCTTAGTAGGTGTACCAAAGGAATTTTCATCAAGGAAACCTACTTTGCTTGCTTCAACTGCTACCAGATATCGTTTGTATGAATAAAGTCCTTTGATATCATTAGTAAGAAGATGATCTGGCAACACTGCACCTTGTTTCTTCGTTGTTGAGTTCTTAAATCTGACAGTGGGTGTAGGCTCATACAACACGGATTGTTGGTCAAGTCTCAAGGGAATATCAGGATTATACCCTAGAGCTCTTTGGATCAACAGTTTGGTGTATCTGATATACGGGATCTTGGTGCCAGGCTTTTTAAGGTAAGACATCATGTCATCCCATATCAGAGCTTCAACTTCTATGTGTTTCATGTTGACCATAGCCCAAAATATTTGTAGTTCCATGAGCTTGGGATGCTCATGACCACTATCACGTCCGGAAACGGATTTGGCAATCATTATGTAGAGGGTTCTCCATGGCTGGGGAATGTTCTTAAGATCCACAGATGAGTGCTTTGTGATTACCACGATAGCTTCATCATAGCCGATGTCGATCATGAACTGGAGAACGACCTCTTCTGTTGGGTAGCATTGTATTTAGTAGGCTCGATGACAGGAATAAGAAGAATAGCCCTCAAATCTGCTGGCGTGATGGTGACTTGTTTGTTGTTAAGAGTACAGTCACGGCACTTTGACCTTTGACCTTTCGTATAATGTGCCAGAATTGGTGAATGTAGATCTCAGGTACAGTAGCAGAGTTTGTGAGCATGTTCTGATAAGGGTGAGTCTTCAGAATATCCACTGCAATCTGACACGAAGACTCAGAACAATTAAAGTTATCAAAATCAACTCTGAGGTTGTTCTTTCCGATCTTCATTAGGTAACCATTAGGGAAGATATCTTCAACAGTGAGAACATTTGGTGCATCCACATTTTGCATTTGAACGTCCATGTCGTGATCTGAAAGATATTTAGCCAAAAGAACCAACATATCGAAAGACATTATGTTAGTCAAAAGTTGATTTTATTGTCTATTTGTTGAATGTGATATGTTAATGATTGTTACGAGTCCAATGTCACTTGTTAGTCCAATAGTCCAAAGACGTCGTGATAAGTTTCGTGAGTAGATTAACTTTGAGTTTTAAAGTCCAAGTTTTCACTTATTTTCACAACTTATTAACCATTTAAGCTTATTAATGACATTTTGGTTTTGTGACGTTATGATTTATTTATTTACAAGTCTGCACGCGTAACAATTCATAATTTTGATTGATCTAAGGCTTAGGCGTAAAATTCCAAGCTTATGCGTAAACAGGAGTGGTTATACGCGTAGGCATAAGCTTATGCGTAGGATCTTGACTTACGCGTAAGAAATGTTACGCGTGGGAAAAGAGGCTCTTAGGCATAGAGCTTACGCGTAAGCGTATGTGGAACCTTACGCGTAAGGCTTACTCATAAGAGTGAACCTTATGCGTAAAGGTTACTGTTTACGCATATCCTTCACAGGATACGCGAAGTCCTCTTTGTAGAACCTTACGCGTAAAGGTTACGCGTAAGATTTCTCTTACGCATAACATTCTACGCGTAAGTTGATCCTTATGCGTAGATGTTCAATTAACCTTGATTCTGAATTTTCACGTGTAATAACCTGAAACAAATGAATCATAACTCATACATTAACACATTATTCAATCCCTTTCAGTTTTCACATGGACACTCAATTAACACAGTGTACGCGTAGAGAATGCTTATGCGTAGAACTTAAACCCTAGGTTTCAATTTTTACGAATAAGAATTATAGCCATAGGATTTGCACCAAATCATTTCTGGGATATCTTAGAGGCCTAGTGATATGTCCTAAGCAAGTTTTAACATCAAAAACCCCATGAATCAAGAATACCTAATTCGTATGAACTTAAACTCTAAATTTCAATTTCTACAAAATTGGTGATTCTGGGTAAGAATCAAGCAAGGTTTAGGTTAATTAATCATGCATACAACATCACGAGACCATCTAATAGTCCACATACACTCACAATTGAAAACACCCAATTCACGCATAAGAACCCTAATCTTGAAATGTTCAATTCGTGTTTCTGGGTGGATTTGTTTGATAGAAACGATTTTGGTATGATTATTTAAGCATTTTAACATCCTTTTTATCAACACAAACACACAAATGAAGATTTTGTGTTCATAGCTAACGCGTAGAACAAAAAGATCAATCAAACACAAAATTTAACCGTTGGATTTTCAAACGAATCAAAACCATTGTTTGTTTTAACACCAAGATTGATAAAACACTTACAGATTTAAGTTCAAAAACACGGATTAGAAGATTGAAGGACAGGCGTGGATTTTGGTGGTTGGATAATAAGTGATTTGAAATAAATGTTTTTGAAAAATTAGGTGAATTGTTTTATTAAAAAACACTTTGAGCTTTAGACAATTTCAGTCCCTCCACCTTAACCATTTTCATTCAACGTCCATAACTTCCATTTTAGTTACGCAAAGTATGATATTTGGAAAGAAACTTGACGACACTCCCCCTCGACTTAAGAAATAATGAAATTTTATAAATTTAAGCCCGGGGAGTGTCAGTTAACCAGAAATGTGACCATCATTATCAAAGAAACAACCGGGATGAGGTAACATGCAAGTACAAGGTTTTATGAAACCGAAAAAATATTTACTTTCTCCCCCTCAACACTTGACCAAGAAAATACTGTATTTTGAAAGAGTAAAGTGTTGACGGAATATTTGTACTTGCCATGTCAAAAGAAATATAGATAGAAGAATATTTTTGTTGTTTTATCAGATTTTATATTTTTGTATTTTGTTTTTAGAAAATATTTACAAAAGAGATTTTGGTGTTTGACTGGTTTTAAGAATGTTTTAAAAGTTCATCCAGTTCCTCTGGAGTCAAACACCGCATACCAATCCGGTGGACCAACTCATTAAACCTAGCAGGAGCTAAGGCTTTGGTGAGAAGATCTGCCAGTTGGTATTCAGTACCCACAAAGTATAATTTAACGGTACCCTTTTCCACGTGCTCCTTGATGAAATGATATCGAAGATCGATGTGCTTTGATTTTGAATGTTAAACGGAGTTGCAAGAGATCGCAATTGCACTTCGATTGTCGCAGTACATCGGGATTCTGTCAAATACGTAACCATAGTCTTTGAGTTGTGTTCTCATCCAAATGACTTGAGCACAACACGCCGACGTGGCTACATATTCCGCTTCTGTTGAGGACAGCGATGTACAATCCTGCTTCTTCGATTGCCATGACACTAGTTTATCACCAAGAAATTGTAATGCTCCTGAAGTACTTTTCTGTGAATCTAAGCATCCTGCGTGATCAGCGTCTGAAAAAGCTATTAGTTCAAAGCCAGAATCCTTCGGATACCAGATCCCCAAGTTAATGGTTCCCTTAATGAATCGGAGGATTCTTTTAGCCTCAGAGAGGTGGGTTTCAGTTGGTCTTGACTGATAACGGGTGCAAAGATATACAGCAAATACAATGTCAGGCCTACTGGCTGTTAGATACATGAGAAACCCAATGATACCTTGGTATTTGGTAGGGTCAACCAATTTCCCATGCAAATCAGCGTCCAGTTTCTTAGTGTGTGCCATTGGGGTGGCATAGCTATCACAACTTGTCATTCCATGTTTGTTTAAAATTTCAAAGGCATATTTGGACTGACTAAGAAAAATACTACGGGGTGATTGATGAACTTGTAGTGCTAGAAAGAACGTAAGTTCACCCATCATGGACATTTCAAAATGTTTTCTCATAAGTTTTGAAAAAGCGTTTGAGTACTTTAGATGTGTTGACCCAAAAATGTTGTCATCCACATAAATTTGAACAATTAAAATGTGTGCCCCGTGATATTGTATGAAAAGTGTGGGGTCGACCGAACCTTTGACGAAATTATTAGCGATCAGAAAGGAGGATAACTTATCATACCACGCCCGCTGGGCTTGTTTGAGACCGTAGAGAGCCTTCTTCAGTTTGTAGACATGATTAGGGAACTCTGGATCAACGAATCCTTCTGGCTGGCTAACATAGACTGTTTCTTTCAGTTGTCCATTGATAAAAGCAATTTTGACATCCATCTGAAAGACCGTGATGTTCATGTGAGCCGCAAACGCCAGAAAAATCCGTACAGCCTCAAGACGAGCAACCGGAGCGAATGATTCTTCAAAGTCAATACCCTCTTCTTGTCTATAACCCTTAGCCACCAGACGTGACTTATTTCTGATTACGGTACCTTTAGCATCCAATTTGTTTTTCCAAATCCATTTGAGACCAATGACGAAGACTACAATCGGTCGGTCTTCCTAAGCAACTAGGTCTCAAGGGATTAGTACAGATGTTTGACTTCTTCCGAGAGATGCCAGAGTTTGTTCGGGTCGCCCGCACCATACTATTCAATAGGAGGAAAGACTAGCGATTATTAAAGCAGTTTCCAAGCCAGCTGGGGTGTGAAAAGTATGTTATAGTGCCCCGTGTGTAAAATTAACAAGTTTAAATACACCTACTGTTGTAAAAACCCAGTTGTGTAGATTTCATGAGTTTGCGAAAAAGTTTTGAATACTCTTTTGTAAAACTTTACAGGTACTACCCACTTGAATGCAAGAAAGATCGTGATGTTCAAGTAGTTAGTGGGGCATCATAAAAAGAATCAGTCAGGTTTATACGGAAACTTTAAAATTTGTTTGTACCTTACTGTTCAACACTATCGATACGGTGGGGTTACCGTGTGTGATTCT
>BPTQ01000009.1:124312897-124465710 GCA_019973895.1 Chrysanthemum seticuspe
AGTGTGAAGACAAAAAACTCATGGTCGAATAATCTAACGAATAAGAACCCGACGATTCATCCACACTTTTGGACAAAACCGTGTAAATTGGTTTAGTAGTTTAGTTACCAAAACAGGTTTTCACACCTACTTAGCAGCCCAAGAATAAGCAATCTAATAAGCTGGTACTCAAAAAACAGAAGTGTGAATCTCAACTAGACCTGGTTGGCTAATTGTAAACCAAAGCTCAGACTTAGATAAGCTAAAATGAGCTCTGCTCAAGCTCTGCAAGTAGCCTGTGCACCACAGCTATCTGTGCACAGGGCATGTTCCAAAACTTAGACCAAGTTCACAAGCCAATTTAGACCTTATAAAAAATTGATAAAAATCTATAAAAATGGTAATATGAATTTAGACCAGTTGAAGTTTCTAGAACACCAAGCTTCACTTGTTAACTCCCAGAAATGAATCAATGAAAATTCTTTCTAGTTGGGAACAAAACTGACTTTTGCACATATTTGACTTTTTGACAGCTTAGATATATTGACTTATTCGAACTTTGGATCAAATTTATGAACTGAAAATGTTATGATAAGTTGAAATAAGCTGAATGCAAGCTATAACTATGAATTTGAAACACAAAACCAACTTTTGATCTTGCAAAATCCCAACAGTGAGCAGATAGAACAGATTAATGGTAAACTTTGACTTTTAAGGCTTCAAGGCACAATTAACTGACTCAATTGAGTCTGACTACTTATATTTAGGCTAAGTGTGCAATTTTCAAGTATACATAAAGCCTCAACCTTAGTTTATCCTACTGAACCAAACACCCTTATATGTTACTGAATTGCAAATTTGAATAAGCTAAACACTACACTAGCTAGAATTAATAATCAAACTAAGTTATAATCACTTGAATACAACTATTTGAACAGATTTCAACTAATTATAACTGCAAGAACAAATTATGCTATTAAACTTGAGTACAACTTACAAAGTGTCCCTAGCCACTGTGGCTTGAATCCAGTGAACACAACAACCTACTACCCTATCTATACCAATCCCATTAACTCTGAATCAACCTCAACCCAGCTCTGCATCATCCTTGTCTCATTTCCATGCCTGTTTGAATCAAGTTCACTGCACCATTGACTTTCGTTGACCAAAATCCCCATTTGCTTGGAATATAAATGTAAGCTTGCAAAAAGCTGTAAGAAGCTTTTACAAGCTTGTTTGAACTGAGAGACGAGCTTTTAAACGTTTGTACATAGGATTTCAAAATTTAAAATTGCCACAGTAAACATGAAATTTGAAATATAAACACAGACTTGAATTGATACTCGAAAATGGTTGTAATACACTTGATTAACTAATATAACACTGGAAATTACAACTTAAACATATTTAAGACATAGAAATTTAAATAACGACATACATATTAAAAATGAAAAACTAAAACTAACTACTTTCCCATTGCTTGTCTTGGCCTTTTATACACCCAAGTTTCTTCTCTCCTCTATTTGGACATATCCCAGCAATAAAAACGACCCTTGGATTATCCAAGTTAATCCTAGCCGTTTAAAGAGATTTTGGCGCCAAAATGGTTGTTTGACAAATGGGGTTGAGTGAGGAGGGGGGGAGGTGCATTAAATGAGTCTTGGAGTTGTGTGGAGGTGGGGGGAGACATGGAAGAGATAAGGGGATGGTTTGGTTGAGTGTAGCAGGTGTTAGCAGGGGGCAAGTGGAGAGGGTGAAGAGTTGGCGCCAAAGGTCTGGTTTGACCAAGTGGGTTTGACCAGGTTTAATAATCAAAAGGGGGGGTTCATAATTCCAAATGACAGGGGTCCAAAGTGAAAGGGGGTCCAAAATAGGTTTAATGGCTTTTAACTTCAAGGACTAAAGGTGTCAATTCTGAAAATAGAAGGACCTGTTCTGCCAATTCTGCCAAGTTGCTTCAAGGGACCATAAGTGACAACCTTCAAAAGTATAAGGACCAATATTGTCATTTTGCAATTTTCCAGGGGCCTTTTCTGCCAATTTTGAAACTTGAAGGACTATTTTTGTAATTTTCTCAAACTTTTGATATTTTTCACCAAAGGACTAAATTTGACAAGTTTTGATTTAAAAAGGACCTTTGGTGACTTTACTTTTGAAATTATGTGCTCAGGGACTGTTTTTTTGACAACTTTTGATACTTGGGGGACTGAAACTGCAATTTTTTGCAAATTTGATATGTTTTTCATCTGATTTTGATATTTTTGAATTTAAAACACATAAAACACTGATTTGTGATATTTTGATCATTTTGATGTGTTTCTGAGTGTTTTCAGATGAATTTGCAGTTTATTTTGTACAAAAATGATGAGTATTTAGACACTCATCAATGTTGATATACATTCTGCAAATTAGGAGGATTCAAATGACATGTAGATGATTCCGCAACATTAGAAGTCGCAGAAGCATTTGCAAAAGGGTTGAAGAACGCATTTGGATCATAATCTGCAGGTGGGGGTACATCATTGTTCAGAAGATCATCAGCTGGTTCAACATCGTTAGATGCGGTTTGTTCAACTATTGTTGTAGAATCAACTGGTGGTGCTTCCTCAACAGTAGTTGTTGTAGCAGGTGTATCAGGTATTGGATTTTGATCAGGTTGAGCAGCGGAAACATTGGATACACCTGGTGCACGTGCATCAATATCATCATTAAACAGAGGAGCAAATAGCTGTTCCATTTGACGTCGAGTTAGTTGTAAACTAGGTTCAGCTGATGATGGGGTTTGAGGGAAGTTTAAACGGTTATGACCGGGTTCCAAGCTGTTATGCTCAGAAGCCATTTCTGTAAGCTCATCGAAATTGGCATGAATCGTTTCCATAATCTCCCTTGTACGACGATTCCAGATCCGGTAACCCTTGGAGTTTTCACAATATCCTATAAATACTCCAATGTCAGCTTTGGCTTTGAGCTTACCAAAGTCATCACGATCATTATTCGGATAGCAAAGGGATCCAAATACATGAAAGTGTTTTAGATTCGGTTTACGATTGTGGATAAGCTCATAAGGTGTTTTGTTGTGGCGTTTGGTAATAATTGAGCGATTCTGAGTGTAGCATGCAGTTAACACGGCTTTAGCCCACAAGTAATCTGGAAGTTTAGCATTAATTAACATTGTTCTTGCAGCTTCCACTAACGTACGGTTTCTTCTTTCAACAAATCCGTTTTGTTCTGGTGTACGTGCAATAGATGTTTGATGCTCAATTCCCACTTTCTCATAAAATGCACGAAGAGTTTGATTCACAAATTCAGTTCCTTTGTCTGTTCTGATTTGTCTGACTGTGTTCCGGAGCTGAACTTGAATTTTCGTGAGAAAGGTGATGATCATCTGTGGAGCTTGATCTTTACTTCGAAGAAAATAAACCCAAGTCCATCTTGAATATTCATCTAAAATTACCAAGATGTAGCGTTTGCCATTAATCGTTTGCATGCTCATTGGGCTACACAAATCCATGTGAAGAATATGAAGCACATGCTGTGAGCTGTGTTCCACCTTTGAAGGAAAGTGAGCACGAGTGCTTTTCCCTTGTTCACAAGCTGAGCAGAGGTGATCTTTAGAAAATCGGAATCTTGGGAGACCTTCAACAAGTTTGTATCGAGCAAGGTTGGTTATTGATGACGTATAGTCTATATTCGGGTCACGAACCTGACCAAGGACCGATACTAGCGAGCCCAGCACGAACTGGGCTACGCTGATAAGTGTTGGGGCTCACGAAGGCCCAAACCCAAAACTTATTTATGGAATAAGATATCGGATATCTCCTAACTTTGGAGATAATCGTTTACCAACCGATTTAGGCGGGATACACTGAAGGTTGGGGAACACGAAACCAACAAGGATTTCGTGTGTATATAATGGGAATCCCATCCGTCATTAAAGTTACGATCTAAACCCTAACTCTCCAGAACCCTAAACCGATTACTTACTCTCACACTGGAGGATAATCGTGGGAGACAATCCCACGATAAGCCTAACGATGTTTTCTGTTTACTTAGTGCGCATGTATCGAGCAACAATATTCAATTGATACGAGAACCGGAGCTCAAACCAGGAACGCCCAACTTTTGTATCAACAAGTGGCGCCATCCGTGGGACCATCACTAAGAACTAAGAACTAGAATGACGAAGCATGGAAATCAGCGATCGCAAACAAACCCTACAGGAAAGAAGCTGCAAAGCGGATAAGCTTCTAAGCAGACTTATGGAACAACCAGTGTCGCTAAAAACCAAGGATCAGGCCCTGACATGGTCTTCCCTATGGTGGAACAACGCTCGGGGACAACCCAGACCACTACAACCACCACCAGCGCAGGAGATCAACTGCGCACCCTTTTTGCTACTCCCCTCCAATTAGTGTTAGAAACTGACCTCTCGAAGGCACCAGATGCACCTGACAGAAACAAGGGCCCAGTGGTAGAAACAGACACCCTTACTCTAGAGAGGGTCGCACTGGAACTAGCACCGGGGGAGATTTCGTATCTCAAAATTATGAAACTTTGGCCGCTCTCATGCAAGAGGAAGCAAAAAAGAGGTCGAGTCGAAGCCTGCACACCCGACCTAATTTCGATACAGAATACGAGACATCTCCGCCGCGTCATTAGAAAGAGAAGCGCGAAAGGGATAGCCGCCGACCCCCAATGTTCAACAGAATTGGGAGGAGAGTTGAGAATGATGAGACAACTAATTCGCAGCATGTGGAAGAAAGCGAAGAGGATGAACGGCGTACCAATGTCCACGTCAGGCTTGGTAGCCGCAGGGTCCAGGACAGACTTGGGCGACGGTACTCCCCAAGTGAAAGCCCTTCAAGTGCAGATTCTGAGGACAGTCGGCGCAAACGCCGAAGAAGGGAAAATTCGTCCTCTGGTAATTCCTCGGACAACAAGGATAGCGAAACAGGACACTGGAAGTCCAGGAAGAAATATCGTGACCAGGAGGAGGAAGACATGTCTCTTCCGTGGCGCCGCAAAAAGGTGGATGCGTTCACTCGACGTATCAGTAATTTCTCAGAAGACAAGAGAAGGCGTATGCCCGCTAATGTAAAAACCTATGATGGAACAGGTGATCCTGATGATCACCTCATAATTTTTGAATCAGCCGCTACTATCGAAAACTTGCCACAACCTGTGTGGTGCCACATGTTCAATTCCACACTAGTGGGAAACGCGCGGAACTGGTTCAGTAAGCTTCCACGCAGAAGCATTGATTACTTTGATGAGTTGAGAAAGGCGTTCCACCTAAACTTCACTCAACAGAAGAAGTGCGCTAAAAACCCTGTCGAACTCGCCAGGGTCAAACTGCGCCAGGGGGAATCTATAAGCGCTTATGTCCCCAATGTTCTCCGAAAGTATCAATGTTATGATAATGGAAGGTAATAAAATGAAAGAAACTAGTACTCCCCTGATTAGCTCGGTAGGATCCGTGTGAAGTAGTGGTTAAATCTTTCTTCAAGAAGAGTGTTTGCATGAAAAACTCCTTCCAATCTTACGTATCTTCTTCTTGATAAATAAAACCTGCACACTTTAAGAAAACAGACAACCCATTGCATTAAACTGAACAAAGAAAAATCACAACAAGATGTAATTTCAGACTTAAATAAGATATAATGCTTGTGGAATGGATGTTTGCAGATTTTCTGGAAAACTAAGACCTGGAAAATTCCAAAAATTTATATGTTGAAACAAACAGACCTTGATAGATCTTGAGCTCGTGGATCGTTATATATGCCTATGTAATCACAAGCACAATAAAAGACAATCTCTACTACTTATATTTATCAGCGGAATATAAACACAAGTAACAAATAACTAAGAACTCTGTGATCCTCTATGGATCTTTATATTAACTAAAACTGAGTTTTTTCAATCGATACCTAACTCATTCTAATGTGTTCCTTTTATAGACAAGGAACCCTAAACAATATCGCTAAACCGTTTCCCAAGAAACGTATAATCATAAAACTAAATAAGATATACACAATCACTTCCTAATAAAGCTCATGTATATCCATACTAAATAAACTAAACACGGAATAAACACTTCCGCAGAAACAGACTAATAACTATTATACTTCAGCAGATTATGTCTTTGGCAGAATCCACTCTTCTTCAGTAGAAACACTTCAGCAGTAATGTCAGCATAATCCAAACTTCACATAATTCCCAACAATCCTCCCCTAAACTGGAATTTGACTTGGTTAAGTTACAGTTTCTTGATAGATCTTTAACAAAACAGCTCCAGAGGATTGTGCACGAACAACATCAGCAAAGAATCCAAATAATAACATCTCTATGATGACAAACTTCGAATCTCAAGATCTTTGCAGCAACAAATGACAATAGGTACATCAAAACAAATTAGTTTCATACTATTCTCATCACATCCAGGTGTGTAAACTCCTGTGAGAGGTGAATCATTGAAAATAATGGATTTGATGTCTCTTTACCAATAGCCATCACTACTGGAGTAGCCATATGTTTAAGTTCGTAAACTATGGTACACTGATAACCATCTGATTTATTGGCAAACCAGCAACCATATAAATGGATTTGAAATGTCTTTACCTGTAGCCGTTTGCTCAGGACTAGTCAATTCTTAGAATTGGTGAATTGATAACCAAATATGGAATGCCACTGCCTTTACCAGAAGCCATATACAAGTGGGCTAGTCAATTCTTGGATTCCAAAAAGGAATAAGCCATGGTGAATTGAAAACCATACAACACTCATCAATTAAGCATGGGTGGTTGCATACCCTATGATTTTTAGCAAATCATTACAGCTATCAACAGATTTGATGTGTCTTTACCAAAGCTGTACCCTTTGGACTAGCTAACTCTTTGACATACACAAGGTATATCTGGTGAGTCAAGAACCAACAAAAGTATACAACAAACCTGCAGAAAAAGTTAGACATTTTTTTTTTTTTTTTTTTTTTTTTTTTTTTTAAGAAAGAAAGAAAACAAAAATCACAAAATAAACAAACTATTACAAGCAAGATGAACCTTTATGTGACAGAAGCTGATTTTTAATCAAACCAACACATTGAGAAGCATGAAGCTCATCATTGCCAACTGGATTAGGAGGCACTTCCAACTTCTGTCTCAGCAACCGTTCCATAAAATTAACCGATAAAGGATAGAGCTTATCCGAAAGCATACACAAAATCATACCACATGTGGTCTGAACCACATGGACACAAGGAAAAGGATAAAATCTCCAACTCTCAATCTCCCACTTATGTGAATTCTTCCAAATAGAATACCCTTTACCATTTGGAGAATGAGAATCAAACAAGACCTGAAGATCACCCAACAAATATAAACCAGAACCCGTTGCTGGATGAAACTTATAATACTGAGTAACATGTTCATATAGCATCTTCAAATCATGTCTATTCACCAAATAAAAGATGTCCTTCAAGAAGTTGAACTGAAGAACAGTATTATCCAGCCTATAAACAGTGTTAAGCTTTCCAGCTTTCCAATTGACCAATACCACATGTGTGCCTTCAGGAAAAGCCTCAATAGGTCCAACATTAATAAATGTTGACTCATCAGCCTTGAGATCTAAAGCAGTATTCCTTGAAGAATGTTTCCTAGCCAATCTGTCAGAACTCCTTTTAACCAAGCTCTTCTGCCTCCTACCAACAATGGTATCAGTATCAAGCTGGAGATCATTTTCCTGACTCAGAGGATCACTCAACTCCACACTAGACAATGCTTCAGAAGAAACCAAAGAAGACTCAGCAGAAACAACCACATCAGAAGAAGGATTAGCTTCAGAAGTTGTTTCAGAAGTAACAACTGGAGAGAGCACTAGCGGCAAAACTTCATCAAAATTATCCACTATTTCAACTGTTTTCTGCCGCTTTGCTTTAGGAACATCAGACATTGAAGCAATTCTTTCCAATTGAGAAGAAGAAGAAAGCTTCATAATCATATTATACTTTCTGATCAAAGCATCATCAGACAAAGCACATATTTGCTTCATTGACATGCCAGAATTATAAATCGTAGAACTATGATTCTTTACAACTCTCTGCATATGATTCCTCTTCTGAATTATAGTCATGGGTTTGTCTCTTTTAGCTTGATATCTTTGAGCAATAAGAGCTTTCCTCTTTGCAGCTGCTTCTTGCTTCCGTAGATTACCAAGAGCCACCATTTGATCCGCAAAATTCTCATTATCAAATGATGCTCCTAATATAAGTTTTTCAAGATTTGAATTAGATGCACCTTGAGTAGTATAAGCATCCCATTGATCATCAGTGATCTTAGGAAGTAATGCATCAAGCTCTAATTTTCTTTCAGGAGACAAATTAGAATCAGACTGATCTTGAAGAAATTTAGCAACTACACGACTTTTCTGCATATTTTCATAATCAGCAAATAGCCTAGCTTGAGCTTGTTTTTCTTCAGCAGTTACCAGACCTGAACCAATCATATCATCAATCATAGCTTCCTTTCCTTTGTCAGAAGATTTCTCAGTAGAACCAATTTGAGCTTCAGAAGGAACAATCAAACCAACAGCAGAAGAAACATGTTGAGACAATTCCTCAACAGGTGTAGAGAAAACTTCAGAAGAAGAATTCAACTTATACATTCTCCCAGCTATAAAAACTTCATCATCATCTGCTGAAGGTGAAACATTTGGTTGTTCTTGTAAAGATGAGGTTTGACCATGATCAGAAGCAACCTCCTCAACTAGAACATCAGCAGATGCATCAACAACGTGTGGCTCCTTAGAAGTTTCAGTAGATACCTTATTCAAATATTGTCTTCGTCTTTTTCTAGCAAATATAATAGGCACCTTGCTCCTTGAAGATTCAGCAACTGGAGAAGAAACATCAGATGTAAGAGCTGCATCAGCCAAGATTCCCAGTGATGCATGCTGAGCCTCTTCTTGCTCCTCTTCAGAAGAAACCAAACTTCTCTTATTACCCCTCTGACCCAGTAATTCCTCCAAGTGCTCAACTTTAGTCTCCAACTCCACAATCTTATTACCAAGAGTAGACTTGGTCTCTGCAAGTTCCTTCTTAAGATCTGCCACCTCACCTGAATACTTTTTCACTAGAGCATATACTGAGGTAAGTGAAATAGATTCCTCAGCTCCACCAACTGATTCCTCAGTGGTAATGGGAGGTTCAATGAACCTTTCAGGACTAAGTGAGGGCAATCTATCAGCATTAACCTGAACCTCATCAAGAAAAACTTGTGTTGGAGATGAACTAGGACAAGGTCTAGGTAAAGGTAAGGATGCCTCAGCAGTAGCAGAAGGACCCTCATCAATATCAACAGAGGGATTAACATCAGTAGTATTGATGGAATGTAAAGTATCAACATGATCCCCATCAGCAGTCTCATTCTCCTGAGGTAACATGGTTGCTAATAATGGAAAATGTGTGAACCAAAAATTATAAGTCAAACCCTTAGATAGACAAATAATACCACATCCCAATTGAGTTGAGAACTGATCCCATCCTCCAGACTTATTGCTTACACACTGAATCAATGTATGAACCAAAAATCTCCACATAGGACACAGCTGATTCTTTAACCACATGTCAGTCCGAGTACCTTGATATCCAATTGCTCTAAGCCCTTCAAGTACCACCGCAGCATCAGAATGATAAACTCCATTCTCATCATCCAAACAAAGTTGCCTTCTGATCAGTTCCTCTGTCACTACATACTCTGTTTCATCAACCCTTGCAACAATCTCTGTATTACTCCTTTTCGAAGCCGATGCCCAAAATTGAGTAATCAAGGATTCATATATAGCATTTGGAGAATGCGTTAAAGCATACTGAATCTTTGATCTCTGTAAGAATGCAATCATCGGCCTATACAACTCATCTCCCCGAGCAGTTCCCAGAAAAGCGACCTTATTATGATCATGTTTGAATTGAAGCGCCATTAGAGATTTTGAAAATTAGGGTTACGATTTGCACAAATGGAAGTGTTTTGAATGAGAGTAATAAGCGAATCACTTAAAATGGGACGAATATATGCCAGTAGAGAATAAATAGAAATTTCCCAATTTTGGTCAAAGTTGACCAATGATGACGTGGACTTCTACTTTTACTCATATTCACTTTTAACTTCGGTAGAAACGGAAACCATTCTGCTGAAGTATACCAATCAGCAGAAACAGATTAAGTATTCAAGAAGCTTCAGTAAATATCTTTTTACTGTTTCACCCACTCGCATTAAATCTCATTACCACTTGAAACCGTCTATAAAACAATCCCAATGCACACATACTTCTTCATAAAAAACCCCCAAATATCATTCCAAACCCTAATTCCACCAATACTCCAAAATTAGCCATAATAAACCATGAGTACCAAACCTGAGATCATAGATCTCACAACATCATCCTCATCATCATCTTCATCATCAAGTGAAGATACCAATCCATGGCTTCATTACTTTCCAAAGCCATATCCACGACTAAAGAAATCACCCTTTCTCCCTTCATCAGAAGATGAAAGTGTAGTGAATCCAAGTGAATCTGCTGATGATTCTGATGACTCCTATAAGGAGAGAACATCTTACTCCCAACCCCCAGCACCTCAGCCTCAACGAAGGCCACGAGCCAAAAATCCACCACTTCCAGAAGATAGAGAGGTGGTTCTTGGTCTTTCTGCATCAGGTTTTGGTGCATCATCACATATCGTATAAGGGAAGAACTTAAGGAGGGTAGATGGATTGCATTTTGGTTGAAATAAATAGATGAAGCACAAAGGACATATTATTTTTCTCCATCATCATATGTGGTCATTGTCATCATCAACGTTTGCATCAATCCATCCTCTCCATTTTGATCCTTAGCATCTTCGTCATACTGGTCATGCATCTCCAGCCATCAAGATAGAATGAATGGGTGGTTATGCAAGACTTCACAAATGCATATCCAACATTTAGTGTGAAAGATGTGAGCGATCATGCATATCCAACAGCCTGTTAGATGTTGGAACGGATGATATGTAATAGATTAGGATTAGTAGATCATGTAGATGCATTTGATGTTGTTAGTACTCTGTAAGTTGTAAGCTGTAAACTGTTTCTTGAATGAAGGAATGAACCATTTGCTCAATTTGCTTCAGTACTTCTTTTGAATGAACCATATAACTTCAGTACATTATCTTCAGAGGAAACAAATGACTCACTTCAGTACTTTTAATTCAGTAGAAACAAGCTTTAGCCTTACTGACCATATCCCAAATGAACAATCACTCTGAAAGACAAAACAAACACAGAGAAACACACAAACCAACAAGAAGAAACACACTAAGATTACATTAGCTTGGTTAGAGTTAGATAAAATCAAACAGATATACAAAATTACATAGCAAAATGCAAAGTTATACACAAATCCTCCCCTGAGGCCTATGCCTCTCCTTAAACTTTGCAGTTAAGGGTTAAGCATACCGATATGGACCACAAGGTGTTGAAACCTTGGTCCATCAAAAGCCTTAGTTAACAAATCTGCCACATTATCATCAGTATGAATTTTGACCACATTTATCAAATTTTTATCATATGCATCTCTTATAAAGTGGTGCCTGATTTCAATATGTTTTGTTTGACTGTGAAAAACTGGATTTTTAACAATGCATATGGTACTTTGATTATCAATAAAAATTGTTGTGTTCATGAAATTGTACCCATAATCCAACAACTGATTTTGAATCCAAAGAACCTGTCCACAGCAATTTGCAGCAGCAACGTACTCTGCTTCAGTAGATGAGGTAGCCACAATAGTCTGTTTCTTGCATTGCCAAGAAATCAATCTCTTTCCAAGGAATTGGCAACCTCCAGTTGTGGACCTCCTATCCAGATTAGCACCAGCATAGTCACTATCACTATAAGCTTCCAACTTAAAAGGAGACTCTTTTGGGTACCAAAGACCTAGAAGAGGTTGGCCTTTGAGGTACTTAAAGATCTTCTTAACAACATTGAGATGGGAAGTCAGTGGAGTAACTTGATGTCGTGAACAAACACTCACAGCAAAAGTAATATCAGGCCTTGAAGCTGTTAAATACATCAAAGAGCCAATCATGGACCTGTACAAATGAACATTCACAGGTGGATCAGCTTCATTGTTGGTCTTTGTCTTTGGAGCTTCATAAGGTGTAGTGGCAGTCCTTACACCCTCCATACCAAACTTCTTCAAGATGTCCCTCACATATTTGTCCTGACTGATAAAGATACCATCAGGTTTCTGCTGAACTTGAAGACCCAAAAAGAAAGTCATCTCTCCCATGGCACTCATCTGAAACTCTCCCTTAATAAGCTCCTCAAACTCCCTGCACCAAGCTTCCTTTGTAGATCCAAAAATAATGTCATCCACATACACTTGCACAAGAATAATGTTAGTGGAATTCTTCTTAAGGAAAAGAGTCTTATCAATTGCACCTCTTCTATAACCATGCTTCAGAAGAAATGTAGAGAGCCTAGCATACCAGGCTCTGGGTGCCTGATGTAGTCCATAAAGAGCTTTGACTACCTTATAAACGTGATTAGGATGATCTGGATCTTCAAATCCTTTAGGTTGAGTGACATACACCTCCTCTTCAATTTCACCATACAAGAAGGCTCCTTTAACATCCATTTGATAGACCATAAAACCCATATAGGATGCATAAGCTAGGAAAATCCGTATTGCCTCAACTCTTGCCACTGGTGCAAACACTTCATCATAATCGATCCCCTCCTCTTGTCTATACCCCTGTGCAACTAATCTGGCTTTGTTTTTAATGACAACACCTTGAGCATCTCTTTTATTCTTCAGAATCCATTTAGTCCCAATAGCATACTTACCATCAGGTAGTGGTACCAATATCCAAACCTGCTGATTTTGAAACTGTTGCATCTCATCCTGCATTGCTTCAAGCCAACTTGAGTCTTCAAGAGCCTGAGTAACACTGGTTGGTTCCACTTGTGAGAGAAAACAAGCAAACAAACAATGTTCATAGTCTATGTGATTGTCTCTCTGCTGATTTGAGACATAAGAGATAAAAGCCACCTGACCATATTTAGAACGCGCCACAGTACCTCTTGTTCTAACAGGTGCATTAGGATCACCAATAATATTAGACTGTGGATGAACATTGTTGATCCTTGTAGTAGTAGTGGTGTTGACATCAATGGAGGAATCAAGATTAGTCACAGTAGGTTCAAAGTCAGTATCATAGGAAGGTGTGTTGAAGATTCCTGCTTTAGGTTGATGATGACCAAGATCTGAAGGTTTGGGAAACCTTGTATAGGGTTCTCCAAGATCTGTTGACACTCTAGTAGAAATAGGAGTAGAGTCAACATGTCTTTCAGCCGAATTGGAGAGGTGAGGAGAAACAGAACCACTTTCAGCAGAATTGACGTTTCCACTGATTGTTTCACTTGTACTATTTTCAACATTCCTCTCAGCTTCTAAATTGGCTGCATACTCTTGTTTCTTCAGTCTGGCAAGGTCCTCAGCATAATAGAATTCATCTTCACCCACATCAGTATAATCTTTAGAAGTGTCACCTACAAAATTGTTAGGGGAGAAGGAAGGCACTACAATGGGTTGTTCATCATCTTCAGACCCACTGTCAGAATGAGCATCCAAAGTTCCTGCACTGGTAGTTGGAGATGCTTGAGAATCTGCATTTTGGTTAGCCATATGTCTAGAATAACCCAAGTAATCAGTCAAGTAATCAAGGTCAAATGACCAAACATGACCCTGTCCTTGAACATTAGGCTTGTCTTCTAGATACCTCAGATTCAATGTCTCCTCAATCTTCTTAGCAGATACATTGTAAACTCTGTATGCCTTACTATGAGCAGAATACCCCACAATATAACCATCATCAGCTTTCTCATCAAATTTGCCCAACGGATCACTTGTATTCAAAATTGTCACTTGACAGCCAAACGGTTTAAGGTAATGAATAACAGGAACTTTCCCAAAAAGAAGTTCATATGGTGTTTTAAGGTGTGGTCTAGTAATGGACACTCTATTGAGTACATAACAAGCTGTACCAACAGCTTCAGTCCAAAACATGGTTGGAAGTTTAGAGTCTGCCAGCATTGATCTTGCAGCCTCTATTAAGGTCCTATTTTTTCTTTCTGCCACCCCATTTTGTTGAGGGGTTCTTGGAGTGCTATAGTCCCATTTGATTCCCTTTGACCTGCAGAGTTCTATAAGTATTGCATTCTTGAACTCTGTCCCATTATCACACCTAATACCTTTCACCTTTTTGTTCAACTGATTTTCAATAAGGGTAACAAAGTCTGTCAACACACCAGATGTTTCATCTTTGGTCCTTAGAAAGAATACCCAACAAAATTTGCTATATCCATCAGTGATCACCAGACAAAAATACTTATGATCAATGCTTCTCACATGAGTTGGACCAAACAGATCCATATGAAGCAGCTGAAGAGGTTCAGAAATAATGCTTTCTGCCATAACAGGAATACCTTTGTAGGAGGCTCTGTGCTGCTTTCCTTTGTTGCATGCAACACAGTTATGATCATTGGTGAAAACTTTGGAAGGAAGACCTTGAACAAGACCCAGTTTAGAGAGCTGATTTATTGTCTTGAAGTTGACATGGGCCATCCTTCTGTGCCATTTGGTGGACTCATCCACAGATGCTTTAGCCACCAAACAAGTTAAGTCACCTGCTGGTTTGACATTAGTTAAGTTGAATGTATAAAGATTGTGACTACGAGGAACTTTCAGCAGAATTGAAGTTTCTTCTGGGAGTGTGAAGTCTTTAGATAGCACAAGACATTCATCCTCTGTGAAGAGTACTTTGTTCTTGGTGTCACAGATTTGTGAGACTGAAAACAAATTGAAGTGTTGAAGTTCCTTGACATAATATACATTCTCAAAGTCCAGCTGAGGTGTTTTGATGGTCCCTTTCCCAGTAATTGTGCCATCACTTCCTCCAAAGGTTACATTTCCTCCACCTTCAATGGGGACAAAGTTATGCATCATATCTCTGTTTCTTGACATACTTCTAGAAAAACCACTGTCAACAATTCCAACATCTTTATGCTTAAGGGGATGATCCTACAACAACAAAAATATACAGATAATTAGTACACTATGGAGGCTCAAGTCATTGCTGACTTGAACCTGCCTTGTGGATCATATGAGTTGTGCCATGTAGAAGTATAAGATCCACTATTGTTCTTGGGTTTCCATTGAAACTTAGGTCCCTGTTTATTCCAAGAACAACCTGCTGAGGTCTTGACAGCAGCATCCCAGTACCCTTTCCCATCAGTCATAGGGTTAACATATCTAGGCCAAAAACCATTTTTAAAATATTCACTGGTTGGTTGAACATATGGTTTTAGAACTGGTTTCCTCCAAGAAAAAGGAGTATTGGTATAAGTTGCTTGTGGAACATAAGGTGGTATATCATTAACATTGGTCCACATAGGTCTAGATTTCCTAGAATCACCACACCTATTCATTCTTTGCTCATGATAATCACAATCCTTAATTAAATGAAATTTACTTCCACACACAAAACATGTCTTCTGTTTAGAAGATTTATTCAAACCAAAAGATGTGTTATTACAAGCAGAAGTATTCAAACCAAAACCATGAAAAGAATTGTTTTTAACAGTACTATTATGCAAAGAATTAAAATGCATGTCTTCAGAGGCAACTGTCTTGGAAGTGGATTCCTTGGCAGCAACTCTGACATGCTTATTGGTAGTCTTGGGTGCAGGCAGGGGTGAAGACTTGGGAAGGCCAGACTTGTAATTTGAATCACACTCTGTAGACCCTTGCTTGGAGGACTTGTCACTGTAAACACAAGAGACAAAGTCATTAGAAGAAGTATCAGGGTCTGGCAAGTCCCTTGACTTTCTGCCATACAGATGGTGTGATCCATCAAAGTCATTAGGAATGGAAAGGTCAATGGGCATGTGCTCACCTCTAATAGGTCCACGTACAACATGTAGGTCACCTTTTTTCACAAAATTAGCTAGGCCTGCTGATGTAGATTTACGTGTGTCATCCCTAGCTTCTAAGCCAACATATTTCTTAAAACCTAAAGCCACTGTAGAATTCGAAGCTTGACTACTATAAATAAAACCAGCTAACTTATTTCCATTCATTATCCATTCTTTATGCCTAGCAATTTCCTCATTAAGTTTCTCCTTAAGCTCTAGATTTTCAGACTCAACATCTGCTCTTAACTTCTCAGACCATTTTAGCTCATTTTTAGCACATTCAAGATCCCTTTCTAAAACACCTATTTTCTCATCACAAGCTATTTGATTCTTCTAAAACCAAACCTTTTGTCTTTCTAGTGTTTTTAAAGCCTGTTTATAAGCTTCAACTTCCACATAGCATTCATTATATTTAGGTTCCAAAATATCATAAGCTTCTTTGAGTGTATTATAACGCTCACTACAACCAAACAAACAGTTTTGTACCTGAGAGATGCCCATCAAGGCAATCTGATCATGCCTATCCTCTGAAGTACAGCTCGCAATCAACCCAACATTATCATTACCAGGACCATCATTATCATCCTGCTCATGTTGCTTCCAGTCCACATTGCTATCAAGAGTGACCAAAGCAGCTGATCCCTTTGAAGTTCCTGCCTCCTTCTGATACTGCTGATAAGAAGAGTATCTTGTCTCATCACCAGCTTTCCTGTCTTTGCATTCTCTGGAGAAGTGACCCATCTGTTAACATGTGAAGCATTTAACCTTCCTCTTGTCAAACCTTGCTGGATCTCGTCCTTTGAATCCAAACCTTCTGCCAGCTTTGCGCTCAAAGTTCTTGATATCCATGGAAAGCATGGCCACCTGCCACCTCAGCTTTATCTCTTCCATCTCAATCGGGTCCACCTGATCAAAATCCTCATAAGCCAGATCCTGCTGAGGATCATAATTAGCAAAGAAGGATCCAAGAACATCTTCCATAATGTTACTCGATTTAGAGTGAGAACTTGATGAAGGAGCAGCATAAGATGATGATGAATATGGGCTTGGACCATAACTCGTCTTTGGAGTAGAGGCTCCAACGAATGCAGTGTGACTAGCAGAAGAAGATGATCGAAAAGGGATTCTTACATCATGTTCAAGAGCTTTAAGTTTGTGGTACAGCTCATCAAAGGTAATCATATCCAAACCACCTTTAGCTTTTAAAGCAATACTTACGTGTAGCCAGGATGGAGGTAAAGACCTCAGAAACTTAGAATTACAATCATCATTATCTGGCTTTGCCTGCAGCTGATTCAACTGACTTAAAATCTTGTGAAACTTATCATAGCCCTTGTGTATTCCTTCCTCTTCAGATATTTGAAAGTCCTGAAACTGTTGTCTCAGCATGGACTTCTTCAATCTCCTAGACTCCTCATTCCCACCGAACTTTGCCTTAATTGCTAACCATATATCCTTAGCATCTTGCATGAAGTGAAAATCACTCAAGTGATCCTCAGGAATAGCTTGTAGAAGAATGGTTCTGACCTGGGTTTCTCTCTGAACCGCCAGCAACTCTTCAGCAGATTTGGGGGGAACATTCATCATCTTACCCGTAGCATCCGTGGTAGTTCTCTTTAAACTGTTTCCCTTCAAGACTATCTCCCATAGATTCTAATCAATGTTGGAGATCCAGTTCTGCATCTTCATCGCCCAAAGATCATATTCCTCCCTTTTAAGGTAAGGAAACTTAGCATTGCTATTAGAGAGACTTAGTTGTTGCAGATGGGTGGAGTTTTGGTTGTTGGTGATTTCAGTATCAACATCTGAACCAGGCATGATGATTTTGTTATGGTTGTATGGGTGTTCAGAAAAACTTGTCCTTAGTATCGTAGAGACTCTCACGAGGCTCTGATACCACTTGTTGAAACAAACAGACCTTGATAGATCTTGAGCTCGTGGATCGTTATATATGCCTATGTAATCACAAGCACAATAAAAGACAATCTCTACTACTTATATTTATCAGCGGAATATAAACACAAGTAACAAATAACTAAGAACTCTGTGATCCTCTATGGATCTTTATATTAACTAAAACTGAGTTTTTCCAATCGATACCTAACTCATTCTAATGTGTTCCTTTTATAGACAAGGAACCCTAAACAATATCGCTAAACCGTTTCCCAAGAAACGTATAATCATAAAACTAAATAAGATATACACAATCACTTCCTAATAAAGCTCATGTATATCCATACTAAATAAACTAAACACGGAATAAACACTTCCGCAGAAACAAACTAATAACTATTATACTTCAGCAGATTATGTCTTCGGCAGAATCCACTCTTCTTCAGTAGAAACACTTCAGCAGTAATGTCAGCATAATCCAAACTTCACATAATTCCCAACATTATAAGTAGAACAGAAAACGAGAGAAAGTAAGATAAGTTGTTTCTGCTCCTCCTGACGCCGTCAGGTTGCGATCCTGACGCCGTCAGGTTATCCTGACAGAAACTGGTCTGCGATTTTCTAGAAAAATTCTGGAAAATTTATCTCTTTAGAATTTGAAAAAAATCCTGCAAAACATCCATTATGACTCGATACAAGCATTTGACTCTAACAAACACACATGTATATCTTTTCAATAATTCACGTTCTTTTAAAAACGCGTGTAATCTTCCCTACACTTATCCCTTTTGTAAAATACCTTTGTATGTAATTAAGGAGAGGTTAAAGACAAAATAAAGCATTTTTACAAATTCAAACATGAGAATAAACAATCAATAAAAGATATACGACACACAACAAGCAAAAAATTAAGCATGAGTTGCCTCCCAAGAAGCGCTTGCTTTTGTTCGAGTCACGAGCTTGACTCTACCCTTATTTAACGGATAAAGGGGAAGTTTTTTATACACTTAAGCTTAAGTGTGGGTGATAGTAGCGATACACACCCTTAGGGTGGAAATTTGCTACGTGAAGAGAGGGTGATGGGTGATTTATATGCTCAAAGGGGTGTGCTCCATTCATTCTAACCTTACCTAATTTTATGGGTGTAGCGGGTGAATCAAATCTCTCTCCTAAAAATGGATCATCTTCTATCAACTTCAAAAGATTCTTAGTTAATGATCCATCTTGACCTAATAAAACCGGTTTAAATCCATAATGTTTATTGTTAGCAACCATGAATGGGTTATATAAGTGTGTAAGGTCGTGGGTTAGTCCTATATTAGCTTCCACTCTACATGGCCTAGAGTCTATCACCTTTATCAATAAACTACCTTGACTATTTGTTTTGATGGGTGGATTGGGGCCAAATTCAATTCCAAGATTCACATCTAAAGTCAGAAAATTGGGTAAGGTTTTTGGTTGAGGCTCCGGTTCATCAAAATTAGGAACTTACCTAGGACTAAGAGAGAGGTCATGACAACAAGCATCTAAACCTACATTCTCTAGTGGCGTTTGGTCCAAAGGTTCTATATCAATCGGGGTTCCTATAGTCTCTTCTACTTCTTCTGGGTAAGTTATAGGCGATGTGTGCTCCTCAAGTGATGGTAGGGCTTGTGGGCTTGGAGTTTCCACCTCATTCTCTATTATATCTAGATCTCCTAAATGTTCATCATGTGTTTTAGTATGATCTAACCCAAATACACTCCTAAGTATCTCAAATCATTCTTTATCCATTTCAAATTCTTGGTCTGATTCATAAGAATCATTCTCAAAAATTTGATCACTAAATTCTATTTTCCTAAAGTATTCCTCACGCGTGTCATATGTTTTGAAATCTATCCCACGCATGCAACTAGGTAGTTCAACTATAACCATCTCACAATCTTGTTCGGGTTTAGGTTCCATGTTCTTAAAAACTAGGTCTTTTTGATCATGATGCCTAAGGTTGGATAAATCTTCCTTATCCATTTCGTCTAGTTGTGACAACTGATGGTTTATGCTTAGGAGGATTTTCTCAAAAATTTTCCAGAGGGTCTCACTAAAAGGAGTTGATTCTGACAATGATCGTTGAATAGAAGCCACACAAGCACAAAATTTATCAAATCCATCCAACCTTACACCCGTCTCCTTTTGGATATCTCTAAGATCACTCAAAAATTCATTAGAACAATAAAAAGCAATCCAATCTGTGAAATTCAATTATTCCTCATTTGTTAATGATTCAAATGCAACTTCACTTGCCATAGCGACAAATGAAAAGGGTTTTACGAACACAAACACAAAGAAGGGGGATAGACTATAAGGAAGCTAAAAATGATAAAAAAGCTTGATAGGAATCAAGCAAGGGAACCTAAACGAGGTGGAAATCTAACTAGCTATTCTATTCCCCGGCAGCGGCGCCAATAACTTGATACGCGTACAACGCGCGTTCGGGGTCAAAGGAACTTCCTTTTCGTCGAGCAAGTTTTTCAACACCTTAGGCAGTGAACCTAATCGTTGTAGTGTAGTATTACGGTAAGCCTCGGGAATTGATATCGTTCTCTAGGGGAATAAGAATGCTAGTGAGAAATTACTACGCTAAGGTTGGGGTTGAGGAAGATTATTTTTTTATCCTTTTTTATGTTTTTTAGAAAATGGAAAGGTACGAATCTCGGGGTTTGGATTTGGGGGTTGGTATTTCTACCGATTACTCTACTTGTCTAATTATCTAATTAACTAAGCTAAGGTGAGTGTAGACTATGTCTATTGTTGTGTGCTCTTATGATGATTAAGAATGTGTTTACTTAGATGCTATTACTCCCTAGTTATCTTCTATTGATGGTTGAATTGTCACGTCCTTATTCTTAACGCGTTGTGTTTCTAAGGTCGTAGGGTATGCATTTATCCCTAACTCTTTGAAGCTACCTAAGGTTAATGACTACGAAATATCTAGGATTCATAAACTTAACACTAAGGTTATCTTTGGATATTTAGCCTACAATTCTACTAGTAATTATAAGCTATGGTTTAACAAAGACTAATCAAGCATTAATAACACAACGAATGACCTATCGCAATGCTAGGTCAACCACAATTAAGATAAGAGACAACCAATCAATATTCAATAACTAGGTTTCATATTATCTAAGCAAACACACAAGTAAATTAGCCGGACATGGAGAACATGCAAGCATACACACAAACAATTGAAGACATGATTGAATCAATGAAGTAAAACACTTATCCTGTTGTAAAATAGGGTATGGAACCCTAAGATACAGCCCAAGACAGCCTTGGTTCGGTTTAGGTTTTTACTCCACAAAACTACCTCCCCAAAAACTGAAAAATTCTGATTCTATATATAGTGTTACAAAATGCGACGGCGTCACTCTTTAATTGTGACGCCGTCGGGTCGCTGCCATTAGGGTTTCATCTTAGCCACGTCAACTCTGTGACGGTGTCAGCTTATGCTCGTGACGTCGTCGGCTTCAACCTCTAACGCCGTCTGGATCCAAATCTAGGCCGTCTGAGTTGTGACGCCCTACTCTTTTAAACCTGCTGCCGTCACTTGTAAATAAGCAATTTGGCTACTGAGTCATCTCAAGATGTGTCGCGACGGCGTCGCAATTAAGCCGTGACGCCGTACCCTTTCAATTCCAGCAGCTTGAGTGTCTCGAATCTTGACTTTGGCCATTTTCTTCATATATTCGCACCTTTTCGTCCGAATAAGTGTCATTCCAGCAATTTGGCTTTAAGAGACCTAAAAAGTGAAAAGGAACGAACTTAAGTAGTAACGGATACAAAAGTGATCAATTAAGGGCTTAAATGACCTCTCAAAAGTGTACCTTTTAAATCCTTATCAATAAGCATCCATTGTAAAATGATAAGAAAAATGTCTAAAAGCGACCATAATCCTAATGTCTCTTTTGCCAATCTTTTCTCTTCCTCTTTCCTGACTTCACAACGTAGTTAGTTAGGTATTGGATCATGCCCTTCAATTGTTTGAATTCTTCGGTATCATTTGGAAGAGTTTGAAGTTGTTCACAGTAGGTTATAGGGTCCAAGTTGACGTTGGCGACAGGGTTGAAATTTACTTCTTCTTCGTTCGAGGAGTCCGGGAGAGCCCGAGGTCTTCTTCCATTGACCATGAACCGTTTAGAGGGTTGTTTGGTGAGTGGTACCATGACGTGATCGGAATGGAAATGATCATCGTTGATTGGAGAAGGTTGCATTGCACTAATATACTCACGGAGTCGTGTTAGGAACATACCATAAGGAATTACCATGTTGGTGACTTTGAATACACCGGCCATTCTCTTCACCATGTAATAGGAAAGATTAAATGGACTTTAGTGAATGAGGCAATATATCATTTGGACAAGACATGCATTTGGATGGTCTTTGTTTTCGACCAAACTAATGACATTTTCCCTAAGAAATTATTCCCACTTTCTATAGATGGAATGCATTTCGAAGAGTTCCATTTGAAAGGGATCACGGTGAATGAGCTCTTTGTTGCGGTTGAAGCGGATATTGCCCAATCTTGGGAGTACATACAGATTCCTTCACAAGGAATGCGGAGAATTTGTGCAAATGTGTTGAGGGGTAGAGTAAAGTTTTGTTTATTGATGATATCAAGGAGACAATCAAAGTTGATTGCCGAGAAGACTTAACAAATGTCGGTATTTTCAAGGAAACATTCCTTGACCACACGACCTTCGTGGATAAGTTGTTTTTCAAGTATTTTGAAGATTTTACGATCGGTTTTTCAAAACCCCTCTGTTCGATAGTATTTAGTGAGGTAGTGAACGGTATCATGGTGGTCTTGTTGGGTAGCTTTAGGCATGGTTGGTCCTAGAAAAACAAATATTCCAATTAGGTAAAATTTGTTGAGATGGGTTTATGGTTTTGATTTGTATTAACAATGTTGTAAGCACAATGGAATTTTAGTTATGTGAAAAACTTTTCTAGTGATCAATTTTGCAAAACCTAATTTCATCAATTGATTAAGAAAAATTAAAAACCATAAACCCTAGGATGAGGATGATGAAGATTAGAACATATGAGTGTAATTACTTACAAGGATGTTCTAGAGGAAGATGCTTGAGGATATGAAGCCCTACAGAGATGAAAGCAGCAATTGGGTCATTTTTGTGTTTTGTGAGGAGAGGGAAAAGAGCAGAATTGGTTTTGAAAAACATCTGGTTGGTTTCTGTCACACGGTTCCCCCGGATCCCTTGTAATTGGGATCTGGCTAGTACAACTTGAGGGATCCGGCTACTGTGGACATAAAGAGGGTGTTTGGTGTTATTTTTGTAATAAGTTATACACTAGCTTATGAAACAAAAATAGCTTTGAGGTTCCTAATTGAATAGATGTTTGGTCAACGGGATTTGATAAGTTAATTATCAAGGATCTATTTGTGACGGTGGCATTAGTTTGACGATCTTTTAGAAAATCAAGGAGCAATACTATTCCTGATGATGAGTAAGTCAGGAAAGTTGCGAAAAGAGACTTTTTAGAGACTAGCAATAATTAACGTCTAAAGTAATGAAAAAATAATATCAACATATCCATGTAAATGTAAACTAGCTAATTTGTGGATAAGTAAACATATCTCTAAACTCTTGATTATAGTTTATGGAGACCATAAAACCGAAATACTTCATGAGCTTTTAAAGTAATCTGTTGTACTTAGAATAAGTAGGCTGCGATTAATTTTAGTTTCTTCCTTGAAAGTTGACTTCATTTTTCTTTGAATAGAAATGAAGACTTTGGAGAGATCCTAGCATGAAGATTTCTTGAAAAGAAAATGTTAGAATAATCTATCACTATTCAACATAAAAGAAACAATTTGTTTTAAAAGATTTCCTTCTTTGTAGTTTTCAAACATACACGGATCGTATCAAGTTTTTAAAGTACAACATACTATAAGAAACTTGGTAACGAAGCTCTGATGCCAATTGTAGAAAACTAGAATGGGGAAGGGGTTGAATAGTTTTACCGATTAAAACTTCATTTTAAAATATTTAGATCGACTTATGTCAATCTATTTAGATGTGTATGCTGGATGTTGATAGATAGATATGTAAGTATGTAATGTAAAGGTAAAGAGTAAGAAATACAAAACCACAACACAAGTATTTATAGTGGTTCGGCTACAAGGACACCTTCCTTGCCCTACTCCACTCCCCGAGTCACCTACTCGAGAGTTCGTAATCACTACATATGTATTACTAAATCATGAGAACACTATTACTTGTTTGGTGTTTAATGTGAAAACGTAAGTGTGTTAGTAAACTATTGGCTCAAACCAATTACGTATTTTATTTGTTTCTTTAAAATGATTTTACGTTTGTTATCGACAAAACATTAGAAGATCGTAAAATATAAATAAACGTTTTTACGGCTTATTTGTATTAACAATACATACTCTTGAAAAACACATGTGCATCATATTGTGACCTACAGAATGAGACTGCGTGTGAATGTGAGATAAAGTTTTTAGAATTATATGTGTAAGACTGTTTGTTTTGTGGTGTTTTTCTTGGTATTGTCGCCGATTCAAAAAAGGGGAAGATTACATATTCGAAGAATCAATTGCATGTAGGAGGATCTCAAATTGTAAGTTTATGTCGATTGATTATGGATACAATAGAGTTTAGCTTCTATTGCATGTACCCATTCATCTTTAGGTCTGATGATTCGTTTTTATTAGAATAAATTGTAAGTTTTTGTTTATTGCTTTATTTTTTGGGTAAAGGGTTTCCCCAACAAATGTATTACTCCAAAAAACGTTTAAGTACAAAGGATATAGGTGAAGTCCTATATCTCAGCCCGTTACATAGGTGGTAAACTAACATAACAAGACACTTCCTATCCTTTAAAACAAGAAAACAAACCACTACTCACTAAATTACATTTGACACAAAACCAAACATAAACTAACGTTTAGAGTTCTTAGGAATCCTTATGTCATAGGAATTACAAAAGGCAATTTGACTAACATAAAGCTTTTCGTGGACTTCATTATCAACATCATCAGGATCATCACCATAGGGGTCATATCCATAAATCTCCCTCCAACTTTCTAATAAACTCTTCTGCCCATACCTCCATTTCCACTCCCACCCAGAGCAGAACTAGCCACAACAGGCATACCAGATGCTAAAAAATTCGCCATATCGTTAGCACAAGATGCAACCTCATCTTCACTAACATGATCACCTGGATAATCAACCCTTTTTAGAGGATTTCCATAATCATCCAAAAGAGTAGCTTTCCCATCAATAATTAGCTTTTCAAGCTTCACAATTTTCTCAACAATAGGAGTAGTACAAGAAATACCATTCCCATCAGTATCGACTGTTAGGTTCCCATATTAGTAACACAAGCATCAATATAAGAAGTAGAGATAAGAGATAGATCGGTTGAACAAGACACACAAACGCACAAATGAATAAGAAAAGTTATGCATAGGATTTGAGATGAAATGAACAACCAACCATCTAAGGATGGTTTACATGGGTATTTATAGGAAGGAACTAGGGCAACATGCAAGTTCCCTTCCTTTCCCTTATTGGGCCTTGGCATAGGCTCATGGGCTTTCTACATAAGCCTAGCCTTGATTACTAACATAAAAGCCATAATTAAGCTAAGTATTACATATTAATTACTAACACTTGAATTCTAGTTTAGGAGTGATTCCAACAATCTCCCCCTAAGTGTTAGTGATTGATGATTTGTTCTTTAAACATTGTAGGTGCTGATGTAATACTTGCTTTGACGTCTTCTGACATTCTTCTTTCTTGTGAGAAGAAGTGCCTTGATTCGAACAATCTCCCCAATGTAGGGAAATTGTTTCTTTTGAAGTATTCTGATTAGACATCTTCATTATCTTTGTTCTTTGTGATGGAAGTGATGGTATGCTGTGGTTGTCTGCATCAGGTCCGCTTCGTTGCTCTAGTGTCTCCACGTATTTCTCCAACATGTTCACACACTCTTCAACGTTGGATTTCAGTACTGATGTAGTTCTCTTAGTCTTTGAACTTTGTAGATTCTTTGACTTTAATGAAGAATCATTCTGACTTTGTATTGCCTTATGAGAGAACTTCAATTGGTGATGTTGTGGGTATGGGCATGTGGAGAATCTCCATGATCTTTTCCACCCGCAAGCATCCATAAGAAGAAAACATAAAACATGGGTTAGAAATAATCTAGCGCTTACAAGTTTGAACTTCGAGAGTGTTAACAGCATAGTGTGAAAACACAACTCTAATTCTCACAAAGGCTGTTCCTGAAGTGGAGTTCTACAAGTGAGATAACACGATGTACCGAAATACATCTACAGTTCTGATGAGCCGCTGAGGTACACCAAAGCATCACCTCACGACTGTTGACCGTTTGAGACACACTAAGCGTAATCCATGGGGAGTTACCGAAGTGACCTGCCGTCAGGGCTGTTTGATGTTGACCCGAGTTTCCATTTAATTACTGAGGATTACATGTGTGAACCTCTCATAAATGTTCTCGACAGATTGCTAAGATCTGTGAAGGACTCGATAATGTATCACTTGCGTCCTTATTGTTGAACGACAAGCGATGAATTGTCAAGTGTACCTAAGAGATCTTTTGATGAATCTCGTGGCTCTAGACTTAATAGGGCGCTTTGGTTTTCCTGAGCAGAGACTAGGGAGAGGGTCTCCTTCTTCAATACCAACAATCTCTAAAAGAAATCCGATAGTACACGTAGGGTTCCCTGTGAGAATGAAACAAGCTTCTGTTGAGAGAAACTTGAGTGGCTAAGAAGGTTTAGTGCATGCGTCACTGGGTCCATGACGACTTTGATCTTCATTACCGGCGTCATCAAGTGACAACCAGTAGCATATGAATTGAACCCGGTGTCTTCCCTAAGTTGAATAATCTGGAGGGCTATTTCTTTTCACCATTTTCTTTACTTTTCTTTTTAATTCTTCAACTCCTTCTTTCTCCGATTCTCATTTTCTCCTTTTTATAATCAAACCTAAGGACTTCTAATTCTAACTATTGGTGATGTCCTTGGGTAGATCCCTCCGGCTCTGGCGGATCATAGGACGGTTATTCCTAACCTTAGTCACCTTATAACTCCATGACTAACCTATGTTGCCATAAAACCATTTTCATGAAAATCTCTCAAAGTGGTTATAAGTAAAAGAATTTATACCACTGTTGAGAGTTTAAGACTTGGCAGAAATACTCCCCCTCCACACGTGCTTGAGTATGTTTATAGAAATCTGCACGGTGAGAGAAGAGCGCGCACTTTTGAATTGATCAACTCAAGATAGACAATCCCCCGCGAGACACGGTTACGTTGCATAGTTAAAGAGTTACATTGTCAGCTTTTAGGTGACAACTAGCACTAATAACTACCTTGAAGGTGTGGACAAACCTCGAAAGGTTGTCAAACCCGTCAAAGTTCATGTCTACCAAGAGTTTCTCGAATGGTACATTCTACTCGGACAAGTCCTTTGCGAAACACATTTACATTACTAGCGAACTAGCTTGAAATTATTACCCGTCCCGGACAAGTCTTTTCGAGTTACTAACATTTAAGATCTCGTCAATTCATTTGTTAAGTCTGTAGCACAACGATTCATTAGCAATTCACAACATATTTCTTATCACATAATTTTTCTCCCCCTAAAAAATGGCATATAAATGTTATTTTTGACAAAATTTGATATCGAATATGTCCATTTCGAGTTTTGTGGGAAGATTACCACGAAGAACAATTTTGTGAACAAAGTTTTTAAGCAAATACTCCCCCTCAACAAGTGATATAAACTTTTGAGGTTTTGAAAATCATAAAGGGAAGTACTTGTCCTTTTGAGCAAAACTTTGAAAAGTGAAAGTTTTGATAAGTTTTACTCAAAAGTAAGAAGCTTTCACTCCTTTTATAGGATTGTGGCACTGATGCGTACCATAGGGGCCTTTCATTACAAGTACGGGTTGTACACTGTTCTGTGTGCACAAGCCATTGTTAAATATAAATCACACAACCAAGTAATGATAATGAAACAAATCAAGGGTTAACAGGAGATTCAGGTAGTCCAGCAATAACTCCAGGAATGCGTTCTGAACTAGCCTGTGAGAGATATGCTGGGACGACCACCGATGAAGATCGCCAACATTTTGAACTAGTCCCTTCTGAACAACCTTTCATCAATTCGAGTGATGATCTTCTTAACATCCCGTCTCTCCCTCGAATTCCATCGCTTAGGTGACCCAATGCCTTCTTGTATCGCCTTTAACCGATAAGCTAACCCGTCCCTAACTTTCTTTAGTGTGTGATATCCAAACTTATGAAGCTCTTTGCACGCCATCAAGCAATTTTGGTGTAGTTCACTACGGTAGACTACTCCAAATGGTTTGCTGATGAGGGTGTATTGAGGAAGTTGGTTGATGTTGGGAAGGTCTAGCTGTGGTTTAGTGAGGTTAACACGCGTCTGATATGATTCCACGACAAGTTGAATGTCTTCTATACATTCCTGGATCACTATGCTTCTGATGAAGATTAACAAGGACTTGATGTACTCACGTTGGATTCCTGTAGAGAAATGTCGCATTCGTCCCTGTACCTTGGCAAGATACATATCTTCAATGTCGTTGAGAGACAATCTCTAAAAGTCTGCTTCATAGAAGTCATAGTCCTCTTCGTCTTGTCGTTTGACCACTATTTTCTTGAGAAATGTGTAACGATCCCTTTATCACTAAACACCTCCTTCTTTGATGTAAGTACCTGGAAGCTCTTGTAGTAGATTCTTCGGCGTTCTGGCCAATGATGAATCCCATACATTGCATCAAGATCATACTTTTCCACTTTGTCAGAGAACATGTGGATGGCATCTTCCTTGATTGCTATGCTGTTGGGGAATATTGCTGTCGGGAATGGAAGTGCAAGTGATGTAGCGTATTTCTTGGAGACATCGCTACCGTGTAGAACAAATTCTAGGTCTTTGTTGAAGAAGTAGCGGAATGGAATCTTTGGTTGATCCGGTCGGCCAATTGTGGGTAGAGGTCTGGTCCAATCTGTGTAGTATGGAGCTTTGTCTTGTCGAGTGAAGTCAATGTTAGCTTCAGGATTGAGCAAATCGATGTTGTTTGACATGGCTCGTGCAATGTTGTCGAGGTGGTATTCCACTTCAATTGCACTTTCAGAGCTATCTTTGAGCAGTTGGAAGGCATCATTCTTGATTCGCTTAAGCTCAACCTTCGTCATCTTCTTCACTTTAAATTGTTCTTGTAATAGCTTGACATGCTCCATGGTATGACCATCTACCATTTCCTGACCTTCAGGTAGTGAGAGAGTAGCATCACAAAGTTTAGAAAACCAGTCGTATTCAGCGGTTGTATCGTCATCTAGCCATGAGACAACATCAGTCTTAGTCGTCTTCTTCTTCTTCTTTGACTTTGATGAGGATACTGGTTTCTTTGTAGTGTCGGGAGAGGTGGGTTGTTGTTGGGGCTCATGGAACTCTTCATCGTTACCACCAGTGTATTCGAAATGATCACCGGTTTTCTCTGTGGATGGTGGTAACTCAGAGTCCTGAGGTTTATCAGCAGTAGAACGTGGAGGAGATCGTCTTTCTGTTGGAGTCCTTTGGGTTGGTGGTGGCATAGAGGAAGATTCACTAGACTTCTTTGGACGTTTAGGTGCAGAATCCTTGTCCTTATCATCATTATCTCTTGGTCGTTTAGGTTGACATGCTGACTCTTTGCATGATGATTTGAGTTGATATTCTAGAAGGGCCTCAAAGAATTTAGCTTCATATGAATCAAAGGTTGCAGACCGATTAGACATTTGTATCACCAATTTCGAGATCAACTCAGCTTCAGAGAGTTCAGGTGAGTTGGCCAATGTATGTTTAACCAATGCGACGATATTTGGAGTAAGTTGTCTGGCGAACATATCCCTTGTCAATCTAGTAACAGAGTCGAGAAGGAAATTGTTAGTATATTCCTTAATCATCTTGTTCATTTCCCCTTGGACATCACGTTTCATAAACTTCTGGATATAATCCCTTTCACTCGACATCTCGTCTATCCCGTTTTGTAGAAGATTGATCCTGTCAGCGAGTTGATTTAGCTTTTTGTTGGTCACGTCTTTCTTCCTGAGTTGCTTGACAGCTTTGACAATCTTTGTCTTAGCCCGGGATATCCAAGAGTCGGTTGGTTTCTTTACTGACTTGGATGTGGATCTGGTTGTGCCTTTGGATGGTGGAGGTGAAGAGTGAGAAGAATAGTCTGATGATGAGGAGACATGAGGAGGCTCATGGTCCTTTGGTGGCTCAGAAGTTAGTTCCTTGGAACGTGGTGGACTATCTAGAAGAAAATCATCATAATCAATTTCGTCATCTTGTCCAGATTTAGCCATTTCTTCAGCCTTAATCCTGGTTTCTTCATCTGCTTGAGCTTGAGATTCTTTTTCTGCATTTTCTTTAGCTGCAACCTCAACATCTTCATCATAAATTTTCTCACACTTCTCCATTTTTGGTTCCTCAAAATCATAGGTTATAGTATCCTCTTGTTGCCTTTGTTGTTGTTCGTGGGTGGTGGTACCAGTTCCCTTATCGGGTTGATTAACCGCATCGAAAACTGGTGTAGACAATGCACCACCACTTGACCCTCCCGGGCCACGAGTTTGTTCACGGGTAAATTCCTGAGCAATATGTTGGAGTCTGATATTATTCAACTTCTTTATGTAGTCGTTATCCAGTGGTTCTTCATCCGAGCTCTCCTCTTCCTCTGGCTCAGCAACTGGGGTTTTACCTTTATCAGCTTTTGCACTTAGAGGTTTTGCAACAGTGGGTGGGTCATCAATAGGAGTTTCAGAGTAGGTAACCTCTTCATCGGTGTCAGTCTCCTCTGAGTCCTCGTCCTTCAGTTGTGGTTCAGGTTTGGGAATAGGGATAGCATCCTTTGACGGAATTTTCCTTTTGAGAACATGAGTCCTCTTAGGATACTTTATCGTACTCTCTGTGCTTGTAATACTACCTGCACTGCCTCTCCTGGTTTTCCTAGTAGGTATACCAGAGGACTTTTCATCAAGGAAACCTACTTTGCTTGCTTCAACTGCTACCAGATATCGTTTGTACGAATAAAGTCCTTTGATATCATTAGTAAGAAGATGATCTGGCAACACTGCACCTTGTTTCTTCGTTGTTGAGTCCTTAAATCTGACAATGGGTGTAGGCTCATACAACACGTATTGTTGGTTAGGGTCATCAAGTCTCAAGGGAATATCAGGATTATACCCTAGAGCTCTTTGGATCAACAGTTTGGTGTATCTGATACACGGGATCTTGGTGTCAGGCTTTTTAAGGTAAGACATCATGTCATCCCATATCAGAGCTTCAACTTCTATGTGTTTCATGTTGACCATAGCCCAAAATATTTGTAGTTCCATGAGCTTGGGATGCTCATGACCACTATCACGTCCGGAAACGGATTTGGCAATCATTATGTAGAGGGTTCTCCATGGCTGGGGAATGTTCTTAAGATCCACATATGAGTGCTTTGTGATTACTACGGTAGCTTCATCATAGCCGATGTCGATCATGAACTGGAGAACGACCTCTTCCGTTGGAGTAGCATTGTATTCAGTAGGCTCGATGACAGGAATAAGAAGAATAGCCCTCAAATCTGCTGGCGTGATGGTGACTTGTTTGTTGTTAAGAGTAACAGTCGTGGCACTTTGACCTTTGACCTTTCGTATAATGTGCCAGAATTGGTGAATGTAGATCTCAGGTACAGTAGCAGAGTTTGTGAGCATGTTCTGATAAGGGTGAGTCTTCAGAATATCCACTGCAATCTGACATGAAGACTCAGAACAATTAAAGTTATCAAAATCAACTCTGAGGTTGTTCTTTCCGATATTCATTGGGTAACCATTAGGGAAGATATCTTCAACAGTGAGAACATTTGGTGCATCCACATTTTGCATTTGAACGTCCATGTCTTGATCTGAAAGATATTTAGCCAAAAGAACCAACATATCGAAAGACATTATGTTAGTCAAAAGTTGATTTTATTGTCTATTTATTGAATGTGATATGTTAATGATTGTTACGAGTCCAATGTCATTTGTTAGTCCAATAGTCCAAAGACGTCGTGATAAGTTTCGTGAGTAGATTAACTTTGAGTTTTAAAGTCCAAGTTTTCACTTATTTTCACAACTTATTAACCATTTAAGCTTATTAATGACATTTTGGTTTCGTGACGTTATGATTTATTTATTTACAAGTCTGCACGCGTAACAATTCATAATTTTGATTGATCTAAGGCTTAGGCGTAAAATTCGAAGCTTATGCGTAAACAGGAGTGGTTATACGCGTAGGCATAAGCTTATGCGTAGGATCTTGACTTACGCGTAAGAAATGTTACGCGTAGGAAAAGAGGCTCTTAGGCATAGAGCTTACGCGTAAGCGTATGTGGAACCTTACGCATAAGGCTTACTCGTAAGAGTGAACCTTATGCGTAAAGGTTACTGTTTACGCATATCCTTCACAGGATACGCGAAGTCCTCTTTGTAGAACCTTACGCGTAAAGGTTACGCGTAAGATTTCTCTTACGCATAACATTCTACGCGTAAGGTGATCCTTATGCGTAGATGTTCAATTAACCTTGATTCTGAATTTTCACGTGTAATAACCTGAAACAAATGAATCATAACTCATACATTAACACATTATTCAATCCATTTCAGTTTTCACATGGACACTCAATTAACATAGTGTACGCGTAGAGAATGCTTATGCGTAGAACTTAAACCCTAGGTTTCAATTTTTACGAATAAGAATTATAGCCATAGGATTTGCACCAAATCATTTCTGGGATATCTTAGAGGCCTAGTGATATGTCCTAAGCAAGTTTTAACATCAAAATCCCCATGAATCAAGAATACCTAATTTGTATGAACTTAAACCCTAAATTTCAATTTCTACAAAATTGGTGATTCTGGGTAAGAATCAAGCAAGGTTTAGGTTAATTAATCATGCATACAACATCACGAGACCATCTAATAGTCCACATACACTCACAATTGAAAACACCCAATTCACGCATAAGAACCCTAATCTTGAAAATGTTCAATTCGTGTTTCTGGGTGGATTTGTTTGATAGAAACGATTTTGGTATGATTATTTAAGCATTTTAACATCATTTTTATCAACACAAACACACAAAAATGAAGATTTTGTGTTCATAGCTTACGCGTAGAACATAAAGATCAATCAAACACAAAATTTAACCGTTGGATTTTCAAACAAATCAAAACCATTGTTTGTTTTAACACCAAGATTGATAAAACACTTACAGATTTAAGATCAAAAACACAGATTAGAAGATTGAAGGACAGGCGTGGATTTTGGTGGTTGGATAATAAATGATTTGAAATAAATGTTTTTGAAAAATTAGGTGAATTGTTTTATTAAAAAACACTTTGAGCTTTAGACAATTTCAGTCCCTCCACCTTAACCATTTTCATTCAACGTCCATAACTTCCATTTTGGTTACGCAAAGTATGATATTTGGAAAGAAACTTGACGACACTCCCCCTCGACTTAAGAAATAATGAAATTTTATAAATTTATGCCCGGGGAGTGTCAGTTAACCAGAAATGTGACCACCATTATCAAAGAAACAACCGGGATGAGGTAACATGCAAGTACAAGGTTTTATGAAACCGAAAAAATATTTACTTTCTCCCCCTCAACACTTGACCGAGAAAATACTGAATTTTGAAAGAGTAAAGTGTTGACGGAATATTTGTACTTGCCATGTTAAAAGAAATATAGATAGAAGAATATTTTTGTTGTTTTATCAGATTTTATATTTTTGTATTTTGTTTTTAGAAAATATTTACAAAAGAGGTTTTGGTGTTTGACTGGTTTTAAGAATGTTTTACAAGTTCATCCAGTTCCTCTGGAGTCAAACACCGCATACCAATCCGGTGGACCAACTCATTAAACCTAGCAGGAGCTAAGGCTTTGGTGAGAAGATCTGCCAGTTGGTATTCAGTACCCACAAAGTATAATTCAACGGTACCCTTTTCCACGTGCTCCTTGATGAAATGATATCGAAGATCGATGTGCTTTGATTTTGAATGTTAAACGGAGTTGCACGAGATCGCAATTGCACTTCGATTGTCGCAGTACATCGGGATTCTGTCAAATACGTAACCATAGTCTTTGAGTTGTGTTCTCATCCAAATGACTTGAGCACAACACGACGACGTGGCTACATATTCCGCTTCTGTTGAGGACAGCGATGTACAGTCCTGCTTCTTCGATTGCCATGACACTAGTTTATCACCAAGAAATTGTAATGCTCCTGAAGTACTTTTCTGTGAATCTAAGCATCCTGCGTGATCAGCGTCTGAAAAAGCTATTAGTTCAAAGCCAGAATCCTTCGGATACCAGATCCCCAAGTTAATGGTTCCCTTAATGTATCGGAGGATTCTTTTAGCCTCAGAGAGGTGGTTTTCAGTTGGTCTTGACTGATAACGGGTGCAAAGATATACATCAAATACAATGTCAGGCCTACTGGCTGTTAGATACATGAGAAACCCAATGATACTTTGGTATTTGGTAGGGTCAACCAATTTCCCATGCAAATCAGCGTCCAGTTTCTTAGTGTGTGCCATTGGGGTGGCATAGCTATCACAACTTGTCATTCCATGTTTGTTTAAAATTTCAAGGGCATATTTGGACTGACTAAGAAAAATACAACGGGGTGATTGATGAACTTGTAGTCCTAGAAAGAACGTAAGTTCACCCATCATGGACATTTCAAAATGTTTTTTGATGAGTTTTGAAAAAGCGTTTGAGTACTTTAGATATGTTGACCCAAAAATGATGTCATCCACATAAATTTAAACAATTAAAATGTGTACCCCGTGATATTGTATGAAAAGTGTGGGGTCGACCGAACCTTTGACGAAATTATTAGCGATCAGAAAGGAGGATAACTTTTCATACCACGCCCGCGGGGCTTGTTTGAGACCGTAGAGAGCCTTCTTCATTTTGTAGACATGATTAGGGAACTCTGGATCAACGAATCCTTCTGGCTAGCTAACATAGACTGTTTCTTTCAGTTGTCCATTGATAAAAGCAGTTTTGACATCCATCTGAAAGACCGTGATGTTCATGTGAGCCGCAAACGCCAGAAAAATCCGTATAGCCTTAAGACGAGCAACCGGAGCGAATGATTCTTCAAAGTCAATACCCTCTTCTTGTCTATAACCCTTAGCCACCAGACGTGACTTATTTCTGATTACGGTACCTTCAGCATCCAATTTGTTTTTCCAAATCCATTTGAGACCAATGACGAAGACCCCTGTTGGGCTTTCAACCAATTCCCATACTTCAAGACGTTTAAACTGATTGAGTTCTTCTTACATGGATTCAATCCAGTTGTCTTTTGTCATTGCATCTTTAATGTTTTAGGTTTAGATTGGCAGACAGTGAGTGTATAAATGCAATGTTCACCGTCTGTGTGAAGACGTTGTCTCGTTATGACTGGTTGATTCGGGTTACCAATAATGTTCTCAAGAGGATGGTCTTTCATCCAACGATGTGTGGAGGGTTGATGTTGATATACATTCTGCAAATTAGGAGGATTCAAATGACATGTAGATGATTCCGCAACATCAGAAGTAGCAGAAGCATTTGCAAAAGGGTTGAAGAACGCATTTGGATCATAATCTGCAGGTGGGGGTACATCATTGTTCAGAAGATCATCAGCTGGTTCAGCATCGTTAGATGCGGTTTGTTCAACTATTGTTGTAGAATCAACTGGTGGTACTTCCTCAACAGTAGTTGTTGTAGCAGGTGTATCAGGTATTGGATTTTGATCAGGTTGAGCAGCGGAAACATTGGATACACCTGGTGCACGTGCATCAATATCATCATTAAACAGAGTAGCAAATAGCTGTTCCATTTGACGTTGAGTTAGTTGTAAACTAGGTTCAGCTGATGATGGGGTTTTAGGGAAGTTTAAACGGTTATGACCGGGTTCCAAGCTGTTATGCTCAGAAGCCATTTCTGTAAGCTCATCGAAATTGGCATGAATCGTTTCCATAATCTCCCTTGTATGACGATTCCAGATCCGGTAACCCTTGGAGTTTTCACAATATCCTATAAATACTCCAATGTCAGCTTTGGCTTTGAGCTTACCAAAGTCATCACGATCATTATTCAGATAGCAAAGGGATCCAAATACATGAAAGTGTTTTAGATTCGGTTTACGGTTGTGGATAAGCTCATAAGGTGTTTTGTTGTGGCGTTTGGTAATCATTGAGCGATTCTGAGTGTAGCATGCAGTTAACACGGCTTCAGCCCACAAGTAATCTGGAAGTTTAGCATTAATTAACATTGTTCTTGCAGCTTCCACTAACGTACGGTTTCTTCTTTCAACAAATCCGTTTTGTTCTGGTGTACGTGCAATAGATGTTTGATTCCCAATTCCCACTTTCTCATAAAATGCACGAAGAGTTTGATTCACAAATTCAGTTCCTTTGTCTGTTATGATTTGTCTGACTGTGTTTCGGAGCTGAACTTGAATTTTCATGAGAAAGGTGATGATCATCTGTGGAGCTTGATCTTTACTTCGAAGAAAATAAACCCAAGTCCATCTTGAATAGTCATCTACAATTACCAAGATGTAGCGTTTGCCATTAATCGTTTGCACGCTCATTAGGCCACACAAATCCATGTGAAGAATATGAAGCACATGCTGTGAGCTGTGTTTCACCTTTGAAGGAAAGTGAGCACGAGTGCTTTTCCCTTGTTCACAAGCTGAGCATAGGTGATCTTTAGAAAATCGGAATCTTGGGAGACCTTCAACAAGTTTGTATCGAGCAAGGTTGGTTATTGATGACATATAGTCTATATTCGGGTCACGAACCCGACCAAGGACCGATACTAGCGAGCCCAGCACGAACTGGGCTACGCTGATAAGTGTTGGGGCTCACGAAGGCCCAAACCCAAAACTTATTTATGGAATAAGATATCGGATATCTCCTAACTTTGGAGATAATCGTTTACCAACCGATTTAGGCGGGATACGCCGAAGGTTGGGGAACACGAAACCAACAAGGATTTCATGTGTATATAATGGGAATCTCATCCGTCATTAAAGGTACGATCTAAACCCTAACTCTCCAGAACCCTAAACCGATTACTTACTCTCACGCCGGAGGATAATCGTGGGAGACAATCCCACGATAAGCCTAACTATGTTTTCTGTTTACTTAGTGCGCATGTCTCGAGCAACAATATTCAATTGATACGAGAACCGGAGCTCAAACCAGGAACGCCCAACTTTTGTATCAACAAGTGGCGCCATCCGTGGGACCATCACTAAGAACTAAGAACTAGAATGACGAAGCATGGAAATCAGCGATCATAAACAAACCCTACAGGAAAGAAGCTGCAAAGCGGATAAGCTTCTAAGCAGACTTCTGGAACAACCAGTGTCGCTAAAAACCAAGGATCAGGCCCTGACCTGGTCTTCCCTATGGTGGAACAACGCTCGGGGACAACCCAGACCACTACAACCACCACCAGCGCAGGAGATCCACTGCGCACCCTTTTTGCTACTCCCCTCCAATTAGTGTTAGAAACTGACCTCTCGAAGGCACCAGATGCACCTGATATAAACAAGGGCCCAATGGTAGAAACAGACACCTTTACTCTAGAGGGGGTCGCACTGGAACTAGCACCGGGAGATTTTTTATCTCAAAATTATGAAACTTTGGCCGCTCTCATGCAAGAGGAAGCAAAAAAGAGGTCGAGTCGAAGCCTGCACACCCGACTTAATTTTGATACAGAATACGAGACATCTCCGCCGCGTCATCAGAAAGAGAAGCGCGGAAGGGATAGCCGCCGACCCCCAATGTTCAACAGAATTGGGAGGAGAGTTGAGAATGATGATACAGCTAATTCGCAGCATGTGGAAGAAAGCGAAGAGGATGAACGGCGTACCAATGTCCACGCCAGGCATGGTAGCCGTAGGGTCCAGGAAGACTTGGGCGACGGTACTCCCCAAGTGAAAGCCCTTCAAGTGCAGATTCTGAGGACAGTCGGCGCAAATGCCGAAGAAGGGAAAATTCGTCCTCTGGTAATTCCTTGGACAACAAGGATAGCGAAACAGGACACTGGAAGTCCAGGAAGAAATATCGTGACCAGGAGGAGGAAGACATGTCTCTTCCGTGGCGCCGCAAAAAGGTGGATGCGTTCACTCGACGTATCAGTAATTTCTCAGAAGACAAGAGAAGGCGTATGCCCGCTAATGTAAAAACCTATGATGGAACAGGTGATCCTGATGATCACCTCATAATTTTTGAATCAGCCGCTACTATCGAAAACTGGCCACAACCTGTGTGGTGCCACATGTTCAATTCCACACTAGTGGGAAAAGCGCGGAACTGGTTCAGTAAGCTTCCACGCAGAAGCATTGATTGCTTTGATGAGTTGAGAAAGGTGTTCCACCTAAACTTCACTCAACGGAAGAAGTGCGCTAAAAACCCTGTCGAACTCGCCAGGGTCAAACAGTGCCAGGGGGAATCTACAAGCGCTTATGTGAAGCGCTTCAAAGATGAGTGCATACAGGTTAAGGCATGCCCCGAAGTGCTGAAAATCTCAGGGTTCATGAACGGGATCAATAACCCAGAACTCATCAAAAGGTTGAACGACAAGATCCCCCAAACCTTTGATGAACTTATGAAACGCACAAGGTCCTTCATCCAAGGAGAAGCCGCCGCGGCAGATAGCAAGAAAGGCTACTCAAACTACCGGTCACAGGAACAACCTGGGAGACAATCCACTGACCGAAGTAGCAACCGTAACAAGAACTACCGTGGCCAGGGGAGCGGACGGGATAATGACAGGTATACCCCACTGACCAAGACTCCAAAGGAAATATTCGCAACAGAAGGCGCGAACTTCCCAAGACCCCCACCAATGCGCACCCTAGAGGATCGGTGCGTGGGGAGTGGATATTGTGACTATCATGGACAGAAGGGCCACACCACCAATGAATGTGTCCAACTACGCCAAATCATTGATAAACTAGTGAAAGAAGGAAGATTGGACCACCTAGTCAAGAACATCAAGGAAGGAAAAGATAGGAAGAAGACTGGGAATAAGAAGGAGACACCTAAAGATGAGGCTGACACCATCTGCATGATACAATCATGGCAGCGAGTCACTAGGCAGAAGGTCAGCCAGAAATTTTCCCGTTGAAGTGAAATCTCTTTCCCCACCTTGACGGCGGACAGCGCAGTGATAGAGCCGCTCACCATTGAAATAAATGCGGGGGGTCACGATATCCACCGTATGTTTGTTGATGGAGGGGCATCGGCAGACATAATGTACGAACACTGTTTCAAACGACTGCGACCTGAGATACGCAGTCAATTAAGCCCAGTCATGACAGCGCTGACTGGTTTTACAGGAGAAAAGATATGGCCCATGGGCCAAATACGCCTACTAGTCAGTGTGGGAAATAAAGAACACTCCGCGACAGCCTGGATGAATTTTATGGTGATCAAATCCCCTTCGCCATACAATGGCATTATCGGAAGACTAGGGATATCAGCCATGCACGCAGTACCGTCTACAGCACATGGGATGCTCAAATTCCCAGTGGAAGGTGGTATTGTTACTCTCTACAACGCCACATTACCACATAGAGAATGTAACACGATTACATGCGAGACGACACCCATCCCAAAACAGCGCGCAACCAAAGTTCCAAACCTGAAGGTTGCAATTCATCCTGATTACCCAGAACATGAAGTATCGATCGGAGGATCGCTGTCGGACAACGGCAAAGCAGCTGTGTGTGCACTCTTGCAAAAGAACCTAGATATATATTTGCATAGGAACCAAAGCACATGACTAGGGTACCACGTTCAATCACATAACACAAGCTGAGAATCCAACAAGGATACTCGCCAAGCTCCAGAGTGCACGCAAGCAATTCTGGCAGAGGTACACAAACTTGTGGAGGCAGGGATCATGCGAGAAGTCTACTACCATGACTGGCTTTCCAACCCAGTAATGGTCAAGAAATGCGACGGTAGCTGGCGGATGTGCGTGGACTTCACAGATCTCAACAAGGCATGTCCACAAGACTGGTACCCACTACCAGAGATAGACTGGAAGGTAGAATCTTAGTGTGGCTACCCACTCAAGTGCTTCCTAGATGCATACAAAGGATACCACCAAATCCAGATGGCTAAGGAAGATGAGGAAAAAACGGCCTTTCATACAAGCCAAGGCGTCTACTGCTATACCAAAATGCCATTTGGCTTGAAGAACGCAGGTGCCACCTATCAGCGATTAGTAGATAATGCATTTGAAAGAAAGGTGGGCCACAACTTAGAGGTTTACGTTGACGACCTAGTCATAAAAAGCCATACTGAGGATAAGTTGGTGCGCGACATTGAGGAAACATTTAGAACACTCAAAGGGATCAACATGAAGCTAAACCATAAAAACTGCACTTTTGGCGCTACAGAAGGCATGTTTCTCGGATACCTGATAGAACCTGATGGCATCAAACCATGTCCAGAAAAAACTAAGGCTGTCATCGAACTTCCTTCGCCGCGTACGTTGAAGGAAGTCCAATCTCTCAATGGAAAACTGGCCGGTCTAAATAGATTCTTGTCCAAATCAGCAGACAAGTCACTACCTCTCTTCAAGACACTCAAAAAGTGTATAAAAAAGGGAGATTCTCGCTGGACTACGGAGGCAGAAGAAGCCTTTACACAGCTTAAACAACACCTGGCAACGCTCCCCACACTAGTCGCACCCCGACCAGGGGAAGAATTAATTTTGTACTTATCTGCGACACATGGAGCAGTCAGTGCGGTGCTGCAAACGGACAGGGAGTCAGTACAAACACCGGTGTATTTTGTAAGCAAAGCGCTCAAGAAAATGGAGATTAACTATAGCGCCATGGAAAAGTTGGTCTTAGCATTGGTATTCGCCGCCAAAAGACCGTGCAGGTACTTCCAAGCGCATCCAATTGCGGTAATTACAGACCAACCTATCAAGCAAATCATCTCCAAACCTGACGCATCATGACGACTACAGAAGTGGAGCGTGTTGCTCGGTGAACACAACATCTCCTACAGACCGCATACTGCATTAAAAGGGCAGATACTAGCAGATTTCATCATCGAAAAACCAGACACTGATGATACACCCGCACCAAGAAAAAAGGAACTACCAGATCCATGGATCTTGTTCACGGATGGATCTTCTTGCGTGGATGGGTCAGGAGCAGGCCTCATCCTCACAAGCCCGGAAGGAATGGAATTCACTTACGCACTGCGTTTTGAGTTCATAGCGACAAACAATGAGGCAGAGTATGAAGCCCTAATCGCCGGACTACGCATTGCAGCTCGAATGGGTGTACGCAACCTGGAAGCAAATGTGGATTCCCGGCTAGTAGCCAACCATGTGTTGGGCGAATATGTGGCTAAAGAGGAAAACATGATCCAATACCTCAACAAGACCAAGGCACTAATCCAAGGCTTTGACAGGTTTACCATCAAGCAGGTTCCTAGAGGGGAAAATCAAAAGGCGGATGCACTAAGCAAGATTGCATCCACAAGCTTTGCACACTTGTCAAAACAAGTGTTGGTGGAAACGTTGGAGAGCAAATCCATCTCGGAGATGGAAATATCCATGGCAATAGAGGAGGAAGATCCTACGTGGATCACACCAATAATGGAATTCATAAGCAAGGGCGTATTGCCCCAAGAACAGAAGGAAGCCCGAAGAATACAGCGCACAGCACAACAGTTCGAACTTCGAGACGGTGTACTATATCGGCGCTCCTTTCTGCAACCATGGCTCCGCTGCGTCGGCCCCCTACAAGCAAATTATGTACTCAAGGAAATCCACGCCGGTTCTTGCAGCATGCATTCAGGACCACGATCCGTGGTAGCGCGCGCTTTACGGTCAGGATACTACTGGCCCACCATGCACCGTGATGCGCGGGAATTAATAAGAAAGTGCGGCGACTTTCAGGTTCATAGACCTATCCCGCGCCAACCACAACAGGAGCTAACGCCTATCACGGCGCCATGGCCATTGTACAAGTGGGGTATCGACATTGAAGGTCCCTTCCCCGTTGTAGCAGGAGGATTGAAGTTTCTCATAGTGGCCATAGACTACTTCACCAAGTGGATCGAAGCAAAAGCAGTTGTAACAATTACTGGCAATCAGGTCAAACGCTTTGTTTGGGAAAATATTGTATGCCGCTTCGGACTACCTGGGGAAATCATCTCGGACAACGGGAAACAAATTTGTGACAACCCCTTCAAGGACTGGTGCGAGAAGTTGAATATCACGCAGCACTTCGCATCGGTTAAACATCCACAAACCAACAGCTTAGTAGAGCGTGCAAATCGAAGTCTGGGCGAAGGAATTAAAGCACGTCTGGACAAGCACAAAGGAAGGTGGGTAGAAGAATTATCGCATGTTCTGTGGGCGCACCGTACTTCAATCAAAACTAGCACGGGGGACACTCCCTTTTCTCTAGTCTATGGGACAGAGGCCGTAATACCAGCCGAAATCGGGATGCCAACCATTCGCACTGCTAAAGTCAATGTTGCAACCAATGACGACGAGCGGCGTATCGACTTAGACCTGTTGGAAGAAAGACGCGAGCGCGCAGCTATATGTGAAGCAAGGTCGAAGTCAAAAATGAAGGAATACTACGATGCTAAAGTGCGAAGTGTTTCATTCAGACCAGGTGACTTCGTATACCGCACCAATGATGCGAGCCACACAGAAGACACAAGCAAACTTGGACCGAAGTGGGAAGGACCCTATGAGGTTACTGAAGCATTAGGAACAGGCGCGTACAAGCTGCGAGACATGGATGGTCGGGAATTACCGCGTACATGGAACATTTGCAATCTTAAGCGATGTTATCTCTAGGAATTACCCAGCGCATCCCACGACGAGACATGGATGGTCGGGATTTACCCAGCGCACGGACACTCTTGCACTTTAGTGAAGTGCCCAATAAATATCCGTGTATTTACATTTTGTTTTACTTAGGCAATATCTTATTTATTTTCTTTCATAAAAACTTGCAAGTATCAATAAAACGTCGCGGTTTCTAGCTAACTCCGCGACACGTTTCAATTTTTTATTTCTATATACCTTATGTCTTAACATTTTTTATCTCTTGCCTACATGGCGTGCATGCACTTAATAAACCCACGATGGTAAAAGGATGAGTAAACCTACTAAACAACTCGTTGAGTAAGAGGGTTGCAAACCCATCAACATTGGATCATGTATCCTTGTTAAACACCTTGTTCTCAAGACGTTGGAATAAGTTCTGTACGCATCCCACGACGGGTGCGCAACAACGCATACGGTGCACGTTTAACAAATTAGGAATCAAGACACTTGACTCCTTGATATGATATTTACAGTACGCTGCATATCACACCATACACGATTATGATAAAACATACTTAGAAATTATGATTTAAATTTCACACATTGTTATGAACTTCATATATTATTCGCGCTTATACAACAGTTTGCTTCTTAGACAATACACACGTTTTTTATGGAAAGACAAGTAACTAAGTGCAAATATTATAAGTCACAACACCATTCAACAAAAATAATGTTCCATTAAGTACCATGCGTGCTTGCAAAATGATGTTTACTTTACAAATTACAATGTACATACTGTTACAACGTCTAAGAGATGAATTTCCTACACAGCTTGCAGCGTCTCCAACCTCATTCAGCTTCTTCAGTAGGTCAGAATCTCTGCGCGATACCGTGGCAACGCTAACCGGTATCCCGTCAGATCTGGGGAGATGCGCTGCGCCAATGCCACACAAAACAGCCTTACCTTTAATCCCTTCCTTGTTGGCAAGTCTTGTAGCATGCGCTTCCAACACTTGCTTCAAGGGCACTTCTTTCTCCAAAGCGAAGGGATTCAAGATATCCTTAGGGCGAGCAAATATAGGCACTTGGAGTTGAGATTCATCGGGTTTCAGAAAATAGTCCAACTGCGCTTCCGCATTTTCACCACGATGCCGAGCTAAGGTCAGCCCCTCCATAATGACCCCTATCGGATAATCCTGGTCGCGCTCTAACTCAGAAATCAAGGGAAGCTCCAATGACTTCATCTTCTCCATTGCTGCAACCAGATCATCATACGCATTAGCGTTATACCCAGGTACCTTCTCAGCAGGCACCTTCAAAAGACTCGCCTCATGAAGCTCCTCAACAGCTTATGCCTTACCCCGCGCCAATGAGCACTGAACCACCCCCCGAAAGCATCCACCACTTCCTGCGACTCCAAGGTGCTGAGTGCTGCAAGTCGCAGACCATGACCTATGAGCCACCTGCGCTCAGCAATAGTAGACAAGAGTTGGGGATATAACTCCTCATCATACTCCAGGCTGAGCTTGCGTAACTTTATTTCTTGCGCTTCCAAGGCACTGCTCACAGTGGCACCAAACTTTTCCAACTGCGAGGTCAACTCTTCCTTGCCCTTCTCCAGATACTTCAGCGCCCAGAGACATGAAGCCTTGTACCCTAATGACTTGGCACGCTCTTGGCTTATTTGACCCATCAGCGCCATCTTCTCTTTAGCAAGCTTTTGGGCGTACGAACTCAAGCCCTCTGCTTCAGCCTTAGCACTAGCCAACTGTGCCTCCAGCGACCCAATTTATTCATCCTTTTGCGCGCCTTGGCTGCCCTTCCTAGAAACCTTGGCCTTTAGCTTCTCTACTAGTGAAGTTTGATGTGCAGCCGCCATCATTAATTCTTCAACAAGCTGATCCATGGGCGCATCCTCAGCCGCCAATGGCTTAGCGTTTTGGGTATTTGGCTCGGAGAACTCAGAGTGCACAGGACTATCTCTGGGGGGTGACTTCGCAGACTGTTCAAACCTGCACACACGAAAGGGAATCATTAATTTCTCGCACAAACAGGGGATGCGCAAAAAACTTTGACGACATTACGTACTGTGGGCCAGATGTATCAGCCGAGGGGGGAGGCGACGCAACGTCGCTCGATGATGATTTCACTGTTAGGATAACGGGGCGCTTCTTCCTCGATGAGCTTGCGCCATCCTCTCCACGTGATCTCTTGCACTTCAAACTTGGGTCCTCCTCCTCCTCCTCTTCCTCCATGTGCTCCGCCACTGCTACTTGTGATGGCTGCACTAATGAGGAAGGCACTCTAGGGCTTGGCACGCTCTGCAGTGGGGTCGCTTCCAGTGCGACAGAGGAGCTAGCCCCTGCTTCTCCCAGCTCTATTTCCAGGGTACGCCCTGCTGTAGCATCAAGAATGGGCTCTTCTCCCTTTCTCAGCGGGCGTGTCCCTACATTAACCTGGCGCGGCTCACTAGTTGCACGACTCTGAATAGGTCTATTTCTGCGCAACAACAAACAAACAACAAAAATAGATTACGATAAGTACATAGAGAAGAAAGAAAAACGCTTACAGTAATATATAACAATAGAGTACGAAAGGACGAGCACCCACCCTGGCCATCCGCGCCTAAGAAGATCGGAACCTCCTCCGGACTACCAAAATAGTTGCGACTAATGCCCATGTGCACCAAAAATTCCTCAGGGTAGGAATTGATGGGGATGCGATTGGTGTTTATTGTATCCGCATCCTCCGCATTGTACGATCCAAGGAGGGGGCGCTCATCCTTTGGCAGTGTACCCTGTGTGTAGAAATCGAAGCGCGATGGGAAGCACGCGTCGTCTACCCAGAAAAATGTTTCTCTCCAATTCCTGAGCGAGTCTAATTTTTCCGTATAACACTGAAGGCGCCCAACGCGCTTAACGAATGATACCCACCCGTGTGACTACGTTGTGTGGTAAAACACGCGGAACAGGTGGATAGTCGGGTTAATTGCCAGTAATCGGCAATTAACCTCGAAGTTGGTGATTTTAGCTGCACCTATGCAATGCAGCTGGGATATATGCAGACGGTAGTAGTTTAACACGTCGCTCAGGAATAAAAAAATTGGCACGCGTTGATTCGCGAACTCGAAAAAACGCGTGTATACCCCTATTTTCCCTTTGGGGAAGTCCACAATTGACGCCTTTGCACCCGGAACTTTCGAATGCACCGCGAGGGGAATGTAATAATCGGAGGCGAACTCTAGAAGTTCGCCCTCAGTTATGTGGGATGTGAAATCAGATAAAACTTTGACCATGGTATTGTTTTTATAAGCGCACGCGCGGTTACCTTTGGAATAGTAGTTTTCTGGGTTGCAAGTTGAAGGTTTGCTAACAATGGCGGATTAAGTTTTTACTGTGATAATCACAGTGAAAGGAAGGTCGATGGTTATATAAGTTTTCTCATCCACGCGATGAACGACACGTGGATCCTACTATCTCCAATATGTGGATCAGATCACTTGACGTGACGCTGTTACAGTTGCTTTCCCCCGATTTACGAGGCATCCATTTTTAATATTATGTCTAGATACAACGTGTATCTTTCAAGACGGGAACCCTTTTTGGCTTCTTTGCTACGCTGCAGTTTTTTATTGACTGCAGTTATTAGTCTAGCATCCGTAGTTAGTCACTGCGCATACTAGACTGGGGGGACATGATGACGTATAGTCTATATTCGGGTCACGAACCCGACCAAGGACCGATACTAGCGAGCCCAGCATGAACTGGGCTACGCTGATAAGTGTTAGGGCTCACGAAGGCCCAAACCCAAAACTTATTTATGGAATAAGATATCAGATATCTCCTAACTTTGGAGATAATCGTTTACCAACCGATTTAGGCGGGATACGCCGAAGGTTGGGGAACACAAAACCAACAAGGATTTCGTGTGTATATAATGGGAATCCCATCCCTCATTAAAGGTACGATCTAAACCCTAACTCTCCAGAACCCTAAACCGATTACTTACTCTCACGCCGGAGGATAATCGTGGGAGACAATCCCACGATAAGCCTAACGGTGTTTTCTGTTTACTTAGTGCGCAGGTCTCGAGCAACAATATTCAATTGATACGAGAATCGGAGCTCAAACCTGGAACGCCCAACTTTTGTATCAACAGTTATGGTTTGAAAGTTTAAATGTGAGTGACGACGGTGCCATAGCCAAGATTTTGTAGATGTAGCCTTAGAAAGTAGAAAGATGGGAGATGAAGCAATCATGTCTTGCATTGAGATTGTGTAGAGACTTGATGTGCGTTGACCAAACATAAGATCGTTTCCTTGTAGATCACGAATGAAACAAGTTTTCTCCCTAAAAGCAACTTCCAAATCTCCATCACAAAATTGGCCGACTGAAAAGAGATTGTGACCGAGGCCTTCCACATAATAAACCCTGCTAATTTCGATGTTGCCATTGATATAATCTCCGAAGCCCATGATAGCTGGGAAGTGATCATTTCTGAACCTGACAGTGCCAATGAACTTTGAAATGAAGTTTGATAACAGTTTGAGATTGCCTGTCATGTGCCGGGAACATCCGCTATCAACAACCCAGAGGATGATCTGTATCACCTGCATTACATACAGACGACACAGATGGAATACAAGTAGATGTGGAACCCGAAGAGTTAGAGGGTTCTGATGCAGATATAGATGAAACACACATGTTCATGATTTTAGGTATCCATGTAAAGCCAAGTGTATTATGTAACCATTTCTGCCATCTCCAACTAGTCTTAGCTTTGGTCTTAGTGAATGCACTAGGTGATAAGTTCTTCCTAGGAGGTGAATGGGGTTCTATGGGTACATCAATGATCGTGATTGGAACACTAGTGGGTGGTTTACCTAGCACAGACTTAGAAGCATTAGTGGGCCTAGAGGTATTATGTTTTCTATTATTCCGCTTACGGATCAAGATAGTCTTAGCAACACATTTATCATGACAACCAGAGAACATGCTTTTATGACATCCAACACAAGAAGCTTCAAACTTAACATTTAAATTACTTAACAGTTCAGCATTTGTTACAACACTTTTTCCATTACATTTGTCAGACGTAATATCTAAAGTGGGTGCAACTTGAGTTTTATTCGAAGTCCTAAGGTGTTCTTCTACTTCAGCATTCTTTATTGTTCTTTTCTTACTTCGCAACTTCCTATTCTTCCTTGTATTGATCCTAGGCTGTGAAGTGCGGGCGTTGGGAAAAGAAGCAACTATTCCTGTTTCAGTAGAGGGAAGCACATTAGTATCTTGTGGTTTGTCATTAGGCATTCTAGTGTCACTTTTTCTAAGTGTTACAGGTGCCAGATTCTTAATGTTACTAAGCTTAACTTGTTCATACTTTCCTAACTTCTCTTTTAACTCAATGATAGTGTGCAACAAATCTTGATTTTCAGAACGAAGATTTCCATAAACATTCATGACTTGTTTAGTGTGTGCAAGATAATGATCAAGTTCATTTGATGCTTCATTACGAGTCTGTTTGAGTAAATCAAATATGACACCATATTCCTTTTTAACTTTTGAAATTTCTTGTTCATATTTTGAGATTTGACACTTCAAAGACACATTTTGGTCATCCAGTTGCTCAAGTGTAGGACAAAGAGTTTTGGTATGCAACTGGTTGATTTTGTTTTGCAAAGCGAGCTCATGATTATGAAAATCTTTTTGACACCATTGAAGACGACGTTTTGCATTTGAAAGCTCGTTTAACAATCATTCATTTTCAACTTTTAAAGACTTGATTTGTGACACAGTATCAGTATTCTCAACATTTTCAACAGAATCAACAGAATCAGCAGTGATAAAATCAAATGCATATGCAAAAGAATGTAATAACACAACATTATGGATATCAGCAAAGATAACATCTTCCAAGAGTCGATCAACATCTTTTCGTAATATTTTCTTTTTACATTTTGTATTTGAAATCGATGTTTCAGTTTGTTCGAAAACTCTTTTCATAAGTTCAAGCTCCTTGTGAAAATCCCTTTCCCAATATATAGCACAATTTTTCAAATTTCAGACATGAGGTAAAATTTGTTTCTGAAGAATATCTCTTTGTGCACGCGCAAGAGGCAATTGAAAATGTTCAACTTTTATTTCAAAATGAAATTCAATTTCACGTTCCAAAAGTTTGATGTCCGAAAATGAATGTTTCAAAATATTTTATAACTTTACATTTTTCGGCTAATGGTTTGATTTCACTGAGTGAAGGTAAAGGACCATTAATTTGTACAGTATTGGAAAGGGGACCCTCAGATGTAGGTGTGATAACCTAAGGTGTGTTAGAAAAATCCTTTTGTGCAACGAAAGTGACGGCTTTTGAATAGTTAAATGGTTTGTTATAAACAACATTTTCTAATTTTTATTGACTCTCGTCTTCTGCATCTAATTCCTCTTGATGATTATATTCAACAACACTCATAATGGAATCATCAATTCTATGTTCTGCACTGTAAACTTCAGGATTTGGTTTGAATGCTCTATTAGAAAACTTAGGTTTGTAATTAGCAAGATTCGGTCCATATCCATTTGGATTTGGTTTGAAAGTAAACTTTTGAATCGTTGTGATTGATTTACCATGTTTATAAACAACAGTTCGAAACTCTTTGATTTTGTTCTGTAAGTCGACAATTTCTTCAAGATAGTCATCTATTTATTTCGTGGAATGCTTTTTGTACTCAGAGAACTATTTTTGACAAGTTAACAACTCAGCCTTGGCTTTTTGAGTTTCCAAAGTAAGAGCGTTAAGTTGTTGTTTATGATCATATTTCAGTTGTTCTATTTGAGACAACAAAGCATTCTTGGATGCGACTAGATGACGTATCTGTCGTTCTAATGTTTTTTTGTTTTGGAAAGATTTAGCAAAAGCGACTTAAAAACCTTGTTCACGTTTTTCTTGAGTTTTAAAAACGTTGAGTTACCTTTTTAAGCATTCAATATCCCTGGTTAACAGTGCATTTTTATTTTTTAATTGCTAATTGAGTTCACGACATTGTTCCATTCGGGATCGTTGGTCATTAAGTAAGAGGTCATTAAGTAAGAGGTCAAATGTAACTACTGGATCTAGTTGAGAATCATCAGAATGAGATGTGGATGGCTCATGTTGAGCATTCTGAGCCTCGTCGGATTCAAATGTTGTCTGAGATATAAGATTAGTGATGAATATGGTTTGATCGGGTACCTGAGACAAGCCGTCAGTGTCATACACTGGGCCTGTGTCACTCATGTGGAGTTCGTGCATGTTTGCCATCAACATAACTGCTGCATTAGCCTGCAAGTCCTCCATATCATCAACTAAGTCTGCATCTGCCATAAAACTCTGTTCTTTGTTTGTGAGGGTTCCACCAGCTTCATCCTTGAGAGCCAAAAGTAGAGCCTCTTTGTGATAAGCACTGCCTCTAGTCCTCGGCTTTGGACATGCATTAGCCAGGTGACCCTTCTCATTACAGTTATAGCAACGAAGACCATTAATCCCATTCTGAGCATTACCCTGTTCAACCACTTGAGCCCTTTGTTTTTGTGGTGCACCCATGTTATTCCTTCCCATTTGATTAAACCCTTGACCACCGCCCATCTGACGAACATTACCACGATTCTGAACTTCAACACGTCCATTGTTAACAACAACCTGATTCCTTGCGTTAGATGAGGTACGAATGCGATTATTGGATTTGTTAGAGTATCGGCCGAAGGCTCTGGCAATCATGACAAACCCTTGTTGCAATGCATCGAAAGCTTCTGCATCTTCATTGGATTCACTGTAAAGTGCTTGATCATTGTTGCTGTTGTATGCAACCAATTGAGTTTCTTGAGATTGTTGCTTTGATGGATCATATGGTGTGATTGTTGCAGTTTGTTGAGCAGTGGGTTGTGGAGGATTTGTGAATACAGTTTGTAAGGTCGGGAATTGAGGATAACAAGCTTGAGCCCACAATGCTAATTGTTGATTGTCCGGAAGTGAAGGTGAAACAGGTTGTCCACGGATAAACCTTTCTTTGTCAACTTCTTTTTGGTGGGGCTTCAAATAGTCGTACAACAATCCGTATGTAGCATGATGAAGATTCTTAGCTTGACGGATGAAAATGACATACTTTTCCCAATCAGGACCAAGACTACTCAGGAACTTAGTGTTGACTGCAATTCTTGGCATGATGATGTTGTGTTTGTCCAAGTCATTGATGATGTCTGAGAAGCGATGATGATATGACTCTAATGTCTCTCCGGGTTCAATCATGAAGTGTTCATAAGCCAAGTAGATTTTGGATTCCAGGTCTTCTTGATTGAGTTCAGTGCCTTCCATAAGAAGATGAATATGTTCCCACATTGCTTTAGCAGTCTTTTGAGCATCAACACTTCTAAGGATCGGATTGGGTAATCCCAAAAGGATGTATTGCATTGCTAGTTCATCAGCTTCAAAATGTAGAAGTTCATCAGCAGTGAGGTCAGTAAGACTTGCAATGTTGGTGACATCACCTTTTGGTGGATTAGCATTTGGATCTCCGGGTGTAACGACAGTAGGCATCTGAAATGGACCTTCCATGATTACCTTCTTCAAGAACTTTCCATGTGGCTTCTTTAGATCACAGAACCTAAAGAACCTTATCACCCATTGATCATAGTTTCCGGGAGTGAGCATTGGAGGTCTATCAAGTGATCCAGCTTCATGTATGGATTGTTGGCTACTTAGAGCTTCACACATCTTTCCAAACCAAGACGGTTCCTTCATAGTATTCCTGGACGGATGTTGATTGTGAATGTTTGTGTAAGGTTGTACTTGAAGACTAGGTGGTGGTTGAATCATTTGTGGTTGAATTGCTCCTTGAGGAAAATGTTGTTGTTGAAATTTTTGTTGATAAATATGTTGTTGTAGATTGAATTGTTGTTGTTGAGGATACACATGAGGAAAGTAGTTAGAATATGGTGGTTGAGACATCTTGAAAAACTTATGTTGTAAAATGGATCTTTGTAGTCGAATGAAAGTTTGTTGATGAAGAGTCCTTATGCGTAGAAACCAAGTTTAGGCAAAGAAAACCTTAGGTGTAAAGACACCAAACTTACGCATAAAGTGTTAGTTTACGCATAGGATTAGCTTACGCGTAGGGTTAGTTAAACCTTTGGTTATGCGTAAACTAAAGACTTAGCAGTAAGAAACTTATGCGTAAGTTTTCCTTAGGCGTAAGACGTGCTTATGCGTAGAAAAATACTTAGGCGTAAGATTTTTTACTCGTAAGCTTTTATGCTTAGGCGTAAAACTAGGGTTTTGCCCAAAAATCCTTTACACTAATCTCAGTGTAAAAGATATCCAAAGTCGAAGTGTTTTCAGGCTTATCCAAGCAAGAAAACACTGAGTAAACCAAGAACACTGAAGATCAAACCAAGGAAGTCTTACGCGTAAACTTAGGGTTTACTTATGCGTAAAGCATAACCAAAACTGATTTTCAGCCCAAAGTGTTTCTAAACCAGATTTTTGTGATGAAACAGCTTCAATATCACCAAAATAGCACAAAAGTGAGAAACTTGATGATCCAAAACGTTAATACACCTTACGCGTAGACCAAGCTACACGATTAAAACCAAGCTTAAAAACCAAGAAATACACGTAAAGTTTGAAACTTTTTTGCCAAAAACATAAACTTTATCACAAAATAACCTTGAAAGGACAAGAATATTGAGTTTTAAAGTGAAAAAATTAAAGGTTTTAGCGTATAAAAGATTTGAGACCGAGCCTTACGCGTATAGCATAAAACTTCAAAAATAAAAATAAAAATCGTTTCACCCAACTATTTGGCGATTGATACTACTGTTAGGTTCCCATATTAGTAACATAAACATCAATATAAGAAGTAGAGATAAGAGATAGATCGGTTGAACAAGACACACAAACACACAAATGAATAAGAAGAGTTATGCGTAGGATTTGAGATGAAATGAACAACCAACCATCTAAGGATGGTTTACATGGGTATTTATAGGAAACAACTAGGGCAACATGCAAGTTCCCTTCCTTTCCCTTATTGGGCTTTGGCATAGGCTCATGGGCTTTCTACATAAGCCTAGCCTTGATTACTAACATAAAAACCATAATTAAGCTAACTATTACGTATTAATTACTAACACTTGAATTCTAGTTTAGGAGTGATTCCAACATCGACCATATCAAGAGAATAAAAAAGGTTTGATGTAGCAATATTATTCCCACTCATACTTCCTAAACATAGCTATATACACCTGCTTAGGATTAGAAGGGCTAAATTTAGCCCCTTTACCCATATCAATACCACAAAACGGCTTTTTCTGTGGCATTTGAACCCCAACATTCTTTTATTTAGCCTTACGATTCTTAACCTCAGTGAAACCGTCATCAGTCTTATCCAAAGTAGTAGAAGCTTTAGTTGCCCCATTATTGTCACTACGAATCGCCTCCTTAACACAATTTGGACAATTAATACGATCATGCCCAAAAACTTCACACATCACAATGAGGAGGTGTCCATTCATATTCCACTTTAATGATCTCTGTAGTATAGCCACTATCATCCTCATTAGGAATAGCCATGCTAAGTTCGCTTTTCAAAACAAAATCTGCATTTAGTTCAACTAGAGCACGGGCAAAACTAATACGTCCCCATGAATCAACACACATGGAACTTGTAAAAGCATCTAACATAATCGGTTTCCCTACTTGCATAGCAATCAAGCTCAAACCATCATCTGAATAAGAAAGCAATGGAACATTATGCATTTTGATCCAAACCGGTATCTTGTTTACTCGTTCCTATTAAGGGATAAAGTGGGGGTCCATTTTTAAGGATAACATGCGAGTTACGTATAATCTAAGGACCTCGTTCCAAAACACGATCCACACCCTCCTTGGTAGCAAACTTAAAAAGAAACACACCGTCGCCATTCTTCATTAGCTTTTGCAAACAAGACTTTTTCCATGTATTAGTAACAAAATTCTGAACTAAAGGAAAAGCAATGGTCTTACCAAGAAAGTAACCAACAAGTGTGTTATCATATCGACTTAAAACCTTCTTCATAGCAGCCATAGGAAACATTGTGTCATGATTATCCACATGATTCTCATTAACCAATGATCTAAAATTCACTCTTGGAACAGTGCGTGTATGTCACACCTCCAAAATACCTGTTTTGCAGCGGAATGGAATACCTGGGGGATGACTGCCATAGCATCACAGTTACAGTTATATTGAACGACCTAAAGTGTCGTTTTAAAAATGCATCGTTTGATTAAGTAAAATATACGTTAATGGAATATGCAAACTCATGCATGAACTAATATGAAAATGATGTTACTGATAATATGTAGACTAACTCTAGTCTATATGAAGTGTCCTCAATGATATTCCAAGTATACGCAGCTTAACCCTCACGGTTAAGCGAATTTGATACTCGTAAATGATGCGTGCCAAACCGTCAAGCTAAATCACACAAGCCCGCCACTTGTGAATGGCAGAACGTAACCAGCTTAAAACTGCTTCAGCACGAATGCAATGAAGATCTGGGGAGTATAGTGTTTCCCCGGGTCGTTATGTCCCAGCGAGTTGTGCAATGGATTATCAAACGTTTAGTGATCGGGAAATTTGAACCGAAAAGGGATTCTGAATATGATATTAACTACGGAAAAAGCCAACAAATTAAAACGGCTTAAATGCAAATTAAAGGAAATTAAAAAGATAAAATCTATTAAATAAACGCTATCACTATAATTAAAATGATGTTTTTGTTTTTATGTTTTTATAAAACTGAATTCAAAATCTACGCGACGTACAAATTAAAAAGTGAAACTAAATCAATATTAACCCTAAAAATATGAAAATGATATTTTTACAAACCTAATAATAAAAGAAACTTTTTAGAAAAAGAAAACTATTTTTATAACTATTTAATTAATTATTATTAATTAAAAACTATTTTTAACTATTAAATAATTACCTAAAATACAAGAAAATAGGAAATAAAGCTAGAAAAATAAAATTAAGACTTAGAAAAGTCTAAAATATCAAAATAGACTTTTCAAAACTATTTTTGTATTTTTATGATTATTTTTCTATTTTCTAGGAATTTTAAACTATTTAAAACTAATTAAATTATTAAAAATTACAAAATAAACTATGAAAAATATGGAAAATTACTTTTTTTACTTTTTATATTTATCTAAACCTAAGAAAATTGAAAAATAATTTTTTTGAAGCTTTTCTTAATTATTTGTATTAAATGCTATTTAAAAGTACTTAAAAACTAGTTTAAATTAAGAAAAATAGCAAATGAACTTGGAAAAATCTGAAAATTTCAGGAAAACTCTAAAATTATAAAAGGAATCTAGGAAAATTGGAAAAACAAGTGCTTATGTGGATGAATATGCAACTGATGTGGAAATGCTTATTGAAATAAGCACTTAATAAGCCAAAAGCTCACCAAAAGCTACCAAACTGATACTCAAGCTATGATAAGCTAAGATAACTAAAATGGAACAAGATTAAACAAGCCTAACCAACAGAATCACAACCTACAACAGATTTGATATTTGAGCTTTTAGTTAAGAAACAGTTTCTGGGTACCAACTTAAGACACAAGTACAAGCTTGAAAATAAGCTCAAAATGAAAACTATGAATTGGAACTTGTTCTAGACCTGGTTGAGATTAATTGTACCAAAAAGCAGATCATGGAAAGCTCTTTTGAGCCCTGTGCACTAGCTGCAAAAACTGAGAAAAATCTCAGTGAATGCTGAGACAGTGAGCAGGGGAGTTAGACCCAAAAAGAGGAGTTTGTTTGAAGCTTTTAGAAAAATGACAAAAATCCACAAAAATGTAGATAAGTAAGGGTACCAGTTGAGCTTTTAAGAATGCCAAGTCTCACTTGTTAAGACCCAAAGATGAGATCATGAAAAATCATGCTAACTGAGCCCAAAACAAGTTTTTGCTATTTTGACTTTTGAAGAAATGTTGGGAAGTTGACTTCTTCCAACTTTGGATCCAATTTATTGACTGAAGTTGATGTTATAAGGTATAATAAGCACAATGCAAGCTATGTTATAAACTTCTAAACACAAAATACTGATTTTGCAAGTCTAAAATCTCAACATTGGACAGTGAGATGTATTAAAAGGAATTTTTGACTTTTAATGCTAGCAGACCTCATTTATTGACCAAAATGTGTTCAAATAAGCTTAATAGACAAGGACTAACAGAAATCAACCACTACATAAGCCACTGAGACAGATAATTAAGCAGAACCAAACACCCCTTTAATAACTGTTTGTGAATCAAAAATGATCTAAACACCTAACTAGCACATGATAATGATCCAAATCAGTTTAATTAACTTAAATACTCCCTAAATAACAGATTAGAACCAGTTGTGAATACAAATGAGGATTATACTAAGAACCTTGAAAATCACTTACAAAGGTCCCATAGCCACTGTGGCTTGAATCCAAGTACCAGAGAACCACTAACCTAAATTTCAACCCAACTAACTCAAATCCAACCCAATCCACCTCTGCATCAACCCATGTCCATTTCCATTGCTATTTTTGACCCTGTTTGACTTTTGTTGACCAAGAACCATAATCATTTAAACCTGGAATATAAGCTTATACCAAGCTATAATAAGCTTATATAAACCTTTTTGGGCTTACAAATCAGCTATTGAAAGCTTGTATACAAGATTTGGACTTACAAATTTGAAACAGTGAACATGAATGTTGAATTGTGATCATAAACTGATTTGGATGCTTGAAATTAATTGAAATACACTTGAACACATAAGTTTGACACAATTTAACAAAATATTACAATACTTAAGCTGAATTGAAAACTTATCATAAAAACGACATGAGAAGGAAAATAAAAAAACTAGAAGACTCTCCATTTGCTCCAATTGCTATCTTTTTATAATCCAATCTCATTTTCTCTCACTTCTGATTCTTTCCCATCAATCTAAGCCATTGGATTTGCTCAAAATGATCTCAACCATTCAAACATGATTTTGGCGCCATTTTTCTATTCTGCCCATTGGGGGTTGAGTGAGGGGTTGGGGGTGCATTTAATGAAGTCTTGGATGTTAGCTAAGGTGGAGGGACAGGTTTGAGTGATTGGAGAGGAGGGGGGATGGGTTTAGCTGAGTTTCAGGGAAGCAGTTGATATGGAGACTTTTTGGCGGGTTGAAGATTTTGACCAGGATTGACCAAAGTAGTTAATAATAGGGGGGTTCACAATTCAGTTTTGACAGGGTCCAAAGATATGAAAGGTCCAAAATGAGTTTAATGGCTTAATAATTAGAGGACCAAATGTGTCAATTCTGAAACTCCAGGGACCAGAACTGCCAATTCATCAAACTTGTTCCAAGGGCTGAAAATGACAAGTTCCAAAAGTATAAGGACCAAAATTGCCATTTTGCAATTTTCCAGGGGCCATTTCTGCCAATTTTGAAACTTGAAGGACCATTTTTGTAATTTTCTCAAACTTTTGATATTTTTCACCAAAGGACTAAATTTGACAACTTTTGATTTTAAAAGGACCTTTGGTGACTTTACTTTTGAAATTATGTGCTCAGGGACTGTTTTTGACAACTTTTGAAACTTGGGGGACTAAAACTGCAATTTTTGCAAATTTGGTATGTTTTTCATCTGATTTTGATATTTTTGCTTTTAAAACACATAAAACACTGATTTGTGATATTTTGATCATTTTGATGTGTTTCTGAGTGTTTTCAGATGATTTTGCAGTTTATATTGTACAAAAATGATGAGTATTTACACACTCATCAGTAAACCTAGTTTACGAAAAAATGATGAATACAAATCATGAATAGACGACTTTTCTCTCGCAATGAATAGTGTTTCGTAAATAGTAAAACTTTGAAATAACCTCTCAAAGTCTCAAACCAACTTCAAAAATGATGAATAGTAAAATGATAAATAGTAACAGATGAATAGTAAATTTCCGAGATGAATAGTGAAAATTCAAAGTTTGGGTAATGACCTGAAATTACGATTTGTTACATTCGTCCACCCTAAAAGGAATTCAGTCCCTGAATTCAGTTCGTGTTGGTTTATCAGGTTTAGGGTTTGTGATGAATAACGAGGAGAGAAGACATGAAGAAGTGTCATTACGGCTATCTAGGATTAATAGTGTATAAAACATCGCGATAGAGACAATATTGGAAGAATCTCCCATGAGTATCACTTTGACTTTTAGGAATATGTGAAAATTTTGTCTGCACAAAGATTTATAAATAACTGCTCCCAGCATAACATGATCCCTCCAGAATTAGACATAGTTAGCTAGGCTATGTATAATTAAGGAACGATAATGTGATGTTCGGTTTAGTTGTTATAACTCTCAATGTTTAAACAGATTTGAGCCATGCCGTTTAAAAGAGATGAGATAGAAGGTGATAAGTTTGAGGTTATTTTTATGATTGACGGTCTCTAGACGATGGGTTATGAGGTGTCGTAAGTGCTTCAAATGTCTGACAGTTTAGTGATTTAATGTGTGATTAACGTCTAACATGACAATTTGGTGGTGAAACAGAGGAGTGAGAGCGACTTCACCCTTCTTGAAGGCTTGGTCTCGGTATCCGATGTTATCGGTCATGTGGTTAGTGCTGAGTCAATTGATGTTAATATTGTAGTAGGGAATGTCAAGATATTCTCCACATTGGAGTCTGAAGAAAGGATAATGGAATGAGTATCTGAAGACATCTATGTGACAATCGATGTAAAATGAAAGTAAATAGCCCGCATAATGTGCGTATGAATCCGCATGTATAGTGAATATGCACTTATGATGAAATGATGAGATGCTATGATAATGTAGTTATAGTCTAGGGTTAATGATACAACCTAGTTCTCTATAACCATTGCTCTGATGCCAATCTGTCACACCCCCAAAATACCTGTTTTGCAGCGGAATGGAATACCTGGGGGATGACTGTAACCACCAGCATTTTTAGGTTACTTTTCATTTTCGAGAATTTACTATTCACTTTTACAATTCACATTCACTATTCATCTCATAAAATTTTTAATCCACATTCTCGTAAGATAAATTATTTTAGTAATAACCTGAGAGTTCGACCATCGTTAGATCATTTTCGCAAAAGTTATTAAGTAAACATCGTTTTAAAGTTTCGTTTTAGACGGTCCACCGTTTAAACATCACACGTATAACGAAAATTAACTCTGACAATTTTCCTCGCATCAGATAAATTTTTAGATCACTCATGATTAATTTGAGAATTTTTAAGATTTATTATTTTTAATATTACCAAATAAGCCCAGCGCAGAACAAAACTAAACTTACGTTTTAAATAATTCTACTTACATCCAGACTTAACGATTCATGCACTGTGTTTCTAATATGTTTTTGAAACTTTTACATTTTTTGGAAAAGTCAAACATATTTCCCTCCTCCTTTGACCATAAAGGAATTAACCTTGTACGTTCTACATTTTTGCTTAAATCACGTAACTTTTAAACTTCACGTATAACTGTTAAGTTATCCCGCGTATGACGAAAACCAAAGTTTGACATCTCATATCACTTTTAGACTAATTTTAATCTACTCTAAATAAATTCACGGTCGTTTCCCTGAAATTTCGTTCTTTTATGAAAAACTGCGTATTACGCGTTTTTGACCCGTATTTCCATCTTTAAGCAGTTTTTTTGCACCCAATGAGACTTATCACCCATTTTATATTTTTATATGGAGTATAATGATGAGTCTCATCATTCCTACAAGTTTCGTATTTTTACGATACCCGGTTTTACGTTTTATGGCTTCGGTTGGCATTTAACGGAACCAAAACTCACTCCGTAACCAAGATAATACCAAAACTAACCACCTAAGTCATCTTATCTTGACTTGGCCGACCTAAGGGGGGGGGGGAGTCATCATTTTGGTGGCAAAATCCCAACCATTGTTCATTTAGATCATTACAAGTGTCCTAACTTAACCATGGTTAATATTTAACCCAATATATGGTTAACCAAACTTACCCTCATATAAATAGCAAGTGATATGCATCCTAAGAACCCTCACAATCTGTTTTGGGTCGTTCATATCACAAATCATACATATCTTCCATCATTCGATCCATAAACTCCAAGTTTATGCAAGGAAGTTCCAAAGATCAAGCTTCTACATCAAATCTCTAGCAAGTTTAAGTGATCTTCTTGAGTTTAAATCCACTCAAGTCACTTAGTACTTCATCACCAACTCTTCAAGTTTGCAAGGGTGCCAAGGTGTGGAAAGCTAGCTCAATCCAAAGTCTTAAGCGATCAATCAAAGTCCGATCCTTACTAAGTTACTCCTTTCTTATTGAAAGCCAAAAGTTGTAAGCAACTTATCACCACCATCATCTCATCTTTATTATTCATAATCTTAACTATTTCATGCTATATATATAGTTACTATGTTGATTCATGATGTACATATACTCAACCACTTGTTTTAATTCACATATTGTCATAAAAGTAACAAACTAGTAAACTAGTCATATTCTACACATGTGAGACCATTAAAAACAGTAACATAAGGACTTTCTAACTTACATAATATGGTAGACAAGATAAAAAGGTAAACATAGCAATTTGAATCACCCGAAACGGACAAACGAGTCAAAAGTTATAAGCAAAAGAAGTTAGCGAAACATAAACGCCAAAACTGCCATGTATAAGCTGTTAAGAGTTCTGCCGTTTTAAAAGTGATACTTCTGGTCCGAATCATCAAAAAGTTAAAACAAGAAAGTTGTCCGGAACGACGTGTTCCTTCAAGGTTGAGTCCCAAGACCATGGTAGTCAAGACCAAAGTCACGGCGAGGCCATGGCTAAAGCCTCAAGGCTTGTTTGCCCAAGATCGTTAACTAAGGTAATCATATTTATGAAACGACGAGAACTTGCAAGAACATGATAAACTTATTTATATAACAATCTTCACTCAAAACATATATTATATCTACTAAGTGCTACAATAGTAGGGAGCTTCATGTGAGGGGTTTCATTTGAGTAAAACGTATCGACGAGTTGCTGGATTTACGATTTAAAGTGTCCTAGCTCCTCGAACGTTTACTGCATGACCTCTGAATTATGATGGCCCGAACGGTAGTACGATATCTATAAACTAAATACGTTTTCTCATAATAAAGATCTTTCTATAAACATAAAATGATAATTGACTACATCATGATCAACATAAGAATATATATAGGATTGTTTATGTTTCCTTAAACATTATTCCAAACCTAAGTCGCAACATCCTATTTTAGGTTGCTCGTAGAAGTTCTCACGGCATATCCATCATTCTCATTATACATTTGATATCATTTACTCTGAGGTGAGTTCATAGCCCCACTTTCTATTACTTAATTGTTTTACAAACCCTTGGGGGAGATACATGCTTTATTTTAAACCGAACACATTGCTTTTAAATTCTATACTTATCTGATTATTTTACTTGCACTAAGTTACCGCATTTGCCAATCTTAAGTCCCTAAATCATGAATCATTAATCACGAGTGAAGTGAGCGCGAATATTGTGGATAGATCTATTGGGATTGACGAATCCCGTTTGTGTTGGCCCCATTAAAGGCAAACAAACGCACTATATTTCAGTAACATTGGTAAAAACGGCAATTTTACCAGATAGGGCACGCACCGACACTTTTGCCAATTAATTTTGGAACACGTTAACGAATTGATTGCATGATGCTTAGTGTAATAATAACTGTTTTGGTTTTCAAACCATTGGTGTGAGTCTATAGCTCACACTACAAACATTATGTGTTCAACTGATTTCCTAAACTTTGTGAATTCACTCAACCTTTGTGTTGACAGTTTTAAGCATGTATTTCAGGTCCATAATGTCGGAAGCTGGCACGGAAGAGCAAGGACTAGATCAAGAAGGCTATAAATTTTATTATCAATAATTTAATGTATTTTATAAACTTGGAACCATCTGGGACCTCATTTTTGTAAACTCTGATATGTATACAAATCGAGTGATAAATCTTTTGAAACGACTCCATTATAGTACGTTTTCTATTGTTATGACTGTTGTGCCATGAAGTAACACCCAGTTTGAATTCCGCTGCGTACCACGAAATTGGGGGTGTTACAGATTGGTATCAGAGCCTTAATTATAGAGAAACGGGTCTAATTGTGACCTAAACTATAACTACTTTTACAAACAAAAACATTTTATAGCCTTCCGTTCTCCGTGCCTTCCATCCTCCAGACGATTATGTGACTTTTAGGCATTTTAAGCTATACAAACATACTAGTTTATTGACATATACACTCGACATATTTTCAATCATTTTAGCTAAACGATATACTAAACATATCTGCGTATGCTTATTCTAAGGCATTACGGCACAATCATATTTTCCCCAATCTCCCAATCATGCATCTACTCGTGCATTTTAGGATTACAAAACTTTACCCAAGACATTGTAACTGACTACAATGGTCTTTCTTACTTCTCAGACACTGTAATCCTACAGTGGTCTCTATTACATTCTCAGACACTGTAATCCTACAGTGGTCTCTATTACATTCTCAGGCACTGTAAATCCTACAGTGGTCTCTATTACATTCTCAGACACTGTAATCCTACAGTGGTCTCTATTACATTCTCAGACACTGTAATCCTACAGTGGTCTCTATTACATTCTCAGACACTGTAAATCCTACAGTGGTCTCTATTACAATCTCAGAGACTGTAATCCTACAGTGGTCTCTATTACATTCTCAGGCACTGTAAATCCTACAATGGTCTCTATTATTTCCTTGACATTATGAGTTGCACAATGGTCTCTATTATTCCCTAGACATTGTGAGTTACATAATGGTCTCAACTATTTCTAAGACATTGTGAGTTACACAATGATCTCTCCACCATTTCACAAGACATTGTGTGTTGCACAATGGTCTCAACTACTCCTCAGATATTGTAAGTTATACAATAGTCTCTAAAAATTATCTTATAAACATTATATGATATTACATGAAACCCGTCACAGTCTATCAATTTCCCTAATGAAAATACAAGAAATAGGATTTCTAAAGGACAAAGTGACTCATCATCTACAAAAGCTGAAGTTCAGCAACATTCTCTACATTCATCAAAATTCTCTTCTGAAACCTTCATTGTTAAAAGTCCGTGATTCTAGCCAAGTATGGCCTATTTTAGAATTACTTAAAATTTCCTTTCCACACGTATCTACCCATACTATCTTCTATGCAATGGAATGTGAAAACATAGGTTACAAGTCTTTTATGGCCAGGACTTGCAACTCAATGGTTTGATATCGCCTTTGCTTAGTGGACAATTTCTCAAAAGCTATGAACATATCACAAGTATACCTAATTTAGGTATTTGGAAAATTTATCAAACCTCGGCTAAATATAGCCTAATCACCTATATTTAACCTTGGGATAGTGGAACATGGTCTGATTAACTATGTTCGACTTAAAATTTTCAAACACTCAGAACAGTTATACAAGGGTTATATTCAGGTTAATTTCCTACTTGAACTCGATAAACCACCAGAATTCATTAAAAAGATCTAGAGACACGATAGCGTCTTACCACTCAGCAAAATCTTAACATCTTATTTATACTACCTAATTTCATTCTTGAAAGTTTTGATTTATGAAATAATCCTAACTACTATCTTGGGATAGTCATCAAATGTAACGCCCCGACCCGACAAGGGTAAAGGAATCACAAGTAATGGTGTCATATCAAAGCAAACATAAATATCCAAAAGAAATCTCAACATAAATATTGAAATAATCTAAGTCAAAAGACTTTAATACATTGGTCCCAGCGGAAAATAAACTCCAAATGAAATGTCTAAAATATAAAGTCTAAATGGTATCATAAGATCAAAGCTAAAATCTCTAAGGTAAGTCCACTCAGCACTCATCCCAAAGCAATACCCAGCTCCAATGCTTAGATACCTGCCTCGAAAGAAAAGAAATGCGGCTGAGCTTCAAAAGCCCAGTGAACAGATATACAAGCAAAACGAATACGAAACGAGAACGAATACGAAATAAAGTGAAAGAAAGATAGTGAAATCATAATCCTTTCAAAAGATAAATCAGGATATACAAATAAGTTTTATAGCTAACTACCTCGAGCCCATACACATATGCCATATCATAAACATATTCATAATCACATAAGGCAACATTTTGTAGGGGAGACCTACCAGAGTTATGAAGGACGTGCATGCACGCAACATCAATCATCAAACACATATAGCATATAACATATAATATATAACATATAACAGATCTAGGATGCACCCATACGCCCCACAACATACATTGATAATATAACATAAATTGAGCTCATAACAAATATCAGATAAGGGACGTGGCAGAACTTCACTCTAATGCCCTAGAGTCATGTCAGAAGTGCATTTACTGACACGGACATGGAACCCCCATGACTAGTTAATAATTGGCTCGGGTGTCAAACTATCTTAGGTCAAATAAGAATGTCATAATTGACATAGATCATATTTTATCAAATGTTTAGTCATGTTTTCAAAATCAAAGGTTTTATGATTCAAAAATCAAAGTTCAGATAAGCAACAGCTCAAATAGACACATTAGGGTTCATAGCAAAGGCTTAGGAAATCCTAATATGAAAATTAACGAAACGAAAACATTATCAGAAACCTTTACTGAAAAGGTCAGAATATCTGTACCTTATTCCAAAGCAAATGATCGAAAAGAAGACACAGGGAAAGCAAAGAATTACTCCTTCTTCACATAACCTATATACATTAATGGTCGTATATATTATTAACGATTCCATAATCGTCAAAATGATCTTTTAATATTTTAGGGTTTTATAATTAAATGAGACTTAAATGTTTTATATTTAATATCGTAGATTAGGGTTCATATGTCACTTATTAAAGTCTAGGGTTAAATGTGAAAATAGTTTAAACGTCATAACTCACACATGAAATAACGAATTAGTATATTTAGCTTCAAAACCCTAATCACTATCATTTATGTTCTAAGGTTTCTCATTTTTAATATATCATTAGTATGCTTTTACTTACATGTTACGTCTTTTAATGACTCGTCACTTAACCTAACACGTCATAAAAATAATCTTTCCTTTTATGTTGTACCATATACGTTTATGATTTTATGTGACATACAAGTTACTTATTACTCGTATTAATTACACACGCATATGAGACACGATTCACAACCATAAGGGTTTAGCATACCTTATTCGGTTAACATATCAAAACTAGGGTTTACGTTTACATAACCTTTACTTAATTAATATACTTTTAAAAACTTGTTCAACTTAGGGTTTCAATTAACAAGTTATAACGCAAGTCTTAACTCATCTATATACTTATCTCATTCAAGTTATCATGTTTTACACCTTATTCGAATGTTAAGCATGGTTCGGTTATAATACATAGGGTTCGGCTCTTATTAATTCGACACAACCATGACCCGATTCAATATTACATATTACATACGTAACTCTTTAATACTTGTAAGGTTTAAATCATTAGGGTTTCCTTGTTTTGGTTTTACACGACTCGACACAGGAAAAGAAGAAACATAACTCGACCAAACAAAACATGATACATTATACAAACGCATGGTATAACAAGGAAGACAAATAAGCATGATACCTTAGCTTGGTTGAGCAAAAATCTCGACACCAAGGGGGTTGAGACTCTCGGCCGAATGGAACAAAAGAAAAGGAGAGGCAAATAAAACTAGGGTTCAAATCTTGTGATTATGTGTTGTATATATAGTGGTAACATTTGATTTAGGCTTGGAAAGGGATTGGGTTTTGGTTTGGCCCAACCGAGCACACCCACACACGCACACCATGGGCTTCGGCCTTATGGTCCATCGAACAAAACAAACACGACCCAAATCATTTACGAAACGTTAAATCTTCGTCGTACCAAAATCGATCACGTAATATATTTTAGTTAGGTTTTTAATTATTCACAAGTTAACTTTTAATTTCACTAAATGTTATAAATATATTTTACGTATTTTATAAATTTTAGTTCCAAGGGTATTTTAGTCTTTAATCAGATTTTAGATTTTCAGGTTTTACAATTCTTCCCCTCTAAAGAAAAATTTTCGTCCTCGAAAATTGAAATGAAACGAAAAGGAAAACGAAATGAGAACATACCAAACTATTCAAAGAAATGATGATAACTAGCTCGCATCGACTCCTCGGTCTCCCAAGTAGCCTCACGTTCAGGATGATTCTTCCAAAGAATCTTAACGAATGGAATGACTTTATTCCTCATAACTCTTTCTTGTCTTTCCAGAATAGCTTCCGGTTCTTCAGATAAAGACATATCGGATTGAATTTGATCAAACGGATAAGAAGCAACGTGTAACGGATGATAGTTGTATCCCCTTAGGAGTGATACATGGAAAACGTCATGAACATGCGATAACTGAGGCGGAAGTGCTAAACGATACGAAACTTCTCCTATACGCCTAAGAATCTCAAACGGTCCAATAAATGGAGGACTGAGCTTGCCCTTGATTCCAAAACGTTTCACACCTCTAAACGGCGAAACTTTCAAAAATACACGATCTCCAACCCGAAACTCTAAATCACGACGATGCTTGTCGGCATAACTTTTCTGACGAGACCTAGCTTCCTTCAGCTTCTCTCTAGCAACAGCTACTTTCTCATTAGTGATCTCGATCATTTCCGGACCTTCAATCAAACGCTCACCTACTTCATCCCAACAAATAGGTGCTCTACATTTCCTTCCATAAAGAAGTTCAAACGGTGCGGCCTTAATGCTAGTATGCCAACTGTTGTTATATGCAAACTCTACTAAACATAAATATTCATCCCAACTGCCAGTCCATTCTAAAGCACAAGCCCTTAGCATATCCTATAAGGTCTGTATAGTCCTCTCTGACTGACCATCTGTTTGAGGATGAAATGCCGTACTAAAATTAAGTCGAGTACCCCAAGATTTTTGCAAACCTTTCCAGAAACGAGAAGTAAAACGCGGATCTCTGTCGGACACAATAGATGCCGGAGTACCATGAAGTCTAACGATCTCTTGCTGAAAAATCTCCGCCAATTTACCAATACCATAATCCTTTTTGATTGGCAAGAAATGAGCAGATTTGGTTAGTCGATCAACAACTACCCAAATCGCATCATGCTTCTTCCGAGTAAGAGGTAGTCCTGTCACAAAATCCATAGATATCTTATCCCACTTCCATGTTAGAATATCCAATGGCTGTAACAATCCACTAGCCCTTTGATGTTCAATCTTAACCTGCTGACAAATCATACACTTCGACACAAACGTCGCCACATCTTGCTTCATGCCGTTCCACCAAAAGTACTGCTTCAAATCCCTATACATCTTGGTAGAACCAGGATGAATAGTGAAAGGAGAACTATGAGCTTCAGTCATAACTTTCTCACGAAGTACCTGATCATTGGGAACACAAAGCCTATCTCCATACCATACAATACCGTCATTATCAACCTTAAATTCCGTCTGCTTACCTTCTTCAACATTTTGCGCCACGGCCCACAGCTCGCCGTCATCTTTCTGAGCCTCTTTAATTTGCAGTATAAGGTTCGACTCCACCTTCATACTTGCCCAGTATCCATCAAAACCTCGTACACACAACTCAACATCCAAACTCTCTAAGTCACGCAAAATCCTAGGCTCAATCTTGATACTCGCAAGAATGCCTGATTTCCGGCTAAGTGCGTCAGCAACAACGTTAGCCTTACCTGGATGGTACTGAATGTTGGTGTCATAATCCTTAAGAAGTTCTAACCATCTTCTTTGCCTCATGTTAAGTTCCTTCTGAGTGAAAATATACTTGAGACTCTTATGATCAGTGAATATATCACACGTCTCTCCATACAAGTAATGTCTCCAGATCTTCAACGCAAACACCACTGCAGCTAACTCAAGATCATGAGTTGGGTAATTCTCCTCATAAGGTTTTAGCTGCCTCGACGCATAAGCTATTACCTTTCCATGTTGCATCAAAACACAGCCTAATCCTTTCTTAGATGCATCACTATAAATTTGAAATCCTCCAGAACCAGTTGGAAGAGTCAAAATAGGAGCCGACACCAATCTCCGCTTCAACTCTTCAAAACTCTTCTCTCGTTCATCCGTCCATACAAACTTTTCACCTTTCCTCATCAGTTGGGTTAGGGGTAGAGCTAATCGAGAGAAACCTTCAACAAAACGTCTGTAGTAACCAGCAAGTCCAAGAAAATTCCTGACCTCAGTCACTGTCGTAGGTCTTGGCCATTTAGTGATAGCCTCAACCTTAGACGAATCCATGGTGATACCATCAGCCGATACAATATGACCAAGGAAAGCAACTTGTCTTAACCAAAATTCGCACTTCGAAAATTTGGCGTACAACTTCTTCTTCCTCAAAATCTCCAAAACTATACGAAGATGTTCTTCATGCTCTTCTTCCGACTTGGAGTAAACTAAAATGCCGTCGATGAAAACAATAACGAACTTGTCGAGAAACTCATGGAAAACACGATTCATCAGGTCCATAAACACAGCAGGCGCATTGGTCAAACCAAAAGGCATAACGAGGAATTCGTAATGACTATATCTGGTACGAAACGCGGTCTTAGGAACATCTTGTTCCTTCACACGTAACTGATGGTAGCCAGACCTCAGGTCAATCTTCGAAAAGAACTTAGCTCCTTGCAGTTGATCAAACAAGTCATCAATACGTGGCAGAGGATAACGGTTATGAATGGTAATACGATTGAGTTCACGGTAGTCGATACATAAGCGCATGCTTCCATCCTTCTTCTTCACAAACAAGACAGGTGCACCCCATGGAGAAACACTGGGGCGAATAAATCCGTTTTCTATTATCTCTTGCAGCTGTTCCTTCAACTCCTTCATTTCTACAGGTGCCATACGATACGGAGCCTTCGAAATCGGTTCAGCACCAGGAATTAACTCAATGCTAAACTCAACTTCTCGAGCTGGGGGAAGTCCAGGGAGTTCATCGGGAAAAACGTCAGTAAATTCGCAAACAACCGAAAGATTTTCAATGTTAGGACTCTCCAAAGATATGTCCTTAACAGATGCTAGAAAACCTTGGCACCCATGAGCAATCATGGTCCGTGCCTTCATAGCGGAAATGAGTTTAACAGATTTAAGAGGTTGAGAACCATGATAAATGAATTCGGGATGTTTTACGTCTCCAAAGATCACCGTTCTAGCATAGCAGTCGATTGAAGCTCTATGATAAGCCAACCAATCCATGCCTAGAATGATATCAAAGTCGACCATATCGAGAGGATACAGATTTGCAAAGCGAATACGATCATCAAAACGAAGAGGACACTTAACGTATTTATGATCAATGATCACGTGATTTTTCATAGGCGTAGAAATCGATAAGTGATTTGTTAACGGTTTGGGCTTCATATTAAGTTTCTTAGCAAATGTGATAGATATAATGGAGTGTGTGGCACCAGTATCAAATAAAACGAAGACAGCATAATCATCAATGAAAAGAGTGCCCGTAATGGTACCTGAAGCGCGCTCCGCCTGGTTACGAGTAGTAGCATAAACACGTCCAGTAGTAGTCGGCGGCTTGATATAGTTTCCAGGAATCGCCGGGTTCTTCTTAGGGCAATCTTTAATCTTGTGAGCAGTGGAACCACAAGCAAAACATCCACCAGTGGCCTTGTAACACTGCCCCGGATGAGCCTTTCCACAATTAGTGCAAATAGGTGGGGGTGGCAAAACTTCAGCTGTCCTCTGTTGACCTGAAGATCCTGAAGCACGACCCTGATTTGCTCCTCGAGCTGGCTGATCCTTGTTGTAACGCTGGTTATTGTTACCTTGGTTCTGACGATCACTTCCATTCTTACCAGCATTTCTATTATCTTGACCCCTCGTCTCAGGGCGCCCAGTGTCAACATTCCTTCCTGACTGACCCCGCTGATCATAACTCCTATCCACTTGATTCCTCGAATCATAACTCCTACCAGAGTTTCCCTTATAGTCATTGCCTTGAGTCCTACCTTGAATCCGATCACCATCGCGATTACGCTTGTTGGAACCCGAAACATCATGAAAGATCTCAATGTTACGAGCTGCGTCATTGCAGGCCGACACATTCTCATACTCAATATTAAGCAATCGGTCCAACACCCACTTCTTCAGTCCCCACTTGAAGTTCTTAGCTTGACGCCTACCATCTCCAGCAATCGCTCCCACAAAACTCACCAGCCTCATAAACCTACTCATGTACTCATTAGAGTTCTCATGATCAAACTGGTAGATTGCCTGATAATCCCTCTCATACCTTTGCTGCTCAGCATCAGGGAAGTAACGGTTATAGAAGATAGTCCGAAACTCATTCCAGGTACAAGTCACAGCAAAAGCGTCTCCTCCTCTTGCTTGTTTGAGCGCCTTCCACCAATTTAAAGCATCACCTTCCAATTTGAATGCAGCCAAACGAGTCTTAAACTCGTCTCCACAACCCAATACTTCAAACAACTTCTCAATATGAGTGATCCAGTCCTCGGCCTCAGTAGGAGTAGCAGCGGTGCTAAACGAAAGAGGCTTGAGCTTACCGAAACGCTCGAGCCAAGTGTGAATACCGACGGGTTGATTTCCTCCACCACTACCCGAAGCATCATTCTGATTACGAATGTTATTGATCACCTGTTCCATCATCTCAGGTGTAGTCAGACCATGGAAAAGAGAGTTGAGAGCATTCGCAATCGCAGTATCCATGTTAGTAGCATCATCATCTCCATCCGCGCCACCAGTAGTACGAGTTCGAACCATCTGAACGATTAGCAAAATGAACAAAGGTGAGATACGAAATGGAAGTACGCAGAAGGAATCCTAAAGTCTACCCAAATCCTCACAGGTCAAATCCTAAGCTCTAAAGTCTCAAAACCTAGGCTCCTTATGTCACAGGTCCTGACTACAAGTCGTAAACCTGGGCTCTGATGCCATAAATTGTAACGCCCCGACCCGACAAGGGTAAAGGAATCACAAGTAATGGTGTCATATCAAAGCAAACATAAATATCCAAAAGAAATCTCAACATAAATATTGAAATAATCTAAGTCAAAAGACTTCAATACATTGGTCCCAGCGGAAAATAAACTCCAAATGAAATGTCTAAAATATAAAGTCTAAATGGTATCATAAGATCAAAGATAAAATCTCTAAGGTAAGTCCACTCAGCACTCATCCCAAAGCAATACCCAGCTCCAATGCTTAGATACCTGCCGCTAAAGAAAAGAAATGCGGCTGAGCTTCAAAAGCCCAGTGAACAGATATACAAGCAAAACGAATACGAACAAATACGAAATAAAGTGAAAGAAAGATAGTGAAATCATAATCCTTTCAAAAGATAAATCAGGATATACAAATAAGTTTTATAGCTAACTACCTCGAGCCCATACACATATGCCATATCATAAACATGTTCATAATCACATAAGGCAACATTTTGTAGGGGAGACCTACCAGAGTTATGAAGGACGTGCATGCACACAGCATCAATCATCAAACACATATAGCATATAACATATAATATATAACATATAACAGATCTAGGATGCACCCATACGCCCCACAACATACATTGATAATATAACATAAATTGAGCTCATAACAAATATCAGATAAGGGACGTGGCATAACTTCACTCTACTGCCCTAGAGTCATGTCAGAAGTGCATTTACTGACACGGACATGGAACCCCCATGACTAGTTAATAATTGGCTCGGGTGTCAAACTATCTTAGGTCAAATAAGAATGTCATAATTGACATAGATCATATTTTATCAAATGTTTAGTCATGTTTTCAAAATCAAAGGTTTTATGATTCAAAAATCAAAGTTCAGATAAGCAACAACTCAAATAGACACATTAGGGTTCATAGCAAAGGCTTAGGAAATCCTAATATGAAAATTAATGAAACGAAAACATTATAAGAAACCTTTACTGAAAAGGTCAGAATATCTGTACATTATTCCAAAGCAAATGATCGAAAAGAAGACACAGGGAAAGCAAAGAATTACTCCTTCTTCACAGAACCTATATACATTAATGGTCGTATATATTATTAATGATTCCATAATCGTCAAAATGATCTTTTAATATTTTAGGGTTTTATAATTAAATGAGACTTAAATGTTTTATAATTAATATCGTAGATTAGGGTTCATATGTCACTTATTAAAGTCTAGGGTTAAATGTGAAAATAGTTTAAACGTCATAACTCACACATGAAATAACGAATTAGTATATTTAGCTTCAAAACCCTAATCACTCTCATTTATGTTTTAAGGTTTCTCATTTTTAATATATCATTAGTATGCTTTTACTTACATGTTACGTCTTTTAATGACTCGTCACTTAACCTAACACGTCATAAAAATAATCTTTCCTTTTATGTTGTACCATATACGTTTATGATTTTATGTGACATACAAGTTACTTATTACTCGTATTAATTACACACGCATATGAGACACGATTCACAACCATTAGGGTTTAGCATACCTTATTCGGTTAACATATCAAAACTAGGGTTTACGTTTACATAACCTTTACTTAATTAATATACTTTTAAAAACTCATATGTGACTCGGTTCAACTTAGGGTTTCAATTAACAAGTTATAACGCAAGTCTTAACTCATCTATATACTTATCTCATTCAAGTTATCATGTTTTACACCTTATTCGAATGTTAAGCATGGTTCGGTTATAATACATAGGGTTCGGCTCTTATTAATTCGACACAACCATGACCCGATTCAATATTACATATTACATACGTAACTCTTTAATACTTGTAAGGTTTAAATCATTAGGGTTTCCTTGTTTTGGTTTTACACGGCTCGACACAAGAAAAGAAGAAACATAACTCGACCAAACGAAACATGATACATTATACAAACGCATGGTATAACAAGGAAGACAAATAAGCATGATACCTTAGCTTGGTTGAGCAAAAATCTCGACACCAAGGGGGTTGAGACTCTCGGCCGAATGGAACAAAAGAAAAGGAGAGGCAAATAAAACTAGGGTTCAAATCTTGTGGTTATGTGTTGTATATATAGTGGTAACATTTGATTTAGGCTTGGAAAGGGATTGGGTTTCGGTTTGGCCCAACCGAGCACACCCACACACGCACACCATGGGCTTCGGCCTTATGGTCCATCGAACAAAACAAACATGACCCAAATCATTTACGAAACGTTAAATCTTCGTCGTACCAAAATCGATCACGTAATATATTTTAGTTAGGTTTTTAATTATTCACAAGTTAACTTTTAATTTCACTAAATGTTATAAATATATTTTACGTATTTTATAAATTTTATTTCCAAGGGTATTTTAGTCTTTAATCAGATTTTAGATTTTTAGGTTTTACATCAAATCTTCTCATCATTCCTTAGAAGTACTAGCCTGATTAGATTTCAAGGATATCATTCCGTCATTCACTTTTGATTTTAAAACAAACTTGACATCTCTACCTAAGAATAATGGTAAGCGTACGCTACACTCTTCTAATCGTCAACATATCACATCATTATCTGAACCCCATTGAAATTCAGTATGTAGAACTTCACAGTATCACGTTTCTTTGAAACACTAGTAGACATAAACACTATACGATATAGCCTTCATCTCGAAACCACCTAAGACAAGATCAACTTTGGAAATGGTTTGGATAACCACTTGCCACTAGCAAGACTTTCCTACAACATCATTACAAACCATTTTACATCAACAATACCTTACACCTTTGATTAACTATTCATCTCATAAAATTTTTAATCCACATTCTCGTAAGATAAATTATTTTAGTAATAACCTGAGAGTTCGACCATCGTTAGATTATTTTCGCAAAAGTTATTAAGTAAACATCGTTTTAAAGTTTCGTTTTAGACGGTCCACCATTTAAACATCACACGTATAACGAAAATCAACTCTGACAATTTTCCTCACATCAGATAAATTTTTAGATCACTCATGATTAATTTGAGAATTTTTAATATTTATTATTTTTAATATTACCAAATAAGCCCCGCGCAGAACAAAACTAAACTTACGTTTTAAACAATTCTACTTACATCCAGACTTAACGATTCCTGCACTGTGTTTCTAATATGTTTTTGAAACTTTTACATTTTTTGGAAAAGTCAAACATATTTCCCTCCTCCTTTGACCATAAAGGAATTAACCTTGTACGTTCTACATTTTTGCTTAAATAGCGTAACTTTTTATCTTCACGTATAACTGTTAAGTTATCCCGCGTATGACAAAAACCAAAGTTTGACATCTCATATCACTTTTAGACTAATTTTAGTGTACTCTAAATAAATTCACGGTCGTTTCCCTGAAATTTCGTTCTTTTCTGAAAAACTGCGTATTACGCGTTTTTTACCCGTATTTACAGCTTTACAGTGTTTTTGCACCCAATGAGACTTATCACCCATTTTATATTTTTATATGGAGTATAATGATGAGTCTCATCATTCCTACAAGTTTCGTATTTTTACGATACCCGGTTTTACGTTTTATGGCTTCGGTTGGCATTTAACGGAACCAAAACTCACTCCGTAACCAAGATAATACCAAAACTAACCACCTAAGTCATCTTATCTTCACTTGGCCGACCTAAGGGGGGGAGTCATCATTTTCGTGGCAAAATCCCAACCATTGTTCATTTAGATCATTACAAGTGTCCTAACTTAACCATGGTTAATATTTAACCCAATATATGGTTAACCAAACTTACCCTCCTATAAATAGCAAGTGATATGCATCCTAAGAACCCTCACAATCTGTTTTGGGTCGTTCATATCACAAATCATACATATCTTCCATCATTTGAACCATAAACTCCAAGTTTATGCAAGGAAGTTCCAAGGATCAAGCTTCTACATCAAATCTCTAGCAAGTTTAAGTGATCTTCTTGAGTTTAAATCCACTCAAGTCACTTAGTACTTCATCACCAACTCTTGAAGTTTGCAAGGGTGCCAAGGTGTAGAAAGCTAGCTCAATCCAAAGTCTTAAGCGATCAATCAAAGTCCGATCCTTACTAAGTTACTCCTTTCTTATTGAAAGCCAAAAGTTGTAAGCAACTTATCACCACCATCATCTCATCTTTATTATTCATAGTCTTAACTATTTCATGCTATATATATAGTTACTATGTTGATTCATGATGTACATATACTCAACCACTTGTTTTAATTCACATATTGTCATAAAAGTAACAAACTAGTAAACTAGTCATATTCTACACATGTGAGACCATTAAAAACAATAACATAAGGACTTTCTAACTTACATAATATGGTAGACAAGATAAAAAGGTAAACATAGCAATTTGAATCACCCGAAACGTACAAACGAGTCAAAAGTTATAAGCAAAAGAAGTTAGCGAAACATAAACGCCAAAACTGCCATGTATAAGCTGTTAAGAGTTCTGCCGTTTTAAAAGTGATACTTCTGGTCCGAATCATCAAAAAGTTAAAACAAGAAAGTTGTCCGGAACGACGTGTTCCTTCAAGGTTGAGTCCCAAGACCATGATAGTCAAGACCAAAGTCACGGCGAGGCCATGGCTAAAGCCTCAAGGCTTGTTTGCCCAAGATCGTTAACTAAGGTAATCATATTTATGAAACGACGAGAACTTGTAAGAACATGATAAACTTATTTATATAACAATCTTCACTCAAAAAATATATTATATCTACTAAGTGCTTCAATAGTAGGGAGCTTCATGTGAGGGGTTTCATTTGAGTAAAACGTATCGACGAGTTGTTGGATTTACGATTTAAAGTGTCCTAGCTCCTCGAACGTTTACTGCATGACCTCTGAATTATGATGGCCCGAACGGTAGTACGATATCTATAAACTAAATACGTTTTCTCATAATAAATATCTTTCTATAAACATAAAATGATAATTGACTACATCCTGATCAACATAGGAATATATATAGGATGGTTTATGTTTCCTTAAACATTATTCCAAACCTAAGTCGCAACATCCTATTTTAGGTTGCTCGTAGAAGTTCTCACGGCATATCCATCATTCTCATTATACATTTGATATCATTTACTCTGAGGTGAGTTCATAGCCCCACTTTCTATTACTTAATTGTTTTACAAACCCTTGGGGGAGATACATGCTTTATTTTAAACCGAACACATTGCTTTCAAATTCTATACTTATCTGATTATTTTACTTGCACTAAGTTACCGCATTTGCCAATCTTAAGTCCCTAAATCACGAATCATTAATCACGAGTGAAGTGAGCGCGAATATTGTGGATAGATCTATTGGGATTGACGAATCCCGTTTGTGTTGGCCCCATTAAAGGCAAACAAACGCACTATATTTGAGTAACATTGGTAAAAACGACAATTTTACCAGATAGGGCACGCACCGACATTTTTGCCAATTAATTTTGGAACACGTTAACGAATTGATTGCATGATGCTTAGTGTAATAATAACCGTTTTAGTTTTCAAACCATTGGTGTGAGTCTATAGCTCACACTACAAACATTATGTGTTCAACTGATTTCCTAAACTCTGTGAATTCACTCAACCTTTGTGTTGACAGTTTTAAGCATGTATTTCAGGTCCATAATGTCGGAAGCTGGCACAGAAGAGCAAGGACTAGATCAAGAAGGCTATAAATTTTATTATCAATAATTTAATGTATTTTATAAACTTGGAACCATCTGGGACCTCATTTTTGTAAACTCTGATATGTATACAAATCGAGTGATAAATCTTTTGAAACGACTCCATTATAGTACGTTTTCTATTGTTATGACTATTGTGCCATGAAGTAACACCCAGTTTGAATTCCGCTGCGTACCACGAAATTGGGGGTGTTACAGATTGGTATCAGAGCCTTAATTATAGAGAAACGGGTCTAATTGTGACATAAACTATAACTACTTTTACAAACAAAAATATTTTATAGCCTTCCGTTCTCCGTGCCTTCCATCCTCCAGACGATTATGTGACTTTTAGGCATTTTAAGCTATACAAACATACTAGTTTATTGACATATACACTCGACATATTTTCAATCATTTTAGCTAAACGATATACTAAACATATCTGCGTATGCTTATTCTAAGGCATTACGGCACAATCATATTTTCCCCAATCTCCCAATCATGCATCTACTCATGCATTTTAGGATTACGAAACTTTACCCAAGACATTGTAACTGACTACAATGGTCTTTCTTACTTCTCAGACACTGTAATCCTACAGTGGTCTCTATTACATTCTCAGACACTGTAATCCTACAATGGTCTCTATTACATTCTCAGGCACTGTAAATCCTACAGTGGTCTCTATTACATTCTCAGACACTGTAATCCTACAGTGGTCTCTATTACATTCTCAGACACTGTAATCCTTCAGTGGTCTCTATTACATTCTCAGACACTGTAAATCCTACAGTGGTCTCTATTACATTCTCAGACACTGTAATCCTACAGTGGTCTCTATTACATTCTCAGGCACTGTAAATCCTACAATGGTCTCTATTATTTCCTTGACATTGTGAGTTGCACAATGGTCTCTATTATTCCCTAGACATTGTGAGTTACATAATGGTCTCAACTATTTCTAAGACATTGTGAGTTACACAATGATCTCTCCATTATTTCACAAGACATTGTGTGTTGCACAATGGTCTCAACTACTCCTCAGATATTGTAAGTTATATAATAGTCTCTAAAAATTATCTTATAAACATTATATGATATTACATGAAACCCGTCACAGTCTATCAATTTCCCTAATGGAAATACAAGAAATAGGATTTCTAAAGGACAAAGTGACTCATCATCTACAAAAGCTGAAGTTCAGCAACATTCTCTACATTCATCAAAATTCTCTTCTGAAACCTTCATTGTTAAAAGTCCGTGATTCTAGCCAAGTATGGCCTATTTTAGAATTACTTAAAATTTCCTTTCCACACGTATCTACCCATACTATCTTCTATGCAATGGAATGTGAAAACATAGGTTACAAGTCTTTTATGGCCAGGACTTGCAACTCAATGGTTTGATGTCGCCTTTGCTTAGTGGACAATTTCTCAAAAGCTATGAACATATCACAAGTATACCTAATTTAGGTATTTGGAGAATTTATCAAACCTCGGCTAAATATAGCCTAATCACCTATATTTAACCTTGGGATAGTGGAACATGGTCTGATTAACTATGTTCGACTTAAAATTTTCAAACACTCAGAACAGTTATACAAGGGTTATATTCAGGTTAATTTCCTACTTGAACTCGATAAACCACCAGAATTCATTAAAAAGATCTAGAGACACGATAGCGTCTTACCACTCAGCAAAATCTTAACATCTTATTTATACTACCTAATTTCATTCTTGAAAGTTTTGATTTATGAAATAATCCTAACTACTATCTTGGGATAGTCATCAAATCTTCTCATCATTCCTTAGAAGTACTAGCCTGATTAGATTTCAAGGATATCATTCCGTCATTCACTTTTGATTTTAAAACAAACTTGACATCTCTACCTAAGAATAATGGTAAGCGTACGCTACACTCTTCTAATCGTCAACATATCACATCATTATCTGAACCCCATTGAAATTCAGCATGTAGAACTTCACAGTATCACGTTTCTTTGAAACAGTAGTAGACATAAACACTATACGATATAGCCTTCTTCTCGAAACCACCTAAGACAAGATCAACTTTGGAAATGGTTTGGATAACCACTTGCCACTAGCAAGACTTTCCTACAACATCATTACAAACCATTTTACATCAACAATACCTTACACCTTTGATTAACTATTCATCTCATAAAATTTTTAATCCACATTCTCGTAAGATAAATTATTTTAGTAATAACCTGAGAGTTCGACCATCGTTAGATCATTTTCGCAAAAGTTATTAAGTAAACATCGTTTTAAAGTTTCGTTTTAGAAGGTCCACCATTTAAACATCACACGTATAACGAAAATCAACTCTGACAATTTTCCTCACATCAGATAAATTTTTAGATCACTCATGATTAATTTGAGAATTTTTAAGATTTATTATTTTTAATATTACCAAATAAGCCCAGCGCAGAACAAAACTAAACTTACGTTTTAAACAATTCTACTTACATCCAGACTTAACGATTCCTGCACTGTGTTTCTAATATGTTTTTGAAACTTTTACATTTTTTGGAAAAGTCAAACATATTTCCCTCCTCCTTTGACCATAAAGGAATTAACCTTGTACGTTCTACATTTTTGCTTAAATAGCGTAACTTTTAAACTTCACGTATAACTGTTAAGTTATCCCTCGTATGACGAAAACCAAAGTTTGACATCTCATATCACTTTTAGACTAATTTTAGTCTACTCTAAATAAATTCACGGTTGTTTCCCTGAAATTTCGTTCTTTTCTGAAAAACTGCGTGTTACGCGTTTTTGACCCGTATTTACAGCTTTACAGTGTTTTTGCACCCAATGAGACTTATCACCCATTTTATATTTTTATATGGAGTATAATGATGAGTCTCATCATTCCTACAAGTTTCGTATTTTTACGATACCCGGTTTTACGTTTTATGGCTTCGGTTGGCATTTAACGGAACCAAAACTCACTCCGTAACCAAGATAATACCAAAACTAACCACCTAAGTCATCTTATCTTCACTTGGCCGACCTAAGGGGGGAGATTCATCATTTTGGTTGCAAAATCCCAACCATTGTTCATTTAGATCATTACAAGTGTCCTAACTTAACCATGGTTAATATTTAACCCAATATATGGTTAACCAAACTTAACCTCCTATAAATAGCAAGTGATATGCATCCTAAGAACCCTCACAATCTGTTTTGGGTCGTTCATATCACAAATCATACATATCTTCCATCATTTGATCCATAAACTCCAAGTTTATGCAAGGAAGTTCCAAAGATCAAGCTTCTACATCAAATCACTAGCAAGTTTAAGTGATCTTCTTGAGTTTAAATCCACTAAAGTCACTTAGTACTTCATCACCAACTCTTCAAGTTTACAAGGGTGCCAAGGTGTGGAAAGCTAGCTCAATCCAAAGTCTTAAGCGATCAATCAAAGTCCGATCCTTACTAAGTTACTCCTTTCTTATTGAAAGCCAAAAGTTGTAAGCAACTTATCACCACCATCATCTCATCTTTATTATTCATAATCTTAACTATTTCATACTATATATATAGTTACTATGTTTATTCATGATGTACATATACTCAACCACTTGTTTTAATTCACATATTGTCATAAAAGTAACAAACTAGTAAACTAGTCATATTCTACACATGTGAGATCATTAAAAACAGTAACATAAGGACTTTCTAACTTACATAATATGGTAGACAAGATAAAAAGGTAAACATAGCAATTTGAATCACCCAAAACGGACAAACGAGTCAAAAGTTATAAGCAAAAGAAGTTAGCGAAACATAAACGCCAAAACTGCCATGTATAAGCTGTTAAGAGTTCTGCCGTTTTAAAAGTGATACTTCTGGTCCGAATCATCAAAAAGTTAAAACACGAAAGTTGTCCGGAACGACGTGTTCCTTCAATAACATAGAAGCTCGGACCTTGAAAACGCATAAATAGGCCAAAATATTTCTAAAACAGAAATTGCCGTAAATATAGTCTCATAACTATACTTTTGTCACAATTAAAAGCAAACCAAGAGGCCTAATGGCCATAAGCCAAGACCACGGCTACAGCTAAGGTCAAGGTTGAGTCCCAAGACCATGGTAGTCAAGACCAAAGTCACGGCGAAGCCATGGCTAAAGCCTCAAGGCTTGTTTGCCCAAGACCTTTAACTAAGGTAATCATATTTATGAAACGACGAGAACTTGTAAGAACATGATAAACTTATTTATATAACAATCTTCACTCAAAACATATATTATATCTACTAAGTGCTACAATAGTAGGGAGCTTCATGTGAGGGGTTTCATTTGAGTAAAACGTATCGACGAGTTGCTGGATTTACGATTTAAAGTGTCCTAGCTCCTCGAACGTTTACTGCATGACCTCTGAATTATGATGGCCCGAACGGTAGTACGATATATATAAACTAAATACGTTTTCTCATAATAAATATCTTTCTATAAACATCAAATGATAATTGACTACATCATGATCAACATAGGAATATATATAGGATGGTTTATGTTTCCTTAAACATTATTCCAAACCTAAGTCGCAACATCGTATTTTAGGTTGCTCGTAGAAGTTCTCACGGCATATCCATCATTCTCATTATACATTTGATATCATTTACTCTGAGGTGAGTTCATAGCCCCACTTTCTATTACTTAATTGTTTTACAAACCCTTGGGGGAGATACATGCTTTATTTTAAACCGAACACATTGCTTTCAAATTCTATACTTATCTGATTATTTTACTTGCACTAAGTTACCGCATTTGCCAATCTTAAGTCCCTAAATCATGAATCATTAATCACGAGTGAAGTGAGCGCGAATATTGTGGATAGATCTATTGGGATTGACGAATCCCGTTTGTGTTGGCCCCATTAAAGGCAAACAAACGCACTATATTTGAGTAACATTGGTAAAAACGGCAATTTTACCAGATAGGGCACGCACCGACATTTTTGCCAATTAATTTTGGAACACGTTAACGCCTTGATTGCATGATGCTTAGTGTAATAATAACTGTTTTGGTTTTCAAACCATTAGTGTGAGTCTATAGCTCACACTACAAACATTATGTGTTCAACTAATTTCCTAAACTTTGTGAATTCACTCAACCTTTGTGTTGACAGTTTTAAGCATGTATTTCAGGTCCATAATGTCGGAAGCTGGCACGGAAGAGCAAGGACTAGATCAAGAAGGCTATAAATTTTATTATCATTCGAAAACCAATTTAATGTATTTTATAAACTTGGAACCATCTAGGACCTCATTTTTGTAAACTCTGATATCTATACAAATCGAATGATAAATCTTTTGAAACGACTCCATTATAGTACGTTTTCTATTGTTATGACTATTGTGCCATGAAGTAACACCCAGTTTGAATTCCGCTGCGTACCACGAAATTGGGGGTGTTACAATGACTGCCATAGCATCACAGTTACAGTTATATTGAACGACCTAAAGTGTCATTTTAAAAATACATCATTTGATTAAGTAAAATATACGTTAATGGAATATGCAAACGCATGCATGAACTAATATGAAAATAATGTTACTGATAATATGTAGACTAACTCTAGTTTATATGAAGTTTCCTCAATGATATTTCAAGTATACGCAGCTTAACCCTCACGGTTACGCGAATTTGATACTCGTAAACCTAGTTTACGAAAAATGATGAATAAAAATCATGAATAGACGATTTTTCTCTGGCAATGAATAGTGTTTCGTGAATAGTAAAACTTTGAAACAACCTCTCAAAGTCTCAAAACGACTTAAAAAATGATGAATAGTAACTGATGAATAGTAAATTCCTTAGATAAATAGTGAAAATTTCAAAGTTTGGGAAATGACCTGAAATTACGATTTGTCACATTCCACTTTGTACACCTTTTTATACTTATAATAGACTTTTATGTCATAATTATTATTCTTATGGTATATATTGTTGATGGAGAATTTTAAGAACCCATGACACCCTAAGAAGGTGTATGGTAGGATTAGAATAGATTTGGTGTTGATTGGAAGTGATTGGAATAAGATTTACGCAAGAAAAATCAAGTTATATGATATATATTTAGCTACAGTCCCATTTTGTAAAATCTGGAAACATCTGTAGGTTGGGGATTATTTTGGTCTAGATATTCAGAAAATAGACTTAAAAACGAAATCGTGGCCGCTTGAACGGGTTAAAACGGGTTTATAACGAAAAAGATACGCTAATTCTAAGTTTAACGACAAAAACTATTTTTCTGAAATTAACAAGCTGTCACATGATTTTGTATGATTAAAACGAGGTGTTAAGCGTAATCTAGACAAGCCGATATATCAGAAATCTAATAGTTCGCTGTAACACGAAGCCGAGGACATAAAGAACGTAGAAAACGAGCTTATAATGACCGAGATGGAAGCATTTGAAAACCGACGTTTACAACTTATTTCCATCAGCTTTTACTAAAATATTTTTAAGTGTTGAAACTGTCTTTGTGAGTAACCATGTTTGAAGCCATATTTCTCTATGATCGATTCAGTTTCAATACATTAACCCCTTGATACGAAATCAAGTTCACCCAACCTACTTTCCAAATCAATCAGCCGTTCGTCATTTTGACTTGTAACGAATAAAATACGACCACTCAAACTTCCCGAAAACTACCTATAAACTACATTTTTAGCTCGAGTACCTCACTTCACCATTATTTTTCTTTATGATCGGAACTCGTATGGATAAAAGTTCAGTGTTATGACTTTTAAATAATGTTACAAGCTTTCTAAAACCATTGAGTTTGTTTCCTAACACTCGTTATTTACCGATTTACGACTAGCTTTGCGAGGCTACTTAGTCATTTTTCATGAGTTAAAGTGTATTATTTTACGACAAAAAACTATAATTTCTTAATTTATCATTAAACGACTATTGTAGTATATTGTTTCAACATAAATACGCGTAAAGTATTTTATAACTTGACGAGATGTCATAAACGTATATTTCGCCAATAACTTCATTTTTAAAAATGTACAAGTGGTATAGATTACATGTGGATTTGCATGTACGATATATATTCATGACTTATATTAGATCATATAATTCATATTGTTGGGAATTATGTGAAGTTTGGATTATGCTGAAATTACTGCCGAAGGGATTCTACTGAAGAAGAGTGGATTCTGCTGAAGACATAATCTGCTGAAGTATAATAGTTATTAGTTTGTTTATGCGGAAGTGATTATTCCGTGTTTAGTATAATTAGTTTGGATATACATGAGCTTTATTAGGAAGTGATTGTGTATATCTTATTTAGTTTTATGTTTATACGTTTCTTGGGAAACGGTTTAGCGTTTTGTTTTAGGGTTCCTTGTCTATAAAAGGAACACATTAGAATGAGTTATGTACCGATTGGAAAAACACAGTTTTAGTTAATATAACGATCCATAGAGGATCACAGAGTTCTTAGTTATTTGTTACTTGTGTTTATATTCCGCTGATAAATATAAGTAGTAGAGATTGTCTTTTATTGTGCTTGTGATTACATAGGCATATATAACGATCCACGAGCTCAAGATCTATCAAGGTCTGTCTGTTTCAACAAGTGGTATCAGAGCCTCCTGGGAGTCTCTACGATACTAAGGACAAGTTTTTCTGAACACCCATACAACTATAACAAAATCATCATGCCTGGATCAGATGTTGATACTGAAATCACCAACAACCAAAACTCCACCCATCTACAACATTGATTGGAATCTATGGGAGATAGTCTTGAAGGGAAACAGTTTGAAGAGAACTACCACGGATGCTACGGGAAAGATGATGAATGTTCCTCCCAAATCTGCTGAAGAATTGCTGGCGGTTCAGAGAGAAACCAAGGTCAGAACCATCCTTCTTCAAGCTATTCCTGAGGATCACTTGAGTGATTTTCACTTCATGCAAGATGCTAAGGATATATGGTTAGCAATTAAGGCAAAGTTCGGTGGGAATGAGGAGTCTAGGAGACTGAAGAAGTCCATGTTGAGACAACAGTTTCAGGACTTTCAAATCTCTGAAGAGGAAGGAATTCACAAGGGCTATGACAAGTTTCACAAGATTTTAAGTCAGTTAAATCAGCTGCAGGCAAAGCCAGATAATGATGATTGTAATTCTAAGTTTCTGAGGTCATTACCTCCATCCTGGCTACACGTAAGCATTGCTTTAAAAGCTAAAGGTGGTTTGGACATGATTACGTTTGATGAGCTGTACCACAAACTTAAAGCTCTTGAACATGATGTAAGAAGCCCTTTCAGATCATCTTCTTCTGCTAGTCACACAGCATTTGTTGGAGCCTCTACTCCAAAGACAAGTTATGGTCCAAGCCCATATCCATCATCATCTTATGCTGCTCCATCATCAAGTTCTCATTCTAAATCAAGTAGTATTATGGAAGATGTTCTTGGATCCTTCTTTGCTGATTATGATCCTCAGCAGGATCTGGCTGATAAGGTTTTAAAAGGTACCATTTTGAGGGGTCGTTTTAGTCCTTATTTGATCACTTTTGTATCCGTTATTGCTTAATATCGTTCCTTTTCACTTTTTAGGTCTCTTGAAGGCAAACTGCTGGAATGGCACTTATTTGGACGAAAAGGCGCGAATATATGAAGAAAATGGCAAAATTCAAAATCGAGACACTCACAGTTGCTGAAATTAGAAGGCGACGGCGTCAGGTGCTAATGGCGACGCCGTCCCAAAATTGTTGTGACGATCCAGAACCCAAAACTCGTATTTTCAAGCGACGACGTCTAGTTGTGAAAGAGTAGGCCGTCGCTACTCAGACGGCCTAGATGCAATCCAAACGACGTCAGAAGCTGAAGAGGACGGCGTCATGGACATAAGGTGACGCCGTCGCAAGGTTAACGTGGCCAAGACGAAACCCTAATGACGGCGACATGACGGCGTCACTAAACATAAGGTGACGCCGTCGCATATGTAATCTTATATATAGAATCCGAATTTTTCAGTCTTTTGTGGAGAGTCTTTTGGAGTAAAAACCTAAAACCGAACCTAAGGTGTCTTGTACAGTATTTTCGGGTTTTAAACCCTATCTTACATCAAGATAAGTCTTTACTTCATTAATTCAATTATGTCTTTGATTATTTGTGTGTATGCTTGCCTTTTTCCATGTCCGGCTAATTTATTTGTGTGTTTGCTTAGGAAGTATGAAACTTAATTATTGAATATTGATTGGTTGTTTCTTATCTTAGTTGATTAATGATCTAGTAATGTGATAGGTCATTCGTTGTGTACTTAATGCTTGATTCATCTTTGTGAACCTTAGAATATAATTACCTGAGTAGTTGTAGGATAAACCATCCAAAGAGCGCCTTAGAGTAGGAGTTTATCATCCCTAGTGGGTTTGTAGACGAGACCCTTTGGTAAGTTCAAAGAGTTAAGGAGAAACGCATACCCTACAACCTTAGACACACAACGCAACTAAGAATAAGACGTGACAACTCAACCATCAATAGGAGATAATTAAGGAGTAATACAACCTAAGTAAACACATCTTTAAACTATCATACGAGCACACATTAATTAGACATAGACTCCCACAACCTTAGTTTAGATAATTAGATAATAGTAGAGTAATCGGTAGAAATACCAACCCCCCAAATCCAATACCCGAGATTCGTACCTTTCCATTTTCATAAAACATAAAAAGATAAAAAAATAATCTTCCTCAACCTTAACCTTAGCGTAGTAACTTCTTACTAGCATTCCTATTCCCCTAGAGAACGATATCAATACCCGTGGCTTACCCTAATTACTACACTACAACGATTAGGTTCACTGCCTAGGGTGTTATAAAACTTGCTCGAAGAAAAGGAAGTTTCCTTGACCCCGAACGACGCGTGTAGCGTTATCAAGTTTTTGGCGCCGTTGCCGGGGAATAGAATAGCTAGTTAGTAGTCCACATCGTTTAGGTTCTTTGCTTGATTCCTATCAAGTAAATTTTTTCTCATTTTTTAGCTTTCTCTTAGTCTATCCCCCTTCTTCGTGACCCTCGTTCGTAAAAAAAACCATCACTCAACATGGAATCCCCCATTAGAAACCGTCAAGAGGGCGGTAATGAGAAAACGTAGATGCACGACTATGAGTCTAGCTACAAGACTCTTAAATAAAGAAAAGCGCTTCGTGGGAGGCAACCCATGCTTAATTGTTTGCTTGTTAGTGTCATATATCTTTTATTAATTGTTTATCCTCATGTTTAAATTTGTAAAAATGCTTTATTTTATTTTTAACCTCGTCTTAATTGCATATAAAGGTATTTTACATAAAGGATAAGTGTAGGGAGGATTACACACGTTTTCAAAAGAAACGTAAACATGAGAATAACAATTAACTAAAAGATATTTTTGTTTGTTTGTTCGAGTCAAATGCTTGTATCAAGTCATAATGGATGTTTTGCAGAAATTTTTCCAGATTCTAAAGATGTAAATTTTCAAGAATTTTTTCCAGAAAATCGCAGACCAGTTTTTGTCAGGATAACCTGACGGCGTCAGGAAGGAGTAAAAACATCAGATTACTTTTTTCTCGTTTTCTGAGCTACTTATAAATTTTTGGAATTTTCCAGGTCTTAATTTTCTTAGAAATTCTGTAAACATCCATTCCACAAGCATTATATCCTAGTTTAAATCGAGTCTTATATATATTATTACCGCCGATTTTACGCGAAGGTTTCGTTTGTTTTCTTCAAGTGTGCAGGTTTAGTTTGTCAAGAAGAAGTTACATAAGATTGGAAAGAGCTTTTCACGCAATAATTCTTCTTGAAAAGGATTTAACCACCACTTTACACGGATCCTACCGAGCTAATCAGGGGAGTACTAGTTTCTTTCGTTTTTAATTACCTTCTTTTATCATAACTTTGATACTTTCGGGGAACAATGGGGACAATGTCCAGTTTAAGTGTAGGGAGGGAAAATAAAACGGGAACTTTGAAACTATGCTTATCCTTGACTATTTGATTTGTCCAAATGTGATTGTGTAATAAACCATGAGAAAATGTCGGTTAGGGTAATTTTGGCACCAAATTTAAATTTTTTTATGACATATAAGAGTGGGCCATTAGTCTTAACAAAAGCGTCTCATGGATAGGAAGTTGCATGACTAGCACAAAAACCCTTTACCACCCAAATTCCACCAAAATGTGAGGATCGCCCTTAGATTAGTAGGAATTAAAGCATTCATCTTTAATGCTTAGAGTGTGAACCGGTAGTATATTAGATTCTAGAACTTGTTTTTTGATGCATTCCGAGATCGCAAGTGAGGCTACACTTGTGTAGTTAGGAATAACTAAATGATAAGAGGCATTAGGATAACCCTTGTTTGATACCCGTAATATAATTACTTCTTCCACATCGGTTGAGTAATTCCCCCACACCCTTTGCGTTGTACTCATCTTTAGTACACGATACCCCTAGTTAACCCCTCAGAGCCTATCCTTTTCGCGGTTCTCGTGATGTTTCGGTTTTTCCGGAATATCAATGAAGAGCATTTTTTACACCCCACCCCCAAATATACACCCAAATCGCCTTAGCCTACCCCTTATGCACTCACTTTTAGTGCAAATGTTTGTTATCGCCCTAAACCCTTAGTTCAATTATCTAGTTGCTTGCATAAGTTGCTAAGTCGAGTCATATCCTTTGTATACAGTTTTGGGACGATTGGGATTCATGGGAAAAGTTAAAGTTTATGAAATGACGGGAAGGGAACGTTAAATTCAAATTCCCTTTGTTTGCGTAATAATGTACCCCAAGTGTTTTGATCTTTTCGATTCGGGTCAAATTAGTGTTAGAGTAATAAAAACTCAAGTGTAGGGATATGCCTATAAATCCCTAGTATTTTGATGTTATCGTAGAGGATGGTAGAGTAAAAGTGTATGAAAAAAAAAAATATCGAAAAAAAAAAAATTGAAAAAAAAAAAAAAAAAAAAAAAAAAAAAAAAAAAAAACATACGGGCTACCATCCTACATCTATCTTTGAATTTATGTTTATTTATTTCAGTTATCTAGAGTTTAGAGTGTCGAGTCTTGGCTTAGCAACGCCATTCTTCGTTTGCATTTAACATAGAGATTTTTGACTTACCACCACTAAATAGCCTATCCCACCAAACCCTTGTTTCCCTACCGTTAGCCTAACATTACAACCCTTTAAAAGACCTATTTGATAGTCTTTCCTAGGTGCTTACGCCAAAGCGATGGAGGTTTGATCTATTCTCAAGCCTATGGTAATCTATGTACTAGGACCGGTTAATGAGTGTTTATCTTCCATTTCCTATTTTGTTATATTTCATATATACACCCGAGAGAGATGTGAGTATCCAAACACCTCATGTGAGGTGCTAGTATGTAATTTCCGTGCTTGTTATGACTTTTGCGGGGCTTATATGTGTTGTGGACCGTTTTGAATTAATGCTTCATGACCCCTAACTTATAAATTAATTGGTTAAAAGCACATTTGCTTGAGGACAAGTAAATAACAAGTGTAGGGATATTTGATAAGATTTTAAAAGGTACCATTTTGAGGGGTCGTTTTAGTCCTTATTTGATCACTTTTGTATCCGTTATTGCTTAATATCGTTCCTTTTCACTTTTTAGGTCTCTTGAAGGGAAACTGCTGGAATGGCACTTATTTGGAAGAAAAGGCGCGAATATATGAAGAAAATGGCAAAAGTCAAAATCGAGACACTCACAGTTGCTGAAATTAGAAGGCGACGGCGTCAGGTGCTAATGGCGACGCCGTCCCAAAATTGTTGTGACGATCCAGAACCCAAAACTCGTATTTTCAAGCGACGACGTCTAGTTGTGAAAGAGTATGCCGTCGCTACTCAGACGGCCTAGATGCAATCCAGACGACGTCAGAAGCTGAAGAGGACGGCGTCACGGACATAAGGTGACGCCGTCGCAAGGTTAACGTGGCCAAGACGAAACCCTAATGACGACGACACGACGGCGTCACTAAACATAAGGTGACGCCGTCGCATATGTAATCTTATATATAGAATCCGAATTTTTCAGTCTTTTGTGGAGAGTCTTTTGGAGTGAAAACCTAAAACCGAACCTAAGGTGTCTTGTACAGTATTTTAGGGTTTTAAACCCTATCTTACATCAAGATAAGTCTTTACTTCATTAATTCAATTATGTCTTTGATTATTTGTGTGTATGCTTGCATGTTTTCCATGTCCGGCTAATTTATTTGTGTGTTTGCTTAGGAAGTATGAAACTTAATTATTGAATATTGATTGGTTGTTTCTTATCTTAGTTGATTAATGATCTAGTAATGCGATATGTCATTCGTTGTATACTTAATGCTTTATTCATCTTTGTGAACCTTAGAATATAATTACCTGAGTAGTTGTAGGCTAAACCATCCAAAGAGCGCCTTAGAGTAGGAGTTTATCATCCCTAGTGGGTTTGTAGACGAGACCCTTTGGTAAGTTCAAAGAGTTAGGGAGAAACGCATACCTTACAACCTTAGACACACAACGCAACTAAGAATAAGACGTGACAACTCAACCATCAATAGGAGATAATTAAGGAGTAATACAACCTAAGTAAACACATCTTTAAACTATCATACGAGCACACATTAATTAGACATAGACTCCCACAACCTTAGTTTAGATAATTAGATAATAGTAGAGTAATCGGTAGAAATACCAACCCCCCAAATCCAATACCCGAGATTCGTACCTTTCCATTTTCATAAAACATAAAAAGATAAAAAAAATAATCTTCCTCAACCTTAACCTTAGCGTAGTAACTTCTTACTAGCATTCCTATTCCCCTAGAGAACGATATCAATACCCGTGGCTTACCCTAATTACTACACTACAACGATTAGGTTCACTGCCTAGGGTGTTATAAAACTTGCTCGAAGAAAAGGAAGTTTCCTTGACCCCGAACGACGCGTGTAGCGTTATCACTGGCATATGAGGATTTTGATCAAGTGGACCCTATTGAGATGGAAGAGATGAAGCTGAGGTGGCAGGTGGCCATGCTTTCCATGGATATCAAGAATTTTGAACGCAAAGCTGGCAGAAGGTTTGGATTCAAAGGACGAGATCCAGCAAGGTTTGACAAGAGGAAGGTTAAATGCTTCACATGTCAACAGATGGGTCACTTTTCTAGAGAATGCAAAGACAGGAGAGCTGGTGATGAGACAAGATACTCTTCTTATCAGCAGTATCAGAAGGAGGCAGGAACTTCAAAGGGATCAGCTGCTTTGGTCACTCTTGATAGCAATGTGGACTGGAAGCAACATGAGCAGGATGATAATGATGGTTCTGGTAATGATAATGTTGGGTTGATTGCGAGCTGTACTTCAGAGGATAGGCATGATCAGATTGCCTCGATGGGCATCTCTCAGGTACAAAACTGTTTGTTTGGTTGTAGTGAGCGTTATAATATACTCAAAGAAGCTTATGATATTTTGGAACCTAAATATAATGAATGCTATGTGGAAGTTGAAGCTTATAAACAGGCTTTAAAAACACTAGAAAGACAAAAGGTTTGGTTTCAGAAGAACCAAATAGCTTATGATGAGAAAATAGGTGTTTTAGAAAGAGATCTCGAATGTGCTAAAAATGAGTTAAAGTGGTCTGAGAAGTTAAGAGCAGATTTAGAGTTAGAGAATTTAGAGCTTCAGGAGAAACTTAATGAGGAAATTGCTAGGCATAAAGAATGGATAATGAATGGAAATAAGTTAGCTGGTTTTATTTATAGTAGTCAAGCTTCTAATTCTACAGTGGCTTTAGGTTTTAAAAAATATGTTGGCTTAGAAGCTAGAGATGACACACGTAAATCTACACCAGCCAAATTAGCTAATTTTGTCAAAGAAGGCCAACTACATGCTGTACGCGGACCTATTAGAGGTGAGCACATGCCCATTGACCTTTCCATTCCTGATGACTTTGATGGATCACACCATCTGTATGGCAAAAAGTCAAAGGACTTGCCAAACCCTGATACTTCTACTAATGACTTTGTCTCTTGTGTTAACAGTGACAAGTCCTCCAAGCAAGGGTCTACAGAGTGTGATTCAAATGACAAGTCTGATCTTCCCAAGTCTTCACCCCTGCCTGCACCCAAGACTACTAATAAGAGTGTCAGAGTTGCTGCCAAGGAATCTACTTCCAAGACAGTTGCCTCTGAAGACTTGCTTTTTAATTCTTTGCATGATAGTACTGTTAAAAACAATTCTTTTCATGGTTTTGGTTTGAATACTTCTGCTTGTAATAACACATCTTTTGGTTTGAATAAATCTTCTAAACAGAAGACATGTTTTGTGTGTGGAAGTAAATTTCATTTAATTAAGGATTGTGATTATCATGAGCAAAGGATGAATAGGTGTGGTGATTCTAGGAAATCTAGACCAATGTGGACCAATGTTAATGATATACCATCTTATGTTCCACAAGCAACTTATACCAATACTCCTTTTCATTGGAGGAGACCAGTTGTAAAACCATATGTTCAACCAACCAGTGAATATTTTAAAAATGGTTTTTGGCCTAGATATGTTAACCCTATGACTGATGGGAAAGGGTACTGGGATGCTGCTGTCAAGACCTCAGCAGGTTGTTCTTGGAATAAACAGGGACCTAAGTTTCAATGGAAACCCAAGAACAATAGTGGATCTTATACTTCTACATGGCATAACTCATATGATACACAAGGCAGGTTCAAGTCAGCAATGACTTGAGCCTCCATAGTGTACTAATATTCTGTAAATTTTTGTTGTTGTTGTAGGATCATCCCCTTAAGCATAAAGATGTTGGAATTGTTGACAGTGGTTGTTCTAGAAGTATGTCAGGAAACAGGGATATGATGCATAACTTTGTACCCATTGAAGGAGGAGGCAATGTAACCTTTGGAGGAAGTGATGGCAGAAATACTGGGAAAGGGACCATCAAAACACCTCAGCTGGACTTTGAGAATGTATATTATGTCAAGGAACTTCAACACTTCAATTTGTTTTCAGTCTCACAAATCTGTGACACCAAGAACAAAGTACTCTTCACAGAGGATGAATGTCTTGTGCTATCTAAAGACTTCAAACTCCCAGAAGAAACTTCAATTCTGCTGAAAGTTCCTCGTAGTCACAATCTTTATACATTCAACTTAACTGACATCAAACCAGCAGGTGACTTAACGTGTTTGGTGGCTAAAGCATCCGTGGATGAGTCCACCAAATGGCACAGAAGGATGGCCCATGTCAACTTTAAGACCATAAACCAGCTCTCTAAACTGGGCCTTGTTCAAGGTCTTCCTTCCAAAGTTTTCACCAATGATCATAACTGTGTTGCATGCAACAAAGGAAAGCAGCACAGAGCCTCATACAAAGGTGTTCCTGTTACGGTAGTAAGCATTATTTCTGAACCTCTTCAGCTGCTTCATATGGATCTGTTTGGTCCAACTAAAGTGAGAAGCATTGATCATAAATATTTTTGTCTGGTGATCACTGATGGTTATAGCAAATTTTGTTGGGTATTCTTTCTAAGGACCAAAGATGAAACATCTGAAGTTTTGAAAGACTTCATTACCCTTATTGAAAATCAGTTGAACAAAAAGGTGAAAGGAATTAGGTGTGATAATGGGACAGAGTTCAAAAATGCTCTACTTATAGAACTCTGTAGGTCAAAAGGAATCAAAAGGGACTATAGTACTCCAAGAACCCCTCAACAAAATGGGGTGGCAGAAAGAAAAAATAGGACCTTAATAGAGGCTGCAAGATCAATGCTGGCAGACTCTAAACTTCCAACCATGTTTTGGACTGAAGCTGTTGGTACAGCTTGTTATGTTCTAAATAGAGTGTCCATTACTAGACCACATCTTAAAACACCTTATGAACTTCTTTTTGGGAAAGTTCCTGTTATTCATTACCTTAAACCGTTTGGCTGTTAAGTGACAATTTTGAACACCAGTGATCCGTTGGGCAAATTTGATGAGAAAGCTGATGATGGTTACATTGTGGGATATTCTGCTCATAGTAAGGCATAAAGGGTTTACAATGTATCTGCTAAGAAGATTGAGGAGACATTGAATCTGAGGTATCTTGAAGACAAGCCTAATGTTCAAGGACAAGGTCATGTTTGGTCATTTGACCTTGATTACTTGACTGATTACTTGGGTTATTCTAGACATATGGCTAACCAGCTTGCAGATTCTCAAGCATCTCCATCTACCAGTGCAGGGACTATGGATGCAAATTCTGACAGTGGGTCTGATGATGATGAACAACCCATTGTAGTGCCTTCCTTCTCCCCTAACAATTTTGTAGGTGACACTTCTAAAGATTATACTGATGTGGGTGAAGATGAATTCCATTATGCTGAGGACCTTGCCAGACTAAAGAAACAAGAATATGCAGCCAATTTAGACGCTGAGAGGAATGTTGAAGACAGTGCCAGTGAAGCAATCAGTGGAAATGTCAATTCTGCTGAAAGTGATTCTGTTTCTCCTCACCTCTCTCATTCGGCTAAAAGACATGTTGACTCTACTCCTATCTCTACTAGAGTGTCAACAGATCTTGGAGAACCTTATACACGGTTTCCAAAACCTTCAGATCTTGGTCATCATCAACCTAAAGCAGGAATCTTCACCACACCTTCCTGTGATACTGACTTTGAACCTACTGTGACTAATCTTGATTCTTCCATTGATGTCAACACCACTACTACTACAAGGATCAACAATGTTCATCCACAGTCTAATATTATTGGTGATCCAAATGCACATGTTAGAACAAGGGGTACTGTAGCACGTTCTAAATATGGTCAGGTGGCTTTTATCTCTTATGTCTCAAATCAGCAGAGAGACAATCACACAGACTATGAACATTGTTTGTTTGCTTGTTTTCTCTCACAAGTGGAACCAACCAGTGTTACTCAGGCTCTTGAAGACTCAAGTTGGCTTGAGGCAATGCAGGATGAGATGCAACAATTTCAAAATCAGCAGGTTTGGATATTGGTTCCACTACCTGATGGTAAGTATGCTATTGGGACTAAATGGATTCTGAAGAATAAGAGAGATGCTCGAGGTGTTGTCATTAAAAACAAAGCCAGATTAGTTGCACAGGGGTATAGACAAGAGGAGGGGATAGATTATGATGAAGTGTTTGCACCAGTGGCACGAGTTGAGGCCATACGGATTTTCTTAGCTTATGCATCCTATATGGGTTTTATGGTCTATCAAATGGATGTTAAAGGAGCCTTCTTGTATGGTGAAATTGAAGAGGAGGTTTATGTCACTCAACCTAAAGGATTTGAAGATTCAGATCATCCTAATCATGTTTATAAGGTAGTCAAAGCTCTCTATGGACTACATCAGGCACCCAGAGCCTGGTATGCTAGGCTCTCTTCATTTCTTCTGAAGCATGGTTATAGAAGAGGTGCAATTGATAAGACTTTATTCCTTAAGAAGAATTCCACAGACATCATTCTTGTGCAAGTATATGTGGATGACATTATTTTTGGATCCACAAAGGAAGCTTGGTGCAGGGAGTTTGAGGTGCTTATGAAGGGAGAATTTCAGATGAGTGCCATGGGAGAGATGACTTTCTTTTTGGGTCTTCAAGTTCAGCAGAAACCTGATGGTATCTTTATCAGTCAGGACAAATATGTGAGGGACATCTTGAAAAAGTTTGGTATGGAGGGTGTAAGGACTGCCACTACACCTTATGAAGCTCCTAAGACAAAGACCAACAATGAAGCAGATCCACCTGTGAATGTTCATCTGTACAGGTCTATGATTGGCTCTTTGATGTATTTAACAGCTTCAAGGCCTGATATTACTTTTGCTGTGAGTGTTTGTTCACGACATCAAGTTACTCCACTGACTTCCCATCTTAATGCTGTTAAGAAGATCTCTAAGTACCTCAAAGGCCAACCTCTTCTAGGTCTTTGGTACCCAAAAGAGTTTCCTTTTAAGTTGGAAGCTTATAGTGATAGTGACTATGCTGGTGCAAATCTGGATAGGAGGTCCACCACTGGAGGTTGCCAATTCCTTGGAAAAAGATTGATTTCTTGGCAATGCAAGAAACAAACTATCGTGGCTACCTCATCTACTGAAGCAGAGTATGTTGCTGCTACAAATTGCTGTGGACAGGTTCTTTGGATTCAAAATCAGTTATTGGATTATGGGTACAATTTCATGAACACAATAATTTTTATTGATAATCAAAGTACCATATGCATTGTTAAAAATCCAGTTTTTCACAGTCGAACAAAACATATTGAAATCAGGCACCATTTTATACGAGATGCATATGATAAAAAATTTGATAAAAGTGGTCAAAATTCATACTGATGATAATGTGGCAGATTTGTTAACAAAGGCTTTTGATGGACCAAGGTTTCAACACCTTGTGGTCCATATCAGTATGCTTAACCCTTAACTGCAAAGTTTAAAGGGAGGCATAGGCCTCAGGGGAGGCATATGCCTCAGGGGAGGATTTGTGTATACTTTGCATTTTGCTATGTAACTTTGTATATTGGGTTGCTTTTCTCTAACTCTAACCAGCTAATGTAATCTTAGTTTGTGTTTCTTTGTTGGTTTGTGTATGTCTCTGTGTTTGTTCTGTTTTGTAGAGTGGTTGTTCAGTTGGGATTTGGTCAAGAAAGTTTAAGTTTGTTTCTACTGAATTCAAAGTGCTGAAGTGAGTCATTTGTTTCCACTGAAGATAAGGTACTGAAGTTTTATGGTTCATTCAAAAGAAGTACTGAAGCAAATTGTTCATTCATTCATTCAAGAAACAGTTTACAGCTTACAGCTTACAGAGTAAAAACAACATCAAATGCATCTACATGATCTACTAATCCTAATCTATTCATATAATCTATTCCAACATCTAACAGGCTGTTGGATATGCATGATCGCTCACATCTTTCACACTAAATGCTGGATATGCATTTGTGAAGTCTTGCATAACCACCCATTCATTCTATCTTGATGGCTGGAGATACATGCCCAGTATGACGAAGATGCTAAGGATCAAAATGGAGAGGATGGATTGATGCAAACGTTGATGATGACAATGACCACATATGATGATGGAGAAAAATAATATGTCCTTTGTGCTTCATCTATTTATTTCAACCAAAATGCAATCCATCTACCCTCCTTAAGTTCTTCCCTTATACGATATGTGATGATGCACCAAAACCTGATGCAGAAAGACCAAGAACCACCTCTCTACTTTTAGGGAGTGGTGGATTTTTGGTTCGGGGCCTTCGTTGAGGCTGAGGTGCTGGAGGTTGGGAGTAAGATGTTCTCTCCTTATAGGAGTCATCAGAATCATCAGCAGATTCACTTGGATTCACTACACTATCATCTTCTGAAGAAGGAAGAAAGGGTGACTTCTTTGGTCGTGGATATGGTCGTGGAAAGTAATGAAGCCATGGATTTGTATCTTCACTTGATGAGGATGATGATGATGATGAGGATGATGTTGTGAGATCTATGATCTCAGGTTTGGTACTCATGGTTAATTGTGGTTTAATTTTGGAGCATTGGTGAATTAGGGTTTGCAATGATATTTGGGGGTTTTTGATGAAGAAGTATGTGTGCATTGGGATTGTTTTATAGACGGTTTCAAGTGGTAATGAGATTTAATGCGAGTGGGTGAAACAGTAAAAAGATATTTACTGAAGCTTCTTGAATAAGTGTTCTGTTTCTGCTGATTGGTATTCTTCAGCAGAATGAATTTCGTTTCTACCGAAGTTGAAAGTGAATTTGAGTAAAAGTAGAAGTCCACGTCAGCATTGGTCAACTTTGACCAAAATTGGGAAATTTCTATTTATTCTCTACTGGCATATATTCGTCCCATATTAAGTGATTCACTCATTACTCTCATTCAAGACACTTCCATTTGTGTAAATCGTAACCATAATTTTCAAAATCTTTCATGGCACTTCAATTCAAACATGATCATAATAAGGTCGCTTTTCTGGGAACTGCTCGGGGTGACGAGTTGTGTAGACCGATGATTGCATTCTTACAGAGATCAAAGATTCAGTATGCTCTAACACATTCTCCAAATGCTATATATGAATCCTTGATTACTCAATTTTGGGCATCGGCTACGAAAAGGAGTGATACAGAGATTGTTGCAAGGGTTGACGGAACAGAGTATGTGGTGACAGAGGAACTGATCAGAAGACAACTTCGTTTGAATGATGAGAATGGAGTTTATCATTCTGATGCTGCGGTGGTACTTGAAGGACTTAGAGCAATTGGATATCAAGGTACTCGGACTGACATGTGGTTAAAGAATCAGCTTTGTCCTATGTGGAGGTTTTTGGTTCATACATTGCTTCAGTGTGTAAGCAATAAGTCTGGAGGATGGGATCAGTTTTCGACTCAATTGGGATGTGGTATTATTTGTCTATCTAAGGGTTTGACTTATAATTTTTCTAAGTTTATTTTCGATAATATGGTTGAGAATATAACTAGGAAAAAGGGCAAGTTTTTTATGTACCCTAGGTTTTTACAGATGATATTGGATGTTTCTACCCAAACTCAAGCTTTTCATCCCATAGGAGTTTTAACTTCTAAGTTATTTGCTTTAATGAGAACTAAATTTGAGGGGACACATTTTCCTTTATTAGCAACCATGTTACCTCAGGAGAATGAGACTGCTGATGAGGATAATGTTGATACTTTACCTTCTACCAATACTACTGATGTTAATCCCTCAATTGATATTGATGATGGTCCTTCTGCTACTGTTGAGGCATCCTTACCTTCACCTAGACCTTGTCCTAGTTCATCTCCTACACAAGTTTTTCTTGATGAGGTTCAGGTTAATACTGATAGATTGCCCTCACCTAGTCCTGAAAGGTTCATTGAACCTCCCATTACCACTAAGGAATCAGTTGGTGGAGCTGAGGAATCTATTACACTTACCTCCATATATGCTCTAGTGAAAAAGTATGCAGGTGAGTTGGCTGATCTTAAGAAGGAGCTTGCAGAGACCAAGTCTACTCTTGGTAATAAGATTGTGGAGTTGGAGACTAAAGTTGAGAACTTGGAGGAATTACTGAGTCAGAAGGGTAAAAAGAGAAGTTTGGTTTCTTCTGAAGAGGAGCAAGAAGAGACTCATCATGCATCCCTTGGAATCTTGGCTGATGCAGCTCTTACATCTGATGTTTCTTCTCCTATTGCTGAATCTTCAAGGAGTAAGGTGCCTATTATATTTGCTAGAAAAAGAAGAAGACAATATTTGAATAAGGTATCTACTGAAACTTCAAAGGAGCCACAAGTTGTTGATGCATCTGCTGATGTTTTAGTTGAGGAGGTTGTTTCTGATCATGGTCAAACTTCACTTATACAAGATCAACCAAATGTTTCACCTTCAGCAGATGATGATGAAGTTTTTATGGCTGGGAGAATTTATAAGTTGAATTCTTCCTCTGAAGTTTTCTCTACACCTGTTGAGGAATTGTCTCAACATGTTTCTTCTGATGTTGGTTTGGTTGTTCCTTCTGAAGCTCAAATTGGTTCTGCTGATGAATCTTCTGACAGAGGAAAGGAAGCTGTGATTGATGATATGATTGGTTCAAGTTTGGTAACTGCAGAAGAAAATCAAGCTCAAGCTAGGCTGTTTGCTGATTATGCAAATATGCAGAAGAGTCGTGTAGTTGCTGAATTTCTTCAAGCTCAGTCTGATTCTAATTTGTCTACTGAAAGAAAATTAGAGCTTGATGCATTACTTCCTAAGATCACTGATGATCAATGGGATGCTTATACTACTCAAGGTGCATCTGATCCAAATCTTGCAAAACTTATATTAGGAGCATCTTTTGATAATGAGAATTTTGTGGATCAAATGGTGGCTCTTGGTAATCAAAGGAAGCAAGAAGCGGCTGCAAAGAGGAGAGCTCTTATTGCTCAAAGATATAAAGCTAAAAGAGAAAAACCCATGACTATAGTTCAGAAGAGGAATCATATGCGGAGAGTTGTGAAGAATCATAGTTCTACGATTTATAATTCTGGCATGTCAATGAAGTAAATATCTGCTTTGTCTGATGATGCTTTGATCAGAAAGTATAATATGATTATGAAGCTTTCTTCTTCTGGTTCTACTTCTTCTTCTAAATTGGGTAGGATTGATACTATGTCAGATGTTCCTAAAGCAAAGAGACATAAAACAGTTGAAATAGTGGATAATTTTGATGCTGTTTTGCCTCTGGTGATCTCTCCAGTTGTTACTTCTGAAACAACTTCTGAAGCTAATACTTCTACTGATAAGGGTGTTTCTGCTGAATCTTCTGTTGTTTCTTCTGAAGCATTGCCTAGTGTGGATTTGGGTGATCCATTGAGTCAGGAAGATGATCTACAGATTGATACAGATAAAATAGCTGGTAGAAGGCAGAAAAGCTTGGTTAAAAGGAAACATAACTCCTTAAGGAGTTCTGTCAGACTGGCTAGGAAACATTCTTCAAAGAATATTGCTTTAGATCTCAAGGCTGATGAGTCAACTTTTATTAAAATTGGACCTGTTGAGGTTTTTCCTGAAGGAACACATGCGGTATTGGTCAATTGGAAAGCTGGGAAGCTTAACACTGTTTATCGAATGGATAATACTGCTATTCAGTTCAACTTCTTGAAGGACATCTTTCATTTGGTGAATAGACATGATTTGAAGATGCTGTTTGAACATGTCACTCAGTATTATAAGATTCATTCACCAACGGGTTCTGGTTTATATTTGTTAGGTGATCTTCAGGTCTTGTTTGATTCTCATTCTCCAGATGGTAAAGGGTATTCTATTTGGAAGAATTCACATAAGTGGGAGATTGAGAGTTGGAGGTTCTATTCTCTACCATGTATTCATGTGATTCAGACACAATGTGGTATGATTTTGTGTATGTTCTCGGATAAGCTTTATCCTTTGTCTGTTGAATTCATGGAACGTATGCTAAGAGAGAAGTTGGAAGTATCTCCTAATCCAGTTGGCAATGATGAACTTCATGCTTCTCAATGTGTTGGTTTGATTAAAAATCAGCTTCTGTCACATAAAGGTTCATCTTGATTATACTATTTTGTTTATTTTGTACTTTTTGTTATCTTTCTTTTCTTAGTTAAAAAAAAAAAAAAAAAAAAAAAAAAAAAAAAAAAAAAAATTGGGTTTGTCTAACTTTTATTGCAGGTTTGTTGTATACTTTTGCTGGTTCTTGACTCACCAAATATACCTTGTGTATGTCATAGAGTTAGCTAGTCCAAGGGGTACAGCTTTGGTAAAGACACATCAAATCTGTTGATAGCTGTAATGGTTTGCTAAAAATCATAGGGTATGCAACCACCCATGTTTCATTGCTGAGTGTTGTATGGTTTTCAATTCACCATGGTTTATTCCTTTTTGGAATCCAAGAATTGACTAGCCCACATGTATATGGCTTGTGGTAAAGGCATTGGAATACCATATTTGGTTGTCAATTCACCAATTCTAAGAATTGACTAGTCCTGAGCAAACGGCTACAGGTAAAGACATTTCAAATCCGTTTCTATGGTTGCTGGTTTGCCAATAAATCAGATGGTTATCAGTGTACCATAGTTTACGAACTTAAACATATGGCTACTCCAGTAGTGATGGCTATTCGTAAAGAGACATCAAATCCATTATTTTCAATGATTCACCTCTCACAGGAGTTAACACACCTGGATGTGATGAGAAGAGTCTGAAACTAATTTGTTTTGATGTACCTATTGTCATTTGTTGCTGCAAAGATATGGAGTTTCAGTGTTTCTTCATCAAAGAGATGTTCTTATTTGGATTCTTTGCTGCTGTTGTTCGTGCACAATCCTCTGGTGCTGTTTCGTTAAAGATCTATCAAGAAACTGGAACTTAACCAAGTCAAATTCCAGTTTAGGGGAGGATTGTTGGGAATTATGTGAAGTTTGGATTATGCTGAAATTACTGCCGAAGGGATTCTACTGAAGAAGAGTGGATTCTGCTGAAGACATAATCTGCTGAAGTATAATAGTTATTAGTTTGTTTCTGCGGAAGTGATTATTCCGTGTTTAGTATAATTAGTTTGGATATACATGAGCTTTATTAGGAAGTGATTGTGTATATCTTATTTAGTTTTATGTTTATACGTTTCTTGGGAAACGGTTTAGCGTTTTGTTTTAGGGTTCCTTGTCTATAAAAGGAACACATTAGAATGAGTTATGTACCGATTGGAAAAACACAGTTTTAGTTAATATAACGATCCATAGAGGATCACAGAGTTCTTAGTTATTTGTTACTTGTGTTTATATTCCGCTGATAAATATAAGTAGTAGAGATTGTCTTTTATTGTGCTTGTGATTACATAGGCATATATAACGATCCACGAGCTCAAGATCTATCAAGGTCTGTCTGTTTCAACACATATTAGGTTGCAGATAGAGATTGCACCTCATTTCAGTGTATCCACTTTTGTCATCATAATCATTGCATCAGGTGAGTTCATAGCCCCACTTTCTATTACTTAATTGTTTTACAAACTCTTGGGGGAGATACATGCTATATTTTTAATTGAACACAAATGCTTTGAACTGTACGTTATATTCAAATGCTTTATTGTCACTAAGTATTCTATTGCCATGTTTGAAGTCCCTACATCATGCACCATTAGTCACTTGCGAGTAAGCGCGAATATTGTGAATAGGCCTATTGGAATTAACACACCCGTTCTTATTGACCTAGTTAGGGGAAATCGAACGCACTATATTCGAATCAATAAGGTAAATTGGCAAGTTTACCTACTAGGGCTGCGATGAAATGATTTTACCAATTTCTATTGGTACGAGGTTTACGCTTTGGTTGTCATGAACTTAGTGAAAATAAATGCTGTTTTGTTTTCAACTATGAGTGTGAAACAACGTAACTCACACTATGAATATTGTGTTCAAACGACTTAATTAAACCTAAGGATTTCACTCAACCTTTGTGTTGACTGTTTTAAGCATGTTTTATCTCAGGTATTAACATATCATCATGGCTTGCATGGAGTCGCCGAGCTGACGCGTCTCACATATATTTTATGCACTTAACTATCGTTTGATTGTAACAAATTCATGTTGGTACTTTCGAAATCTTTTGGGACCTATACTTTGTAAGCTCTGAATATTTTACTTAATCAAACGATGTATTTTTAAAACGACACTTTAGGTCGTTCAATATAACTGTCACTGTGATGCTATGGCAGTCACGCCCCAGGTATTCCATTCCGCTGCAAAACAGGTATTTTAGGGGTGTGACAGTGTAGCATTAACGACATTGGCAAAAGACGAATTCTTCACAACCGTCGATGTTGGATCAACAATAGATGTACTAGTAGGATTAGACACAAAATTATCTTGTTGTACCCTACGAGCCCTATTTTCCCCTACATTAAAAGTACCTACCACACGATTAGCTACAACTCCCACCTTATTCGGACTAGTGGTAAGCACGGGTGAATCATGAACATTCATGTCCACAAGAGTAACCAAATTAACATCACCGTCTTCCTCGGTCCAATCATCAATAATAGGACCCTTATTCAAACCAACAACATGATCATTCGTACCCACATCAATCTTAGGACCTGAATTAATCACAACTAACTCATTTTTCTGGTTATTCACATAAATACCGCTTAGATCAACCGTGTTTTGATTATGCATCAAATCTTCACCTTCCAAAGAAGCTTGATCGGCCAAGCTTGTAAACGTACCATCATTATTCATTCTAGTTTGATCGGCCAAACTGGATGAAGAACTCAAACCTGATGCATCACTCCCACCTGTTAACTTCTGATATGTGTCTAAAAACACATATATTTTACATTGTTTAAACCCACAAAAACAGCCAAAAACACACAAATGACTTTATAAATGTTACAAATATCATGAAAATGTGTTTTTATGTGAATCAGGTACAAAAAGAGTTGAAACAGTTTAATTCTGCTGATAATGATGGTTTCTGCTGAAGCCTATTGTGATTCTGCTGAATCAATGGTTTCTGCCGAAGATATAATGAGCTGATGGTTTCTGCTGAAGGCATACGTTTCAGCAGATACTTCCACAAAATAATATATGGTCCCTAAATAATATCTGGTCAAAACCACTCCTCCACCTTGCCTGGTTTTTGCCACTTGCTACCACCTTTTTCTTTACCACCTTTCCACCTCACTACCCTAGTTGTTTAACAACTCTCACCACCATCCTTCCACCTATACTAGCCCACAACTACAATTAATGCATCCACACCATCTTCACTTTATCTCACCTCACAATCCCCTGTTTTTGTTACCCACTCTTCAACCAGCCCATAAACCTATCCAAACATGTCCCCTCCACCTCTACATGTGAACAAGAAGCATTAATTGTTGCAGAACTGCCTCAATCAACTAGTACCACTTTTGGCGCCAAAAGTGAATTCAAAGGCTAGGATCATCTCTGCTCAATCAATGGTCAAAAATTAAAGTGGGATTTTACGAGGAAGATGGTGGGAACTCAAATGATTATAAATATCAGAGGAGAGGCAAGAGAAGAAGTTACTTTTGGGCTAGCCATTGGTCGTGTAGTATAGAATTTAAATGCTTTCTTTAGATTAAATATCGGGGGCTAGCCTTGGTCATGTAGTGTAGCGATTTAGAAACCTTTGGATTAGCCTAGGTCACATAGTTAATGTAGTTTACTGATTTCTTTAAATTCAAGTCATTTTAATGCTTTAATGTTGTAATCTTTCTTAAATTAGTATAATGAAACTTTATTTTCAGTTTAATTTCAAGTATCTTTCAGTTTCAAGTTTTTACTTAATTACCTTTAATTTTCAAGTCACTTTAAATTCTTGTTATGTAGTTGTTTCATGGACTCTTTAAGCTCATATAAGTTCCTGACAAAGCTTTAAAGCTTTTAGAGACCTTAAAACAAGTTTAGACTTTAAAATTCAGAAAAATAATAAAAATCAAGAAAAACAATGAAAAACCAAAAATAATGAAGTGATCTTGGTGAAATTGCATGGAGCAAGGTTAATTGTGGATTGCCTTTGGTTTAGAAGCTTTGTGGAAAGCCTTAGGAAACATAAAAATATATCAAACAATATTAGCAATAAAACATAAAAATTGTTTTATTGCTAATATTGTTAGATATATTGCTACTGATTCACTTATGTGGATTCTGCTGATTTGTTTAACCTTTGTTTATTCTTAGTTGTTTTTGCCTTGATAAGATCGTTTATGAGCTCGGCTAGGGATCAATAACAAAGATAAACATGCACAGCGGAATAATCAAAACAATACTTTGTTATTGAACAAGGTTTTTCATTCACTAATACTCTAATAATATTAGACGTTTATAGGAACACGTCTACTAACTAAACTAATAACCTAGGCGTTTACAATGATCCATACGCCTAGGACACACTAATCTAAAACTAATACCCTAGACGTTCTTCCCTAACGTCTAGGCTAAACACACACCTTTTAGTCGACTACATTATTGGAAGACTTGTTTAAAAACCTACACCTATGTCCTCTTTATATACTAGAGGATAAGGACTAAATAATAAAACTTTCATTGCAAGCAAGCCCTTCCATCTTTTAGTAGGTTTCCTTCTTGTCATATTAAGTCCCTCTTGTTTCATTCTTTTTGTCTTTATCAACTCAAACTTGTAATTCCCAACAATCTTCCCCTAGTTGATAATGACAAAACCATTCTTGAACGAACTTCCCTAGACGAAGTAGAGAAATTGAGATCAATAAATCTTGCCATAAATGAAACAAGTATGTCTTCCTTTGTCTTCCCCTTAATCCATGCCACGTCACTCAAACATCTCTTCCCCTTTTTGTTATTATCTAAATAGGGAACATATGCAAATAATGATCTTGACCACCACGAACCAATATCATACTTCCAATCTAAGACTTCCAATGCTTCAAATCACCCACCATTACGCATCATAAGAAAAATGGATCCAAAACAGTAGAAAACTTCAACTAGCCGTAGTAATAATGATCAACAGTAGTAAAAATCAAACACTTCCCCTTGAGTGATGCATGTAGATGGTTAAACTTTTAACAATAAGCTTCCCCTAAAAACCATATGTTAACCATCTTCTTGATTCTTCAAAATCTGTAAGCTCCTTGTAATGATTACTTTGTGAAGAACACCAAATATAACAAACTTGATGAAGAAGTAAAATTTCCCGAACTTGTGTCTTAAATCTTTACAATCCACGAAACTCCATACTTATACGAACCACCAATATAAGTAGAGCGCAATCCCTTGACAAGAATCCTCAACTATATGAGACACTGAGCACTACAATGTAACTCCTTCAAGTGATAGACAATGTGTGCATAGAGCATTATAAGAAAAATCACACATTGCTAGATTCATCAAGCTAGATGATAAGAACACAAACCAAGCAATTCTACTTCACCTTCAAATAAGTGATAAATAATCCTCTTCGTAATCAATTCTTCAATAAATCTCCAAAACGAGCCTTTTTAAAATCCTTTTAAGAACATAAACTTCTTCCTGTGTGTGTGAACAATAACCTCTGTGTGTGTCATCCAAAAATCATGCTCAACTTCCCCTTAAATCAAAAATCTTCTCGTAATAAACCATGAGCAGTATGTTGGGAAGGAGCAGTACTTTCATAAAAATCTGCAGTACTTTGGAATAAACTGCAGTACTTTACACCAGTACGTTAATATAAGCAGTACCTTGAAGCAGTACTTTGCATTCAAGCAGTACTTTAAGTCGATGAGCAGCAGCAGTACTTTAAAAAATTACCAGTACTTTCGAAAAAATTCCAACAGTACTTTCAAATTCAAGCATCAGTACTTTCGAATAAAACTTGTAGTAGCAGCACTTTAAAATATGGATAACAGTACTTTAAATTTAACAGCCAATAAATCCAATTAGCTCCTGTAGACCAACTCCAAAAGGTCTCGTGTGAATACATTCATCCAACCAAAAGTTTGTATTATTACCAACCCACGTGCCTCCAATATAATAATTGAGCCGAAATTTAAAAACGCAATACCAATCCTCGGAATAATGAACCAATCAAGTGCTTGTCTACCGTAATAACCATGTACTTCATTATACCGAATACTATTCACCTCATATATAATACTAAAAAACCATAATCCCACGTGATGCACTTGGATGAAAAAGAAATCATTGGACCGTATTTGTCATCCAATGAATGCTTGCATGTGAATCCCACATAAAACAATATACTCCGTATATCAGTAGCCACATGTGTTTGACCAATTAGAATTCGACCAGTAAACATCTTCAAGCAGTATTACATCATGCAACATATTAATCAAGAGGCCCACGTGATAAACCATTCACCAATTTATGTATATAACCGACCATGCAATAAATAACCGACCAATTGAACTGCTCTTCTTCGACAACTATTAATTCTTTCTCTTCGTAAACACGACACAAAAACCTTGTAATCCCTATATCAAGAGCTCCCCGCTCTGATACCAATTGATAAGATCGTTTATAAGCTCAGCTAGGGATCAATAACACCCTAACTTGAATTCTACTTGCTTGACTTCAAGTTCCTTTGTAAATATATCTTTAACAGCTTCATCTTTAAAATGGATTGTTCTTTAGTCTTTAGATTATATCTTTGTAGAATCTGTGCTTTTGTCAAAGTATCTCTTAGAATTGTTTTCTTCACAGCAGCATCCAGCAATCTCCATCTTTTCAGCAACACAGCAACATATGACAATGTGTACAATAATTCAATTTAAGTTGCATACTATTCTCATCACATCTAAGTGAATCATTGAAAATTCAATGGATTTAGAACTCTTTACCAAAGCCATTATCTTTGGAGTAGCCAAATGTTTTGGTGTGTAAGACCATGGTACATTGATAACCATATGATTTTTAGCAAACCACCAGCTATCAACAGATTTGTTTTGTCTTTACCAAAAGCTGTACCCTTCTGGACTAGTTAGTTCTTTTATCTAATGGTGAACTAATTACCAAAAATGGTTTTTCCACTGCCTTTACCACAAGCCATTTCTTGTGGGCTAGCCAACTCTTCACATTACAGATATGGTGAGTTGATAACCATCCAACTTATTAGCAAGTTGTCAACTAAAAACGGATTTGATATATCTTTACCAGAGCCGTTTGCTCATGGATTAGTCAATCCTTTTGTAACCATGGTGGATTGATAACCTATTGATGTTATCATCACAAAAACTATTTATTCAACCTTTATTTCAGAAAATATTTATTATTTAGCTAAAGGTTTCTTCTAAAATTCATTTAACTGGTTTAACTCAGCAAACAGTACTTTGATGAAAGTACTGTCTGACTAGCAGTACTTTGAATAAAAGTACTGATATATCAAAAAGTATTTATTCAAATAAAATTCATACCAGTTAAAGATCATTCTCAGCAATGGTAGTCCAGTCTATAAGCAAATTGATAACCATGCAAGCAATTTCATCAGCCTCTTCTACTTCCAATCCATGCTCAAGCATTCTTCTCATGAGCTCAACAGTAAGAGGATATCTTCTTTCTGCAAACATGTGAATCATTGTTCCATTTTCTAGCTCCAAGACATGAACTCCAGATTCTCCAAAGAATCTCCAGCAAACTATCTCCCAGTTTTCTTGATCCTTCCAAATATCATCAGTACTCTTTTCATCAGTTTCCCACATGATTATGAGATCCCCTTGTAAAACCAATCCAATCCCTTCTAATGGATTATCTTCAAAATAAGTCTTTACTACATTATACAAGTAGAATAGATCTACTCTGTCTATGATATGCAGCAAATCCCATAGCCTTTTAAAAACTCTGAAACGTTTATCTTCTTTGTGAAAAACCATGTAATCTCCATTCTTAGATTTCTCAACTTTGAAAGCACTGATCTTTGATCTGTTCATCTTCATGTCATTATCTTCATCTGTATAATCAAAATCTACCACTCTGAGATAATTCTTCAATTCATCACTAGTCTCAGATCTTAATTCAACCTTCTCTTTCTTTGAAAACTGAACATCTGTAGCTTCAGTTTTTCTTTTCCTCTTTAAGCTTTTCTTCCTTTCAGCTTCAGTCCAAAAAGCTTCATCTCTAAAATCTTTAATGCCTGCAACATCTTTCTTATAAGCTTCTCTCTCAGCATCATATAATCTCTTCATATCCACATAATTTAGCTTCTGTAATCCTTTAAATCCTCTGCTTTTGAGATATGCCATCATTGCATTCCTTTCTTTAGCCAAATTAGGTCTTCTTGACATAAATCTAACAGGTGTTGGAGACTGTAAAGGTTCAGCAGTTTCAGCATCCAATTCATCTTGCACTTTTTGAGCTGCTTTTCTATCCAAAGCTTCTTGAGCTTCTCGTTCTTCTCTATCTTTAGCATTTATCTCTTCTTGAACTTTTCTAGCTGCAGCTTCATTCCTTGCAACTTCAAATGCTCTAATTTCTGCTAAAGTAAGCTTCTTTTTCTTAACTTCAACCAAAATACCTTTTCCCTTGTCTTTTGGATCAATTGCAGGTTGATCAGTTTTTGGTTGTTCTTCTTCTTGTGCTTCTCTAATAGTAACACCTCCTCTTGGTTGTGACAGATCAAGAATTGTAGCAACTAATTCATCATCACTTGGTGAATGAATGGGTTTAAATCTAGGTTCCTCCTCTTCCTCTATAACAACTGTAGAAGGACCAGCTTCTTCTTCAAAATTCAAAACCCTTGGAGTTATTACTTCTTGTCTGAAAGTTTCATGAAAAGCAGTACTTTCATGTTCAGTACCTTGATCTTCAATAATTAATTCTTCAGTACTTTGAGGTTTAGTCTTTTCTTCAGAACTTTCAATATGAACCAATTCTTCAGTACTTTGAGATCCACTCTCCTTGTTATCATCTTTCTTCTTATCATCTTCTTTCAATTTCTGTTCTTTAAATTTCCTCCCCAAATGGACAGAAGATGACTTAGGAACTTTCTTACGTTGTAATTCCGTACGAAGTGCTTTTCGACGTTTGTTCTCCTCCTTAACCCATAAATTGAAGCCTTGAATATAGGGTTTAACAAAATTTCGCAACCAGAAGTAATTTCGCTTTAACTTCCGAATAGTTTTAGCTTGTCGCTCAACAGTCTTGTTCAACCTAGCAAGCGCTTTTGTCAAAGCATAGTTGTCCATAGTTAAACCTTCACGAGGTATAGAATGAGCATCACCTTGAACTTGCGAATGTTCCTCTGAACCAGAAAGAAATGGTGGAGGAGATAGAGTAGGGGTTCTCTCAATCTCTGCTTGGACCTCAGGACTTGGAGAAACATCACCCTGTAGAGATGCAGTACCTTCACGAGAAGCAGTACTTGCAGATGCAGTACCTAGTGAAGCAGCACTTTTTGAAGCAGTACCCTGTGCAGAAGCAGTACCTTCACTTTCTTCATCCTCTTCAGCACGTACAGCTTGAACAACTTCCATCATGGAAGTAGTTAAGGGAATATCTCCACCTCTGAATAAATCACTGCGCCTAGCCATGAAAGTATAGATTTTGGCTTGTTGCACAATAACAGGTAGTAAAGCAGTAGGTTTGGGAACATCAGCCAATTGCTTGTTCAAGAAAACCTGTATAAACCTTGGATACATTAACCAAGTAGCCCCAGATGATATATGAGAGAGCATTCCATCCAAAATAAGTCGTGAAAAATTAAATACTCTGTCCGTAGATAAACCAACCACTGCAGATGCAATATTTGAACCAAACTGCTCCCAAGAAGTGCTTTTAGAACTTATGCAGTGGAGCAAGACATGGATCAAAAACTTCCATTGAGGACAGAATAAGGCCTTCTTAAAAGTCTGTTCAGTCAAAGAACCTTCATAACCCAGATTGCTAAAAGTATCCCAAATCAATTGCTTGTCAAATCTAATAGCCCCATCTTCATCTTCAAATAATAAATCAGCTCGTATAGAGGCTTCTGTGATCTTGATAGTGCGACCAGCAACAGTGGATCTAATATAGTATGCATCCTCCTCCATATTATCTCTAGCATTAGCCCAAAATTCTTGAATCCATGGTTCAATTATATCTGGCTCCACTAAAAGAGCATAACTAATAGGCGACCCAGCAAGATAATCAATGATATCATAAAACGCCACATTTGCCTCAGTCTTATCCAAATTAGCCACCATATTGTGCTTCGAAACAGTTAAACGATTCACCATCTTTGAAAGAGTGAGCACAATAGAAAGATTGGATCAAAGAATAAAGAGATGGTAATTGGAAGTTATGTATGGAAAAGATATGTAGTAATAATATGAGAGGGAAAATCGGAAAGTAGTTATTTATAGGTGAGATTTGAAAAATCACAGCCTAAATAACAAAGTTACCGTTATTACCAATTACCCATCAATATGACCGTTGGAACAGTACTTTAATACGACAAACAGTACTTTCCACACAAGCAGTACTTTCCCAAGCAGTACTTTAAGGAAATACAGTACTTTGCTAAAAATCTTCAAATAATCTAAGTATACACTAACATCCTCCCCTCAAGCAATACACAGGACTATATCAAACATCTTATAGTCCTCCCCTTAAACATAGCTTAGTAGTTAATCATTCCAATGCTCACGACCAAGTGATTGAATCGTGACACATCAAAACCTTTGGTGAGTAGATCAGCTACATTGTCATCCGTGTGAACTTTAACCACATTAATAAGCCTATGCTCATAACAGTCTCTGATAAAGTGATGCCGAATCTGAATATGCTTTGTCTTGGAATGATACACAGGATTCTTCACAATACAAATAGTACTCTCATTATCAATATTGATAGGAGTATTCTTAAAGTTGAACCCATAATCCAATAGTTGATTCTGCATCCATAAAACTTGACCACAACAACTTGCAGCAGCTACATATTCAGCTTCAGTAGATGATGTTGCTGCAATTGTCTGCTTCTTGCATTGCCATGAAACTAACCTTCTTCCAAGATATTGGCATCCACCAGTTGTGGATCTTCTATCATAGTTATCTCATGCATAGTCACTGTCGGAAAAAGCTTCTAAGTGAAAAGGTGACTCTTTAGGATACCACAACCCCAACTTAGGTTGTTGTTTCAAATAACAGAATATTCTCTTGACAGCATTCAGGTGAGAGATCTTTGGTGAAACTTGATATCTGGCACATAAACAAACTGCAAACATGATATCAGGCCTTGATGCAGTAAGATACATAAGAGAGCCAATCATAGATCTGTATAACTTGACTTCAACAGGCTGACCATCTTCATCTTTTCCTAATGAATTGATAGATTTAATTGGTGTAGTAACAGCCTTCATATCATCAAAATTAAATTTCTTAAGTATGTCTGTAACATACTTGTCTTGGCTAATAAAAATCCCTTCCTTGGACTGCTTAACCTGAAGTCCTAAAAAGAATGTTAACTCTCCCATTGAACTCATTTGAAATTCCTTCTGCATCAGTTGCTCAAACTCCTTAACCATAGACTGTTTGGTAGCCCCAAAGATAATATCATCAACATACACCTGAACTAACATGATATCTTTCTTGTCTCTCTTGATAAACAAAGTCTTATCAATGGCTCCCCTTCTGTATCCATGTTGTAATAAGAATGTAGAGAGCCTCTCATACCAAGCTCTAGGTGCCTGATGAAGACCATATAAAGCCTTCACCACCTTATAAACTTTGTTAGGATGCTTTGGATCTTCAAAACCTGGAGGTTGTTTCACATACACCTCTTCTGTAATAGTGCCATACAGAAAGGCACTCTTGACATCCATCTGGTATACCTGAAAGCCCATATAAGAAGCAAAAGCAAGAAAGATTCTAATAGCTTCAATCCTTGCCACAGGAGCAAATACCTCATCATAATCTACCCCTTCTTCCTGTCTATAACCCTGAGCAACTAACCTTGCCTTGTTCTTGATAACATTGCCTCTTTCATCTCTTTTGACTCTAAAAACCCATCTGGTTCCAATAACTTTCTTCCCATCTGAAAGATCACATAAAACCCAAACCTCTTGAAGTTTAAATTGAAGAAGTTCTTCCTGCATAGCTTCAACCCAGCTTTCTTTAGTCAAAGCTTGAGCAATGTTCTTGGGTTCCTCTTGAGAGATGAAACAGGTGAATAAGCAGGTTTGATGATCCTTATGATTTAGCCTGTTTTGTTTATACACAAAGCTAAGTAAAGCATTATGAGGTTTTGTGAAACCCTTAGCTTTGTGTCTTGTCATAACTCCAGAAGTAGAAGGACCAATGATTTGATCAGTTGGATGATTCTTATGAATTCGTAAGATTGGAGACTGTGGAACTTCATATGTATCATCTAAGTTAGTATAATCAGCACCTTCATTGGAATTTGTGAAAATACCTTCATCTTCAAGCTCATCATCAGTTTCTTCTAGCTCAGGCATGATAGGATCATCCAAATCATCTAAAGTACTGACAACTGGTGCAGCAGTACTTTGGTTGAAAGTACTGTCCAAAGTACTGTAAGAGTACTCGACAGTCTTGTTCTTCTTCTTTGCCTCTTCATAAGCTCTCCTTTGTTCATCAGTGTAAGAATGTGCTAATACATCTTGAAGAAGCATCTGATTAAGTTCCTCTTGAATAGATTGATCCTCAGCAGATAATGAGGATTGTGGTGCATCAGTACTTTGTTTTGGAGAAACAGTACTTTTCTTAGGAACATCAGTACTTTGATTTGGACTCATAGGATTTTTATCAGGAACAGCATCAGGTCTAACATGAATATCATGAACAACATACTGAATATCTTCTTCAATGTGTAAAGGTTGATTTTCTTCTCTAACAGGTACATAATTCATTGAAGGAGATAAAATCTCAAGATCAAACATCCAATCAGGACCCTTCCCTTTCTCATTGTCTTGATCCTCTAAAAACTCAACATGAAGACAATCTTGAATCTTCTTAGTAACTCTGTTGTAGACTCTAAAGCCTTTACTGTTAGTACAATATCCCAATAAGTAACCTTCTTCAGACTTGCCATCAAACTTCCCCAAATTATCAATAGTGTTCAAAATAGTAAGAGGGCATCCAAAAGGCTTCATAAAACGAATGTTGGGTTTATTGCCCATCAGCAATTCATAGGGTGTCTTCATCTGTGGTTTTGTGACAGAAACCCTGTTGAGTACATAACATGCAGTACTTACAGCTTCTGCCCAAAATTGAATAGGGAGATGAGAATCAGCTAACATGGTCCTTGCAGCTTCAATCAAGGTTCTATTTTTCCTCTCTGCAACACCATTTTGCTGTGGTGTTCTAGCAATACTAAACTCCCTTTTTATGCCTTTATTTGCACAAAAATCATCCATAGGCTTGTTCTTAAATTCAGTTCCATTGTCACATCTAATACCTCTAACCTTGAGTCTTAATTGGTTTTCTAGTGCTATTATAAGAGTTTGAATAGCATCAAAGGTATCATCCTTAAAACCCAAAAAGAAAACCCAACTGAATCTACTACAATCATCAGTAACAACCAAGCAGTACTTCTTCTTATTTAAACTTGCCACAGAGACAGGTCCAAATAAATCCATGTGTAATAGCTCCAATGGTTCTCTGATATTTCTTTCATCAAGCTTCTTGCAGGAAGCTTTGTGTTGTTTACCCTTCTTGCATGCCAAACATGATTGATCATTCCTGTAAGTCTTTGAAGGTAAACCTCTAACTAAATTGCCTTTGACCAGTTTGTTGATGTTCTTGAAATTCACATGGCCCAATCTCCTATGCCATTGATGTGCCTCTTCAGTTGTTGCTTTAGCCACCAAACATGTGGCTCTACCATAAGAATGTAGACTCTTCATGTCTAAACTATACACATCATTTGTCCTTGGTACTCTAAGTACTACCAAGTCATCATCAATAGGTTTGAAGTCAGAAGAAAGGATAAGACATTCTGTGTCAGTGAATAACACAGGATGCTGTTTATCACAAATCTGAGAGACTGACAACAAGTTGAACTTTAGCTCCTTCACATATCTGACATTCTCAAAATCAATTCTCCCAGCTTTAATTGTTCCTTTCCCTGTAATCCTTCCTCCATTGGGATCATTCCCAAATGCAACTTTTCCTCCACTAATATTTCTAAAATCAGACAGGATCTCTTTATCACCTGTCATACTTCCAGAGCAACCACTATCCACAATAAGATGATCTTTAAGCTCCTCTTCTGGGTTGCCCTGCACACAAAGAAACGAGTTAGAAACTTTTAGGAACCCAAGCCATTACTGACTTGTGTTCCCCTTGAGAAGTTACAAACTCAAATTCTTTGAGTATGTAATTCTCACTATCTCTCAACTGATGATCCAAAATTATCTTTTGATTTTTAGCATGTGGATTTTCAAAACTCTCTGGTTTTTCAACATAAATTTCTTTCACCAGATTATTAGCCTTTTTTTTTAACACAAAAACATCTGATTCACTTTGTGTTGAACGTACTGTATGTCTCCCAGCAGTTCTTTCCCTTTTAACCCATTCAGTTTTAACAGGAGGTTCTTGTGATCTAGATCCCCTATATGAACTGTGATAACTTCTAGGTTGATAATGAGGTCTCCTAGAATTTCTATCCCAAGTTTGGTTTTCAGTACCATGTCTCTGAGCAGTACTTTGGAAAGTACTGTGAGATACTGAAGTTCTTCTCTGATGTGGGTATCTATGGTCTGGTGTGAAGTTTCTGTGATTAACCCTATTTGAATTAGTCCACACTGGTTTGTGCTCTCTAGGTCTCTGATTGTTAGACTTATTCCTTGGAAACTTGCTTAGATATTCTGAGTGTCTGTCACAATCTTTGATTAAGTGAGTAGGACTATAACACACAAAACATAGTTTTTGACCCATATGACCAAAGTGATTTCTTCTATGTCTATGCCCAAAATTGTTTTGCCTTCTTGAGGACTGATAAAATTTGTTTTGACCAAAATTATCCCAAAAAGGTTTAGCAGTACTGTTTTGAAAAGGTTTTGCAGAAGGTACTGCTTGTTGAGCAGTACTTTGATTTAAAGGTACTGCTGGATTTTGAACATTGTTTTCAACAGTTTCTTTGGGTTTCTCAGTTCTAGATTTAGCAATTAGCTTATTCCTGAACTCTAGACTATCTACTCCATAACGAGAAACATCAGGCCTAAAGGGGTGATGACTAATGGGATGAGGAACAGCATGATAACCATTGTCTTTCTTAGGAGGTGGTTCACTTACTGAGCCTTCATTACTAGATGAATCTAAATAGTTAATGAGCTCATCATCACTAGTAGTTATATCCTCAAAATCACCATCATCCTGATCACTAGGTTGATTTTCTTCTACAGTACTAAAGTCCATTCCAAATCCTAAGCCTGTTCTAATGTAAGCCCTTCTCTGTTTTTCAACATACTGAACATGAGACAGGCCAGACTCTTTCCAAGCATCAAACTTAGCTACCAAATCATCTCTTTCCTTAGTTAATTTTTCAATTTCAGCAATTTTACAGTTTAGTTTCCATTCACTAAGTTTCAACTGATAATCCTGTTGTTCATATTTTTCAGCCCAAGCCATTTCATTATTTTCATGTGTTATGATTTTGGCTTCTATAGACTCTAAAGTGATTTGATAACCTGCTACCTCAGACCTAGCCCTAATACAATTATCTCTTTCAATCACATAACTGTTAAGTAATTTTTGATAGAATTCATAACAGTTTGAGCATACCTCAGAGATAGGAGACTGAGTTGGTGAAGTAGCCACCATAGCAAGAAGAACAGGATCATCTTCACTTTCTTTGCTCCAATCAAATCCTCCAAAGCCATCATCAGATTCCAAAACAGCATGTTCAGATTCTTCATCAAAAGCAGTGCTCCAGTCCAATGCTTCCACTGTGTCTTCAACTGCATCTTCCACTGCTACCATACAGTAAGTCACCGGTTCATCATCAAACACTTCACTCCAGTCAACCTCTGATAAATTCTCTTGAGCAACCAACGCCTTTGTTTCAGTTATTGGAATTTCCTTGAGCTCAAGTTTAGGCTTCTCAGATGTTCTGTTTGCTTGATACTTAGCAAACCTGCACTCCCTTGCAAAGTGACCAGTCTTTTGACAATTGAAGCATTCAATTTTAGATTTGTCAAAAGTTATTCCTTGTTTTGGTTTAAAATCAATATTTTTGCCTGTCTTCTTCATGTACTTTTTGATTCTTGCAGTGATCAAAGCAACTTGCCACCGGATATCAATTTCCTCAAGTGCATCTTCTTCAATCTGTGCTAGATCCTCTTCATAAGTGACAGGTAAGCTTGCTTGTTGTGCAAAGAAGGAGCACACAACTTCATCTGAGTTCAAAGTGGTTGATGGTGGGGCCTGCTGAGTATATGATGAGGGATTGTAAACAGCAGTACTTTGAGAAACAGTACTTTGAGGAGAAGCAGTACTTTTGGAAGTACTGCTCTTCTTTTCAGATGATAGAAAAGCAATACTGTGAGATTTAGAATTTGGTTGACCACTCATCTCATGTTCATACACCTTCAATTGATGATAAAGATCATCAAAGTCCATAACCTCCAGTCCTTGTTGTCCTCTGATCATAGTAGCAATCACATGCCATGTAGATGGCAAACTCCTTAGAAACTTTAAATTAGCATCCTCAACTGATACTTCTGCCTTGTATAACTCCAACATGTTGAGGAGATTCTGAAACCTATCATATGCAGCATCAAGACTCTCTCTTTCTCCTACTGTGAATGTTTCAAACTGCTGTTTCAGCAAGTTTCTGTGCATCTTCTTAGAGGCTTCATTCCCTCCAAATCTGGTCTTGAGAGCAGCCCAGAGCTGCTTAGCATCTTTAGCATCGTGAAATTTAAGAAGATGACCATCTGGAATGGCAGATAAGAGAATGTTAAGAGCCTTCTCTTGATTCCTTAGGGTTGCTTGTGGTAAAACTGCTTTTGGTGCCAAAGGTTGTCCAGGAACTTGAACAGGTTCTGGAACAACTTCATTCCCATTGACAATTACATTCCACAAAGCATGGTCTGTAATGGCAATATACTGCCTCATCTTCATGCACCAGAGATCATATTCTCCCTTCTTAATGACTGGAATTCTGAGTGAGGTGATTGAGGGTGGTGGAACAGCTTCAGTCGACATCTTGAAAATTGTAGGGTTTCTTCCTAGTCAGAGTTTCCACACAAGCTCTGATACCAATTGATAAGATCGTTTATGAGCTCGGCTAGGGATCAATAACAAAGATAAACATGCACAGCGGAATAATCAAAACAATACTTTGTTATTGAACAAGGTTTTTCATTCACTAATACTCTAATAATATTAGACGTTTATAGGAACACGTCTACTAACTAAACTAATAACCTAGGCGTTTACAATGATCCATACGCCTAGGACACACTAATCTAAAACTAATACCCTAGACGTTCTTCCCTAACGTCTAGGCTAAACACACACCTTTTAGTCGACTACATTATTGGAAGACTTGTTTAAAAACCTACACCTATGTCCTCTTTATATACTAGAGGATAAGGACTAAATAATAAAACTTTCATTGCAAGCAAGCCCTTCCATCTTTTAGTAGGTTTCCTTCTTGTCATATTAAGTCCCTCTTGTTTCATTCTTTTTGTCTTTATCAACTCAAACTTGTAATTCCCAACATGCCTTTGTAGTTTATTTGTTATGTTTGTGCTTGTTTTTACATTTGTAGCTTATTAGATAGCTTAATCACTTTCTCCTTTTTTGTCCCATCTTACTCACTACATAGAAGCAAACTGTGTAGTTGGAGTCATTTTCCTAAACTCATGAAAAGTTCCTCATTGAGCTTGAGCTTGTGATACTTGGCTTCATGTGAGGCTAATCTATCATACTCAGTTTCAGTGCCGGTTGAGCTCTCATGAGCTTATTTGATAAGTCCTATAGGAGTTTGTTGTTTACCCATTCATAACAGTTAACTGAGAAATCAGTGAACTTACACCATTACCAACAGCTCCTCAGCAGTACCTTGCAATGGTTCAGCAGTATTCTGGATTCTGCTGAATTGCTTATTAGATTATTACAAGCTTATTTGATAAAATCCAGTATGCCAGCTTGTTCATACTTGTTTATATCACTTGTACACATATTATTTTTCTTTTATTTTCCTATGTGGAGCTTATACCAGGCTTATTCAAGCCTTCATTCCATCCAAGTTAAGCTCAAAAAGCTTAATTGTTTAACCTTAAGCTCACACTGCCACAGTCCATTTTATTGTTTATATTTATCCATTGGACTTGTGATTATCTTATTTTATCTTTTGTTTCCTGTTTATAGCTTTTTCCAAGCTTATTCTAAGTTTAAGTCTCAACAGTCAAGCTTATGCTTGACTGTCTTGAGTGATAAGCTCATGATTTGCTTATTTTTAGGTTTGTAAGTTTTTGTTTTCATTTAACTTGTTCATAATCAGTACATATTGAGTTTCAGATTCTTTATTTCATTTATTTACGTTAATTTTAGATTTTCTTATTATTTAATTCATTATTAAATACATTTAATTCATTTTTAATTTATATTAATTAAGTTAATAGTGTAAAAATTTATTTTCCAATAATATCTTTTACGTTTTTAGGTTCCTGATTGCACGTTTTAAACGACATAGTTGTGACAGAGCTATCACTATTCACATTCCTAGTGTTAGTCAATCAGATTCCTGTTTTGTATATTCTGTATCATTTCAGCACACACAGTCGTTGTACTACAGTTTACACACCTCGTTGGGACTTAACGACCCGGGGATATAATTCTATACTCCCATGGATTTTAATTTTCTTTGGTCCTAGATTAGTTTGACTTACATGGTTGACCATTCACAAGTGGTTGACTAATATAAAGATGACTAGTTTAGGACCGAATCAACTTCCCATCACGTTTCGCCCCTTTGGAGGCACTTTGATTAGTCAGGAATCCTTTTTCCATCTCTCAAACCCCACTAACAAGCCTAAGAAACAATCGTAGAACAAAACAAGTGAACATCAAAGAAGCAACAACAGTAGCGAGACGAAAAACCCTAACGCAAGTTAGGGTTTTATAAGTATGAAGGACAATAACCATAACCTATCATAGAGATAGCAGATTGTAGTGATGAGTGTCTAAATACTCATCATTTTTGTACAAAATAAACTGCAAAATCATCTGAAAACACTCAGAAACACATCAAAATGATCAAAATATCACAAATCAGTGTTTTATGTGTTTTAAATGCAAAAAGATCAAAATCAGATGAAAAACGTATCAAATTTGCAAAATTGGCAGTTTTAGTCCCCCAAGTTTCAAAAATTGTCAAAAATAGTCCCTGAGTCAAAATCTCAAAAGAAAAGTCACCAAAGGTCCTTTTAAAATCATAACTTGTCAAATTTAGTCCTTTGGTGAAAAATATCAAAAGTTTGAGAAAATTACAAGAATGGTCCTTCAACTTTGAAAATTGGCAGAAATGGTCCCTGGAAAATCTGAAAATAGCAACTTTGGTCCTTGTAATATTAATACTTGTCAAATTCAGTCCTTGGAGCAACTTTGAGAGATTGGCAGCCTAGGTCCCTACATTTTCAGAAATTGCATTAAGGTCCTTGTCATTATTAACCTATTTGCACCCTTGGCCTTGTCAAATTCATTTTGGACCCTGTCACTAACCAATTGGACCCCCTGTTATTAAATATCCCCAGTCAAACCACATTTGACCATTCCCTTTCCCTCTCTCCTTCACGAGATACCCAATCTTCATCATCACCAACCTGCAATCTTCACTGATACACTCCACCATCATCATTTTCACCCTCCTCCAAACACATAACTCCAAAGGTTCATTAAATGCACCCTCTACCTACCCCTGCCCTCCCCAGCTGTTAAAACAACATTTGGCGCCAAAATACTTTAAACGGCCAAGATCACATTTACCAATCCAAGGGCCTCAATTGTTGGTGGGAACCATTCAGAAAGAGGAGAGAGACACTTTGGGTGTATAAAAAGGTCAAGAGAAGCAACAAGGAGGAAGTTAGTTTATTTTTATTAGCAATGTATGTCGTTTCATGGTTTTTTAGTTTAAAATAGATTTGCAGTTGTATTCTAAAGTTTCAGTGTATTCAAGTTAACCATTTCAGTGTATCTCAACTTTACTTAAGCATCAATTTTAGTTCATGTTCAATTTCCATATTATATATCCACTGTTGAAATTCCATTCTCAAAATCCTGTGTCAACACTCTTAGTCACTTGTGTTTAAGCTCAGGAATGCTCAATCAAGCTTGTTTAAGCTTTCCATAAGCTCACATTTCAGTTTCACTCACTTTTGGAATTTGGTCAATAAAAGTCAAAGAAATGGGCAAGAATGTTGCAGAAATGGTAAATGGTAATGCAGGCATGGACGTGGGGTTATTTATAGTTTAGTGGGTTGATATAGATAGGTTAGAGGTCCTGGTTTCAGTAATGGCTAGCCATAGTGGCTGTGGACAGTTGTAAGTCAATCTCAAGTTTCATTGCATAATCTTCTATTGTAATTAAAATTGGTTCAAACCTGTTTAAACAGTAGTAATTAAGTTATTTTAGTTTAGCTTGATCATAAATATATGCTGGTTCAGTGTCTGGGTTAGTTTTAGTTTGCAAATCAATTGAATCAAGGGTGTTTGGATCTGTATGCTAATCTGTGTTAAAAGTCATTTGAGTTGTTAGTTATTGTTGATCTATGTTACATTACCCCTAGACAACTTAGTGTAGTCATTAAAACCAAGTATTGTTTGCATAAAAGTCAAAATTCAGTTTATTCTCTTAGTACTTGTTAACTGTTAGGAAACTAGATTGCATAATCATCACTTAATCTTTAAAAGTTGTTTATCTACCATAAGTTAGTCTCATATTAGCTTAATTCATTAAATTAAAACATTTAGGATCATTCAAATCTCAATAAAGTCAAAGTTTTAGTGCAAATTAGAAAGTCAAACTTTTCATTAACTCGTTTTTGAATAAAACTTAGTATTTCATTGTGAGTTTAATAGTAAGATTTAGTCTATAAGCTTCTGTGATACTAAAGTTTAGTTGCTTGTCTAAATTATAAAAATATTGGTTCAGTCTTAATCAGCTTATAGAGTGCTTATTTGTGTACTTGTTTTAGATACCTTGTTTGAAAAACTGCTCTGTGCATAGTTATGGTGCCAAATTTCACAAGCTCTTAGAGAGCTTAATAGTTACCAGTAGCTTATGCAATTTAGATTTTTGAGAAGCTTACCTAGCCATCTAAAGGTTACAAGTCTAGTTTTTCCATTTTCAACTTATTTGGTTAGGCTGCAGTTGTTTTTTTATTTTTGTCCATCTTTACTTAGTACATCAGTTAAGTCAGTTTTCATAGTTTTTCAAAAGCTCCTCAAGAGCTTATTAGTGTAAGCCAATCCTTGCAAATTAGCTTTTTGGATAGTTTACTTGGTCAACTTGTTGATTGCAGTGCTTGTTTTCAATTTTTAGTTTATTCATGTGCTTAAAATTAAGGTAGAGGGTGTCTAGTGATTCAAAAGAGTAAACTGTGTAACAGTGTTTAGCTTTTGCTTATTTGTGCTTATTAAGTGCTTATTATCAGTTATTGTACTTACTAAGTGTTCATACTAGCTTATCATCAGTCTGTTAGCTTACTTCCAGCTTATCTTGTACTCATTCACTAGTTTATTAGCAAATTAGATTAAAACTTTTGCTTATTTCCATTTGTAGCTAAACTGTGGTAAAATCATAAGCTATTACAGTGCTTATCAGTGGTTTTTGAAAAAAGGTGTAGTTAAGAAAAGTACTTATTTTCTTGTGTTTAGTAGTTCTGTAAAAGAAAAAAAAAATGTTTGGCAAAAAGGGGAGGTCAAGGTTCGAACATGCGACCTCCCCCTTGATAGAGTGATAGAAGTGTACCTGTATGCCGTTTGCCCTTGGGACTTTTTCTGTTATTTCTTTGCACAATTAATCTCTTATATACACTTTAGTCAGTTTAGCTTATTTGGTTAACTTAGCTCATTTCGAGCTTATTTATAGTAGCTTTTTCAAGTTTTTCAAATTTCATAAATCTGTATTAGTGTTAAGTATTTTATAAAAAAGTTTCGGATTTTTCTCATTTGTTTTCGTATTTTTAAACATTTAATTAGTGTTTTATAGTAATTAATTCATAATAAAAAAAATAAAAGTCAAAAAAATATAATTCTTTTTTCAAAAAATTTCTTTTGTCATTTAGTACGTAATAAAATTGATTTTACACTCGTAGGCCTTTTATTTCACAAATTTTACGTTTTTGCTCGCGCTCCAGCGTAATTTTTAGAATTAACGCTCGGTTTTGTTTTAACGCACGTTTTTAGGTAATTTAAGTTCACGTTTCCATTAAAATAGTTAAATTAAGATATTTTGTTTTATAAAATCTAGAAAAATCATTTTAAATATAGTGATAGCGTTTATTTAATATTTTGTTAATCTTTTTAATTTCCTTTAATTTGCATTTAAGCCGTTGTAATTTGTTGGGTTTTCCTGTAGTTATCATAATTCAAATCCTTTTCCCGTTCAAATCTCGCGATCACTATACGTTTGATAATCCATTGCATAGCTCGCTGGGACATAACGACCCGGGGAGACTCTATACTCCTCAGATCTTCATTGAGTTCGTGTCTTAACCGTTTTAAGTTTCTTACGGTCCGCCATTCACAAGTGGCAGGCTTGAGTGAGAAAAACTTGACGGTTTGGCACGCATCAAATTTTTGGCGTCGCTGCCGGGGAGCTGTGCTGATAATCTTACGTCTAGCAGATTAGTGATTTGGATATTCACTCTTTGTTCATACCATCCATCTGTATATGTTTATATTTTCTTATCCAAAAACCCCAAAAATATTCTTCTCATTCCTCTTATTCGTTGATTCTATTTCTCTTACCCTCTTTTGCCGTTTAATTCTATTCTTCGTATCCTCTCATCCATTTGATTCTCTTCTTAATCCTCTATATGTTTAATTCTTATGTCGACATTCGTCAACTTCATCGTCAGAAATGTGTGTGAGCGGTGTGGAGGGCCTAGTTCAAGCGAATTTTGCAATTCGTGCGAATTATCCATCAAAAATTCTTTTCAAAGTTATTTCGACCACCCGCCACAACCTGAAATACATTCTAATCTTGACAAACCAGTTCAAACGTCGGAGCTACCCCAAGCACCCACCGAGGATTACGAGGACACTTTCTTTGAAGATAGAGCCCGTAATCTAATCGAACAAATTCAAGCCGATGAAAAAAGGTCGAGAATTAGAATTGATTACGATGAACCCGTTCAAACACCGGTGACTAGCAAGAATGACTTGCCTAATCTTCACGTTTCTCAAGAACCAAAACCTGAGACCATAACGGAAGTAGTGGAAATTGCTAGCTCTCAGAGCACACCACTTGTCCCACCTCCTGATTTTTCTGAATGTTCTTCGAGACTTGATAGTCATTCGGATCACCATGTTGGTTTTGTTGATCCTTTGAATAAACTGATTCCTCTTCATAACTTTCAAATGCAATCGTTTATTCCTTGTGTCGGTTGTGGTGAGCCTCTCTTTGGTTCACCCTGTCGTTGGTGTACGTGTGTACAATGTGGTAATGATATTCATAACGGGAGTTGTTTGTTATGTGGTTCGAGGAATTCATTTGATTATGATCCTAATCAGAACTCATTTAACGACTCCTCAAACTTTTCCAATTACCCACCACAGCCCGACATATCATCATATAATCAACATTACTGCTGTGAATTTTGTGGAGGTCCTCACCAAGGATTTGAGTGTCAATCCGGAAACACGTTTGTCTATGAACAGTTTTCCAGTGATGCTCAGAACTTTGGTTATGACCAAAATCCATATGATTCACCATTCCATACTCAACAGTTTTACTGTTGTGAGTATTGTGGAGGTCCCCATTTCAGCTCTGATTGTCAAATAGGGAACCCAGTTCCTTGTAACAATCATGACTCTCACATATTTGAAAATTTCCAACCTCCACAGCATTATACGGTTCAAACTCCACCTGAGCCGTTGTCTCATGAAATCTCCCAAGATTTTGAAACCGCTATGAAAACACTTGAGGATATGATGAGTAACTTTAAGAATCAAGTGAGTGGTGAAAAGACCATGGGAGAATTGCTTGCCGAAGAGCGAGAGGCCCGCCAATCGAGGGAGGAATTATTAGTCCTAGAGCATGCAGCTCTAAGACGTTCCCAATTTCTTAAGGCGGCTCTCTATGATGATGACGAGGAGAGTTTTTATCCTTTTAGAGATAATATTCCTCAACTCCCTCAGTCAGTTGATATACCAGCAGTTGAGATTCCATCTCAAACAACTGCTATCACACCCGAAGCTCCCACTCACTCTCTGAACATGGGGGACGAGCATCTTGACACTGTTCCTGAAAAGGAATCGGACGAATTCATAAAGTCTAGTGTTGAGGACCTTGTCCCAATCCCGAGAGAGTCACAGGGAACTTTTGATCATATGTGTGATTCTCTTTCCCCTCTTGAGTGTTCAAATGATCATTTGGAAACTTTCTCCGATTTTAGCGACGATTGTGCTTCCTTTGGAAACATCGAGTACGTTGAGGCATCACTTCCACAATCTGATGCTGATCATCTTCTTGAGGAGTTCTCCGGTGAACTCACTCACATCAATCCACTCTTTGATTTCGAAGCCGATCTGGGAGAGACTGAAAGTCTCAATGATAATGATCGTTCACTCACTTCTCACCCTAACAGTCCAATAGAGAATGTTGATCACTTTGTTCCCGAAACATTCAAAGCTACTTTCACCAATCCTCTATTTGAATTCGACTCTGAATTCACTTCAATTTCTGAGAATCCACTCTTTGATACTCAGATTGAGGATAGTGATGAGCCCACAATGGAACAAGAGTTCACAATTTCACCTCATGTGAATGATTCTCTTCATGAAGAGTTCTCCGGTGAACTCTCTCATGACATATCTCCTCCGGAACATGATCATTTCTACTTTGATCTTGAGGATGATATTAGCTTGGAGGAAGGTGTACTCTATCATATGAGTATGCTTATTAATGATAATACCTTCACCCTTCCTCCCGATACGTCTACATTTGAGGATAAAGAATGGATCTTGATTGTTATCAAGACCTTTCTTCCTTTCCTCAAATATCTTGTGATTTCTCTCCATCTTCACTCATTCGGGAGTGAAGACACTATCTTTGACCCCGACATTTTCATTTATCATTTTTGAGCCGGTTCTATGTATATCTCATCGGTGTGGAACTTTCACGTACTTCAATGTTTATCCAAACATCTTGAATGAAAGTCCGATGGAGATTGTTTCTTCCACTTTGCTTCCCCATGAACCAATGAATTCGGGGTCGAGTCAAGCTAGCGACTCGGTAATCAAAAACAGTAGCTAAACATGGGTTTTCACCCGTGTGTACCACCCTAGTGTGGGGGAGTTGCCCCACATGTTATATATATATATATATATATATATATATATAAGTTTAAAAAAAAAAAAAAAAAAAAAAAAAAAAAAAAAATCATCTTTCTAAATAATGGCCGTAGTATTTCCCTTTTACGTTCTTTGTTTCGGCATAACCGCCGGTACTTTGAATATTGAGGGCAATATTCATTTCTAAGTGTGGGGGGGAATTCTCACGAATTTTATCATATAATTATACCAATTCCCCCGTTTTTGGCAAAAAAAATTTTTTTTTTTGAGTAAGTGTTTTACACTTTCTCATTTGGTTATCAGTCCGCCTTGTCTGTAAGACAAAAGGATTGGCTAATCCAGGAGCAAACGGCTCTTGGTAAAGATATTTCAAATCCGTTGACGGCTTGCAATTTGCCCAAAATTGTATGGTATTCAGCTCACCATATCCTAAAAAGTGAAGAGTTGGCTAGCCCGCAAGTTTATGGCTTGTGGTAAAGGCAGTGGAAAATCCATAATTGGTAATCAGCTCACCAAAGATAATATTGATAATTTATCTAAGAGTTGGCTAGTCCAGAAGGGTACGGCTTCTGGTAAAGACAAAATCAAATCCGTTGAAAGCTGGTGGTTATCACGTTTCGCCCCTTTGGAGGCACTTTGATTAGTCAGGAATCCTTTTTCCATCTCTCAAACCCCACTAACAAGCCTTAGAAACAATCGTAGAACAAAACAAGTGAACATCAAAGAAGCAACAACAGTAGCGAGACGAAAAACCCTAACGCAAGTTAGGGTTTTATAAGTATGAAGGACAATAACCATAACCTATCATAGAGATAGCAGATTGTAGTGATGAGTGTCTAAATACTCATCATTTTTGTACAAAATAAACTGCAAAATCATCTGAAAACACTCAGAAACACATCAAAATGATCAAAATATCACAAATCAGTGTTTTATGTGTTTTAAATGCAAAAAGATCAAAATCAGATGAAAAACGTATCAAATTTGCAAAATTGGCAGTTTTAGTCCCCCAAGTTTCAAAAATTGTCAAAAATAGTCCCTGAGTCAAAATCTCAAAAGAAAAGTCACCAAAGGTCCTTTTAAAATCATAACTTGTCAAATTTAGTCCTTTGGTGAAAAATATCAAAAGTTTGAGAAAATTACAAGAATGGTCCTTCAACTTTGAAAATTGGCAGAAATGGTCCCTGGAAAATCTGAAAATGGCAACTTTGGTCCTTGTAATATTAATACTTGTCAAATTCAGTCCTTGGAGCAACTTTGAGAGATTGGCAGCCTAGGTCCCTACATTTTCAGAAATTGCATTAAGGTCCTTGTCATTATTAACCTATTTGCACCCTTGGCCTTGTCAAATTCATTTTGGACCCTGTCACTAACCAATTGGACCCCCTGTTATTAAATATCCCCATTCAAACCACATTTGACCATTCCCTTTCCCTCTCTCCTTCACGAGATACCCAATCTTCATCATTACCAACCTGCAATCTTCACTGATACACTCCACCATCATCATTTTCACCCTCCTCCAAACACATAACTCCAAAGGTTCATTAAATGCACCCTCTACCTACCCCTGCCCTCCCCAGCTGTTAAAACAACATTTGGCGCCAAAATACTTTAAACGGCCAAGATCACATTTACCAATCCAAGGGCCTCAATTGTTGGTGGGAACCATTCAGAAAGAGGAGAGAGACACTTTGGGTGTATAAAAAGGTCAAGAGAAGCAACAAGGAGGAAGTTAGTTTATTTTTATTAGCAATGTATGTCGTTTCATGGTTTTTTAGTTTAAAATAGATTTGCAGTTGTATTCTAAAGTTTCAGTGTATTCAAGTTAACCATTTCAGTGTATCTCAACTTTACTTAAGCATCAATTTTAGTTCATGTTCAATTTCCATATTATATATCCACTGTTGAAATTCCATTCTCAAAATCATGTGTCAACACTCTTAGTCACTTGTGTTTAAGCTCAGGAATGCTCAATCAAGCTTGTTTAAGCTTTCCATAAGCTTACATGTCAGTTTCACTCACTTTTGGAATTTGGTCAATAAAAGTCAAAGAAATGGGCAAGAATGTTGCAGAAATGGTAAATGGTGATGCAGGCATGGAAGTGGGGTTATTTATAGTTTAGTGGGTTGATATAGATAGGTTAGAGGTCCTGGTTTCAGTAATGGCTAGCCATAGTGGCTGTGGACAGTTGTAAGTCAATCTCAAGTTTCATTGCATAATCTTCTATTGTAATTAAAATTGGTTCAAACCTATTTAAACAGTAGTAATTAAGTTATTTTAGTTTAGCTTGATCATAAATATATGCTGGTTCAGTGTCTGGGTTAGTTTTAGTTTGCAAATCAATTGAATCAAGGGTGTTTGGATCTGTATGCTAATCTGTGTTAAAAGTCATTTGAGTTGTTAGTTATTGTTGATCTATGTTACATTACCCCTAGACAACTTAGTGTAGTCATTAAAACCAAGTATTGTTTGCATAAAAGTCAAAATTCAGTTTATTCTCTTAGTACTTGTTAACTGTTAGGAAACTAGATTGCATAATCATCACTTAATCTTTAAAAGTTGTTTATCTACCATAAGTTAGTCTCATATTAGCTTAATTCATTAAATTAAAACATTTAGGATCATTCAAATCTCAATAAAGTCAAAGTTTTAGTGCAAATTAGAAAGTCAAACTTTTCATTAACTCGTTTTTGAATAAAACTTAGTATTTCATTGTGAGTTTAATAGTAAAATTTAGTCTATAAGCTTCTGTGATACTAAAGTTTAGTTGCTTGTCTAAGTTATAAAAATACTGGTTCAGTCTTAATCAGCTTATAGAGTGCTTATTTGTGTACTTGTTTTAGATACCTTGTTTGAAAAACTGCTCTGTGCATAGTTATGGTGCCAAATTTCACAAGCTCTTAGAGAGCTTAATAGTTACCAGTAGCTTATGCAATTTAGATTTTTGAGAAGCTTACCTAGCCATCTAAAGGTTACAAGTCTAGTTTTTCCATTTTCAACTTATTTGGTTAGGCTGCAGTTGTTTTTTTATTTTTGTCCATCTTTACTTAGTACATCAGTTAAGTCAGTTTCATAGTTTTTCAAAAGCTCCTCAAGAGCTTATTAGTGTAAGCCAATCCTTGCAAATTAGCTTTTTGGATAGTTTACTTGGTCAACTTGTTGATTGCAGTCCTTGTTTTCAATTTTTAGCTTATTCATGTGCTTAAAATTAAGGTAGAAGGTGTCGAGTGATTCAAAAGAGTAAACTATGTAACAGTGTTTAGCTTTTGCTTATTTGTGCTTATTAAGTGCTTATTATCAGTTATTGTACTTACTCAGTGTTCATACTAGCTTATCGTCAGTTTGTTAGCTTACTTCCAGCTTATCTTGTACTCATTCACTAGTTTATTAGCAAATTAGATTAAAACTTTTGCTTATTTCCATTTGTAGCTAAACTGTGGTAAAATCATAAGCTATTACAGTGCTTATCAGTGGTTTTTGAAAAAAGTTGTAGTTAAGAAAAGTACTTATTTTCTTGTGTTTAGTAGTTCTGTAAAAGAAAAATAAAAAAAAAAAATGTTTGGCAAAAAGGGGAGGTCAAGGTTCGAACATGCGACCTCCCCCTTGATAGAGTGATAGAAGTGTACCTGTATGCCGTTTGCCCTTGGGACTTTTTCTGTTATTTCTTTGCACAATTAATCTCTTATATACACTTTAGTCAGTTTAGCTTATTTGGTTAACTTAGCTCATTTCGAGCTTATTTATAGTAGCTTTTTCAAGTTTTTCAAATTTCATAAATCTGTATTAGTGTTAAGTATTTTATAAAAAAGTTTCGGATTTTTCTCATTTGTTTTAGTATCTTTAAACATTTAATTAGTGTTTTATAGTAATTAATTCATAATAAAAAAAATAAAAGTCAAAAAAATATAATTCTTTTTTCAAAAAATTTCTTTTGTCATTTAGTACGTAATAAAATTGATTTTACACTCGTAGGCCTTTTATTTCACAAATTTTACGTTTTTGCTCGCGCTCCAGCGTAATTTTTAGAATTAACGCTCGGTTTTGTTTTAACGCACGTTTTTAGGTAATTTAAGTTCACGTTTCCATTAAAATAGTTAAATTAAGATATTTTGTTTTATAAAATCTAGAAAAATCATTTTAAATATAGTGATAGCGTTTATTTAATATTTTTTTAATCTTTTTAATTTCCTTTAATTTGCATTTAAGCCGTTGTAATTTGTTGGCTTTTCCTGTAGTTATCATAATTCAAATCCTTTTCCCGTTCAAATCTCGCGATCACTATACGTTTGATAATCCATTGCATAGCTCGCTGGGATATAACGACCCGGGGAGACTCTATACTCCTCAGATCTTCATTGAGTTCGTGTCTTAACCGTTTTAAGTTTCTTACGGTCCGCCATTCACAAGTGGCAGGCTTGAGTGAGAAAAACTTGACGGTTTGACACGCATCATGTAGCATGTGAAAACGTACACTGATAAGAATTAATGGTAAAGTAGGATCTAGTACGATCTCCAAAAGCAAGCGTAGTAACATATTATGATATAACCATGCAAGCATAAAGTGAAGCAAACACAAATCACCAAAAGAAAAAAGTAAATATTGGAAGAATAAAAGTCACCGACCCACGGTTAAAACAAATAACCAGTTTTTTTTGTCGATTGCTTTATGTTTGTATCAGTATGGTTTTGGTGTTATTTGAGAGATAGGGCTTTTGAAATTTTTGATACATTTTAATTTTTAATAGTTTGGATTAATGTATTCTGTTTTGGGATGCGTACATGTTGTTTTTCTATTGCTACCATAATTTTGTTGTTGTTTTGCAGATATTAATTTGCGGAAGATTCTAAGAGAGCGTTTGGATGCCTAATATTTTCATGATCTTTACTGCACATAATATGATAGAAGCTAAAGGTATTCGTGGTTTTATGAAATTACTGATAGCTAATTCTTTTTGGCTAAATTCATTTTTGAATGTGATAGTTATAAATTTGTGATATATTAGTTGTCAAAATAAAATCCTTTATGGTTTGAGAACAAGCTGATGCTTAGGTTCTTCAGTAGCTATTGTAAGTGTGTAGATGTGGGTATAAGTTGGTGATTCACTGGTGGCCTTCCTGATTATTTGAAAACAAATTGTTTAACATTGTGTTTTAGTTCAGTGATTGGGTTTTCTAATTTTTAGTTTAATATGTAAAAGATTTTGATTCCGTGGTTCTCTAAATGCAGTTTGAAATCTTTACAACAAAATGGATTGTATAACGTTGAGCTTTAGTTTGGTGCTTGGGTTTTTTGATTTTGAGTTTAATATGTGGAAGGTTTTGATTACGTGGTTTAAGGAACTGAATCTTATGTCAATCAATTTGAAATCTTTAAAAGAGGCCGTTGGTAGTAGCATGTTGTATATAGGCCTTACCGATTTTTTTAGATTTGTAAAAAGTTGCTTCCTAGTACCCTTTGAAGACTGATATGTAGCCGTAGGTTTTGGTTTTGTATGTTGTGTATAAGTTGTGGCCATAACTTATGTTTAAGAGTCTCTTTTATGTTTTAATGATGATAATATATATATTTGTCATCATTAAAACATAAATGAGACTTTAGCCATCCAGAGTTGAGATCAATATAGATCTCATATTTACCATAAATCTAATAAATCAATCTTAGCCATCCATTTTTATCAAAGTTAATAAAAAAAACTATTTTCCACCCTTTTTTGAAAACAACATATTTTGCAAACGGTAAATCTTCAAAATATAAAAAATACACCATCGCGACGAGAATTAAATTATCTTTCTATATATATGCACTTTTATATATTTTTGACAAACATTTTTTTTCAAAAATTCCGTCCAGAAAAATCATATATGATTTTTAAAATCATATATGATTTTGAAAAAATCATACATGATTTGTAAAAATCGAATCATATATGATTTTCACAAATCATATATGATTTAAATCAAATCATATATGATTTTCACAAATCATATATGATTTTTTGGGCCGAAATTTTGAAAAAAAAAATCGTTAAAAATATATAGCAGTGCATATCTATAGAAAGATAATTTAATTTTCATCGCGATGGTATAATTTTTATCGCCTAACGATTAACGGTTTGCGAGATATTTAATTTTTTTAAAAAGAGTGAAAGTTTACTTTAATAAAAAAATGAATGGCTATTATTGGTTTATTGGATCTTTGGTAAATTTGAGATCTATATTGAACTTTTGCCTAGCCATCAATTGCAAACAAAAAAACGTTTCATCATCTACACATATACATTTAGTAAACACAATGAATAAACAGTAAAACCTCAATCATATACACAAGCTTCAAAAGATTCAAGATAGATAAATCATAAATGCAATTACTATAGAGTTACAAGCCCTTGCAGTCTAATCACACATGGACTCTTACCTCACTTTCACTTAACAAAAGACCCATAGGTTGCAAATGAGTCTATAGAGTCAAATGTCACTCATATGGAACAATTGAAAGATTCAAAGCAAAACTCGTAGCCAAAGGTTTCACTCAACAAGAACGAACTGACTACACAAAAACTTTTACCCCTGATGCAAAAATGGTTATAGTTAGAAATTTATTGGTTACTATTGTTCATCACAACTAACATATTTCACAATTGGACATTAACAATGCTTTCATGCTTGGAGACCTCAGTGAAAAAGTCTACATGACATTACCTCAAGGATACAAGCATAATTCTACCATCCGTCATCCAGTCTGCAAGCTACATAAGTCTCTCTATTGTCTCAAACAGGCAAAGTGGTTTACTAAGCTTACTACTTTTCTCCTTAATCATGGTTTCCCTCAGAGTTATGCAAACACATCTCTACTTACATACATGAAAGATACTGACTTCTTGGCATTAGTGATTCATGTGGATGATATCCTCTTACTAGCAACATTATCTCTCTCTTTAATCACTTCAAACAACAACTTGACTCATCTTTTAGTATCAAGGATTTGGGGCAACCTAAACTAGTACTTGGTAATTGAGTTCCTAAGAAACTCCAAAGGGATCCACAATGTCTCAGAGGAAATATGCACTAGAACTGCTACATAGTACAAATGTTTTGAACCTCAAACCTTCTCATATACCTATTAATCAAATTGTCAAGCTGAATGATACTGATGGAGAATCTCTCACGGATCCTTCTAGTTACAAATCACTTGTAGGCAAGCAACTATATCTCACAGTTCACAAATTCCCTCTCTTTTCTCTGTTTATCATAAACTATTATTCTTACCTTATACATACCGCTGTTTATTGGCAGAAGCTCATAATTACGCAACAATTTATATTATTACACCAAATGGACATGTTTCAATAATATGAGTGCCTAAATTTGTAATGATATTTCATGTGAGCAGACAATATTGTGTTGTAGCATCAACATGCTTTATTATTATAATTGTGACTTTCCTTTTGACTTACCGATTTCTTACGAAATGTTAAGTCAAACAAAAGCAACCACATTCTTGATAATTGATGGGTCAAATATGAGAAACTTTTTAGTTCTATGCTTGTCCACGCTTTGAAATAGCTATCTAACTCTACGTTGGCCAATTAGTCGACTTAAGTATTCCTGTCATACTGAAAGCTACAGCTAATATTCTAGGATTCTGAAAAAAATATAAGAAAGAAAGAAGCAGACTCATCCTTCTTAAAAGTATACGCGACATTGAGAATGCTTAAATGGTCAAAAGTTACTCCGGAATATATCTAGAATTTACATATACAATTCAAGTCCCCTAAATTAACATTATTATGGATGTGTTGACGAACAAACCAGATATGGTGAAATTATAAAAAAATAAACCAGAAGCCACCTTGCTGATAATGGAAGGCAACAATTTAACTACTTGACAGAGAGCTCTTGGCTAATCATTTTATGATCATGTCCTTTGAACTAGATCCATCCCAACCCTCTGATATTAGACACAAACATATAATGATTATTTGTAAACAAATACTCGTAACAAGTCAACTTACAAACAGTTTCAAATTTTTGAATAATTAAAGGGAAGATATGAAGGAGTTGACCTAACACAAGTTTATATTCTTCAAAGTCAATTATTAAAATAGAAGTAATAAATATTAGTGGTTTTCATTGAAAGGGCAGTGCAAACTAATACGAATACGAATAGCACATTATTATATAGACACAAAAATGTGATACATTGTATCTGAGAATGAATTGTTAGATACGCTTTTGGTTTAATGATTTTTTGCATTATTTTATATGCTAGTTACTAATTTATTAATGTATAGACAGGTTCTCTGGTTTTGTCAGTAACTCGCTAAAAATTGAACTTTGACATCAAGATTGTCAACCACACTAGATTCTCAATGAACATGGCTTATCATGCATGTTTTTTCTTCCCATGTCAACTTAATTCTCACGATTTAAGTGTTTCATATTAGAGCACACGGTTTGAAGCACATTTAACGTGCCAAATACATGTTATTCATGTGCCAACCATACCGAAGCATCGTGCAATTTGTGAGCCAAACATTTTGAGCCAATTTTATGTTTGTCTTTTTGTTTTTGTATTGTGAGTGCGTGAGTGGGTATTTTTAGCGGGGTATTTTGTGGAACCAATAACATGTTAGTGGTGTGTTATGAAGGATGGTTGTTTTAGTTATTGGTATGTTAATGGGAGGTGTATAATGTGACGCTGAGATGACATACCAATAACGTGTTATTTATATCTCCCTCGCCTTGTACTCTTAGAAATAAGCTACTTGATACTCAAAACTGAATTTTAAAGCTCAATATAGCATTCAAATCATATGTGTCGATTGGCATCCTGTAAAACTAGTAAAATACTTAGTTTGATGTAAGCTTCGGGCATGCTATTTGTTGAGCCAACTTAGTGTCGAGCAGTCTGTGAATAAATTTGAACATATGTTCGTTGAGTATAAACTTAGCAAAACTTCTTCTGAGTTCTTAAGGACAAAGTATTCACTCCAATGCCAATGCGGCTCAGCAACTGAAGGTCAAGTTCCAAAGAAGGTGTTCACTTCAGTGAGGTTTGATAATACGTCACTGGACCATGTCTGATCTCCTCAATCCCAAGATACTGGGAAAAAATCTCATGTATCTATAAAGTCAAAGGAGGGAAAACCCTAAAAAATGGATAAAGCAAGTAGAGTTAGCAAATTTTCATAGTTGGTAAAAAGGTTTAACAGATGTTAACAATGTTCCCTAAAAAAAGTATATGACTTAACTAATGTAGAAACATTTAATGCTCTCCTCACCAAACCATTAAATGCTCAATACCTGTAAACAATATTCTTTTAGAAACCCTAATTTTCTACTATAAAATAGAATGTTTGTAATGGAGTAAATTGTTGATAAACCTATTTTTTTTTAAAATAGACTTCATCCCATACACATTACTTTCATTGAGAGTCGAACTCAAGACCTCCCGCTTACTAAACGGGTGCTCTAACCAACTGAGCTATGAAAGCAACTTTTGTAATGGAGTAAATTGTCTCTTGTAACTAATGTGATACACATTCAAGAAAGCATTTACTCCCTTAAGTGAACTTGTCCGCCGAAGATTAAGTGAGTAAAGAAATTTATACTTAAATATTAACCTCGATTTGTGTTTAAGTTAGAAAAGAGATCACCTAAATTTTCATTCAACTAAAGATTTTTATTCCGCAACCAATCCTTATAAATTCTTTGATTTATATATTATAATAATTTAAATGCTGAAAACTTATGAGTAAATCTGTTTAATACTGCCGATTCTATTGTTATTAACAAAACCGTTTTAAACACACATTTGTATCATGGCATGTTTTTCATTCTGGATGAACATATTTCAATCGGGTCTCATTAAGTAAGAAATAATAACTCATGTTTTATAGTTGTTAGTATACTACTTCCTCTGTCTTAAAAAGTGTCCACAAATAAAAAATGGACAAATTAAGTGTCTTAAAAAGCTTTTACTTCCTCCGTCCTAAAAAGAGTGTCATAAAAAGATTTTTACTTCCTTCGCAATTAATGCTAGTTTTGATTGCTAAAAAGTCCTTTTTACCCTCATAGTTATAATAGAAATTAGGAATGAGTAATTAATTCATGTTTTGATTATAAGGTTAAAGTAGACAAATCAGTCATAATTACTATCTAAAAAAAAACCTGGACACATTTTTTGGGAAAAATATAAATAGGAAGGTGGAAATTTTTTTAGGGACGGAAGGAGTACTATATATCGGCTGATGTGCGTTGAATAAAAGTAAACACAAAAGAATCCATTTTAAATTGCGTTTACATCAATCTAATTAAATTTACGTAACAAATAATTGATCAATTTTTTTGAACAACGATTTATATTAAAATAAAACTAGCAAGAAGGTATCAAATTATGAAGGCGATTTTAACCAATCATTCCAACTACTACAGTTTTTACTTCTATAATTAAGCCAAGAAAAAGAAAAAAGACAAATGTTATATAAAATGTTACACTTCCTTAAATAATGAGAGTTGAAAGTTGTAAATAATTATATTTTGTAAAACAAATTTAAGTTTGTTTAAGTCTGTTTAGAATTAATTCTGGTAGTGTTAGTGGTTAAGTTTGGTAAGCCAGAATTAAGTCTGTTAGCAGTTAAGTCTGCCAGTACTAATATAGTTAAGTCTGACAGAACAAATAGTCGATAGTTAAGTCTGTTTATAATAAAAATAGATTAGTTTGTTAGAGTTATATTAGGGAAGGATATGTACGTGTAGAGATATCTTAGGAAGAGATATCTTTATCCTTCTACACGTTTTGTATTCTAGGGTTTCCTAAGAGTATAAAGGAACCCTAAAGTTATTGTAAGTGACATCAAGTTTTTAGAGATTGATGTGCTATTTCATCCTGCTTTTGATATTTATAAAACTTAGATAACTTAGGATCAACACATACTAACGGGCAGAGAACCCGATCAGATGTAGTAGAGCCTTAGGTAAATCCGAGTATCGTCCCAAGAGAGCTGTGACCTTGAAAGAACTAAGGATGATTAGAAATGATATTGATAATAAGTTGGTATGATAAGATTGTTGTAATTCATTGATATGCTATTATTCCATACACAAAGATACCGGAATTTTAGGATAAAGAGATAGATAAACGAAGCTTAACGAAGAACACAAATATGAATCGATTCTCGATATAAAGGTTCAATATAGTGGTTAATTATCACCAGAATCCTTTGGTCAATTCGTCATGGCCTATGGTTCTTAGATTCCTCACCAAGATGAACATGTCACCCGAGATCATTCAGCAACCTAATAGCAGTCATTAAGGGCCAAATCTACTAGATCTAGTATGTGAAAACCCGGCCGTTAGGAACTTAGATTTCCCCTAATCTCTTAAATACCTCCACTTGATAGGTGATCATTTGGTCAGTTCGCACACGAAGAGTGGTTGTACTATGGCCAATTCCTCCCATACTTTGCAATATATCAGACTGGGGTCAGTTGGTCATATCTCCCAGCCCTTTAGATGCTAACAAGCTTATAATATTACTAAGACTAGCGATCTATGATAAGACTAGTAAATGTCTATAAAGAATTAAAGAGAAGATCAATAACACAAATGCAAACTTCAATTAATAACATGAATTCATACTATAAGTCCTAGAAAAATATAAAAGGAATTCAAACTCGAATACAATGGAGATCGTATACGAGAACTTCGTTATTCAATGCTCCTAAGCCATGCTTCTTCTTCTGTGTTTGATCTCCCTAAACCCTAGAAGGTTTGGGAAAGGAGAGATAGTTAAAACTGATGAAATCTTCGACTATTTATAGGCTCTGATACTAGTTACGGCGTAACATTTATTAAGTAGTTACGCCATAACTCATCAAATCTTGTGCTTATCCATAGTTACGGCGTAATCTGAGCTAGGGGTTACGCCGTAGTCTTTGTAAATTATGTGCTTATCTACTGTTACGGCGTAACCTGAGCTAATGGTTATGCCGTAGCCTTTGTAAATTGATGTTTATCCGTTGTTACGGCATAACCTGAGATGAGGGTTACGCTGTATCTCTTGTCAAGTAAGTTGCATAATGTTCAGTAGTCATGTTACGGCGTAATTATATTCCATGGTTACGCCGTAATGTTCATAATCATTGTTACGCCCTAACTTCAACACTTGGTTACGCCGTAGTTGAGAGAAAACTCATCCTTTGGGCTTGAAAATGTCCAATTACTGCTTCCTTGCATAAAATAGGTCCTGAAATGAAATAATAAGGAATAAGGATGTTTTCACTAGCATTTTACTCATAATGTGATGATAAAGGGGGAGAATATCAGGACTATTTGATGTTATCAGAGATTAATAGAAAAAGTTATTTAGTAATTATTGTGTTCTTCTTGCTTGTTGTTATTATTCCGCATTAACATCAAGTACTTATTGTTAAAGAGTTCTTCACATAATTAGTTTGGATTTATCCAAGTTAGTTATTGTCTTACAAGGCTGCTTAGATCCATAACTTTTGGACCTACAAGTGGTATCAGAGCCTATTGAAGGACTCTGAATTGAAGAAACACAACTCACCAAAACACTCATCTCATCTCACTCAAAAATCCTAAAGAATGTCTCAGCCTGATAATTTCTCAAACCACCTTAGTGATGAAGAGGCTTCTAATCATGATTCTGAAGCATCAGAAGCAGGGTCTAAGAAACAGCAACAAACAATCCCTGCTACAACCACTATTTCCAACCTCAAACTTCCTATTCTGAAAAAGGAAGAGTACGACATCTGGGCTATGGAAATGAAACATTATCTGGAATATATAGATAATGAGGTCTGGAAAGTGATCCAGAATGGGAATTCAAAGAAGAGAATTTCCAAAGGTAAAGATGGCGTGGTCATAATTCTTCCTCCAATCTCTGTTGCAGAGACACTTGCTGTGGAAAAAGAAAGGAAGGCAAGAACTCTCTTATTGATAGCCATCCCAAAGGAACATCTCAGAAGATTCCACATTATGGATGATGCTAAGGTGATATGGGAGGTTATTAGAACCAGATTTGGAGGAAATGCTAACTCCAAGAAAATGCAAAAAGCTGTTTATAAACAACAGTTTGAAGCCTTTACCATAAGCAGTTCTGAAATCCTGGAGAAAGGCTATGACAGATTCCAACAACTCCTATCACAGTTAGTAGCACATGGATATGAAGTGTCTAATGAAGATGCAAATATGAAGTTTCTTAGATCATTGCCCAAAGAATGGTCAAATCTAGCAATGATCATGAGAACTAAAGAAGATATTGACACTTTTTCAATAGATGACTTGTACAATAACCTTAGGGTTTATGAACAAGACATCAAAGGAAATTCAAAGGCTTCTTCAAGTGACAACATTGTTTCTTTTGTCTCTCAAGGAAAGAGCAGTAAAAACAAAGTTAAGTCTGGTAGTGGGTTTAGTTATGGTAGTTATACTATTTCTTCTGGTGTAAAGGAAAAGGATGGGGCTGCTGGTTTTGCTGATAAGATCATCTACTCACTGTTTTCTAGTCAATCTGAAGACATACTAAATGAAGACTTGGATCAGATTGAAAATGAGGAGATGGAAGAAATGGATATAAACTGGCAGTATGCCATGATTGCTTTAAGGATGAAGAAATTCTTCAAAAGGACTAGTAGGCAAGTCTGTTTTGATGGAAAAAGAGCAGTAGGGTTTGAAAAGTCAAAGCTTAAGTGCTACAGGTGTCAAGAAAGAGGTCACTTTGCTAAGGAATGTACAGTAAAAGAGGCCAATGAAGAAAAGAAGAGGGATTTCTTCTATCCTAGGCATGCTGAAAAGGAAGATAAGAGTCAGATGGGGTTGCTGACTTTGGAAGCTGGTGTGATTAACTTGGGAGAGCACACTGATGAAGGGAAAAAAGTCAATTATGCTCTCATGGCCATAAGCTCTAGCAGTGAGGTATCTTTATGCTTAAAAATTTGCACTGATTCATACAATAAACTGGAATCTCTTTGTGATGAACATATGGGTCAATTAGGTGATCAAGAAGTTAAATTACTTGCTTATGAAAATGCTGTTAAAACATTAGAAAAACAAGTAAATACTCTTCAAAAACATAATGCATCTCTAAATGAAAATCTTACTTTCCAAGGTAATGAAATATTTGAAAAAGATGAGAAGCTTAGGAAATATAGAAGAATTGGAATGAAAGCAGTTAAAGACAAAGAAGAGTTGAAAAAGGTAGTTGACTCATGGCAAAACAATGGTAAAAATCTTTGAAGGTTAATAAATTCAGGTATGAGCTCAACAAGTAAAATTGGTTTAGGGTTTGAGATAAAATCAAATAATCAGGTATTAGGATATGAAGAAGAGATGAAAGAAACTGTTTTTGTTAGTTCAAAAAGTGACTTTGAAGGAAAACCTGTATATCATAGCTTTTCTAAAACTAACAACTACAAAGGTGTTCCTCATCCCCTTAATGGTGATTATACTCCTAAACCTAAAAAAGAATATGATGAGTCTTTATTTGATTATAGCAAATAGAAAAACCTTGAGACACTTTCTTCTCAAGACTACTCTATTGAATTTTCTAATTGTCAATCCAATGGCAGTGAAGGATCCTTTGGAAGAAGTATGAGACTAGTATATCAAAAGACAAAACCAATGAGTATTCTACCTATCAATCTAATGACAGTGATGGATCCATTGGGAATGTCTCTGAATGTTATTTTGAGCTAAAATCTGAACCCATAAAGATTTCTAAACCAGTTCTAATAGGTAAGCCTTATGTGCCTAAATCACAACAAGTTGAGCTTGTAATTTTTGTGTCTAAGCCATAAACAGTTAAACCTAGTTGTGTCCAAACTCCTAGGCAATAGGCTAAACATGAGACACCTAAAATAGACAAAAAGAATTGGAATGGGTTAATGCAAAGAGAGTTTGGGGATGGATACTCTTTCACTAAAAAGAGTTGTTTTGTGTGTGGAAGCCTAAGTCATTTAATTAGAGATTGTGATTTCCATGAGAAAAGAATGGCAAAGGAGGCTGAACTTAAAAGGAGAATGGCAGCAAACATTGGAAATAGATTTGTTAGACCAGTGTGGAATAATGTAAACAGGATTAACCATGCAAATAACTTTGTTTCTAGAGTAGTAACCGTTAATACTGGTAGTTCTTTTGTTAATTCTATTAGATCAAATGTGAATACTGGTGTGTCAATTAATACTGGTCGACAAAATATTAGTACTGGTCTGCCTAAAGTTAAAACTGGTAATGTAAATGTTAATTCTGTTAGACATAGACAACCAATACACACCAGTACCTCATCCCAGGTGAATGTCTTCCAATATAGAAGAAATTTTGCAAAACCACATTCACCTATTAGAAGACCCTTTGGTCAAATATGCAGCAAACACTTTTAAATATGGTGCTGCAAAGGGTTATGGGGGGTCTGCTGTTAAGGCCTTAGCAGGTTATAAATGGAGTCTTAGACCAGACTCCAAGTATAATGGTGGACCAGTTTCTATTAATACTGACAAATCTAAAGGTCCAAAAGGCAGATCCAAGCCTGAACAGGCCTGGGTCCCCAAGAGAAACTAATTTCTCTTTTTGATATGCATGAACATCCTTACATGAACATGGGAGATAGAGGCATCTTTGACAGTAGATGTTCTGGGCATATAACTGGTAACAAGGACTACTTGGATGACTTTAAAGATATCAAAGGTGGTTTTGTTACCTTTGGTGGCAGCATAGGCTATCCTATGAATAGTTAGATTTTTATGGAAGTATAATAAACATCTTTGTGTTGGTGTGATTTGGTGATTTTTAGAAAACCTTTGAAGTGATTTATGTGTTTGCTACAATACTTTTAGTTGCTTGAACAGTTTCTTTTGGTGGTTCTAAGAATTAATTCTGGTAGTCTATTTAAGTTAATTCTGATTTTGAAGATCTACCCATTGTATTTCTCTTGGTTTTAGACTAAGTTTTCCAAGGAAAAGCAAATATCTCTCAAAGATAGGGGAGGTATGGAAGTTGTACTGATGGATGTGCTACCATTCAGAGTTAATCCTGGTGATGTCATTCTTAAGTCTGTTTGACTATTTTAAGCCTGGTAGTGCAAAAATATAACCATTAGTGCTGGTTGAGGGAAAATCCGTTTTTACTGTATCAGTAGTACCGTTACCTAGTCTGAGGCGGTAAGAAGTATATATATGGATTTTTTTAATAAAATTCATATTTATCCATTATATACTTTCTCTCAAATCATTAAAAGTTTAACTCTTTTTCTCTCGATAAAGTCTTTCACCAGCATTAACCCTAACACACGCCGCACTACCAGAACTTACAATTCACCACGATTATGGCTCAATTAAAGTTTAATGATAAGCACAATCAAGTGGGATTCCTCAAGAAGCCAAATGAAAGCATCGGCTTTGAACAGATAGTGGACTTCCTGAAGGGTACCCATATTAGGTATGCCTTCACTCACAATCCCAATATCTATATCTCCCTAGTTAAACAGTTCTGGCAGACCGCTACTGCTAGAACTCTTGCTAATGGGACATTAGAATTAAGTGCAACTATTGATACCTTAGAGTATTCAGTCATTGAGGAATCAGTCAGAAGTTATCTTCAATTGGCTGATGCCTCAGGGATCACAATGTTGCCCAATGATTAACTTTTTCAAGGACTTCAAAATATTGGATATCCAACTGAAGGATCATTTACTTTTTGGAAAAGTACTTTTACACCACAATGGAGGTTTTTGTTGCATCATCTCCTTCATTGTGTGAGTCCTAAAAGTGGTTGATGGGATCAATTTGAAAGCATTATTGCTTCTGCATTGGTCTGTCTATCCACTGGTAGACTCTTTAACTTTTCTAAAATGATTTTTGATGCTATGGTTACAAATCCTAATAAAGAGAAAAAGTTTTTGATGTACCCTACATTTTTGCAAATGATTTTAAATGTAGAAACTGCAAACAAGCAACAATACATTGCTGTCCTTTTCACTAAAAAGATCTTTGCAAATATGAAAAAGGGATTTGAAGGGATTCACAGGCCATTGCTGCCTGCTATTGCTAACCCTGTAGGTACATATGCTGCTGTTGCTGCATCTGAGGCACAAGATCAATCACCATAGCCTACACAAAAGATACCTACTCCATCACCACAGAGAACACCAACTCCACCTCCACCATCCCTACCAGTGTATGAGGAAGACCCACCTGAAATTCCTCACACACAACCTCCAACACCCACTACTACAACAGATCCAGTTTCCCTATCTCAAGAGGAGCTCCTCAATATAGTTCCCAAACTGCTAACTAGAATAGAGAAATTGGAAACAGATCTACAACAGTCAAAGAAGACTCAAGCAGAAGCTGTTATTAGACTAGTTAAGAGGGTTAAAAGGCTGGAAGGGAAATTCAAGTCAAAGGGAATAGACTTCACTGACTCAGATGGTGAAGAAAATTATCCCAAATAGGGGAGGAATATGGAGGAGGATGGTGGATCAAACTACAAAATACCCACAAAGAAATCTTCTGAGGAGACAATTAGTCCTCAAGGATTAGAGGCAGCTGAGATCTTGGTCAATAATTTAAGCCAGAAGAAGAAGAAATCAGAAAAAGAAACTGCTAGTTCTGATGTTAAGTCTGCTAGTGATGATGCAATTAAGTCCGGTTTTGATTCTGAAGTTAAGTCTGGTGGTGATACTGAGGTTAAGTCTGCCAGTGTTCCCATTAAGTCTGGTGAGGAGTTCACTCAAAGAAAAGGTAAGGGGATAATGGAAGAGTCTTCTAAGCCTAAGAGAACCAAAATACAAATTAGAGAAGATGAAGCAAGCATGGCAGAGATTGCCAAAATCAAAGCAGAAGAGGAAGCTGCAGCAGCCAAGCTTGCGAGGCAAAAGATGGATGATGAGCTCCTGGCTAGAAACTTGCAGCAACCACCTAAATTAACTGAGGAGCAATGAAAAAGATAAGCTAAAGTTTTGGAATCTGCCAAGCACTATACTGATGAAGACTGGGATACCATCAGAGCGAAAATTGAAGTGAATAGGGACATTCTACCAGATATTGGAGCTGAGGATTTTTCCAGAAAGATGGTAGAAATGATAAATGGGAAGAAAAGGCTGCTGAGGGAATAAAGGCAAAGAGAAAGGATGCACAGACCTCTGACTAAGGGAGAGCAGAGAGAATACATGATCAATTATATCAAGAGTTAAGGTCATCCCAGCTGGAAGATAACTCAATTAAGGAAGTTGAAGTCTGATGAGCTTAAAGCAGAGTTTGAAAAGGTAATGGAGCAGGTTAAAAGATTTGCTCTCATGGACTCAGAATTGGAAGCTTCCAAATTTAAAAGAAAAGGTTTAATCTTCAATCTGAAGAGGCTAAGAATCAGAAAGTTGAAGAAGTTTCTGAGGCTAAGAAAGGTACTGATAAGCCTAGCATTGTAAAGAAGGAGGAAGAAACTGAAGTTAAAGCCTATCATCAAGTGGACCAGAAAGAAGTCTAAAGGAAAGAAGCCTACAAAGCAAGATAAGTCTGAGATGAAAAAGGAGGTGGATGCTTATATGGAGGACAAGGTTGAAGAACCTCCATCTGAAGAATTCACTATGGGCACTATTCCTGAAGGTCCAGTAGCTGTAAAGATAGCAAAGATCCAAATCATAAAATCTTGGAGCAAGGCATCTTATCAGGTGGTAAGGGAAAATTATGCTGACACTGTATATGTGAATTTTCTTGGCCTGTTAAGTGATTTATCTAGGGATGATCTGAAGACATTATATGAATTGATGATGGAAAAGCATGGTGAGCAAAGACCTGAGGAGGAGTTTGAAAGAGTCCTCTAGGAGATCTAAAGACAATGTTTGAGCCACCAGATGTTGACAATGAAATGTGGAAGCTGGCAAGTCAAGAACAAATAATCAGATGGAGATACTTCCATACATGTTAGGTTCACTGTTTGGAGTTAGAAAATTTGATTGTTTATATGCTAACAGAAGTGGACTATCCACTTTCAAGTAAGACTTGCAGGGAAATGCTTGATAAGAAGTTGTTGGGTGAGAGAAAAGATAATGCATGGTATCAGCTTTTGAAACTAATTGAATCAAAAGCTCAACAACAACATATTTTTAAAATGTTTGGAAGAATTTTCTTAAGCTGTTGAGTGTTATGTTTATAAGTTGATAAATGTAATAAATGGATTTTGAGGGATTTCACTTGGTGAAAGTGTTTTGCACTATCACAACAAATGGTTATCAGTTCATCATGTCTAACCCACACAAGAACTGACTAATCTATGAGCAAGCAGCTCTGGTAAAGGTAAATCAAATCCGTTTATGGCTGACAATTTGCCAAAAATTATATGGTGCTCAAATCACCATATCTGTGTAGATGAAGAGTTGGCTAGCCCACAAGTTCATGGCTTATGGTAAAGGCAGTGGAAAACCATGACTAGTCCAAAAGGGTACAACTTTTCGTAAAGACTAATCAAATTTGTTGATAGCTACTGGTTTGCTAAAAATCAGATGGTTATCAATGTACCATGATCTTATACACCAAAACATTGGCTACTCCAATAGTAATGGCTAATTGGTAAAGAGACATCAAATCCATTAAATTTTCTATGATTCACCTCTCACAGGAGTTAACACACCTGGATGTGATAGGAATAGTATGAAACTTTTATGATTTGATGTACATATAGTCACATTTGCAGTAAAGACAATGGAGTGCTGATAGTTTGCTGATATGATGTTGCACAGAACATATAATGAAGACAACTTCAAGATGCAGCTCAAAGATAATTCCAAGATCCTCAAGAAATACAAAAGAACTTGAAGTTCATAAGTGAATATCAAGTTAGGGGAGGATTGTAGGGAATTATATTTTGTAAAACAGATTTAAGTTTGTTTAAGTCTGTTTAGAATTAAATCTGGTAGTGTTAGTGGTTAAGTCTGGTAAGCCAGACATAAGTCTATTAGTAGTTAAATCTTCCAGTACTAATATAATTAAGTTTGGCAGAACAAATAGTCGATAGTTAATTCTGTTTATAATAAAAATAGATTAGTTTGTTAGAGTTATATTAGGGAAGGATATGTACGTGTAGAGATATCTTAGGAAGAGATATCTTTATCCTTCTACATGTTTTGTATTCCAGGGTTTCCTAAGAGTATAAAGGAGCCCTAAAGTTATATTATAAGTGACATCAAGTTTTTAGAGATTAATAGAAAAAGTTATTTAGTATTATTGTGTTCTTCTTGATTGTTGTTATTATTCCGCGTTAACATCAAGTACTCATTATTAAAGAGTTCATCACATAATTAGTTTGGATTTATCCAAGTTAGTTATTGTCTTACAAGGCTGCTTAGATCCATAACTTTTGGACCTAAAAAAGTGACATTACTTCGATAGCGCCATAACATCCAACATGTCATAGCAAAAATGACATATGTATGATATTTAAAGCGTGCCAAGACACAATCCAATTATCCCAGTCCCCAAGAGATTTCAACATCGGGTCTTCGAGCCACTTCATAAACGAATAAGCCTACAAACATCCCAATCCTTGTGACAAGAGAAGAAAACATGATCGATAGACTCTACTTGCTCCTTACAAATCAGACACATAATCGATTGAATATGCAATCCCCGAGAGGACAAGTTTAAATGATGGGGTAACCTGTCCAAAAATAAACACATTAAAACATTAACCTTCCTTGAAAAAATCTTACACCATCTCATACATGGAGACCTAGAAGGAAGTATGCAGTCGTCGATATGGCGTCTCACACTACTCACTGAAAACTCACCATCGAGAGAAAGAAACCACATGCAAGTGTCACCACCTTGAACCATCTTCACATACCTGATCTTCTCTAAGAGATTGATGAAATCAGCTTGTGAACTACCAACCATGATCGGTCTAAGCCAATCCCACATCCATGACGCATTAGAAATGTGATCACGAACCAAGCAGTCCTTGTTCTCTCCAAGTGGAACAACCTGTTAAAACTATTACATAGAGGTGTATCTCCTAACCACGTATCTTTCCAAAATCGAATCATACACCCATCACTCACCTTGTATCGAATATAGCTTAAGGGAATAGGACCACTCGCGTGAAGATGATTTATCGATCCAACAAACATAACCCATAAACCATTTGTTTAAAACCCATTTCTATATATCCCCGCTTCGACCCCATGAATCAATTCGATCACTTTCACCCATAACGCATTAGGGTTCTTCAAAAAATGCCATCTCCATTTTAATAACAGAGAACACCATCTCCACTTTAATAAGAGAGAACAATTGAAAGCTTTGAGACTTCCCACTAGACCTCCTTTGTCGAACGAAGCTATAACATTCAAAATTTTAATCTACGTAAGTTTCTTATAGTCCTCAGTAGCCCCCTCCCCCCAAAAGAAAAAAAAATAATAAATAAATAAATAAAATGAAGCACACAAACTTTCGAGAACCTTTATTACCATTTTAGAAACCTTGAATATTGTCATTTAATAAATTCCAAGGCTCCCTAAAACCGATGATAAGAGTAAGACGACTACTTATAGATAAAAGATTTGCTTTCCAACATGATAATCTAGTCTTGAAATATATCAAGTGTAAACTGCATTTTATGCAATATATTTCACATATACTCATATCTTTTCATCATATATAAATTGTTGGGTCAATTCAGAGCACAAGAACCTTGTATTAAGATTTGAACATAAAATATACCAAGTGTAAATTAAGTTCCTGAATGAATCAATATTCAGGAAGTCATCTTTAGAATTCATCAAAGACAAAGCATGATTCTCTCCACTTTCTGAGGCAGAACTCAGTATGCGAAGTCCTTGAACCAGAAAGAAGATGACGCAGTCGATAAGTTCTGACAATAACTCACCGACTCCCCTTGATCTCCTCAACATCAAGAACATTTCGAGCTTTGATATTTAAAAAAAGATATCTAAGTATCTGATAATGTTAGGCGATGACGTTTTTTGGAAGATAAGAAGAAAAACACTTATCAAGAAAGTCAAAGGTAGTAAGAGAGTTGGTATAAATGTATGAATATATGTCAACATTGTTCTCTAGAGTGAGATTGGATACATTCCAAGAATGAAATCATTTAATGTAAGTTTACTACACCGTTAAATGCTCGAGACGTCCGCATTACTCTATAATTATCCACCTCGAGCTTAGCCTATAAAAGAGAACTTTTCAAAGAAGTAAATGTCATCAAGTTAACATGTATATAAATCTGTTTCGAAGAATAATGGCGCAGCACAAGTGGTACAAAGAAGAATCGTGAAACAACTAGTCAAAAGGCATGTTCTTTGAACCCGTTTGATGCTCTTAAGTCGTTAGATAATGATGATGTTCTAGGTGCAAATGAGGGTAGTTCCATAGGGTTTGATTGGATTTATTGGCTTAAGAAATCAACTCCCCTTTGGATTGATTGGATCCAAGATCTTATATTGTTATATAAAACTCATTTTAACCGTGTTTCTATTCCTCTAGGTGCAAATGAGGGTAGTTCCATAGGGTTTGATTGGATTTATTGGCTTAAGAAATCAACTCCCCTTTGGTTTGACTGTTCTTAATTATCCTATGCCGTTCCAAAAAAATAAAAAGTTAAGAACTAGATAGCAAGGAGTTAACGGGAATCACAAGACTTTTGAACAAGCTGAAAGAGGGTCACCAATCAAACCCAACCAATTCGGAGTAGCATTCCTGTTCGTATGTTGAGTCCAAGAATGTAATAATATTTTAATATCTTCTCTAAGTGTGTCCTTGCAGGGGGCTTCAAATCAAAACAATTTTTTTTGGGTAAAAGGTTAAAGACCCGGTAAAAAATGAAGTTCAGAATTGGCTTGATTTCATCTCATTTAAAAGATGTAGTGAAATGGACACAACCAATGCCTAGGCGTATCTTCACAGCTAAACTGCACCAGCCTAGAATCAAACCCACGTCTATACCGTAACACGGTACTATTCTACCACTAGACCAATGGTGCCTTGCATCAAAACATCGAAATACACCTTAACTGTGGGATTTTAGATCAAGTTAACCAATTAACCTCTACGAGTACGCTGCGGATAAGGATATAGTATTTGCAATTAGGTTAAACACATAATTAAATAACAATTAATTAATATAACAATTAATTAATAAAAGGGATAAAAGAAACTGTAACCTTGCTTGACAATTGGTCTTTAGTAACGGACAATAAAACCAATACGAAACTAAGCACCTAAAATAGATGCCTCAATGAGTATCACAAACACGATAACGTATACGTTCGATTAATGGCTAGTCGAGAACGAAATATAAAACCAATCAACAACTTGACCATTACATGAATTTAGCACTAACAGAAAACCTCAAAGAAACAAGTCTCCTTCCTGCCTAAGTATTTACTGCCCGAAAACAGTAAGCAACCAAGACGCCAAAGTCTTTCATTACCCGATATCGGATATCACGTATCCGGGAACCAACTTTCTGTCCAAGAAGCAAGTTACGACCAGAAAACAGAAAACTCCAAACCTTGTAGCTGTTGTTTGTCAACAAGGAGAACTAGCAGTAAGCACCAAACAATATTCTAAACACTTGGATCATAAGTTAGGATGCAAGTTTAGAACTTATGAAACAAACAAACCCCTAATCGGTCTTATAGAAAATCGACTAGAACTTGAAGCAGGAATACTGGATCGTTTGGGAAAGGTTTTGGGGTATGATATTGCGTACAAGCTGAGAAGGGGTGGGTTTGTTTTTATACCCAAAACAAACAAGCTATTGGTTAAGCTTTTTCTTGGTCGACAAGCAACCATGCCCAACCAAAACTTCCCTTTTTGCTGCCAGATCAGTTGAGCATTCAAGGCCCAAGGCTCACTCAAATATTCCAATCCAAGTCCACGAATAAACTGTCCATGGGTCGTATAAAACGGGTCAAGCTCTCATGCATATTCGGGTATATTAATTCAAGTATATTTTATGTTATTCACGTATACTCGTGTTTATCGCTTGTGCCCCCATCGGCTTACACACTTCTAGTCGTTTACGTGTGTTTATAACTTCCACAAACCAACAGCTTCCACTTGGTAGTTGGTGTGTCGAATGGCACACAAAACTAACGACGGAAACTCCTAGCAAACGCTCTCACTTGCTTTTTAACTAAAAGTGTCTGAGAGAATAGTTTCGTAAAAGTTTCTCAGTAGCATGGTCATTCAATGTATTGCTCTAATCATCCTTTGTTATAGATACCGTTAAACCATGGATAATGAATCTTAAATCATTCCATATAGTTTAACCATTTAGAATCTCATTATAGATATTAATTCAGATATACCAAATGTAATCAAGAATCATCTTGCATTACCCTTTGGGTTTGGTCAAAAAATTATTTGATTTAAATCTGGAGAGGCGCCATGGTATCTTTTTGCACATATCAAGTGGAGTAACAAATCCTTTATTGACTACAAGTGTTGTGGATGCTGCTTCACATCACTCCGAAATATTGCTTTTATAACTACCTTGTTCATATAGCGTTTTTCGTATACTTACAAAAAATGATATCCACACATAACAGAACTTACTTGCATCTCAAGTCTAAGGACGAAGATAACAAACCATTTTCAATATTTTACTTATGACAAGGATCCAAAAGTAAATGTTTGAAAGTTGGGGAATCCAATATGCATCTCTAGTGAATACATATGAGTTTCGCGGGAATAATCTGAATTCTTGTTAGAATTATAACCAACACTCATATTTGCCATATCATAATAATATTCCCATATTGTTAACCGACAATGGATATATTTTGAATAATAAAATCATTCATGGATTAAACATGCAAATATAGGATAACAATTATTATATGAATGAATAACAAATACCAAGTATCTTTATTCATCATAAAGTAAAAAATGTCTTTCAATCCCAATTATCCAAATACTAAAACAGATATGCATGAAACTCATTTAGTAAGTTGAAGCCTAATGTTTCCAACATTCTCAACGTTTCTTTTACAAGAAAAACTAAATAGTCACCTGAGTAAACTTTCCGAATACTTGTTTCAAATTTCACATATAGTGAGATTTGAAATATAAGATGAGTGTCTTATCTCATATGCTCATACTATTGCAAGAGTTATAGTATGGAGATGTCTTCTTACCTTGCATGAGGTATTAAAAATTAACGACATACTAACAGTCATCTTAATGTGTAATGCAACAATGCTCTATGTTAAACATAGCTAGTTATTAGATTTATCATAAATGATAAAATCCTACTACAACTAGTATTTATAATCCTGTTAGGTCACTAGTTTTACAACACAAGCTTATAGAGAAGAGATAAAGGCGGATGAACAAGTTATCACACACACACACACGTAATACTAAACACGGTTAAGGCAAAGAGAGTATGTGAAAAGAAAACTTGAACAACCAACCCTCAAATGAGGGTTTACAATAGTTTATATAGGCAAGGAGCTAGGGCAACACTCCCTCTCCTTCCCTATTCCTTATTGGGCTTGGGCCTCAGCTTATGGGCCTTCTACATAAGCTGGACCTTAAACAAACATAAAGGCCAGAATAAAGCTACCTATTACATATGAAATATAAATACTTGAAATACTGTTTAGGAGTGATTCCAACAATCTCCCCCTCAAGTATATATGAATGTAAACGGTGAAGGCGTTGATGTAATAGTAGCGGTGACGTCTTCTGACATTCTTCTTTCTTGTGAGAGGAATTGTCTTGATTTGAACAATCTCCCCAGTGTAGAGAGATCGTTATCTTTGAGCAGTTATGCTTCGACGTCATTTTTAACTTTGTTCTTTGATCATTGTTCTTTGTGGTGAAAGTGATAGTATGTTGTTGTCTGCATCAGTCTGCCTCAGGTCTGCTTCGCTGCTCCAGTGTCTCCACGTCATTCTTCAACATGCTCACACGCTCTTTGACGGTGGAAATCAATACTGATGAAGTTCTTTAAGTCTTTAACTTTGTAGATTCTGAAGAATCATTCTGACTGTTGTGTTGCATTAGAATAGAACTTCCATTAGTGATGATGTTGGCGTGAGCATGAGAAGAATCAGCACGATCATCCCGCTCCGGAGCTTCCATAAGAAGAAAACATTTCAAACGGTTAGTAATAAGCGGTTACCGGCACTTACAAGTTTGAACTTCGAGAGTGTTAACAGCATAGTGTGAAAACACCAGTTGTAGTTTGTCGGGACTGTCGTCCAGCGAAGCCATTGAGGGGCACCTAATGCGCCTCACACAGAGTTTGCCAGATGTCAGCACTCCACTACGAAGCCACATGGAGTCGCCGAGTAGACTTGACATCTACATGAAGCCATGTAGCACAATAGAGTGAACACCCTGAGGTCAAGTCCTTGCCGGAAACATTCTTAATCTCAACACAAAAGTGTGATACGACAATTGTGAGAGCTTCAAGTTTGAACATTCACGGCCATTGGCGAATAATGATTGGCAAACTTTACAAAAGAAGAATACCTTCGAGGCCTCGCCCTACTAGCACGACTAAGAAGAGTACGAGTGCGGTTGTAGTAGTGATTACCTTCAAGATAAGATTACGTTGTGTTGTCAGTCTTACTAAGAAGTCTTA
>BPTQ01000009.1:124484450-124496009 GCA_019973895.1 Chrysanthemum seticuspe
AACCCAGAATGCGCATTTCTATTGTGGTAGAAACCAAGCGAATTTTTGACTAAAAAATGTGAAAACTTAGGTTCTAAGAACATGAAAGTTGCAATAATCCACAATTTGATAACCAAAAACCGTTTTTCAAACCTTGAAATGCACAAAAAGGAACAAAAATTCGAACAAAAACATGCGCACACAATAGGATGCGTATTGGCAAAATTCACGAAACCTAGTAGTTCAAAGTGTGAAAACACAATAAAACCACAATAACTTCGATAAAGTTGTGAAACTTGATGATCCAAAGCACTTAAAACGGTTATGCGTAGGATAACACACGCGTACAAAAACAAGCTTAAAAACAAGGAAAAACACGTAAAGTTCCAAACTTTTTGCCAAAAACCAATAGTTTAACACCTAATAACGTTGAAAGTACAAGAATCTTGGATTCAAAAGTGTAAAAAATCAGTTTTTAAGCGAACCAAAGATGGTGTTATCTTTACGCGTAAGACCCAAATCAAAAAACTTCAAAAACAAACGAGTACACCCAACTATTTGGCGATTGATACCACTGTTAGGTCACAAGTTTTACAACACAAGCTTATAGAGAAGAGATGAAGGCGGATGAACAAGCTAAGCACACACACACGCATAAACAATAATACGGTTAAGGAAAAGAGTGTATGTGAAAGAGTAACTTGAACAACCAACTCTCAAATGAGGGTTTACAAGTGTTTATATAGGCAAGGAGCTAGGGCAACACTCCCTCTCCTTCCCTATCCCTTATTGGGCTTGGGCCTCAGCTTATGGGCCTTCTACATAAGCTGGACCTTAAACAAACATAAAGGCCAGAATAAAGCTACCTATTACATATGAAATATAAATACTTGAAATACTGTTTAGGAGTGATTCCAACACCATGGTTTTGTCCAAACTGCTTAACTAGGTTCATTGTATTCTAGAGATACATTGAATCTAGAAAGACACCCATGGATCAACCCATAACCCATGACCCATGACCCATAACCAAAAATACCCATGGGCAAAGAGGAGCGTCCTACGGATCCCTAGCTTTACACTAGCCGGATCCCTTGTGGGAGGGATCCGTGGGATCCTGGGAACAGTGAAATTTCTCCTCTATAAATAGTGAGCCATTTCTTCCTTTTGGTTCACCACTTTCACACATACTTTCTCCAAGTATTGTACCTCTCTAACCACTAATCCTAAGGGATCTTTCTATGTAGTTTGTCCTTTGTTTTTATGTGATTCTCTAGGTTCCTCTTAAAGGCGAGATCACCACTTCTTGAAGTCGAGCAAGATCAAGTCCATGAGTTGCCATGCTTCGTCATCATCAAGACAACTGAGGTTCTCTTGTTGATAGTTCTTTCTTCCTCCGTAGATGTTGTGTTGAAGGCATTAGTGAAGGATGCCGAAAGAGTCAAGACGAAAGCATTAGTGAAAGGTGCTTAATGTCCATGTCAAAAACATTAGTGAAGAATGCTAAAGGTGTCAAGACGAAGGCATTAGTGAAAGGTGCCAAGCATCGTGTCAAAAGGCATTAGTGAAGGATGCCTAAGAATCAAATCAAGTGGCATTAGGGAAGAATGCCTAGGTCGTATAATCGATGAGGTGCATCGTTATACATATAAGTATTTGTGTATTTCCAAGGATGGTGATATCCTTTGATGGTGTTGTAACAAGGAGTGGATCTCCTTGAGATTAGGTGATGTGTTGCGATGGGTAGTAGTTCCTCCATAGTAATGGAACTAGGTGCTTAGCCTAGTACCTAATAAAGGGTAGGCAAAGTTGTGATAGGATTAGTTCTCCTTGGTGTGAAAGAACTCGGTGGTTAGCCTAGCACCGTATAAAGGGTAGGCAACGTTGTGTTAGGTGCGGTTCGCCTTGGTGTGAAAGAACTCGGTATTTAGCTTTGTACCATAAAAAGGTGTAAGCGACGTTGTGAAGGCTTCTCCGCCATAAGGAGATTGGTGTAGTGTTTACGAACTCTAGAGTAGGTGACTCGGGGAGTGGAGTAGGGCAAGGAAGGTGTCCTTGTAGCCGAACCAATATAAATACTTGTGTCGTGGTGATGTGCTTCTTACTCTTTATCTTTCATTACACGTTTATATATCTATCTATCAACGTCCAACATAAACAACTAAATAGATTGACATAAGTCGATCTAAATATTTAAAACGAAGTTTTAATTGGTAAAACTATTCAACCCCCCTTCTAGTTTTCCATAATTGGCATAAGAGCTTCGTTACCAAGTTTCTTAAAGTATGTTGTACTTTAAAAACTTGATACGATCCGTGTACGTTTGAAAACTACAAAGAAGGATTTTTCAAGTCATGTTTTCTTTTAAATCATTCTGTTGGACATTGATAGATCATCCTAACATTCTTTGTTTCAAGAAATCTTTATGCTAGGATCTCTCCAAAACCTTCATTTCTATTCAAAGAATAATGGAGTCAACCTTCAAGAAAGGATCTAAAAGTAATCACAACTTCCTTACACCAAGTACAAAGGATTACTTTAAGAGCTCATGAAGTATTTCTGGTATTATGCCAAACCAAGAAGCATAGAGGTATGTTTTACTTTTCATTAGATAGCTTACATGAGTTTATTGTTATCATAGTTCTATTTGTTTAATAATTGCTAGTCTCTTTAAAAGTCTCTTTCGTCACCTTTCCGTCTTATTCATCATCGGAAATAGTATTCCTTTTGATTCATCAAACTAACGCCGTCGTCACATATGAACCCTCGATAAGTAACTTATCAAAACCCGTCGACAAAAAAAAACCTTTTATTTTGATACCTCTAAACTATTTTTTAGTAAGTTAGCTTATAAGCCTACTACAAAAATAATGCCAAATAACCCTTTTTTTGTCTACAGTAGCCGGATCCCCCTAGTTGTACTAGCCGGATCCCAAATACAAGGGATTCGGGGGAACCGTGGAACAAAACTTAGCTATACGCTTTCAAAAATCATCACTGGTCATTTTCCCTCTCCTCACATAACACAAAAACGACTAAACTACTGATCTCATCCTCATTGGACGTCATACCCTCAAGCATTCCCCTCTAGAACACCATTGTAAGTAATTACACTAACTTGTTCTAATTTTCATCATCCTTACCCTAGGGTTTATGGTTTCATGAATTTCTAATCAATTACTTTAATTAGGGTTTTTAAAAATTAATCATGAAAAGGGGCTTTTAACATAATTAAAATCACATCGTGTTCACAACATTGTTAATACAAAACAAAACCATAAACCCATCTCAACTAATTTTACCTAATTGGAAAATTTATGTTTCTAGGACCAACCATGCCTAAAGCCACTCAACAAGATCATCATGATACCATCCATTACCTTACTCATTACTATCGAAATAAGGAATTCTCAAAAACCGACCGCAAGGTCTTCAAAAAGCTCAAAAAATAACTTATCCACGAAGGTCGTGTAATCAAGGAATGTTTCCTTGAGGATACCGAAATTCGTCAAGTCTTCTCGGCAATCAATTTTGATTGTCTTCTTGACATTGATGAACAAATTTGACCGGTCTTCATCTTTGAGTTTTATAAAAGCATTAGGATCATTCGAAATGCCGATGATAGCATTTCAATCGCCTTCATCATCAATAAACGAAACTTCATTCTCCCTCTCAACACCTTTGCTCAAATTCTTCGCATTCCTTGTGAAGGAATTTGTATGTACTCTCAAGATTGGGCAATTAACGCTCAAAACCTTGCACTTGATTCTAAACCAATTTACCATACTCCTCTTGATGAACCCGAAACCATCCAAGACACCATTTTCAAAATAAGAGCCGACCAATCGCGTCTCAACTGAAACAAGAAGGTCATTCACCGTGACCCTTTTCAAATGGAACTTTTCGAAATGCATCCCATGTTTAAAAAATGGGAAGAAATCCTTAGGGAAAACGTCATTAGCCTAGCTGGTAACAAGGATCATCCAAATGCATGTCTTGTGCAAATGATCTATTGTCTTATCCACCAAAAGCCATTTAACCTCGCCTATTACATGGTAAGGAGAATGGTCGGGGTATTCAAAGCTTCCAACATGGTACTTCCATATGGTATGCTCCTAACACGACTTTGTAAATATGTGAGTGCATTGCAACCATCTCCTATCAACATTGATCATTTCTTTGCCGATCATGTAATGGTACCTCTTACCAAAATACCCTCTAAACGCTTCATGGTCAATGGAAGGAAACTTGAAGCTCTCTTGGACTCCTCGAAAGGAGAAGAAGAAAATGAAGAAGAAGAAGATGTCGACCCCATAGCCAACATTGAATTGGAACCCTTTTATTACTACGAACAACTTCCAACCATTCCAAACGAGACCGCGGAATTCAAACAATTGAGGGGCATGATTCAAAATCTTGCTTACAACCTCACAAAGTCGTCAAAAAGGAAAATAAAGAATTGACGAAAGAGACAATAGGAATATGTTTTTTTTAACTTAACTTATGTGTGGATGATTATGTTTTAGCACTTTTGTTTGTGGTAATTTAGATATTGTTACTTCTACCATTATCAATAAGTGTTGTTATGTGATGACATGCTTGTTCTTGTTGTTTAGTTTAATGGTTAATTAGTGTGCAAAATTTGCACATTATTCTGTGAGGGCTCTAATCTGCAGATGCCGAATCCCTAGGATTAGCCTAGACGGATCCCTCCCTTGAGGGAACTGTAGGATCCGTGGCATCAGATCAGCAATACAACATGTCTTGCATCAAGATAGCTTACTAGATAACATCACATTAGCTAAACATAAGATATTAGAACTCAACTAAGTCTACTTCAAGGATGAGAAAGCCTTAGACTCACTTATAGTTTGCATAAGACCTTAGTCAAAATGCCTTTTAATTTATCAAAACATCAAAACTCACCATATTTTCCTCTTCAATACTCACAAATTGTCTCTCATCTTTCAAAACACTTAGGTGGACATATTTAACAATTTTAGGAAATTGTTTCTAGTCATCTTTGTCTCAAAATAGGTCAAAAATTGATTTTTCAATTCTTTTGATTTTTAAGGATTTTTCAAATTCCATATCAAGCTAAAATCTGATCACTATGATCATTTATTATGACTTGACACCACCAAAACTCTTAGTGTTATCCTTGAACATCCATTGGTAGTCATCTAGTCCCATTTTCCTTCCAAAAAATGCAATCATTTGCTATAACACTCATTACTCTTGATCATTCAAGTATACCCTCATCTTAGATACTTAGGAGAACTAAAACACTCAAAATGATATAGGTTTTGGCTCTTAGAAACTTCATTTCTAATCTGTCATAACTACTGAGAGCCGGATCCCTAGGATTAGCCTAGCCGGATCCCTTAGAAGAGGGAACCGTGAGATCCGGGGTGATAGATTATGTCAATTCTAGCCTAAACAATCATTTCAAGCTCATCTTGATTACTTGAACACTCCACCTCATCTTTATTAAGTTCCTAGATCAGTGAAACTCTGAACTTCAATCTTGTGCATGTTAATCATCACATTTCTAAGAATCTTAGTGGCTTAAGTCTTAAATGCACTTGCCAAACTCTTCTCTTTATAAGTCATATTGATAGAACACCTTAGTCATCAAACACAACACAATTCTCAGCAATTACAAACATCTTTCTTAGCCATTTCATCATGAGAAAAGCCCCTAGTGCTAACTCATCCACCCAAGAAACCTATTAGGATCATACACGAAGTTTCCTCAACCGAATCATCTCCGGTTAAGTCCAAAAATGCTAGGATTTCCCCTACACCAAAGAAACCAATCAAACTAATCCCCAAGAGGATTGTTCCCACAAGGATATCATCACTAAACTCAACCAACATCATTGGTTCCTAGAGCCACCTCGCAATCAACTCCACATTCTCACAACTTAGAAGACTTACCTCCTTGGCCATCTCACCTTCCACCACTACCAACAAATTCACTTGAAAAGTTTGGGCAACAAAATCAAAGTGTTGAATCAATACTTGCTCCAATATCAAATTCTCTAATTCCCCCCAATATCCTAATTTGGATTATGAGGAGACATCAAAGTCAACCACCCGACCACATGGAAGTTGACGCTTCTATACCTCCACCCTCAAACATTGTTGAGCCACCACTTAATGAGATTCAACCAATTCTTCCTTCATTTGAGGATCCTCAACCCACTTCACTTGAACCTCCGCTTCAAGAAGCTCAAAACCATGAAAAGGATTGTTATCATTGTAAACATGTTGAAAGATTGATACATGAACTACGTGAAGAGCAACGTTTCATGTTTTATCACCTCCTCGAACGTTTTGAAGAGGTCAACAAACCTAAACTACAATGAGCATCATAGTCACAAGCTCAAACTTAGAACATTTAGGAAACTTATCTCATCCTTGATCTTCATTAAGCTTTTAGTTGAATCTTGAGTTTGGGTAACTTATTAGTACTAGTAGTACTTGTATGGCTAGATCATTCTCTTAGCTTTAGAGATTTATTTGATTATCTCTTGTTTTTATTGAATGAATATCTATATGCCATAATTGTTTTGTGTTTTGATCTTGCTATATCATATACATATTTCACCTCTTCATTAGCATTGTTTGGCATATCTTCATTGCTGAAGAAACTGTCACCAAACAGCCGGATCCCTAGAAATGTCCTAGACGGATCCCTCCATAAAGGGAACCGTGGGATCCGTGGTCCAGAAGCACAAAACTAACTTGAGTTTTATTTGCAGGAAATTATGCACTATACTCATGTTTTCTAACCTTTACTTTGTAGATTTTCAAAATACACATGAAGATTTTGACACCATAAAGCTAGGGGGAGCTTTGTGTCAAACCATACATTGCAGATCCATTTGCAACTTGATCCTTATTTGGATTACTCTTCATGACACCCCATTGCAAAATTGCAATCTTCAAGGGGGAGCATTTTTCGTCACAAGGACGAACAAATTGCAAACATAATTGCAATACTTTAGCTCACTTATTTTTATGTACTTGACGCCCTCACAAAGGGATGGACTCGTCAAGGGGGAGTTAATCCGAGAACCATTCCCGTCACTTACTCACTTTACATCTTGTCTTTTAAAATATTTTTCTTAAAACTTTGTGTTAGTTTCTTTTCGACGCTCTTTTTGTTTCAACAAAAAGGGGGAGAAGAGAGTAAAAAACTCCAATTCAAACTTTTATGAATTTTAGTTTTTCCTTAAAATAATTTTATGTTTTGTCATCAACAAAAAGGGGGAGATTGTTAATACAAATAAGCCGTAAAAACGTTTATTTATATTTTACGATCTTCTAATGTTTTGTCGACAACAAATGTAAAATCATTTTAACGAAACAAATAAAATGCGTAAACTGTTTGAGCCAATAGTTTTCTAACACACTTACGTTTTCACATAAAACACTAAAACAAGTATAAGTGATTTTATGATTTACATATGTACAACAACTAGTGTTTACATATTGGGCTAACACATACTTAACTAAGTATATACTAAAATGGGTAAAAACAAGTATATACTAAAATAGGTAAAAACTAACAAATGGTATTGACCAATAACCCATGGTTTTGTCCAGACCACTTAACTAGGTTCATTGTATTCTAGAGATACATTGAATCTAGAAAGAAACCCATGGATCAACCCATAACCTATGACCCATGACCCATAACCAAATTTACCCATGGGCAAAGAGGAGCGTCCCACGGATCCCTAGCTTTACGCTTGCCAGATCCCTTGTGGGAGGGATCTGTGGGATTATGGGAACAATGAACTTTCTCCTCTATAAATAGTGAGCCATTTCTTCCTTTTGGTTCACCACTTTCACAAATACTTTCTCCAAGTATTGTACCTCTCTAACCACTGATCATAAGGGATCTTTCTATGTAGTTTGTCCTTTGTTTTTGCGTGATTCTCTCTGTTCCTCTTAAAGGCGAGATCACCACTTCTTGAAGTCGAGCAAGCTCAAGTCCATGAGTTGCCATGCTTCGTCATCATCAAGACAACTGAGGTTCTCTTGTTGATAGTTCTTTCTTCCTCCGTAGATGTTGTGTTGAAGGCATTAGTGAAGGATGCCGAAAGAGTCAAGAAGAAAGCATTAGTGAAAGGTGCTTAACGTACGTATCAAAAGCATTAGTGAAGAATGCTAAAGGTGTCAAGATGAAGGCATTAGTGAAAGGTGCCAAGCGTTGTGTCAAAAGGCATTAGTGAGGGATGCCTAAGAATCAAATCAAGTGGCATTAGGGAAGAATGCCTAGGTCGTATAATCGATAAGGTGCATCGTTATACATATAAGTATTTTTTTATTTCCAAGGATGGTGATATCCTTGATGGTGTTGTAACAAGGAGTGGATCTCCTTGAGATTAGGTGATGTGTTGTGATGGGTAGTAGTTCCTCCATAGTAATGGAACTAGGTGCTTAGCCTAGTACCTAATAAATGGTAGGCGACATTGTGATAGGATTAGTTCTCCTTGGTGTGAAAGAACTCAGTGGTTAGCCTAGCACCATATAAAGGGAAGGCGACGTTGTGTTATGTGTGGTTCGCCTTGGTGTGAAAGAACTCGGTATTTAGCTTTGTACCGGAAAAAGGTGTAAGCGACGTTGTGAAGGCTTCTCCGCCATAAGGAGATTGGTGTAGTGTTTACGAACTCTCGAGTAGGTGACTCAGGGAGTGGATTAGGGCAAGGAAGGTGTCCTTGTAGCCGAACCACTATAAATACTTGTGTCGTGGTGATTTGCTTCTTACTCTTTATCTTTCATCACACGTTTATATATCTATCTATCAATGTCCAATATAAACAACTAAATAGATTGACATAAGTCGATCTAAATATTTAGAACGAAGTTGTAATTTGTAAAACTATTCAACCCCCCCTTCTAGTTTTCCACACATTAATTTGGGAATCTGGTATCCGAAGGATTCTTGTTTTGAACTAATAGCTTTTTCAGATGCTGATCACGCAGGTTGCTTAGATTCTCGGAAAAGTACGTCAGGTGCTCTACAATTTCTTGGTGATAAACTGGTGAATGGCAATCGAAGAATCAGGATTGTATATCGCTGTCCTCAACCGAAGAAGAATATGTAGCCATGTCGGTGTGTTGTGCTCATGTCATTTGGATGAGAACACAACTCAAAGACTATGGTTACGTATTTGACAGAATCCCGATGTACTGCGACAATCGAAGTGCTATTGCAATCTCGTGCAACTCCGTCCAACATTCGAAGTCTAAGCACATCGATCTTCGATATCATTTCATCAAGGAGCATGTCGAAGAGGGTACCGTTGAATTATATTTTGTGGGTACTGAATACCAATTGGCGGACCTTATCACCAAAGCCTTAGCTCCTCCTAGGTTTACTGAGTTGATCCACCGGATTGGCATGAGGTGTTTGACTCCAGAGGAACTGGATGAACTTTTAAAACAATCTTAAAACCAGTCAAACCCCAAAACCTCTTTTGTCAATAAATTTATTCAAAAACAAAAATAGAAAAATATAAAATCTTATAAAATACAAAAATATTCTTTTATCTAATTTCTTTTAACATGACAAGTACAAATCTTCCGTCAACACTTCACACTTTCAAAAATTTCAATATTTTCACGTTTAAGTGTTGAGGGGGAGAAAGTAAATATTTTAAGTTTCATAAAACCTTGTACTTGCATGTTACCCAGTATTGGTTGTATCTTTGATAATGGTGGATAGATTTCTTGTTTCTTAACACTCCTCGGACCAAAATTTGTAAAATTTCTCTATTTTCAAAGTCGAGGGGGAGTGTCGTCAAATCTCTTTCAAAATATGATGCTTCGTACGTAACCAAAGTGGAAGTTATGGGTTGTGGATTCAAATGGTTGAGGTGGAAGGATCAAAAGTGTCAAAAGTTTAAACTTAAATTTAACAAAACCTTCCACCTAAAAAATCTTTTACATTTATTACACTCATTAATACTTCAACAAACTTCATACCACGCATAAGATTCAAACTTCAAATCCGTGTTATAATATTCCAATTTGTAAGTGATTAAAGCATCTTTGAATGATTTCAAACAATGGTTTTCAACTGTATGTAATTTTAACGGTTTGATTTTTCTCTAAGTGTGATTATGTGTTCTACGCGTAAGCATAAGAACATATGATCACGTTTGGTTGATTTTGATGAAACGGGGTGTGTTTTCAAAGTGAATATCATGTTTTAAAACCATTTTCATCAAAAAATTCTACCCAGAAACGTTTTTAATCAATCTTTCAAAAGTTAGGGTTTATGCATGAATTAGGGGTTTTCTTGTGTGAGTTTTTCTGGATAATTAATTGCTTGAATGATGATTGTTACATGTTTAATTGACCAAAACCTTTCTTGAATATTGCCCAGAAACATGAATTTTGCATAATTGAACTTTAGGGTTTATGTCTCGTTGAAATTGGGTAATTTTGATTCTCGAAGTTTTTGATGTTAAAACTAGTTGAAAACAACTCAATAGGCTTCTAAGACATTCCAGAATGAATTTGGCGCAAATCCCATGGCTAGATTTCTTAATCGTAAACTCCTAGGGTTTAAGTTTACGCATAAGCAAACGTTACGCGTAACCATCATTAAACTGTGATTACTTGTGATCTTGATAGAGGTTGAATAATAGTGTTAATGGATATGTTATGATGAATTTTATTTCAGGTTTTACGCGTGAAAAAATCAGAATCAAGGTTAAGAAGTGGAACTCTACGCATAAGGATCACCTTACGCGTAGAAGGTTACACGTAAGAGAAATCTTACGCGTAACTCTTACGCGTAAGGTTCTATATGGGGACTACGCGTATCCTGTGAAGGATATGCGTAAACTTGAGTCTTACGCATAAGGTTCACTCTTACGAGTAAACCTTACGCATAAGCTCCCACATACGCTTACGCGTAAGTCTTATGCCAAGAGCTTTTTCCTACGCGTAAGATTTCTTACGCGTAAGAGGAACTCCTACGCATAAGCTTATGTCTACGCGTATGGTCACACACTGTTTAAGCGTAAGCTTACAATTTTTACGCTTAAGCCTTATTTTAACCTTACTTATGAATTGTTACGCGTACAAACTTGTAAATAAATAACGCATAACGTCACAAAACCAAAATGTCACTAATAAGCTATAATGGTTAAAATGTTGTGTGAATGAGTGAAAATTTGGACTTCAAAATTCAAAATTAATAAACTCACAAAACTTATCACGACTACTTTGGACTATTGGACAAACAAGTGACATTGGACTTGTAACATTCATTAACATAACATATTCAATAATTGGACAATAAAATCAACTTTTGACTAACGTAATGTCTTTCGATATGTTGTTTCTTTTGGCTCAATATCTTTCAGATCACAATATGGACATCACAATGGAAAACGTTAACGCACCAAACATACTCACAATGGAAGATATTTTCCCTACCCGTTACAGTATGAAGATTGGAAAGAACAACCTCAAAGTGGACTTTGATAACTTCACTTGCTCTGAGTCTTCATGCCGTATTGATGTGGATATTCTTAAGACTCATCTATGCAA
>BPTQ01000009.1:124501823-124517095 GCA_019973895.1 Chrysanthemum seticuspe
GTACAAAATAGAGTCCATAAATTCCGTATGTGAAGTACAGTACGTACACCTGAATAGTATCTCAGCGCCACTGCTGCGCAGAGTGAACCCAAAATACTTGAAATTTTGTAGTAAACCTAACATTGTTTAAATTAAGGCGTGTACAGATTAAAGTAAACCATGGATATGAAACATTTGAAACTATAAAATAATTTAGTTTGCTACATAAAAGGTTTGCTGTGAAATCCAGCAAGTTATATTGACACTAACACTACGATACTGTCAGTTGGGGGTCCTTAAGGTAAGACGACGTTTTGTACATTAAACCCCCACACTGTTGTCAATAAGGATTGGAATCAGTGGAATATTGAGGTACTGATTGGATACAACGGTATTCTGGTAATAGAACTTTTTTTATAGAGTTTCACAAATACCAATTTTGTTTAAAACATGGTGACACTCTCAAAAAAATAAAACGAAACCCAAGTGAGACGCGTCGTCACCGCGACTCTATGATAAGTCCACATGTATGCCATGAAGTGTATGCCTTAAATACCTGAGATAAAACATGCTAAAAGTGTCAATACAAAGGTTGAGTGAGTTCATAGAGTTTGTGTTGAAATGTAAAGCCTTTAAAAATCGTTTATGCAGCAAAGGCATTGTAAATCCACTCAGTTCCAAGTTCCGCCCATACAAAACTTGCAACCTGTGTGTTCACAACCCTCTGCCAAAATGTGCATAGTTTATATTCAAACACACATCGTCAAATGAATTCACATAATAGTGCATAACTTAATGTATCAACAGTTACTTGATATAACACATATGAGTGTTGTTTCAAATCGTTCCAAGACCATTAGTTCAATGATTATACCAAGACCATTAGTTCAATGAATATACCAAGACCATTAGTTCATTGAATATACCAATACCATTAGTTCAATGATTATACCAAGACCATTAGTTCCATGATTATACCAAGACCATTAGTCCAATGATTTATGATATAGAAATTCTAAGTATGAAATACTGTTACTTCGTATGACTAAACATTCAGTTCAGATAAACACATAGTTTGCAAATAGTCATGAATGTCATAAAAGTTGTTGAGCATGTATCTCCCCCAAAGAGTTTAATAAAAGTATTAAAAGAGTAGGGGCTATGACTCACCTGATGCAATGTTTATGATGACAAAAGTGGATACACTGAAATGCGGCGCAATCTCTAACTGCGACTAGTAACTTGATGAGTTGAAGTGAACAAATGTTAATCCTAACACCCTAGGTTTTTATTTCAAAACCTTACTTAAGAGTATGTTATGATTGTAAAAATATCTTGACTTGAAAAAAAAAATGATCTTCTTGTGCTTCACCCTTATGGCCGGTTATGGATGAAGAATAATGAGAGAAATCTTTGTTTCACACTAAGATATGTGCTATGTGTGTGTAGTTGTAGTAATATATTAAAAACTAGTAAGTATCAAGTAGATATTTTGTACAAAAAAAATGTGTGTCATCATAGTGTGTCGACATGCATACAATACAATATAATGATATTGTATTTTAGACAATTTAATATATAAGTGTATTAGTAGAAGTGTAATTTTTAAATATAGTTGGTAACTTGTGTACATATTTAAGCATTTAGGGTAGCGTTAGCTAAAAATAAATTTTAAAACACCGGGTAAACTCATAATATTATTTTTATAATCTTAATATGAGTTTAATCGGGAAAATTTTCGGAAGTATCGGATCAAATGTTCAAAATAATTAATTACGCGATAGCGTTTATTTAATAAGAAATTATACGTTTAATGTAAAATGCAAGACCCATGCATAAATTGATATGAAATGATGTTACTAATGATGTGTAGACTAAATCTAGTCTATATGAAATGTCCTGAAATTACGAGTTGTCACAACTGTCCTATGATCCGCCAGAGCAGGAGGGATCTAACCAAGGACACCACCAATAGTTAGAATTTAGAAGTCCGTAGGTATGATTATAAAAAGGAGAAAATGAGAATCGGAGAAAGAAGGAGTTGAAGAATTAAAAAGAAAAGTAAAGAAAAGGGTCAAAAGAAATAGCCCTCCAGATTATTCAACTTAGGGCAGACATCGGGTTCAACTCATATGCTACTGGTTGTCACTTGATGACACCGGTATTGAAGATTAAAGTCGTCATGGACCCAGTGATGCATGCACTAAACCTTCTTAGCCACTCAAGTTTCTCTCAACAGAAGCTTGTTTCATTCTCACAGGGAACCCTACGTAAACTATCGGCTTTCTCTTAGAGATTGCTGGTATTGAAGAAGGAGACCCTCTCCCTAGTCTCCGCTCAGGAAAACCAAAGCGTACTATTGAGTCTATTGCCACGAGATTCATCAAAAGATCTCTTAGGAACACTTGACATTTCATCACTTGTCGTTCAACAATAAGGACGCAAGTGATACTATTCTAGAGTCCTACACAGATCTTAGCAATCTGTCGAGAACATTTATGAGAGGTTAACAATTGTTATCCTCAGTGATTGAATGGAAACTCCTGCCAGGGTCAACATCAAACAGCCCTGACAGCAGGTCACTTCGGTAACTCCTTGTGGGTTATGCTTAGTGTTGTCTCAAACGGTCTACAGTCGTGTGTTTTCACGCTATGCTGTTAACACGCTCGAAGTTCGAACTTGTAAGTGTTGGAAATCCTACTAAGGAGATTCCTTTCAAGAATTGAGTCCTGAAGATGTGGGTCATTACTTGAACTTGTTCAATGTAATGCCAACTGTCCCTTATGGTATTCGGACGGCTGATTCACCCGACCAAGGTGAATGGAATCAAGACATTCATCAGAAGAACAATCGTAGTGGTCAACTCTTTAAGAAACGACCACAATGATCAATTGGTGATTATCACTAACCCATTCTTATGTTTTCTTCTTATGGATGCTCCTGGGAGATGATCGTGCAGATTCTCCACATGCTCATACCAACAACAACACATATTAAAGCTCTCCCGAAAGGCAACACAAAAGTCAGAACGATTCTTCCTCAAAGCCAAAGAATCAACAAAGTATGAAGACTAAGAGAACTACATCTATCCTGATATCCAACGTCAAAGAGCGTGTGAGCATGTTAGAGAAGGACGTGGAGACACCTGAGCAATGAAGCGGACCTGATGCAGATTGCCACAACATAACATCACCATATCCACACCAGAACAAAGAACAAAGATAATTGAAGACGTCAAAGCTGAAAACTACAAAGAAAACAAGATCCTTACACTGGGGAGATTGTTAGAATCAAGGCACTTCTTCTCACAAGAAAGAAGAATGTCAGAAGACGTCGAAGCAACTATTACATCAGCACCAACAACGTTTCAGATTACTTAAGTCATTAATTACCAATACTTAGGGGGAGATTGTTGGAATCAGTCCTAAACTATATTTCAAGTGTTTGTAATTAACATGTAATAGGTTGCTTAATTAGGCTTTTATGTTAGTATTAATGGCAAGGCTTATGTAGAAAGCCCATAAGCCTTGGCCCAAGCCCATAAGGAAGGAAGGGAACTTGTAGTGTTGCCCTAGTCCCTTCCCTTATAAATAATGTTGTAAACTCCCATTCGGGAGTTTGTTGTTCATTTCATTCAAATCCTACACATACACCTTTCATATATTCATATGTGTTTTGTGTGTTTTGTTCAACCAATCTATCTTTATCTTATTTCTAACATATTGATGCTTGTCTTGCAAACACGGGAACCTAACAATTTCCAAGAAGAACGTTTTGGGAACAAAGATTTGTAGGCAAATACTCCCCCTCAACAAGTAATATTAACTTTTGAGGTTTTGAAAAACATAAGGGGAAGTACTTGTTCTTTTGAGCAAAACATTGAAAAATGAAATTTTTGATAAGTTTTAATCAAAAGAAAGAAGATTTCGCTCCTTTTATAGGATTGTGGCACTGAAGCGTACCACAGGTTTCATTACAAGTACAGGTCGTACACTGTTATGTGTGCATAAGCCATTGTCAAAATACAAATCATAACATCCAAATATCAATTAATGAAATAGATTAAGAAGTACCAGTCAATCCTTCAATAAAACTGAGAGTTCTCTCTTGACGTTGATAACCCATAAGAGGGAAACTCTGTTGTCCACCCACAAAGTTCTTAAGGTTCCGCATCTAATCACAATGAAACAACCTTTCATCTATCCTTGTGATAATCTTCTTAACATCCATCCTTTCTTTAGAATTCCACCGCTTCTTCGACCCAATACCTTTGTGAATCTCCTTCAACCGATACGCTAAGCCATCACGAACCTTTTTCAGAGTATGATCACAAAACTTGTGAAGCTCATTGCACGCCATGAAACAGTTGTGGTGAAGTTCATTACGGTAAACAACTCCAAATTTTGGTTTCTTCATAATGGTGTAGCAATGGTTTAGTGAGATTGACTTGTTTCTGGTATGATTCCACGGCAAGTTGAAGATCTTCAACACGTTCTTGGATCACTCTGCTTCCTATGAATATCAACAATGACTTGATGTACTGGAGCTGGATGTTGGTGGAGAAATATCTCATCCGACCTTGTACCTTAGCCAGATACATGTCTTCAATGTCGTTGAGCGACAATCTCGTAAAATCAGCTTCAGCAAAATCATATTCTTGCTCGTCTTGGCGTTTGACTTTGATCTCTTCCAGGAATGAGTAACCCTACTTCGTAGCTAGACTGACATTCATGATAGCAACGATCCATTTGTCACTGAACACCACTTTGTTTGATTTCATAACCTGGAAGCTTTTGTAGTATAGTCTTCTTCTTTCAGGCCAATGATGAATGCCATACTGTGCATCGAGATCATAATTCACCACATTTTCAACAAACATTCTTGTGGCTTCTTCCTCGATGGCAACATTGTTGGAGAAGACTGCTGCTGGGATGTTAAAGGTGAGTGACGTAGCGTATTTCTTGCTTACATCGCTACCGTGTTGAAGAAATTCGAGGTCATTGTTGAAGAAGTATTGGTAGGGAATCCTGGGTTGATCAGGTCGACCAATGGTTGGTAGTGGCTTGGTCCAGTCAGTGTAGTGTGGAGTCTTATCTTGTCTTGTGAAGTCGATGTTTGATTCAGGGTTGAGCCAATCAATGTTGTTGGACATAGCTCGTGCGATTTTGTCTAGATGATATTCGACTTCAATAGCAGTATCGGAGTTGTCCTTTAGTAGTTGAAACACATCGTTCTTGATTCGGCGTAACTCCCCTTTCGTCATCTTCTTCACTTTGAACTTATCCTGAATGATCTTAACGTGCTCCATAGTTCGACCATCTACCAGTTCTTGGCCTTCCGGTAATTGAGGAGTGACATCAACAAGCTTGCTAAATCATTCGTATTCTGTTGTTTCATCTTCATCTAACCATAAGACTACAGAGCTGGATCTCTTCTTCTTTGGTTTGGATGATGGTCCTGGTTGCTGCTTAGTTGATGTTGGAAATGATGGTGGTTATTAGGGCTCAGGAATCTCTTCGTCGTCACCACTGGTGTATTGGAAATGATCACCAGTTTTCACAGATGGTGGTGGAGACTCAGAGTCCTGAGGTTTATCAGAAGCAGGAGGTCGTTGAGAAGATCTCTTTGTGGTGGTGGTCTTTCGTGGTGGTGGTGGAGGCATAGATGAGGATACACCTATTTTCTTCTAACGTTTAGGCTCTGTATCCTTGTCCGCATCATCATCGTCTCTTGGTCGCTTTTCTTGACCAACTCCTTCCTTGCAAGTTGTCTTTAGTTGAAATGCAAGCAATGCCTCAAAAATTTTTGATTCATCAGAAGAGAAAGTTGGAGATCGGGGAGACATCTGCATAATCAATTTTGAGATCAAATCAGCTTCAGTGACAACAGGAGGCAGAACTGGTTGGATTTGCATCACTGCTGGTGTGGTTGAAAGTGTTTGCTTGACCAATGACATCAGATATGGATAGAGTTATCTTGCGAACATTTATTTTGTGACTCCAGGGACGGTATCGAGAAAGAACTTATGAGTGTAATCCCTAATCGTCTTGTCCATTTCACCCTGAATATCCCTGTTGAGGAATTGCTGGATCTTGTCTCTTTCCTTCGAGAACTCGTTCATCAAGTCATTGAGTAAGTTAACCCTGTCAGCCAGCTGAGTCAACTTTTTGTTAATGACATTTCGTTTCCTTGCTTGCCTGACAGCCTTAACAATCTTGGTTTTGGCACGTGATGCCCAAGTGTCATTGGGTTTCTTGATCGATTTGTATGCTGATCTGGTGATAGCATCTTTGGATGGTGGTGGTGATGAATGAGATGACGAATCAGATGAAGATGAGTCATGAGATGGCTCAGGGTCTTGAGGTTGCTCTGAAGATTGTTTCGGGTTATGTTATGGGTTATCTTGAAGATAAATGTCAGCTTCCTCTCAAGCTCTTGCCTCTTCCTCTGCTTTTTCTTTGGCTGCTTGCTCCACATCTTCATCAATTATATTTTCCATCTTTTCTTGTTCCTGTTCCTCAAAGTCGAACTTGATATCGTACTCTTGTTTTTGTTGCTCTGTTGATTCCTTAGTAGTGGTAAGAGTTCCCTTATCGGGTTGATTAACCGCATCAAGAACTGGTGTAGTTAGTGCACCACCATTGGAACCTCCAGGGCCTCTGGTTTGTTGAATGTTGAATTCAATAGTAGCATGCTGCAACCTCAGCTGCTTAAGAGTCTTGTGGTAAGCTCTCTCTTATCCTTTGGTTCAATTTCATCATCAGAACTTTCTTCTTCTTCCTCAGCAACTGGAGTCTTCCCTTTGTCTGATTTGGGACTAGGTGGTTTGTCATCGGACCTCAGCGAGGTTGTTTCATCCGTAGTAGTTTCAGAATAGCAAACCACCTCTTCAGACTCAGTATCTTCAGAATCGACGTCCTCTTGATTATCTTCAGGTTTAATTTGAGAATGGACGATCTGAGTTTGAACTCTTTTCTTGCGAGAAGATTCCTTTTGGGATACTTGTGGGTACTTCCAGTGCTTTTAATGCTTCCAGCGCTGCCTGGTCTTCTTGTCCTCTTGACTGGAATGGCTGAAGTCTTTTCATTCATAAACCCAACTTTGCCTTTGCTCACAGCTTCTTGGTATCGACGATACGATGGAAGACTTTTGATATCATCAGTGAGAAGGCAGTCCAATAACACTGCACCTTGCTTCTTTGTTGATGAGTCCTTAAATCTGACAGTGTTTTATGTGGGCTCATACAACACAGAGTGATTGTTGGGGTTATTAAGTCTCAAGGGAATATCTCGATGTTTCCCGAGAATATTTTGGATCAACAGATTGGTGTATCTGATAAAAGGAACTTTTGTCCTGGGCTTATTGAGATGGGACATCATGTCTTCCCAGATCAGACTTGAATAGTCGATGTGCATTTTGTTGACCATGCCCCAGAATATTTGCAAGTGCATGAGTTTTGGATGCTCATGACCACTGTCTCTTCCCGATACAGACTTGGCGATCATGATGTACAAAGTCCTCCAAGGTTGAGGAATGTTCTTTAAATCGACCGTGGAGTGCTTGGTAATTACTCCAGCAGCTTCATCATAGCCAATATCGACCATGAATTGCAATGTAGCGTCTTCACTTGGAATTGCTACATAGTTGGCTTTGGATAGCAGGAAGAAGAAGAATTGTTCTCAGATTTGCTACAGTGACGGTGACTTCTTTATCATTGAGAGTTACCGTGACAACATCTTGACCATCAACCTTTTTCATTGTGTGCCAGAATTGATGAATGTATATTTCTGGTACAGTTGCTGAGTTGGTGAGAATGTTGTTGTAAGGATGAGTTTTTAGGATATCCACAACAATCCTGCATGATGACTCTGAGAACTTGAAGTTCTCAAAATCGACCTTGAGGTTGTTCTTTCCAATCGTCTTGCTGTAATCAGTTGGGAAGATATCATTCATTGTGAGCTCATTTGGTGCATTGACATTTTCCATTATGATGTCCATTTCGTGATCTGAAAGGTATTGAGACAAAAGAACCAACATATCGAAAGACATTACGTTAGTCAAAAGTTGATTTTATTGTCCAATTATTGAATTTGTTATGTTAATGAATGTTACGAGTCCAAAGTCACATATTGTCCAATAGTCCAAAGTTGACGTGATAGGTTACGTGAGTATGTTAATTTTGAATGTTTAATTTCCAAAGTTTACTTAATCACACAACGTTTTAACTTTTGTAGCTTATTAGTGACATTTTGGTTTTGTGACATTATGAGTAACTTATTACAAGTTTGTACGCGTAACATTTCAAAAGTTTAGTTACAAATTGGCTTAAGCGTAGGATTGTAAGCTTATGCATAAACAGTGTAACCATACGCGTATGATTAAGCTTATGCGTAGGAGTCACTCATAGGCGTAGGAATGGACTCTTAGCACAAAGCTTACGCGTAAGCGTAGGTTAGGGACTTACGCGTAAGGTTTACTCGTAAGAGCAAGCCTTATGTGTAGAAATCCAAGTTTACGCATATCCTTCACAGGATACGCGTAGTCCCATTGTAGATCCTTATGCGTAAGAGTTACGCGTAAGATTTCTCTTATGCGTAACATCTACGCATAAGGTATTCCATAAGCGTAGAGTCCATTTTAACCTTGATTCTGAAACTTGTACGCGTAGAAGCCTGTAATAGATCAAACATAACAATCATTTTAACATGTTTTCAATCCCTTTTAAGATCACATGGCATACTTATGACAAATCTCATACGCGTAAGAAATTTCTACGCGTAGACATAAACCTTAGAAATTCAAATCCTACTCGTAAGAGATTCAACCATGGGAAATTCACCAAATGTTTTCTGGGACATCTTAGATGCTAAATGAGTGGTTTCCAACAAATTTTAACATCAAACACACAATGAATCAATAATACCCAATTTATACGCATACTTAAACCCTAAAGCTTAATTTTTAAAATTTTTTGTTACTGGGCATGAATCAAAGGTGCATTTGATCAATTAAACAAGTAACAAACATATCCCAAGCATCTAATTAACCTCAAATACTCACACATGAAAGAACCCAAATCCACGCATAAACCCTAAAACATGAATATGATTAAAACATATTCTGGGTTGAAAATCTTGATGGAAATGATTATTAGACTTGTTTTTAACCATTTTAACACAAACCATTTCATCATAAACACCCCATATTGATTTCTTATTCATACGCGTATGTGTAGAACCTAAAATCATTCCTAGTTTAAAATCAAACCGTTGGTTTTGAATAAGATTTAAAACCTATGTTTGTAATCATACAAGGAAGCGTTTTAATCTTAGGCGTGAATGAAGTAGTTGAAAGAGTTAATGTTTGTAATAAATGTGTAAAGGATAGTTAGGTGAAGAGTTTTGTATAAAATGTGTTAAACTTAGACCTTGATAGATCTTATGAGCACTCATAGATCGTTAGTTATGCTTATGTAATCACAAACACACTAAAAGACAGTCTCTATAACTTGTATTCAAGCGGAAATTAAACACAAGAACAAACACAAATAACTAAGAACTTTTTGATCCTCTATGGATCTTTTTAATAATACTAAAACTTTGTTTTTCAACTCGTACATAACTCATGCTATTGTGTTCCTTTTATAGACAAGGAACCCTAACCCGTTTCCCAAGAAACGTATAAACATAAAACTAGGCCTTGTTTGTTTTTTCAAAGAAGCTCTTTTTTCCTCTTATGTCTGCAGGCGCGCAGACAACTTCCTTGAAGACCGTTTATTTTTTTTCAGACATAAGAGGGTAAAATCACTTCTTTCCTCTTCTACTATGCAGACATAAATTTCCTCTTTTTTCCACTTCTTTCAATCACTTCTTTTTTCCACTTCTTTCAAAAAAAGAAGAAAAATGAAAGAAGTACTTCAATAGCACAAAAAACAAACGGTCTTCTTCTTGCAGATGAAGTGCTTAAATGTACCTCTTCTTCTGCATACATGGTTTGCAGATGAAGAGGTAAAAGCTCTGAAAAAACAAATGAAACCTAAATAAGATATACATTATCACTTCCTAATAAAGCTCATGCATATCCTAACTAACTATAGAATACGAAGAATAACTATCTCCGCTGAAACCATCTACACGGTTTTAATAATTCAGTAGAATTACATCTTCAGCAGAATCCTTGCACTTCAGCAGAATCCTTCGGTAGTAAATTCAACATAATTCATACATAGCAGAATTCCCAACAATCCTCCCCTAAACTGGAATTTGACTAGATTAAGTTCCAGTTTCTTGATAGATCTTTAACACTTCAGAACTTGAGGATTGTACGCGAATATCAGCAGCAAAGAACCAAATAATTACATCTCTATGATGACAAAATTCTGAAACTCCAGATCTTTGCAGCAACAAATGACAACAGGTACATCAAAACAAATTAGTTTCATACTATTCTCATCACATCCAGGTGTATTACTCCTGTGAGAGGTGAATCATTGAAAATAATGGATTTGATGTCTCTTTACCAATAGCCATCACTACTGGAGTAGCCAAATGTTTAAGTTCGAAAACTATGGTACACTGATAACCATCTGATTTATTAGCAAATCAGCAACCATGAACGGATTTGAAATGTCTTTACCTGTAGCCGTTTGCTCAGGACTAGTCAATTCTTAGGAGAAAGAATCACCTTTGATGAATTGAGAACCCAATATGGTATTCCACTGCCTTTACCACAAGCCATATACTTGTGGGCTAGCCAATTCTTGGATTCCAAAAAGGAATAAACCATGGTGAATTGATGACCATACAAACCTCAGCAATTAAGCATGGGTGGTTGCAGACCCTATGATTTTGAGCAAACCATTACAGCTATCAACAGATTTGATGTGTCATTACCAAAGCTATACTCTTTGGACTAGCCAACTCTTTGATGTACACAAGGTACAACTGGTGAGTCGATAACCATCAACAATGTACAACAAACCTGCAAGAAAAGTAAGACAAACTCAAGAATATACATAGTTTTTTTTTTCTATTCATAAAGAAACAAAGAATCAAAGAAAACAAATTGTACAAATGATACTGGATACCATAATCAAGATGATGCCTGATGTTGCAGAAGCTGAGTCTTAATCAATCCAACCATTTACTCAGCATGTAACTTATCATTCCCAACTGGATCAGGAGGAACTTCCAACTTCTTTCTAAGCATTCTTTCCATCAATGACACAAACAAAGGATAAATCTTATCTGAGAACATACACACAATCATCCCACACTTTGTCTCTACCACATGCACACATGGCATAGGATAAAATCTCCAAGTCTCAACCTTCCACTTATGTGAATTCTTCCAAATAGAATACCCTTTACCATCTGGAGATTGAGAATCAAATAGAACTTGAAGATCACCCAAAAAATATAAACCAGAACCCTGTGGTGAATGAGTAGCATAATGCTTAGTGACAAGGCCATACAGAGTATTCAAATCTTGCCTATCCACCATATGAAAGATTTCCTTCAAGAAGTTAAACTGCATAGAAGAATTATCCAGCCTAAAAATAGTGTTAAGTTGTTCATCAGTCAAAGTCCAAGCAGTTAACACATCATGAGACCCTTCAGGAAAAACATCAGCAGAGCCTTCTTTAATGAAAGTTGACTCAGTAGCCTTTAGACCCAAAGAACTACCCCTGTGAGATTTCTTAACCTTAGATGTATGTGTCCTAGCTGATCTCACAGATCTCCTTAGAGAAATGTGTCTTCTTTTAGACATCCTTTTCTTCCTCCTACCTGGTATATAAATCCCCATAGATACAGAAGATGGTACATCCTCAGATTCATCAGGGACATCTTTAGCATGAGTGGAAGAAGTAGAAGTAGACTTAATTGGAACAACACCACGCAAGGTATACATTCTCTCAAGTACTTCTCTGGCCTTCTTAGCTTTAGCAGCTGCTTGTTCAGCTTGCTCACCCAATTCTTCTCCTACTTTATCAATAGGAGCAATACTTGGTAATGCTTCAGAAGAAATAATATGAGGTTCAGCAGATTGAACCCTTTCAGCTGAATGTATAGCTTCAGTAGATGCTTCAGAAGTAACAACAGAAGAACTCATCTTTGGTGTAACATCATCGAAATTATCTACAATCTCAACTGTCCTGGTTCTCTTGGCTTTTGGAGCATCTGCACTACCAGCAATCCTTTTCAAATTAGAAATTGGAGTAATGTACTTCATAGTCTTATGGTACATATTGAGTAACGCATCATCAGATAGAGCCCATACTTGCTTCTTTGTCAAACCAGATTGATAGAAGTTAGAACTTTGATTGTACACCACAGTCCTCATATATAATTTCTTTTGGGCTTCAGTAGGTGGTTTCTCCCTTTTGGCTTTAGCTTTTTGTGCAGCAATGGCTTTCTTCTATGCAAGTGCAGCTTGTTTCCTTTGTTGACCAAGAGCCATCATTTGTGCAGCAAAATTCTCACTATCAAAGTCTGCTCCTAAAATACTTTGTGCAAGAGTAGGATTGGATGCAACTTGATGAGTATAAGTATCCCATTGCTCATCAGTGATATGAGTAGCTAGTTCATCAATTTCTCTTTGTCTCTCAGGAGGCAAATTGGTATTAAACTAAGCTTCAAGTGTTTGAGCCAATGCACGACTCTTCTACATATTTTCATACTCAGCAAACATCCTAGCTTGTTCTTGCCTTTCCTGTTCACTCACAAGATCTGAACCAAGCTCTTCATCAATCATTACTCCTTTCTCTTTATCAGTAGAATCCTTAGCAGAATCATCATAAGGAATGTCAAAAATAGGAACGTCAGAAGAAACACCCAAGTTAGCATCAGAAGAAACATGTTAAGACAAATCTTCAACAGGTGTAGAAAAGACATCAACATTAGGGTCCAGGTTAAAACTTCTTCTTGCAAGAAAGACTTCAGGATAATCTGCTGAAGGTGGAGAACCTGGTTGTTCTTGTACAAATGAAGCTTGACCATTATCAGAAGCAACATTCTCCATTTGATCATCAACAGTTGCAACACCTGACAGCTTTGAAGGTTCAGAAGAATCCTTACTCAAATAATGTCTTCTCTTTCTTCTAGTAAACTGAATGGGTTTCTTGTTCTTTGAAGATTCAGCAACAACTAGTGAAGAAACATGAGTCTTCTGAGCCACATCAGCCAAAATTTCGAGTGACTTAAATAAAAATCCTCTTGCACCTCATCAGAAGAAACCAGAAACCTCCTTTTGTTACTTTTTCCAAGTTGGTCCTCTAAGTCCTTAACCTTGCTCTTCAACTCCACAATCTCACCACCAAGTGTAGATTTAGTCTCAGCAGGCTCCTTTTTAAGATCAGCAACCTCAGCCACATACCTGTTTACTAGAGCATATACAGATGTAAGTGTAATAGGGTCCTCAGCTCCACCAGCAGATTGCTCAGTGGTAAAGGGAGCTTCATTAGACCTTTCAGGAGAAATATCGACATGCTCAATGATAGGAGAACCTTCATTAAATGGCTCCCTAACTGGACTAGGTGTGGCCAGTCTATTAAGTTCAGTCTCAAACTCATCAAGAGTAACTTGAGTAGGTGGTGGACTAGGACTAGGTCTAGGTGAAGGTGTAGGTGGAGGTTGGTCAGGAGAAACAAGTGATGCTTCAGCAATAGTAGCAGGGCCCTCATCAATGGCAACTGATGGATTACCACCAGCAGTAACATTGGTAGAGGATGGATCACCAACAACATTACCCTCATCAGCAGCCTCATTGCCTTGAGGCATCATAGCTGCTAGCAAAGGATGATGTTCCCCCTCATAGTGAGTTTTCATTGAAGCAAATAGTTTAGCAGTTAAAGCTCCTAAGGGACAAAAGGCTTGGGCTTGGGTTGTTATGTCTAAAATCATTTGCAAAAACCTAGGGTACATTAAAAATTTATGCTTTTTCCTTTGAATATTTTCAACCATATTATCAAAAATAAACCTAGAAAAATTATAAGTTAACCCCTGAGAAAGACATACAATACCACATCCCAATTGTGTAGAAAATTGATCCCATCCTCCTGATTTATTGCTTATACACTGAAGCAATGTGTGTACCAAAAACCTCCACATTGGGCAAAGCTGATTCTTGAACCATATATCTGTCCTCGTACTCTGGTATCCAAAAGCTCGTAGCCCAGCAAGTATCTCCACAACATTAGAGTGATAAACCCCATTAACATCGTCCAAGCGAAGCTGTCTTCATATCAACTCCTCCATCACAACATACTCTGTTCCATCAACCATAGCAGCAATCTCTGTGTCACTCCGTTTCGTAGCAGATGCCCAAAATTGTGTAACCAATGATTCATATATCACATTAGGAGAATGTGTTAAAGCATAATGAATCTTGGACCTCTTTAAGAACTCCACCATTGGTTCATACAGTTCATGACCCTTAGCTTTTCCCAGAAAAGCAACTTTGTTATGATCTTTCTTAAATTGAAGCACCATGAGAAATTTTGATAGTGGGTTATGATTTACGCAACTGGAAGTGTGTTTAAATCGAGTGAAGAGGGAATCAGTTAATTTTAGGCGAAGATATGCGAAAAAGGTATTAGTAGAAGTTACCCAATTTATGGTCAAAAAATATGGGAATAAGTTTTTGACCAAATTTGACGTGTAAAGCAACTTCAACCAAGTTTAAATTAACACTTCAGTAGAAAGTATGGTCAATCTGCTGAAGGAGGTCAATCAGCAGAAATAACTTAAGTAATCAAGAATCTTCAGTAAATATCTTTAAGTTTTACTGTGCCACCCAACTCGCATTAATTTTCATTAAGCCTTGAATCCGCCTATAATATAGTCCCAATGCACATTTAACACTCATCAATTAACCCCAATTACCTTCACAAACCCTAATTTCTCCAATGCTCCAAAATCATCATCAATAGCCATGTCTACCAAACCAGAGGTCATTGATCCAACCTCCTATCCATCATCCTCAACATCGTCATCATCAGCCAGTGATGATTCACACCTGTTATTTCGATATCCAAATGAACCTCGACCTTTGAAGTCCCCATTTCTCCCTTCTTCTGAAGATGATAGTGTAGTGGATCCAAGCGAGTCTTCTGGTGATTCTGATGACTCCACTGCACTTTTAGATCCACTGTTCAACAAGAAGAGGACATCACACCCCCAACCTTCAACACCTCAACCTCAACCAAGGCCACGTGCCAGAAGAGAGGTGGTGTTAGCTCTTCCTGCGCCATGTTTTGGTGCTTCATCTCATATCGTTAAGGGAAAGGTCAAAAG
>BPTQ01000009.1:124537294-124561776 GCA_019973895.1 Chrysanthemum seticuspe
ATGAGGGTTTACAATAGTTTATATAGGCAAGGAGCTAGGGCAACACTCCCTCTCCTTCCCTATTCCTTATTGGGCTTGGGCCTCAGCTTATGGGCCTTCTACATAAGCTGGACCTTAAACAAACATAAAGGCCAGAATAAAGCTACCTATTACATATGAAATATAAATACTTGAAATACTGTTTAGGAGTGATTCCAACAAATCCTCTAGCATCATTTGTACTTATACAACACTATGATTTATAATTCGTAAACATTTATAAAACAATAATCTAAACACTCTCAATTAGATATTGTTGTTGTCAGCTCATTTTGTGATGGATCTGGACACACACCTTGTGTCAATGATATTTTTTATGATATTATTAAGCACGCGGAATTTACTTAGTAATACTTAGAAGATGGATTATATGTTGTATTGTATGTAAACACAGATTAAACACAAAACTTAAGCTTCAATATTATTAATGAAATAATACGAGTGATCTTAGCTTATCACTAGGGTTACACCTTGAAGCCTTTGTGAGTAATACGTAGGTAATTAGATAAGTACCTAAGACAATGACCTAGAACCTCTTTTTATACAACAAGGAGTCCTTTACAAGATAAGTATAAAGCTAACATTATAGAATATACACAAGATCTATTCTATACTTATCTAGACGCGTTATCCTAATCATAAACTGATAGCAGTGGTAATAATGTACTGGCAGTGGGAATACGTTTCCACTGCTAGTGTTAATCCGAGCAGTGTAAACCACAACTATCCGTGGTAACGGATTATTCCCAACAATCCTCCCCTAAACTTATGATTTCTCTGCAAATCAAAAAGTTTCTTCAGTCTTCATTATCTTCAAGGATTTGAGAATTCAACCAAACACTTCACTTCTTTCTTAACTTCTGAATAGCTCTTGAACATTGATCTTGAAGCCTATGTAACAATGCTCTGACCTTCTCATTGTCTTCATGAACTCTTATTGTTGTACATAACATCACAGTGAGAGCTCCAGCTCTGAGTGGATATTCCTTCTCAGCAAGCATGAAAGCATCTTCTCCATTTGCTGTAGAGACATGATGAACTTCACATGAATCATAGTAAAACCATTTAGTACCAGAACATGTGCATGAGAATTTCCAGAAATCATCATCAACATTTGGTTCACAGAGCCTTCTAAGATTAATCCATAACTGCATCTCCTTTGTATCTTTGAGATCTTGAGCATTAAACCTTTCTTGAACTAACCTCCATAGTGTATCAAGGTCATCTCTGTCAAAAGCTTTTGTAAGATCTTCAAATTGAATGAATGATGAAGTTTCACCACCTAGCCTTGTAATCTTCCATGTTGGAGAAAAATTGCGAGCAGTGTAAACCTCCCAATCAATGATAGGATGTCGAACTTGCAGTGGTTCAAGATAAAAATCTTCTTCTTCAATCACAATCATTCCAGTCAGTTGTTCTTCAGTGAATTTCTCAGTAGGAATTTCTTGTTCTTCAGCAACCTTAGTCTTCTTAATAGTTTGAGAATCACTTTCTTTGGCCTTTCTCTTCAATCCAGGAAATCTTCTTGCTTCTTCTTCAGAGCCCATTGCAATAAAATCTTGATCATGTTTTTGAACTCTGTAGTAAGCTCTTTCAATTTGATCATCAGACATTCCTTTGAATTGATGCTTCTTCCAACCACCAACATGACAACAATAAGTCTTCATATATGAAAGAATTTGTGCCTTGGTTGGTTGTCTTGGTTTCTTTTGACCCTTTTTGACTGAATTTATCACATCTTCAAGTGATTGATTGTTCTTCATTTGAATGAAATCCTTTAATTGAGCAGTTCTTTGTTCTTCAGTTAAGGATGCATCAGCTACCAGGTCAATTACCTTTTTCTTGATTATTTGATTATTAGCAATCAAGAACTCAATATCTTCTTCAGTAGGAACATAGCTAAACTCTGGAATCTTTTCTCTAAGAATTGTTGGTTGAATATTGAGCAATGGATCTTCTTCCATTCTATCCAATCTTTTAGCTTCCATAAAGCTTGCAAATTCCAATTCTTCAAGCTTTTTCTTTTCAGCCATTTGTTCTTCAGAGATCTTTTCAGCAATTTCTCTATCAAAAACAATCTGTGCTTGTCTTTTCTTTGAAAATTTTCTTCCAGTTTGCTCTACATTTTCTATAACTACTTTACCTTTGTCATCCTTCAGTTTATCAAATTCTTCACTTGCAGTGGCAATAATTGGCTCTGCAGTGGAAATAGAATCAGTGGTAAAATCAGTTGCAGTACAGAAAATGTCTTGATCATCAAGTTGCTCTCCATGAGTATCAGCTTCCTTTGCTCCTTTACTTGTATCTCCTTCATCTTAAAAAACAATTTTCCTCCCCTCAGTATCAGAACCTGTTTTCCTCCCCTGTTTGGGAGAAATTTCCAAATCATGATCAGCTGAATCACCATCAGTAGGTGAGGATGAAGATGAAATCACCAACTTTGCAGTCTTCTTGTGCCTTTTCAACCCCTGAAACTCCTCCTTTAAGGTCTGAATCTCTTCCTTTAAATGTTTAACATCCTTGTCATGCAGCTTCTTGACATTTGCCAAATCTTTCTGTAGAGATTCAACCTGCTTGGCTAACTTTGTACACAAACCTATCAATTCCAATTGGTTCCCACCGCCCTCAGCACTTCCAACTGTGTTACTTGTTAGGAGAGGTGAATCATGGGGCAAAGGTTCAGAGTCCTCCCTAGTTGGACTAGGTGGAAGTCTAGAACCACCACTGCTTGTTCCTAGACCAAAAGGTTCAGAAACTTGTTGTGTTGTCATGAGAGGAGTTGACTGTTTAGACCTTCTCTCATAGGTGTTTGAAACTGGTAGAGTATAATCAATGTTTGGAACATTAATTATAGGTGTGTTTTGTTCAGGTGTAATCTTAGCAAGCATTTGGGGAAGTAGAGGTGTAAAAATCATATTGCCATCTTTGTTTAAATTTTGAAAAACTTTAGGCTTTAGGCAACTGATTTGATAAACATTTGTATGGGGTTGCAGTTGAAACTCATTTAGCACTGCTTGCACAAACCTTGGATACATTAAAATTTTTGTTTTACTCTGTACATTGCCTTTCATACTTGTAAAAATATAATTTGACCAGTTAAAAATCTTACCAGTGACTAGACAAACCAAAGGGTAAGCCATGGTTGAACTAAATTGCTCATAAGATGTTTTCTTTGGACTCAGACAATGCAACAGAGTATGAATCAAAAATCTCCATTGGGGACAAAAACCACTCTTTTTGAAAGTAGACTTTTTGTCAGTGGTGTCATACCCCATGGATGATAAAGTATCATGAATTTCGGGCATAGGTAATGTGATGAGACCATTGAGATCACCCAATTGGAGTACTCTCCTCAAGGATGCCTCAGTAACATCAATAGTTACCCCATCCACAGTGGCTCTTAGAGCATCCACTATTTCATGTGTATCTCTAATCTCAAGTGTTATGGACTTAGCAGAAGTCCAAAACTGTTTGATTTGAGAGATATAAATTGTGGGTTTTAAAAGCAAAGCATACCTTATATGTGTGGTATGAAGAAAGTCCACAATCTGATGATAAACAGGGCCACTCTTCTCGTTAGTCTTTTGTAGGTAGGCCACTAGGTTGTGCTCATCTGCAAAGTTTAAAGGTGCCATAGAAACGTTTGATGAAAAACGATATTGTGTCAGTAAGAATCGAAAGTATAACTAGCCAATTGAGAGAGAAAGATATATAGGGTTAGGGTTTAGAATTATTGCGCAAGTAAAATTATCTTTAGAAATAAGTTATCATAATATGGAAAGAAGATAATTTACTTAAAATTTTAACCCTATATATATGACAATTAGTGGTTACTTTCAACGGCTAGTAAAAATTAGTTACTGACACAATCAGTTGTAACGGCTAGAACAACAGTGGTAAAATAACACTGTCAGTGGAAACTGTGAACTAGCAGTGGTAATTTTTCACAAAAATTTCAAAGAGCAGTGGTAAATAAAATCATGTGATAGCAAGACTGCTCTTATCATAGTTTTTAGCAAACTACCAGCTATCAACGGATTTGATATGTCTTTACCATGAGCTGTTTGCTATGGACTAGCCAACTCTTAATCAGAAAGAATATGGTGAGTTGATAACCATATAGTTTTTAGTAAACTATCAACCATTAACGGATTTGTCAAGTCTTTACCAGTAGCCGTTTGCTCTGGACTAGTTGATTCTTATGTGGGTAAGACATGGTGAATCAATAACCATTTGTTGTGTATCTCAGATATACACCTTTTAAAAAATCAACTTCCATCAAAACTTGGTTATGTATCTGTAAGAGATAGGAATAACCAACTTGATATTTACCAAAGTTCCCTTTAACCAAACCATTATCCAAGTAAAATATCTTCCAAAGTCAACCCAATAATATCTATATTTACTCCTTAACCTACCAAAATAGGAAAAAGTAAATATACTCATTAATTAACCCTTTCAACCGACTTTGTCTATATAAGGAGGCTTGATTTATGTAATCTTCATCAAATCACATTCAAACACAATATCCCTAAAAATAGTCATGATCAATCCTTCCAACACCATCGACATCTCTTCTGATTCAGAAGAAGAATATGTAATCGAGTCAGAGATATCCTCAGAGGCATCAGGATGGTTTGGATACTTTCCACCAGGGGCTGGCACTTCTTCCAAAAAGTATACCAAAGAAACTGCTAAGTGTGTGCCTGCAACAAAACCTGCAAAATCTCTTGACTTCTACTCCAGCTCATCAGATGATGACGAGGAGAATGATGAAACCTATTCCATGGCCAAAGATTTGCCAAAAGCTCTTTCAATAGCACTGGAAACAGCTATCTCCAATATGAAGCAGATATCCATCCCAACAAAGTCTGCAATGCTACCAAAACCTCCTCCACAAGTTCTTGGTCTTCCATGTCCAAGAATGCAATCCACTTTTGAGAACAAAAGGAAGAGGACACAGAGAAACAAGCATGACTATGTGGGCAAAGGCAAGAAGCCAATGGAGTAGCTGAAGTTAGGTATAGGATGTGTAGGTTGCAGTTTGTTGTGTTTTGATGATTAGAAGTACTTTCACTTTGGTTGTAATAAATCATGTTTTATCAATGAAATGAAGTTCCTTTATTTTCCTTTTTCCACTATAAAAGCAAGCTTGTTACCACTGGTTGCAATATAGTTCCCACTGTTAAAAATAATTTCTGAATAAACATCAGTGGATAACTAGAAAGTCAAATACCAAAGAGTAACCATTCAATGTAAACAAAGAATCCTTCAAATCTGCAAATCACAAACATAAACCAAACACTGAAAGAATTTGTGAGGTATCATTGGTTAGAGAATAGAAAGAAGTGATTCTATAAGCTTAGCAGTGGCAAAACTCTAAGTGAATAAAGTCAACTCCTAGTCACTGATTCATTTACCAAGGTCAAGAGACTTCATTTACTTCTCAACCACTTACACCTTCCCCTCATTAACTTACTGAATCCAACTTAACAAATATTTAACAAACCATTTAACACACAGAACACCCAGATCACATACTCCAAAAATTTCACTCTCAAAGATCAACATTTCTCCAACGACACCATGAGTCATTCCAGTCCAATCAATATGTCTTCTATCAGTTCATCAGATAGTTCTTGGGATGACTTTGTATTGAAAAACCCTGGGAGATTTGAGAAAGAAGAGTATGAGAAGGTTGTATTCAGGAAGAGAAAACATACAACTGTTCTCTCAAATCTTTTTCCTGCTGGTCCTTCATCCCTATAGCCAGAGCCTCAAGATGCTTTAATCAAGGAAGATAGCTCAGAGATCAGCTCCTATGTATCGCCATATGAAGATACAGATGATGAGACCTCTGGAAGAGTCCTGAGTGTTCCCCCTCTTGCAGCAATAGCTCCTCCTGGAGAGCTCCAAGCATCACCTTCTCTACCATTGCTATCAGCACCACCATCAGCAGGTCCTTCATCATCCTCACCACCTACTGGAATAGTGGTGATGGGATTAGCAAGCCCTAAGGTGTATTCATGGATAGATATGCGAGGGGCTCCTAAGGTGATGCCAAAGTGGGGCATTCCAAAGAAACCATAGATGGTTGATGATGGGTAGGTTGGGGATGGGTTATGAAGCTTGTGTTTGGGGTAGGTTATTGATAGTTGTTTTTAGTTGATGTAATGATGCTTGTAATTTGTATTCCATGAATGTAACTACTGCACTCTGTATGCAGTTTTTGAGAAATAATAATAATAATCCATGTTTTCCTTTATCATTAGTGTTCCTGCATCATACATATTGTTCCACTAACTTCATTATCAAAACTGACATACTTTCCATCATTATGCTTAAAATCAGAAAGATAGGACTTGTTGCCAGTCATGTTCCTTGAACACCTACTATATGTATATCCTTGATCTGATCTTTTTATCCTTGGATGTTCCTGCACATAAGAGTAAAGAGTTAGTTTCTTTTGGGGACCCAAGCCATGATTGACTTGGATCTGCCTCGTGTATCAATATAGTTAAATCTATCAAAGGTCATTGATACACCATTGGGATTGGTTGTAGAGGTATTTCCTTTTTGTTTCCATTCCCAACGTGCTGAGGCCTTCACAGCATTGCCCATGTCCCCCCTTTTCTTGTTTACAACCCTTGCAGTGGTAATTTTTGAATGAGCAGTGGAAACTGCTGGTTTCTTTTTAGGCACCCACTGTTGGTTATAATTAACCTTTTTAGCTTGAAAGGTTCCTTTCCCTGTTTGTGAAGATTTTGCAAAAGTTGTTTTGAAGTTTGCACTTTTAACAGGTGACTTAGGGTGAGCAGTGTTAACAGTATTTGTAGTGGCAAGAGTTTTGAGGCCACTTCTAAGTTGAACTGCTCTTGGGACCATTTTGAAATGTGAATTAGGGTGTACATTATGTTGAAACCTGTTAGTCTCCACCCTTTTATTCCCATGTACTTCCCTTCTCCCAACATGATAGTCACAATAAGCATGTAAATGATCAAAACTACCACAAATATAGCATGCCTTATTGTACATTACAAAATCACTACCTAGTTGTTGAGATTTAACATGATTCCAACTCCTCTGGTTACCCCTAGGAGCTGAAGGCTTGTTCCTATACATCTCAGCATACCTTACAGTTGGTCTAGGTTAATTAACTGGTTTCCTAGGTTCCTCTGTAACAGTATTAACAACTTTTGGGACAAAAGTCTCTACATTCTTTTTAACATTCTCATCAACAATAGATGAGTCACTAGCACTCTCAAAAACATCATTATCCTACTTAAACTCTTCCTCACTTTTCACCACTGTGTCCTTTAAAGGACCATATTCTCTTTCAAGATCCTTAAAATCTTTTAAGCCTGTATGAGCTAAATCTCTACATGGAGGTGAATGAACACCCCTTAGTGGTGGAGGCACAGTATTATAACCCATACCAGACTTAACTTTACTATGTACTTGAGCATTCCAAATTTTATCAATTGACTTAGACTGATGATAGCATGTGTCTAATGTTAAATTGACATTTTCATTTTTCTTTTGAAGTTTTTCCAACTCCTTTTGGTATGCTTCATTCACAGCTGTTATATGTTCTACCTCTCTTCTAAGAAGAATCATATCATGATTATATTTAGACTCATTTGCCTGATAGCTCTCTATTTGCTTTTCTAATACTGCCATAGATCTCCTAAGATTAGACACAGTATAATTAGCAGTATATAGCTCTTGTCTTTCATTAGAATATAAATCATTAAGCCTTTCAACTTCTTTAGCAGCCCTACATGTTTTAGAACAACTATCAAAGTTTTGTACCTCAGAGTCAGAGAAAGCCATAAGAGCAAATTCAGTAGAAACAAGAGCAGCATCAGTATGTTCTTCTTCTTGTTCACCAGCCATGAAACTCCAATCATAGCTCATACCATCAATAACCAACATTTTCTTTGGTTCTTCCATAGTTGGTCCCTTCTTTTGCTTGTACCAAGTAGACCTGTTGTCCTTGGTCTTTGGTCTTCTGCATTCTCTAGCATAATGTCCAAACTTGTGGCAGTTAAAGCACTCCACTTTCTTCTTATCAAAGCCTGCAGTTTTATCACCATTGATGTGAATAGGCTTGCCAGTCTTCTTGTAGAATTTCCTAGCCCTCATGCTAAGAAGAGCTATCTGCCATTTTATATCCATCTCTTCCAAGTCATCTTCATCAATTTGCTCTATGTCTTCATGAGTTAAGACAGAGCCATCAACTTGTGTGGATATGAAAGCATAAAAGGTAGGATCTCCAATACTAGCAACCTTCTTCTTTGACCCTGCAGTGGTAACATTCACATTACCAGTGGAAACTTTAGAACCAACAATGGCAACTTCATCATCACTGTCATCTTCAGAATCATCACTGTCAACAGAGTTTGACAACAATGCCAAGCTACTAGAGCTTGTACCAAGTTTCCCTGCCTTCTTCAACCTTTGCTCAATAAGTTTGAAGTTGTTGTAAAGGTCATTGAGCTTCATTGTTTTTATGTCTGATTTGTTTTCCCAGACAGTAACATTGGTTTGAAACTCTGAAGGCAAACTTCTTAGAAACTTCAAATTGAGGTCTTCCTTTTCTACCTCAATGCCAAGCACAGTTAGTTGTGTAACAATATTCTGGAGTTTGGTGAAGATGCTATCAAGTGAGTCATTGCTTGAAGTAGAGAAATTTTCATAACTTTGCTTTAATAATGTCTTTTATGTCTTCTTTGTAGCATCATTACCACCAAACACTGAGCAAATTTCTTCAAACAGTTCCTTAGCCATTGTGTACTTGCTGAATGCAATGATTTGATCTCTAGGAAGAGTCATCAGCAACAAACTTCTAGCTTTAAGATCATTCTTCATGCAAGCTTTTTCAACACTAGATTCAGGCACAGAAACTTTCACAACATCTGTGTCACCAACCTTCACAGTACTAGTCATAGGCTTGAAAGAATCACCAGTTTGAATGATCTCCCATAGAGCATAGTCCTGAATGAGAAAGTATTGCTCAATCAGTATCCTCCACATCTCAAACTCATTTAGTTTGAGCTTAGGTAGCCTTGGTGTAGAAGAGTTTGATTGGTTGTTTTCCATCTCTATTGAATTGAGTGAGTAGGTTAAACTAATTCCTTGGATCTTCTAAAACAAAATATCAGAACCTTCGCTCTGATACCACTTGATGGATCTGGACACACACCTTGTGTCAATGATATTTTGTATGATATTATTAAGCACGCGGAATTTACTTAGTAATACTTAGAAGATGGATTATATGCTGTATTGTATGTAAACACAGATTAAACACAAAACTTAAGCTCCAATATTATTAATGAAATAATACGAGTGATCTTAGCTTATCACTAGGGTTACACCTTGAAGCCTTTGTGAGTAATACGTAGGTAATTAGATAAGTACCTAAGACAATGACCTAGAACCTTCTTTTATACAACAAGGAGTCCTTTACAAGATAAGTATAAAGCTAAAATTATAGAATATACACAAGATCTATTCTATACTTATCTAGACGCGTTATCCTAATCAAAAACTGACAGCAGTGGTAATAATGTACTGGCAGTGGGAATACGTTTCCACTGCTAGTGTTAATCCGAGCAGTGTAAACCACAACTATCCGTGGTAACGGATTATTCCCAACATCTTGTTCTTGTACAAAAGCAACAACTAGTCTTATACACAATATAATATATACATGATAAATCCTTAGTTAAAACAACATAAGGTGTTCATCCATGTTATAAATTATTCCTAGTGAAAATATACCATTTAAGACTTGCTTGAATGGTATATTTCATTTGTGTTAGACTTAATTTTCCGCATTAGTTTATTCCTGATAAACATTTATTTCAAGGTTGTTTGTTTTATTCCCTAAATTTCTAGTGAAGTTTCATTCCAAGCTTAAGGATCAATATCTAGCTTAAATAGAATGATATCTTCAACATATAAATTTAGAGGAAAAACACAATGCTCCCACTCAATGTCAGATATACTCAAGAGTTGTCTCAATTTAATCAGAATGATATTGTAATTAAATTCAAGATCTCGGCTCTTAGATGCATGATCCAATCCAAAAATGGATTGCTCAAATTTTGTATACTACATAAAGATAATATAAATTCATAACCCTTTTGATTACACATCGTCCTCGCAAAAGGTAATCATAAAGAAAGAGTTATAAAATCTAATTGTCATATTCAACCTACAAATCACATGTATGACAATTAAATATCTTTATATAACTAATGCGTGTATATCTAAGAAAATTTAATCACAGTCAACTGCTTAAGTATGATTAAAAACTTCTTATAAAATGCCATGCATTAACATGTATACAATTTTGTCCTTGTGAGTCATTCTTCAAAAGAAACTCATTTCAACCTTATAGGTTAACTGTTAGGCGAAATAACAATCAAGCTCAAAACTCGATTTGCCTTTTAAGGATTGCATCTTATCATTCATAGTTCTAAAACATTTATCAGATTCAAGATGTGATAATATATTTCATTAGTTAGCTGATTTACAATAATCTTCTAACTTATATCCCTCAGCATTGATATAAAATATCACTCAAGTGATGAGGCATCCTTTCAGATTTATGAATGAGAGTAATCATTATACTTCGGTCAACATTTTCATGTTTAACCTTAGTATGACATTAAAAAGTGCATTTTAGAAGGTTAAGTATTTTGTTCTAAAAAAATTTGAGATATGTATATACTCCCACTTACTTTTATAAGTAGAGAAAATTCTCTAAATACTAAGTATTTAAGCAACAATAAATTGTTCTTTATGGAGAACCACAAAATACATTCTAAGTTCTCATCTCAAGATTTGTTAATAAAATGCTTCATAAGATTTTAACAAATTCAGAACTTAAATCAAGACATAATGGAATTCCTTCCAACAACTCAAATTGGGGTTTATAGAAAAACTCTAATTTAGTATCACTCTTTAACCAAAAAATTCTAACAACAGTTTTGTGTTTCGTCAAGCTAGGAAGAACACCAAAACTACAATCTTCAATCTAGGAAGTGTAGAATAATCAAAATCCAAAAGGGTTTATGATTCAATTGGTTTGATGTGGTAAAACATCAAATCCCTAATAAATTACGGTTTTCAGTTATTAGTTTTCTTGAATACCTTCTAGGTTTGAACTGTATTGAGTGTATCCATGACACACGTAATTTCTAACCTTGATATGTTTTTGGAGGTAGAGCAATTAAAGCTATCATGAACCAAACAATATGAATAAGGTTTGATCTGACACAATAGACATACCATGATGAAGTGGTATCCTATGAGTTATTAGAATTGTGAAACTATATCAGAATTCTATAGATAACTTAATTCTTTTTGGACCAAATACTTGTCAATTGGGTCGAGCCAAATTGCATATGAAGTATTTACGAACCAAGTGCATGCAATAATGTATATTCATTGAACAATACAAGAACCTTATATTCACGTGTTCACAAGAAGACAGAACTGTTCAAGGATTATATGTTCATGTGTTAACAAGAAAACATAACATTTCAATAATACATTATCAGTCTTTGAATAATTCAAAGCCTCATGTTTATGTGTTAACGAGAAGAAATAACACATTTACTATATATACTTTATGTTATAAGTCGTTGATTAATTCAATGACTTTATAAATATATCTTAACATGTAAGCAGAATTATACTAACAAAAGTAATCATGAACACAAACTATTGAGTTCTATAGTAATTTTCAAGTTAATTTTATACTTCAGAATTATGATCATTATCATATAACCATAATTATGTTGACTAAACATGTAGTCAAATGTTGAAGTATCTTTACACTATATTATGACATTTGAATGTAGTAGGGCAATAAACATCTAGCGTGTTCAAGTCCTAGTAGAATCATTATTAGAATGTAGTAAGGCAATAAACATCTCATGTGTTTAAGTCCTAGTAGAATTCTTATTTACATGTAGTAGGGCATTAAACATCTAACATGTTTAAGTCCTAGTAGAATTATTAGTTTCCTTTACCTTGCGGTCAAGAGATACCAATAATATTGTTGTTCCTTGCACACACTTTGAGATTTCTCCCACTTGTGTAAGGTACAACATCATATTATGAAAACAAACAACACGTGATAGATTGTTCAAATAATATGATAATGTCATATATAGGGAAAATGACGCAAATAGACCACGCGCCCTGAGGCTTATCACTTTCCGGACCACTTTTATTTTATATTTGAAAATAGACCAAGGGCAACAGCTGTCATTGGGCAACTCAGCCACATTGCAACAAGTGTCCCATATGTGTAAGGTATTTTTTTTTGGCAACCAACGTTCGCTGGGCAACCGTATATTTTTAAAAGGGTTTTATCGCCATTTTACGTTACATAAAAAGTACACATTTGAATAGTGAAAGTACATTGAATTTATATTCAAAATCCAATACTCACTCGTCTTCATCATTCGTCTTCTTCACTCTCTATGTTTTTTGCTTCTCGCATAAAAACATTTCTAGTTACTTTTTTCACAAATCAAACCAACTGCTGCATCGGCACCTCTGTTGCTCCTAACGTACACTGTTCATAGCAACCGAATATTTCTGTTTGTTACATTTTTTTACAACAAGAAAACCACCTTCGATTGCTCAATCTTTTTGTTCCAATAATGTAGCAAAGTATGGTACGTAAATATTTTTATTGTTTTTTATTACATATGATTTATTTCCAATTCATTCTATGTTATAATGAATCGTTGTTGTTATTCTATTTTTGCCTATGTTACACACGTTTTAATTCCATTTTACAATCCATTGCTCTTTTTTATGTCTGTCTGATTCGTAATTATGTAGTCTATAATACATTAGATGTAGTTAGTTAAGTATCTAACATGTAGTACCAGTTTGTAGACCAATAAGGAGTTGTTGAAATGGGTCCAGGTCCAGCCATTGCATTTTCCGATATGAGTATGCTATTGTTTACGACGTTGGTATACATTCCTTCTATGGTCTGAATTAATTTTTCGTTTTTGTTGACCGTTTTTAGTACTATGAATCTAATTTAATCACTACGAGTATACTGAACCACTTTCCGTTGATAAAGCAAAAGTTAGGCCCAAAACGCTGCATCTTGTTTACGAATACCTGTTTTGGAAGAGTGATCGATCTCTTGTTTGTTGAACTTGAAACATAGATCATTGATATAGGTGACGATGCTCATTATGATATGCCCTTTATTTTTTACAATCAAGGGCATGCTTTACATTTTGGTCGTCGTGCATTTTTAACTAATGACAGTGCTGCGGCTTTGATCTGTAAGTTTATGGTTCTTTGTCTTAATTTTTGTTTATTGTTATAAAAAATGTCCTTTTCAAAAATGTCATGTTTGGTGGGTTAAACATCCAAACGTGAACCTTTTTTCAAAGGTAAACCTGTTAAACTTTGTGGTTATTTATTACTTGTTTATAGGTAAAAAACTAAACATACACAGAAAAGTAGATGTTCCATTTCCACCTATTTAACACAAGGCATATGCATAAATACTAAAAAGATCTGCACAAATAGTCACAGCAGATTTCAGGTGCACATATTATAGATTAAACATATAACAACCATTCCAGTTGTTTTAGTACATCAACAAACCAGTAGATAAGGTAAACAAATGTTACTTGTAAGCCATTTTTCTTTTCCCTTTGCCTTTGCCTTTGCCTTTGTCAGCCGCTCCTGCGACTGTGGAGGGATTATTTATGCCAAATTTCTTCTCTTTAATATCAACCCATGTTTGTTTATTTGCAGGTCCTATTACCTGAATCCTTTTACCCGGGAGGTTCCGACTTTCGGCATCACTAACTGAAGGCTTTTTTTTCCTCAAAACTCATAAACATTACCCTTTTAAACATACTCTCGCGGTAAGCTACCACATCGGGTCTGTCAGAATTGTCATTTGAGCTGTAGGTAGACAAATAGCTGGATATAGAGCTTGAATCACTTTCAGAGGTTTCCGCGTTTGGGAAGTATGAAACCCATGGATTACATGGCTGCATTGTAGTTGAAGTGCTTGAGGACAATGTTATGCTTGAATCAGAAGAGATTGTTATGATATCTGCAAAATAAACAAACTCTTTAAAGATGCGTGAAACCAAGCTTAGCATTAGCAAAACAAGATTTACAGAAACAAAAACCCACTACCTCTTTTTTAGTCATTTTTATTAGGGTGTTGCTGATATGTGTGTGTAAAACCAGTGTTAATGTGCGTCTGTTTATGACTGCCTGGGACTATAAATCTCACTATAAAAGAAAGCCTCTACCTAACCGCATTTAAAAGCATTAACATCCTAATAAATGATAGGTTGTTGACCTTATCCCTTAACTTTGAAACTATAACTAAAGGTTCTGCTACCGCTTAGTTTTGCACCATCCTATACATCCTAACACAATTACAATAAAACTTTTGTGACCGTCATACATGCATTTGTAACCCTGTTCAGGACTGTTTACTTAAAATCAGCACTGTACATGTATCTGTAACCGTTTATTACTTGGTCTTCATGACTGGCAGTATTAACTTCCACTTTCAGTTTATAACTTTAATTACATATCCCTTAAAAATGGTGTCTTATCTCACTATGTATTGTTTTTTATGATACGCAGTATTTTATATATTGCACACGATCGTATTTAAACTGTTGCATCCTTATATGTTTCTGGTTGTTTTTTTTTTCTTTTTCTTTTATCAATACAATCTACTAAAACATAAGCATCAGTTACAAATAGTATTCTAGATGATCCTAATAACCATCACTAGTTCTAGCATATTACAACTCAAACCAACCTACAGAATAGTAGAAGTTGTTCAAACATAGTAGCAGTAGTTCCAAACTTATACTAGCAGTGGTATATCTTGAGCAGTCACTCTATCCTCATAACCATAACCAAAAACCCAACAATCCTCCTCTAAACTTGATATTTTCGTTCAAAAAATCATCCAGTTTGTATTTAGATTACACTATCTTCAACTGGAGGATGTATCCAAACACCCAGCTGACCCTCGAACTATTTTTTTTATGGCTACAGGACCTTGGAGATTAGCAATCTTCGCAATCTTCAAAAACAACTTGTCAATCATTGGATTTGTAGGCTTGGTACCCTGTGGATCTAGCTTAGCTTCCACCATCTTTCTTGCAACATTCTTTGTCAGTGGATAATCTTTATCTATGAACATGAATGTCTTCTCCTTTGTCGTCTGAATAGCATGCAATCTACAAGTCTGATAAAGCATCCATCGTACCACTTCACAGTGTTCCCAAAACTTGTCTTCAGGATTGGGTTGAAACATATTCTTCACAGCTGTCCACATAGACCTTGCTAATGACCCAGTTGGACCAAGCTTTCCATATCTGACATCCATGACCTTGCACAGCTGTTCAAGATCTTTCAGCGAACTAGACCACAGCATAGACCCAAAATTGAAGTGTTTTTGTTTACATCCGTTTTCTCTTGTGATTTCAATGACTTCTCTGTCATTTGCTGTAACAATTTGCCAATCTAGAATTGGATGTGCAGATCTTAATGGTGTAGGATTAATAGGCTCTTTAGGTTGATCACACACCATAAGTAATTGTTTCACTCTTTCTTCCTTCTCCATCTTCTGTTTCTTGGAACTAGACTCCTCCTGATTAGGTCCTTTTCTCTTTTGATGGTTGTTCCCCAACAACTCATATTCTCTCTCAGAATTTATATCAATGAAATCATCATTGATTCTTCTGCACCTATTAAAAATCTCCTCAACCCTCTCATAGGCGCATTTCCTCAAATTTTCAAAAACATGTATCCCCGTATGCTTGATATATTTCATCATATAATTCCTCATTTCTTTCTTGGTTGGAGTTTTATTCTTCGTTGCTTGATAATCTCTAAATTGTCTTTCTTGTCTCATCTGTCTCACACTCTCAGAAGCTTGGAACACTTGTTGTTCATTTTTCCATGTTTCAAGCAGTTTCTGAGAAGCTTTCTCATCTTCTTGCTTTTTCTTTTCCCTAGCAATTACATCAGCATTTAGTTCCAGATGTACTCTTAGAGCTTCTTCTTCATCATAAGCCTCCTGCTCATGTCTACTTTTAAACTTCAAAACTGGTTCTGCAATTCCTTTACCCTTTCCAATATCTAGTTGACCAACAAATGACTTCACAGGCTTACCAATCTTCAAACTTCCCAAGGGTTTAGGTGCAGAAGGTTTAATTGTAGCAGGAATGGGTGCAATGATAGGTTCAGGGATTGATAAAGATTGCTTTAGGTTTAGCAGTTGAATGGCAACGTCCTTTTCAGCTTCTTTTGACTTTGGTGGTGATGTAACAGTGGTTGTGATTGTAGTAGCAGTGGTTGTGATAGCAATGGGAATATCTGAAGTAGCAGTTGTCATAATTACCTTAGAGGTGGTTCCATAAGTGGCTTCTTCTTTAGAAGCAGTGGATGCAGCAACATTGGCAGTGGTTGTTGCCTGCACCACTTCCTTCTCTTTTTGTACACAAGTAGCTTTCAAAGCATCATTTATCGCTGCAGCTTTTCCTTCCATCTCAGTCACCAGATAACAATCCTGATTTGCACGACTATCCAAGTCCAAAACCACATCCAAATTCACATCCTCCCCTGAATCTATGCTTTTACTCCTCCCCTGTTTGGCTGCATCCTCCAAACTCTGATCCTTTGATGAGCTAGCCTTCTTTCCCATCCTTTTGACTCTTCTATATACAGCAATCCCTGGTCTCCTCATTTGCTTTGAAGCGTTCAGCCTGTGCATCAACCTTTTAATACTACTAGCTTGAGAGGTTGTCAATTCCTGAAGACCAGATATTTTAAACTCCATCTTGTCACATTTATTCGTCAATTCCTTTAAAAGTTCCATTATATCCTCACGACTTCGACCTGTGTTAACTGGTCCGAGAGGTGTATACTGGGAATTGTCATTATGCACAAAAGTATCATTACTCGTCAATTCATGTTCAGCTTCATGTCTATCCTCATCACTCCGAGCTGTGTAACCTGCTCTGAGAAGTGAATCATAGGATGTGAGTACCATGGCATCCGACCGAGCCTCAGCATCCATGGATTGAGCCTGAGTGAACTCTCCACATTAGGAGTTTCCAGTGGTTGGGTCTTACTTAGGTTTTCACTTACCTGGTCACCGTCTACACTTGAAACAGTAGTGAAACCCCTTCCACTCATGTCACCTCCCACACTTGTTACACCCTCATGTCCTTCACCACTACCACCAGCCTCAGGTAGCTGAGTGCCCTTCTTCCTCCTTCTAGTAACTAAAATACATTGGGGTTCAGATGTTGAAGGTAAGGGTTTGGCAGTGGGTTGGGAAGTGGTAGCAGGGGGTTCATCAGTGGATAGATTGGGTTGTGGATTTTCCCCCTCTATAAGTTGTGGTAGATTTAGCATGTGAGGAAACAAAGGTGTTATGGTTCCTAAAAAATTTGGACTCTTTTTCCTCATATGGGCAAACACCTTAGGAACCATATGTAAAACGTCATACTTTCTCTTATGGGGAATGGGTTATGTTATTTGACTTTCTGCTATCAATTGAACAAACCTAGGATAGAGGTAGTATTTACCCTGTTCTTTAATGTTCTTCTGAAAACCCTCAAAAATCATTCGAGACCTGTTAAACACCCTTTCATGAGATAAACAGATGACAGCAGTTGCAATCTTTAAGGGAAACTCATCAAATCCAGTTGTTTTATTGCTTACACACCTGAGCAAGGTATGGATTAAAAACTTCCATTGCAGAGAAAACATACCTTTGTGAAACTTTATATGATCCCCTTTTCTCTCATAACCCATTCTTTCTAAACCTTCAAATATTTCAGCATCAGACAGATTAACAACTCCTTCAGCATCCTGAAGCTTCAAAACACCTCTAATCACCTCCTCTGTGATCAGAATCTCCGTTTCATCAACAACCGCCCTAATAACCTCTTCTCCACCTCTTTCTTGAATTTCAGCAGTCCACCAAAACTGATGTATATAAGCTTTAACAATGACGGGTGCATAGTGTATGGGACTATGTTTGATGAAATCAATCATCTCATGAAAACCTTCAGAATGGTCGTTCTTGACTAGGTATGCGACTAAGTTGTGGGTTGTGGAATATTTAGTTGCCATTGTATGTTGAAAGTGAATGTGATGTGGGATTTGTGAAAATTATAGTTGGGAGTGGTTAGGGTTTGTGTTCACCGCCAATTGGGAGTGTTTAAAAGATCAATTAATTGATCGGCAGTGAATCGGGGAATAAGTACGGTACCAGCAAATGTTTCACAAAAGCCCTTGTTGTTTCCATATTCAGCAATTCTGCACTAGCAGTGTATTTACCATAACTGGCAGTGGATAGAGCAAACCAACAGTGGAAACATCACTGAATATCCCATCCTTTGACCAAGGCTACGGCTGCAAAGTCGTTGTAAACAGAATGTGATGATGCATAGATTTGAAGGATTACAAACTTACACTAAATCAATGTTCTGTGTAGATGATGATGAACCTGCAATTTTCTTTTCAGACTCATAGACCTTCAAGTTGTTGTAGATATTATCCAAGGTCATCTTTTCAAAGTCATCTTTGTTTCTCCAGACAACAGTATGCATAGGCCATTTAGGTGACAAGCTTGTAATGAACTTAAGATTGATGTCTTCTAGAGCAACTTTATAGTCCGCCGATTTCAATTGATTCTCTATGGCACCACCGACTAGTATAATTAATACACTAGCAACATTTTCGCTAACACATGCACTTGTTCGTGTTAGGGAGTGCTTACAGGTATGTTGTTATTATAACACAATCATTATGTTATGTGTTTTTCTTAATTTTCTTTTTTTGGGGTGAGGGGTGGTTTAATTTTCATTATTAACAAGTTTACTATCGTATGTAGAAATGGATCTAAAATTTTCCATTCTTCCTCTGCCATACATATGATTACAATTATGGACAACACATACATAAATAAACTTATAATTTCTTATAGTTTGTGACCATACACCATGCTTGTGACTAGTTGCCCATTATTTGTGTCAAGTTGCCCCATAACAAATTTATTGTTGGCCAAAGTTTCTTGGGTGTTGTGTTGTAGCAGTTTGACTTTCAGTTTTGAAGACACTAGTTCCCTTCAAGTACATGACACTATTTAGGACCTTCCTTTTCTTTACAACTATTCACCATTAATAAACTTTCCTACTTTTTTAAACCCCTTTTTTTGTTTACCACATAAAGGAATACATAGCGTGCACCTAAGAATAAACTGTGTTGGTTCACTAGAAGCATCCCAAAATAAACAACATAAATCTGCTTGCTTCCTTATTTAAACAATTTTTTTCATGATTTTAATTTACATTCTGTCTCTCCCAGTTGCCCACCGTATATATGTGGTTGCCCACAAATATTACTCGTTCTATTAACTTGTTAGACACATGTTTCATTCCACTTTTTATGGGAATACGAAACTTTTAAATTAATGGACATAAACAGTTCAAGTACATGACACTAGGCAGAACCATCATTTCAGTACGTCTTTTCCTCATTATTAAAGTTTTTCCTACTTTTGTGCATCCCCGATTTGGGTTATTTCAAAGGGTTAATAACCTTTTAAAGCACTATACTTGTCCAGAATGGCAGTTCTGCGTAGCGAACTAAAAAAATAACTCTTTTAGACATTAAAGTTGACATTTTTGTCTTTCTTTAAGTATTATGACCATATTATGACCATTTTACCATTTCTGAATTTTTTTCGAAATTTTTTTCCAAAATATTTCTTTTTGAATTTATTTTTCGAAATACTTTTTTTTTTAATTTCAGAATTGTTTTTTCGAATTTATTTTTTTTTTGAATATTTTTCGAAGGGTAAAATTGTCATAATATGGTCATAATACTTAAAAAAAGACAAAAATGTCAACTTTAATGTCTAAAAGAGTTATTTTTTTAGTTCGCTACGCAGAACTACCATTCTTGACAAGTATAGTGCTTTAAAAGGTTATTAGCCATATTTCAAAATATCCATGCAATACTGAAGAAACCACAGGCAACTGCACACATACTCGGAGTTTATGACATAAATTGCTAGTTATATTATAGTTGTATATTCTTACAAAAAAATATAAAGTAAATGTACGCCTAATAATACCATTTGTATGTTAACAACAAAGGTAAATAATATTTTTTCTAAGCCATACACATCATAATGTTATGGACCACGTGGCATACCTGACTAAAACATTTGTTTGAATTTCAAGTAAACAACAGGCTAACTGGTTTAGTTGCCCCCAAATGGTTTAGTTGCCCAAAAATTGTTATCTTTGGGCTAGGAAGCGTATGAGTACTAGAGAAGCTTCATTAATTGCATTTGGCCTAATGTGCATTTTTAATTACTTGACAAGAAGCAACTATTGACCACTTGACTATCCACATTTACTTATATTGACTTTAATTGAAAATAAATTCCATGTCACCCCTCACACCCCATTTTGGTTATATAAACGGACACCATCTAATTTATTTTCAAACTACTTTTGTCAAGTGACACACACTACCCACAACAACATTTACTACAACAGAAATGGATAACGATATTTATGACATGGCTAACACTTTGTTTGTGCGTGACAATGGACGTGACTTAAAGTTCATAAGTGACATGCATGCAAAGGTGATGGAGCTAACTCGTCGATGCAGTGTGCGGGGTGAGCAGATCAAGCAGTTAGAGTGTGTGCTTGGGTCCACTTTTGGCAGTGCTTGTATGGAAATCCTGTGTGAAATCCAGGATGAGGAGCTAGAGAAAAACAGGACGCTGATGAGGCTCATCAGTGAGACGCAGCTGCAAGTTCTCAAGAAAAGCTCCTTTCTGGCCATGATGCGCAAAAAATATTAAACCTCTACTCCTAGCTTGTTATGTGCTCTCTCTCAAGTTCTGTCATTGTCATATTTTTTTGTTTTGGACTCATCATCAATGTTGTTGCTTCGTTACTCTCTTTTGTTATCTCTTAATGTAATGAAATGAAATCTATTATAAAAAATTATATTCCGAAGCAATTGGCGAATGGTCGAATTTATACGAATCACGCATAACAAACATATAATACTTTTGGAAAAATCTTGAATTAACAACACTATACTACGTATTATTTTTAATCCTTCTTGAACAATCAACTTTAATTTATGAATAACTTGGTTATTTCGAGTATACAATAGTAACATTTTTGACAACCTTCAACAAGATTACCCCTGTATGTAATTTAACAATCTCAGTAATTGTACAGGCCAAACTACCAGTTGTTCTAGAGCAAGCAAACATTTTTTGATAAGACTGGAATACGTCCGAACGACTATAAGATTACATGTAGGCAATCCGAAATCGATCTTAAGCAAGGGGGATTTTTTGTGATTGTGGTGTGTGGGTTTGTATATTTTTATATTGATTGGCACATGGTCAATGGTTGCAAGTTGATGATCCTGCTGACGTCGCGCTAGCTTATCGCGAGAAGATGATTCAGTTTATTTATATAGAGTTATTTTTTATCCTTTGTATCAACAGTTTTTAACTTATCTCCAACAGCACTTTCGTTGTTTTATCATGCACTATCGGTTTTCAATATACGATATTGTATCAAATACATTTTGCAATCAAACATATACCATGCTTCATCCATTGATATATTTATTCACACATTAACGCCCATATTATTACACAAACACACTACACATAAAAACGTTAAACAAAATAAAGTATCATTTACCCATTACTGTTTCCATATCAAAATCAATGGATCATAAGTCTCATATAATATATAAGTACATTGTTGATAGTAAATTAATACTACCTTTGCTAATATATAGCAAATGTTCATCAAGATCACATTTGTACACAAGTCAGAATGCCTATTTCCAAACAATCTCTTTCATCAAAAAATGCTTATAAGCCTTCAATTGCCTTATTTGATCTCAAACTAAGGTATGCATGCCATTACCCTTCCTAAAAATGTTTATATGTTACCGCGTGGTTCTCGCTTGCCTTGACTATATTTTTTACCATACTTGCTATTCTTATTTGTGTACATTTATATACCTTTATTACAGGACGCCAGGGTCTGTAGCCGTGTATCCTGTATTTGAGATTCTCTACGATGGTACCTTCATTCGGTTGCCCAATTTAAGTTATGAGTTTGGCCGAACCCTTGCGCTAAGGTTTAGTAACTCCACAAGAATGAACTTTAATCAAATGCTTGACTTGTTGGCCTACAAGCTTGAGTGTGAGATAAGGGCTTGATGTGCTACGTGTGTACAAGTTTTAAAATTTATAAAAGGTGAATTACCAATATTACCGATAACACATACGAGCAAGTATACTCTTCCGTTATAGCAAGATTGTGAAGGTAAGTCGGGATCGTTCGCAGGGATTTGAGTGAATCTAAGCACAAGTTTGAATCAACAGAGTCTATCCAAAACATATAACAAAGCAAATAGATATAATGATATTCAGATGATTAAAAACTACACTTGCTTAAACTAGTTTCATATCATAGATTAATGTGATTGTGTTAACCTCTTAACATGTTGGTTATGATAATTAGTTGGTGTACTAATCTATTGTCCTTACAAGTTAAACCTTCGTCAAGATTTTAGTTCATAAAAACAAGCATTACGTTTAACCAATCAATTCAAGATCAATTCAAGTTTCATAAGTCTACATACATAAACTTAAACACAAAAACATCCACTTGTTTCATCAACATGCTTAAGAAATGGTCAATACAAAAGGTAACCGATCATAGACAAAAGGCTACAATTGATTCTCAACAACTAATCTTACGACCTTTTAGATGTTTCCAACCAATCCAATTTGATAATCAAAAAGTGTTTTTATTACAACCACACCTTAGTTCCTTTGTATAATCAAGAATAATGGGTAAAAACAATCATCCATAGACAAAATGATTATGACTAGTTGAATAACAATAAGTTCTTTCGACCTCTTCGATTACTATCAACTAGTCAAACTTGATTAACAAATGTCACTATGAAACTTTAGCACAATTGGATCTTAGAATCAACTTGAAATCGAATTAAAACATGTTAATACAATCACTAACTAATCATATGACAATCAACATCATTTAAGCAAGTGTAAAAAGAAACTAGCCACTCATAGCAAACATAAACATGAACTCAGAACTTTGAACATTATAAAACATGATTAAAAGTCTTACAATGCTTGGAATAAGATTACAAATGGTGAAGTAATGATTCCCAAAGTATTGGGGTAGACTTCTTGGTGATTTGGCCTCCAAATGTGGAACTTCTGGAACTCCAAACTTTCATGGACTTCTAAGGACGAATTTGAGAGCTTAAAAGCTTTATTTGATGAGTAGAGAGATTTGTATTCAAGTGTGTGTCTCATATGCTCACAAATGGCCTCTATTTATACTAGTTCCAAAGCCTAGGGTATTAATTACTGAACTTGGCCTCCAAGGAGTGAGGAAGGAACTAGAATACACCAAGAGAAGGACCTAGAATCGTTTGGATGCAAAGGGGAAACTTAGTGATGAAGATTTGGCAGATGCAATTTCTCCAACCGGATCGGTTACACGACCAACCGATCCGGTTGGTCTTCTACAAAAGAGCCAACCATTCCGGTTGCGGGTGGCGACCGAACGGTTGGTGATGGCATTTTTTGGTCATTTTCCAACCGATCCGGTTGCACTCGCAACCGATCCGGTTGGATTTCCTGAGTTACGGAAACTTGGTCTTTACTTCCATTATTTTGTAGAACTTGGTTCTTCAATCACTATGGTCTTCAAAGGTACTTGAGATACTGATTTGTGCTTGATCTGCTTCACTGAAACAGGAATCTTCTATTTGCTGAACATTTCTTTACTTTTCCTTCCGTTTCCTTGCACTTGGTTATAAACACTAGACAACCATCTTTTGATGCAATAAAGCACTGAAATCACGCAAATATAACCAAATAACATATATAAAAGCACACATAACGCTACTAGAAACATGCACAATCTGAGTGTTATCAAATTCCCCCACACTTAAACTTTGCTTGCCCTCAAGCAAATCTAGGAAAAACATCCACTGGCACAAGATCGTGATTATGAAGAATGTGATGCAAATCAACCAAGTACAAATACGAGATAAGATTCATCAATTATGCTTTATAAAGGTGAAACTTTAAGATGTTTGACAATATCCAATGATTTTCTTGCATGATTAACATTTCAAAACACCTCACGAAAAAGGAACGAAATATAATTCACTCAATCACTCATTTTAGTGGAGTAACAAGATAAATCACACTCATTGCTCAGTCATGATTAGATTATTACCATAAGCTTGTACAAGAAACAAAACTCCACCGACGTGGCGTGAGCACC